>JAUALY010000005.1:45566301-46790069 GCA_030819805.1 Penstemon newberryi var. newberryi | reverse complement strand
CCTAAACCCTAAACCCTAAACCCTAAAACCCTAAACCCTAAACCCTACCACACCCAAAACCCAAAACCCAAACCCAAAACCCACAACCCTAACCCACCCTAACCCCCAACCCCAAACCCTAACCAACCCAACCACCCTAAACCCAAAACCCTAAACCCTACCACCCAACCACCCAAACCCAAACCCTAAACCCAAACCCAAAACCCAAAACCCAAACCCAAACCCAACCCTAAACCCAAACCCACCACCCAAACCTAAACACCCAACACCCTAAACCCACCAAACCCTAACCACCCAAACCCAAAACCCCTAAACCCTAACCCCAAACCCTAAACCCTAAACCCTAAACCCTAAACCCTAAACCCTAAACCCTAAACCCTAAACCCTAAACCCTAAACCCTAAACCCTAAACCCTAAACCCTAAACCCTAAACCCTAAACCCTAAACCCTAAACCCTAAACCCTAAACCCTAAACCCTAAACCCTAAACCCTAAACCCTAAACCCTAAACCCTAAACCCTAAACCCTAAACCCTAAACCCTAAACCCTAAACCCTAAACCCTAAACCCTAAACCCTAAACCCTAAACCCTAAACCCTAAACCCTAAACCCTAAACCCTAAACCCTAAACCCTAAACCCTAAACCCTAAACCCTAAACCCTAAACCCTAAACCCTAAACCCTAAACCCTAAACCCTAAACCCTAAACCCTAAACCCTAAACCCTAAACCCTAAACCCTAAACCCTAAACCCTAAACCCTAAACCCTAAACCCTAAACCCTAAACCCTAAACCCTAAACCCTAAACCCTAAACCCTAAACCCTAAACCCTAAACCCTAAACCCTAAACCCTAAACCCTAAACCCTAAACCCTAAACCCTAAACCCTAAACCCTAAACCCTAAACCCTAAACCCTAAACCCTAAACCCTAAACCCTAAACCCTAAACCCTAAACCCTAAACCCTAAACCCTAAACCCTAAACCCTAAACCCTAAACCCTAAACCCTAAACCCTAAACCCTAAACCCTAAACCCTAAACCCTAAACCCTAAACCCTAAACCCTAAACCCTAAACCCTAAACCCTAAACCCTAAACCCTAAACCCTAAACCCTAAACCCTAAACCCTAAACCCTAAACCCTAAACCCTAAACCCTAAACCCTAAACCCTAAACCCTAAAACCCTAAACCCTAAACCCTAAACCCTAAACCCTAAACCCTAAACCCTAAACCCTAAACCCTAAACCCTAAACCCTAAACCCTAAACCCTAAACCCTAAACCCTAAACCCTAAACCCTAAACCCTAAACCCTAAACCCTAAACCCTAAACCCTAAACCCTAAACCCTAAACCCTAAACCCTAAACCCTAAACCCTAAACCCTAAACCCTAAACCCTAAACCCTAAACCCTAAACCCTAAACCCTAAACCCTAAACCCTAAACCCTAAACCCTAAACCCTAAACCCTAAACCCTAAACCCTAAACCCTAAACCCTAAACCCTAAACCCTAAACCCTAAACCCTAAACCCTAAACCCTAAACCCTAAACCCTAAACCCTAAACCCTAAACCCTAAACCCTAAACCCTAAACCCTAAACCCTAAACCCTAAACCCTAAACCCTAAACCCTAAACCCTAAACCCTAAACCCTAAACCCTAAACCCTAAACCCTAAACCCTAAACCCTAAACCCTAAACCCTAAACCCTAAACCCTAAACCCTAAACCCTAAACCCTAAACCCTAAACCCTAAACCCTAAACCCTAAACCCTAAACCCTAAACCCTAAACCCTAAACCCTAAACCCTAAACCCTAAACCCTAAACCCTAAACCCTAAACCCTAAACCCTAAACCCTAAACCCTAAACCCTAAACCCTAAACCCTAAACCCTAAACCCTAAACCCTAAACCCTAAACCCTAAACCCTAAACCCTAAACCCTAAACCCTAAACCCTAAACCCTAAACCCTAAACCCTAAACCCTAAACCCTAAACCCTAAACCCTAAACCCTAAACCCTAAACCCTAAACCCTAAACCCTAAACCCTAAACCCTAAACCCTAAACCCTAAACCCTAAACCCTAAACCCTAAACCCTAAACCCTAAACCCTAAACCCTAAACCCTAAACCCTAAACCCTAAACCCTAAACCCTAAACCCTAAACCCTAAACCCTAAACCCTAAACCCTAAACCCTAAACCCTAAACCCTAAACCCTAAACCCTAAACCCTAAACCCTAAACCCTAAACCCTAAACCCTAAACCCTAAACCCTAAACCCTAAACCCTAAACCCTAAACCCTAAACCCTAAACCCTAAACCCTAAACCCTAAACCCTAAACCCTAAACCCTAAACCCTAAACCCTAAACCCTAAACCCTAAACCCTAAACCCTAAACCCTAAACCCTAAACCCTAAACCCTAAACCCTAAACCCTAAACCCTAAACCCTAAACCCTAAACCCTAAACCCTAAACCCTAAACCCTAAACCCTAAACCCTAAACCCTAAACCCTAAACCCTAAACCCTAAACCCTAAACCCTAAACCCTAAACCCTAAACCCTAAACCCTAAACCCTAAACCCTAAACCCTAAACCCTAAAACCCTAAACCCTAAACCCTAAAACCCTAAAACCCTAAACCCTAAACCCTAAACCCTAAACCCTAAACGTGAGTAAACCCTAAACCCTAAACCCTAAACCCTAAACCCTAAACCCTAAACCCTAAACCCTAAACCCTAAACCCTAAACCCTAAACCCTATAACCCTAAACCCTAAACCCTAAACCCTAAACCCTATAACCCTAAACCCTAACCCTAAACCCTAAACCCTATAACCCTAAACCCTATAACCCTAAACCCTAAACCCTAAAACCCTAAACCCTAAACCCATAACCCTAAACCCTAAACCTAAACCCTAAACCCTAAACCCTAAACCTAAACCCTAACCCTAACCCTAAACCCTAAACGTGAGTATAACCCTAAACCCTAAACCCTAATAACCCTAAAACCCTAAACCCTAACCCTAAAACCCTAAACCCTAAACCCTAAACCCTAAAACGTAAACCCTAAACCCTAAACGGGAAACCCTAACCCTAACCCTAACCCTTAACCCTAAACCCTAAACCCTATAACCCTAAACCCTAAACCTAAAACCTAAACCCTAACCCTAGAACCTAAAAACGTGAGTAAACCCCAACCCTAAACCTAAAACCCTAACCCTAAAACCCCTAAAACCTAAACCCTAACCCTAAAACCCCGTAACCCTAAACCCTAAAACGTGATCTTTTAAGAAAATTACGGTTGATTCGTCGGAGAGTTTTTGTTAAAATATTCAACAAAATATTTTTAAAAAAATATATAGAAACATGTAATCTGAGAAATACCCATTTCCAATAAAGTTCTGAAATCAGCTTTTAATGAGAATCATAACATAAAATATTTGTTTTGTTAAAATTCTTAAAAGTGGAAGAACCAATTTGTTAAAAAGAAAAAGCATATAACAAGCGAAGGAAAAAAAAAAAAAGATGCATAAAAATACTTTTGTATCACACAGGAAAAAGGAGAAAAGATACACAGTACTATTAAATAAAGGGAGTTGTTTCTGTCATCATTCGAACACGGGACACGGGCTAAGAAGATTTTTAACATATCATCCTTACCAAATCAGCTAGATAATACTTTTGGTTGATGTTACTAATTAGCCTATATATAAATTAATTTCTGATATTTTTTGGGGGGCCGACCGCCCTCCCCAGACGGTCCGCCCCTGATACAACACGATCGTATTGAAATGCTTTCGGAGTAAGAAGGTAACTTTTATTAGTTCCTTTGCAATGCTTTCAAGGTGACCGGAGTCTATACTTTTTTCTTGCCTGAGAGACAACAATTATGAGTACTCTTCAATAGCGCCATCTGTAGTTGCATCTCTTGCTTCATCTAACTTTATGTTGCTTTTTTCTCCTTCAAATGAAGACATATATGTACCAACCAAGTATATAATCTATTTAAAACATCATTCATACAAGCTAATCCAGTAACCTGATGTGCATTTTGTTTATTTTATGATTTCTGTCACTTTCACCTATGATTTTGTTTGAGTTATTAGGTCGAAAAGGCACACAATGCTGATCTTCATTATGTAGATTGGGATTCTCATGATGAAAATATATTTTAATTTTTAACTGGGTATGTATTTTTATCAATTGACTCTACATGACATATTGTGATGAATTACATGGCCAAATTTCGTGTTCTTTATATGACTGAAAAGTTCTGGATAATTCTCATAAAATTAACAAAGTTTCAGTCTTTCTCCAGTTTCATTCATTAGTTAGAACTGAATCTTTGTTAATTTTTTGGGAATTATCTATTGTTTCATGATTTGAAACTTGTGCCGTTATAAATCTTTCGTCAAGAGTTTTCCAGCCATATAAAGAACACGAAATTTAGTCTTGTAACGAAGGAGTTATGGCAAAATTAAGATTAGGTTCAAATACTTCATGCCCGAGCACATCACGTGCAAAAAGCATGCAATTTTGGTGTCTCGTCCAACAAATTGATGGTCAAAGCAAATGTGTCAAATGCCTTCAATTTTGGTATTAAATATATATTTTTCGAATGTTTGGTACCAAATGTATAAAGTAAGTAAAAGTCTGGTATTAAAAATGAAATTTTACCTGTATGTGCCTCTCAGTGGACACGTATCGCACACGTGATGAATTTTGTTAAAAATTTGACGGACAAATGAAATGTGTCAAGAGGGAATAAATCATGATATCAAATGCATTTTTTCAGAAAACTTGATTTTTAATATGTAATTTAGACAAAAATTTAATATCAAAAGTGTTTTTCCCTCCACATTTAGATATAGAACCAATGTGGATTTAAAAGATAAGTGGAGAAATTTGACAATTAGACGTTTTTTTTTTTTTTTTCCTTGTATATGTTTGATTCTTTGGGTTGAATAGCTTTCAACATTTTCAGTTGTCGAATTTGTTGTTTGTATTGTAAATTTCAAATTGAATATGTACAGAATAGTTTGATCCGATTAGAATGAATACTTCCAAGACAATTTGGTTCATGATGACTCCTTTATCCTTCGTAGGAAAAAAAAAAACAAAAAAGACAATTGGGTTCAACAACAAACAAGATTTAAAATATACTACATCGCTCTGTCCCCATTTATTTTGCTCCATTTGCTAGTACCCGATCAAACTTATCATATTAAATTATTCACATTTGTGGTGTATTTAACATTTTAAATACTAATATATATGGTGTCATATGATATTATCAACTTATTAGAGAAATATATTAATGAAATTATTCATTATAATTTTTATAAATTTAATCAAGTTGACCAGTTGACCGTACCAAGGGACCAAAGTAAATGGGACAGAGGGAGTATTTCACTTGCAAACTAACTACTAGTAGTACTAGTAACTAGTACTTGTTCATATGTACGTGTCTAGTTAATTTCATGGATAGTTTTTATAAATTAGAATAAAATTAATTTTATTTGATAGTAATAAAATAAAGCAAATTAACCCATTTTTCACTTATTTAACTCATCAGTTTAATCCATTTTTTTTATCGGTTTAACCCGTTATTTAGCCAATTTCATTCATTTTTACCAACTTAATATTTTTTTCACTGTTTTACCACTTTTTTTAATCAGTTATAACCTATTTTCACTGTTTTTTTACGATTTCGTTGATTACGTTTGTTTTTTCCTTTTAAATCATTTTCTACCGGTTTCACCCTATTTTTGCGATTAAACTCCTTTTTTATTGATTCACTCGTTTTTATCAGTTTAACCCGTTTTCACCTGTTTTGCGCACATTTTTCAATGATTTCACATGTTATTTTCACCAATTTCACATGAACTTGATTTATTTCACATGTTTTCTCCGACTTTATCCTTTTTCACTGACTTTATTAGTTTTTTCATCGATTTTATCTGTTTCTCACCGATGTCATCGTTTCACCGGTTCCATTCTTCTTCACGAATTATACCTTATAAATTTTCATTGATTTATGTATTTATTATTTCAGGGAGAACCTTTTTTACCGTTTCATCCTTTTTTCACCCTTTTCACCATTTCACCAGTGTTTTCATCGATTGCACATGTTTTCAATGATTTCACTATTTTTCCACTGTTTTTACCTGTTTTTCATGAAAAGAATTCCATAAAAATTAGAGATTATGCATGTCTTGATATTATTGAATATTCTTTATATTTTGCTATTTTAACAAAAGTAAAATTACGTACTTTGCTAAGTCATAAGTATTGTTTATTCATTCATAGGTAAGATATGATTCAATTTTTAGTTTTTTTTTGTAACAAAATGATATTTAAGAGAATTTATTTTAAATTTTTGTATCATGATATTTATGACTTGTGTTGTACTAATTCTGTAAATTAAGTTTTTTACTTAAATACGTATTGTTGCTAAAATATAATAATTATATATATATATATATATATATATATATATATGAGCTATTTAAAATAATAATGTTTTTTATGGTTCGTTAAGATTAAAATTATAAAAATTAATGTAAGAGAGAATTTATAAATTTTAGGAGTTTATGTAGGAGATAAATATAATAAGACTTCATGTCTAATTATACATCTTCAATTACTTTTATATGCTTGCCATTTAATTAAATTTCATTTTACAATTTAAATAAGGATATTCTAAATTGCACAAAAAAATTAAGAAATATTCATGTTTTTATAATAGAAGAGATACATAATATTTAAGCAGTGAATGAGTGAAATGGAAGGGTAAGTTGTTGAAGAAGAGCCGTAATTGGTACGGCTAGCCTAGGCTCATACGCAAACCCATGCAACTCGTGATCATCATCATCACCTTCTCCGGGGGGGCATGGAGGAATCCAGAGCCACCTCTTTGTGGAAAAATCAAACAGCAGCAAGGCTTTATCTCTTATCAGTATCACAACAAAATCACCATGTGCAACGCAGTTGAATCCGCGGCCACCTTCAATGTCCGCAAACTGTATGTATAATTGCTGCGGCATCCTCTCGATTTCGACCCACATAGTCCCGCATTCCTGCAAAGCCCAAAGCCTCAAGCTTTTCGGAACATTCAGTTTGCTCTTCTCCACTGCTGCTACTAAAATCAGTTTTCCTCTGTTCTCGACCAAGCTTGGTGACCGCAGGAACCTACGCATTGGGGCTTGAATCTTGCACCATTGGTTAAGAGATATGTCGTAGGACAATACGCTGAATGGACTGTAGTTCATGCAGTAGAATCGGCCTCCCACGTGCACCATTCTCCCCGATTCCAGACTACAGAGCCTAGGGAGGGAAGCGGTTGTGCCCCATATGGAGTAGAATCCACCACCGTCGATGTGGAAGCTCTCGGAAGTCAGATTCTTGACTGCGTAAGGAGATATGAGATCGTCTCCTGCAAATACCAAATCAATTGAAGAATCTGTAATGGTTAGACCAATTGAAGGGCAGAGTCTTGGCCTCAGAGTAGAAGGTAGCTGATGGATTACAGAGCCCATTAGAGGGTTTGCGAGGAGAATAGTTTTAGAACCAGAAGCAGCAGATGAATCTAATTCGGCAGCGGATGATACCCAACATACTAAGCCACCAGAAGATGAAACAGGGGAAAATCCAGGTGGGATCAAGGGGAAAGAATTAGAAAGGCGGTACCATTTTAAGATTTGAGGATCGAAAAGGTACCCTTCTGCTTCTTGATGATGATGATCATGAGCTGTACTACTAGTATTCTTGAAGATGTAGCTGCTGCTTTTTTTGTGCTGCTTGAAGAACAAGAACATGTGGAGGTGGGGTGATGCTTGGAGGTATAATTCCAAGAAAGTGGCTGAGAATATGAGGCCATACCATCTTTTACAGACTGCTCGAGCTCGAAAGAAGGCTGGAGGGGGAAGACAGGCGATAATACGATCGATCAATCTCTGCGGAAGCCTACTCCATATTCTGCAGTCCATCCATGGCCCCCCGTTCATAGTAGTCATACTAGTACTGATTAATGGACTAGTAGAGGTAAATCCGCCGTAGGGAAAGGGTATGTTAATTATTGGCGTTTCATGAAAAGCCTCCATTATTATATATATATATGGAAAGGGGAGGGGTGGGTGGGTGGGTGGAGTTTAAGTTTTTATCTGCACTTCTCAATTTCAGTGGAGGTATGGGAAGACTTTGTTAGATAATTGGAGCTACTCATGAAACATACACTATAGGAGATACACATATAAGTGCAAGACTTTTGTTTGGTTGTTGTGGATTGGCTTTCTGATGGGAGGACAGTTGTTTATATAGGAAGAGGAAATGTGTTTGGTGCATGTTTCCTATATATGATACAGTATGATATATCAGTTCTTTAATTAATGATTCTTTTATTTGCTTGTTTGTTTGTTTGTGCACTCGATCTTAATTTCTTTGAGCTAGCTAGCAGTGCACCGAAAGTCATTTTTTTTATATGATGGATACATACATCTAATCTATTTATCTATCATTTCTCAGTGCTTTCTTGTCAATATTGCCGAGGAAGGAAGGACAAGCAGCAGACCTGACGAGAAAAGAAAATTTTGCCTGGGTAATTGCTCATATATATGGAAACTCTACTTTTCCTACACAAAACACAACTAGTCATATAGCATTGCTCCAATATAGAGTTAATGTCAATTTACCCCCGTGAAATACATAATGTTCAATTTATCCCATGTGATTTGAAAAAGAGCATTTATCCCCTTGTGAAATGCATAATGTTCAACTTACCCCCTATGATTTAAAAAAGAGCACTTTACCCCCTGTGAAAATTTTAAATAAACAATTTACCCCCTTCAACTGGAGAATCTAAATCACTTGCCGAAATTGACAGTGGACATGAAAAGTGTTTTGTGACATAGGAGGTAAATTGTCATATTTATCATAACATTGGGGGTAAAATGTCACTTATATCATAATACATGAGGTAAACGGCAACATTATCACAATACATGAGGTAAAGTTTAGCATATAAAAACGTCAAGAAGGCGATGTGAAACTTTTGTAAGATTATAGGGGGTAAAATGCTCTTTTTCAAATCAGATGTAAATAAATTGAACATTATTAATATCACGTGGAGGTAAATGCCATTAACTCCTTAACTCCTCCAAGATATAGTCGTGAAAGGCTTGAGATAGAGGAGGGGTCATATACAATATTATGTTGTAAACCCCAACCAAATCTTTAAACTCCATAGTAGTCCAATAATCAGGTCTCGATTGTGCTGGATCGCTTACTACGAGGGTGATTGTCTAGCCAACAATCACCTCTCAAGCAAGAGTCAGACTCTGATATTATTTGTGGGATCGAAAGGTGTGCAGAAAAAAAAAAAAAAAAAAAGACAAATTATGTTGTAACATAATCAAGATTATCATGTTTAACTAGCTCGAAGAAATCATTTCCATTTGTTTTTGTTCATAGTTAAAAGTGAGATAATTAGTCTTATTCTCATCCATCAGTTATTAGCCGATCCTTGTGCTATATGCACATTAAGTAATATTGCAGAAGTTTAAAGTTATGTATTCAAAATGGGTTATTTTCATATATCTCCCTTGTACTCTTGCTATTCATTCACCTACCACCCATGTACTACTAAATCCTTCAATTACTCCCATGCCGTTAACTTTTCCGTTAAAAGACCATTATCAAATGTTGACGTGGCGAAAAAACTAGCTCTACTCCCCAATTTTACCCTTAGTGATTAATTTCATATGCATCCCTGTAATTTTATATATCCTCACCTACTCCATGTACTATTAATATCTTTAATTATCTCGTAGAAGCTAATTTTTTATTATGCAATTTCGTTAAATTAAAACCTTAAGTTCTCTTAACTACACTTTCTCTTAAAAAATTATAGACACAATCCTACTAATTTCTTTCATCAAACATTTTGCTAATTTTTTTATTAAGTAAATTTAACTCATTTGTGTTTTATTTATTCACAATTCGATTAAATTGCATCATTTCACAAATATCATTTAAAAAATTGCATCGATTAAATATTGCAAGTGAGTCTATTTTCAACATGTAACACTATCCTTTAGATAGTATACAACAATTTTTTTTGGAAGCATGATGCCGATATGAAAATCAAGCTCTCAATCGTACCTCATGAATAACGACAAACCGAACGAGAAAATTTATTGGTGGCAATAAGTGGTGGTAACTTGTAAGTGCTAGCTTATCAATTTAATTTAATTTTCTTCACTACTTTAGGATTTGTTTCATAAATTCTTCCAATGTTTTTTGCTAGAAAATACATAGCTGCAAATTATACAATGGATCTAGCCAAAGGTTTAAAAATTGATCAAAATTTGTGCAAATTAAAAAATGAATTCAATTTAAGTAAATTAAATTAACTAGAAAAGGCAACATTTAAAAAATAACTAGAAGAATTGTGTGATTACAATTTTAGGAGGGGGAGGGGGGGGGGGGGGGGGGGAGAGGGGTGGTGAAGTTATTCATGGTAGTTGAGGGTTTGAATTACGTATAATTGTGTAAAAAATCAAAACTTTTAGCTTTTACAATATTCTCAAGAGATATATAAGAGTATATGAGTGAGATGTAAGTAAAATTAAACAATAAGGATAAATTTGGAAAGTAGACTTATTTCGCCACTTCCACAAATGTGAACAGTCTTCCAACGAAAAAATTAATGACTTGGAGGTAATTGAAGGTTTTAATAGTATATAAATGATAGGTGAAGGATAGTTAAGAGTGTGGGGGAGGTAAGTGAAATTAACCCATTCAAAATATATAATCAATTACCTAGGGTGAGTTTAATTATATTATTGATGAGTAGTGAAAGAAAATTATCAAAATCAAAATTAAGGGTAATTTATATAATTAAACATAGTATATCTGTGATGCACTACTGCATTGTGGACGACACAGACAGAGTATAATTTTCATGTTCATTGGTTAAAATTTATTCAGTCTCATCGGTTACGTTCTTAATTCTTGCATGTACAGGAAGGGTGTGAAATGCTAAAAAAGCCATGGAAACCCATGACTGAGGTTTGCTGCACCCTGAAGTAAGTAATTAGTAAAAGATAAGGGTAGTAGTAATGTTCATTAATAGTACTTCCTCTTCTCTTTTCACTGAGTAATAATATACTCACTTTTTTCTGTACCTTTGTTGGATTTTGCTCGGTTTTGTTAAGAGAGTTGCAAATCTAGGTCAGTGTCTTGTTTCTATCAATCTCTTCAATATGATTGCTCCCCCCACACCCCCCCTCTCCCTCTATAAATAGAAAAAAGTTGGGTGGTCAGATATAGAAATCGTGTTTTACTTGAAGAAACTTCCATAAATAGAAAAAGGGTTCCTCATCAGAATTGGAAATTATGCATTCCTTCAAGGAACTTACTTGTCAAACATAACAGTACTACTAGTGACTTTTTGTAATGCATTATTGCTAGCTTTGAGAGTTGTTTCTTTATTTTGTTTTTGTTTTTCATGCCTATAAAATGTCCATGTATGCATATCACGGAGAGGTAAATTATTTATTTATGCATATCACGTGGGTGTAAAGTGAGGTAAATATATTGTCATGGATAAGGTTAAATTGGTCAATTTTAAATAAAAATGAAATTTCAATCTCTTTATAAAGTGTGTGGAATACCTATATTAACAATGAGATAAATTGTTCATTATTTTATTTCACTTGGAGAAATTGTAATGAGTTAACTAGCCAAAAACAATATGTATAGGTAGTGCGTGCTACTGACTGACTGGGTAGAAACTGTTCATTCATTTAATCTCGTAGTACGTACAGTTTGACTTGTTAAGTAATTATATCTCCCTAATGGGATTGGGTTGGGGCGGCCTTCTTTCTGCTCTGTAGCTGTACTGTATTACTGTTTAAACTTTAAAGCAGAGTGGCTACTGTTAATGGACCTTTGGTTCACATTATTATATGTACATGTAAGCTGCTCTTGCTCATCAGTTTATTAGATTCACCCCAACTTATCAATTAAATAAGGCTTTAATTCAATTCTCTTTTTCTTAGTTTAGTTGTTCTTTACTTTGGAAAAACAAAACCTCATTGTGCAAAACATTTGGTTAACCTCCTGTTATTTTAAAGTAACAATCACATCTAACAACCATCATTACGGTGCATTTCCAAATGTACATCAAATACTTCAAGTAATTATATGGAGCATACGAAAAGAGTTGAGATTATTTATTTTTATGACTGGCAAATTAATAAGGGAAACTCTCCTATTAATTTCATCTTGTCCGATCTTTTCTAAAGGTCACACCCCACAGCTGTCATGTGTTTAAAAAATAACCGCCAACCTATTAATGAATTTCGGAATTTTTTTTTATAATTTACCGAATCACCCTTTATGTTTCTATTAATTTACTTCTGCTTCATCTCCGTCGGCTTCCATGTGGATTTGCAGTAAAGTTGTTCATTATTCTTTCAAAAGCCAACTTGAAAATCTTTTTTCCCCCTTTCTTTTTAATTAGGATTTTTTTTTAGGTCGTGATGGTTTATTTCCGTTAAAATTGTGGTCCTTTATTGTTGCCGATTTTTTTGTTCAGATTTATGAGGAAATCCTTGGAAAATCTGAACTTTTACCCCTGTCTCCTCCCCCAACCCATCACCAAATCCCCCGCACCAGGCCATATCGCCGGTCCAAGAGAAACATTTTTTGTTCGATTGAATTCGGATCCACTTGAATTTCTTCGATTTAATTTTTTGATTCGTTGTTATGTGGAGAGGGGAGAGGAGATTTAGGTTTGGTGATTAGTGGTGGTGGTGGTGGAGGGTGAGGAAAGTGGTGGCAATGAAGGTGGTTGTAGTGGAAGAGTTTTGGTGAAGAAGACGGTCAATTTTCATTTTTTTTTGGAAAAATTCCTTTTTTTAAAATTTAATTATATAAATTTAACTCATTTTTATAAAATAGGGAATGATAATTAAAACTTAATGATGTGCAATTTTTGTAGAAAAATACTCAAATTATCTGTATTGTTTAATTTAAACATATTTTATTTTATTTTATATCTATAATACAAAAAAATGCTATTTTTAATGTTCTTGTGTTTGATTTGAGAAAATCGAATATAATTTCAAATATTTATATATTTTTTGTAAGTATAACAATTTATATCAAGTTGGATCAAGATGCATCTTTAAAGGGAGATATATTTTGATTACTATATGAAATTATAATTAATTTTATCACATCTTCCATGGATTCTAAGAGAGTGGTAAATCCAGATGAAAAAATTATAGAAGATTTTGGTAAATCCATAGATAATTGGGAAATACATAAGATTAGCAAAGATCAAATTTATAAAAATTACAAGTTTCAATTTTATAAAACAAATTTTACCATTAAAACTAAAGAAAGAGATATTCAGCTTTCAAAGCCTTTCGAATCTATCAATTTACTTTCTAAAAATTCTCTACAAAAACATAGGGATAAGAATTACAAGTATATACACATAGGTTTAGATAGGGGTGCACATGGTACGGTATTGTGGTTTTATTAGCTAAATTCATGTCGTACCAATTGTTGCGATTTTTTAATATTCAAAACCAAACATCACTTTGAATGTCATACCAATGCACCTGGTACGGTACGATTCGATTTTGGTATGGTACTGTTTTACGGTTCTAGAAATATATTGTTTCATACTATTTCCCTCTTATAGTCGACTGCTAGTGGAAAGAAAAAAAATTCCAATGGAATAAATTGGTGATTTTTTTTTCATTTGCATAATACTTTATAAATGAACGAGTTACATAATAATATCATATAATTTTTTTGGTTTTCCAATGGTTTAAATCATTTTAGAGGCAGGTCGTGCACATTAAGTGGGAACCTCTCCCAACAAGTACTCGAACATAGGTTCTCTACTTATAATATCATTTAAAGCGTAGCCTTAAATACAGTAGTTCATTAAAAAAAATGACGATAATTTATTTGTCATTTGTTATTTATTTTAATGGTATAATTATTTACTAGTTAGTTTTTTATATTTTAAATTTTTATTTTTGGACTTTTAATTTTGTAAATTAATAATTTAATTTGAACACAATTATATGTTATACTTGAGAACATTTTTGAGTTAAAATTATTAATATTGGACTATGTGTCATAGTGAGAGGTTGTAAGATAATAAATCTTAAATTTTATTGGATAAACTATTAAATAATTAATTTATTTCTATTTTACAGTATTGTACGGTCTTTTGCGGTATCCAATTTTCAAGACCTATACCATACCAAAAAATTCGACACGGTTTTCATATGTACCAAAACCTACGATTTTGAGAAAATACCTAAACTTCGGTATGGTGCGGTACGGTATGGTACGGTCTCGAAAACCATGAGCACCCCTAGGTTTAGCCCAAGTAGGAATAAAACCTTTAACAAAGAAGGATTATATACGTCTATCCTTGCAGTATTTAGAGATGCCAGATTTACTAATTTTGAAGATTCCCTTTTAAGTTTTGTCGAATCCAGCTTATGTACGTGCCCAATCTCTTTTGATTGTTATCATAACCTCACAATTTCTTTAAGCAACAAAAATATCTTAAAATTCTTAGTATTACAAATTAAAACACATAATTATAATTAACTTTTTAAGTGGAAAATTCAAATTTAACGACTTTATACAAATTAAACCATTTATATAAATTTAACGATTATATTAAAATTATAAATGATATTAAAATTTAATTGAACATAATTATAAAAAAGTAGTATATATTTATTGATGTTAATTATGTGAATTTTTTTCCCAATCTACACAAAATAACCGGTTCACAATGACCGATTGTGCAGGTCACAACCAAATTTTTTTTGTGGCACATATTAATTCAACTAAAAACATGTGAACAAAAAGCCACTACCTTTCAAAAGGTTTTCATTGTGGAAGTGAAGGGAAACAATCCCAATTAATAATGAGATCAATGCCATCAAATATCACCCGGAATACTATTGCACTGAACAAGAATTTAAGAGTTAAAAGTAAACAAACACATGACAATTATTACGTGAGGAACTCAACTCTGCAAAAATTATGAGATTGGATTCCGATAAAACTCATCCACTATAACAAAAAGATGAATACAAAATCATCATCCTCTAAAACGATTGGGGCAAGAGAATACATTTTGGACAAAAAGAAAATAAATAAACCAACTTACAAGAAACATGAAAAATTAAAACCAATAAAGATTCTCTAGTTGGGGTTTGAAGAGATTTGAATTATAAAGGACCATAAATTTGTTTCATGAATCCCTAAGACGCCCTTTTTCCGTGTTGCTATTGTTTCTGTTCTTTCGGGGTGCGTAATACATGTTCGCACACAAACCTAGAACGTCTTTCTTTCTTTTTCTTTTTGTTTTATGTTCATGTAAATCTAAATTTTCTTTTGGTTGGCTTCCAACCATATGGGTTATATCCACAATTCAACGATAGAAAATTTGATATAATCTTAAAGTTGTACTCGAGAATTAATGGTCTCAAATCAATACTTTATATGAGAGAATAGCTTTAAAATACAAAAAATCAATATAAAAATAAAGTTTTATTTTAAGACATCCAGAAAATAAATGAGTAAGACCAAGATTGATATTCTCTGTCACACATGGTGCCATTCAAGATAAACTCAACAACTAACAGCTTGAGAAATAAATTACAACAGGGAAGAGGACTTCTCATCTATAGAAAATATAGAATATCCAACATAAAAATTGGTTAGGACTTTACGAGTTTGTAGTTGGTGAGAAATAGTGAATAATACTAGAACCTTTTTTCACAGTATTAGCCCGTTTCTGCGGCTGGAGCCAAGCACGCACTTCTGCCTGTATTTCAGGTGGTAATTCATTCAGTACAACAGGGTCAATCTCATCACTCTTGTAATTCCATGCATTGCTTCTGAATTCATCTTCTACCAAACTGCACGTGCTTCTTCGACCCGGGCTGGCATTTATTGCCTTAAGACCTGCACCATATACTCAAGATCCGACCCAATATTAGCAAACATGAAAATTTATGCTTAATGTTCAGTGAACATTTATATTGACAAAGCTAAACAATTACCAGAGGAAGATGCCTCGCTCTCTTGAAAAGTGCTAACATGATCTTGCTCAGGGAAAAAGGATGAGTTGTGGCTCTGGAAAAATCTCAAGATAGATGGAGTTCCCTGGTACAACAATGCATGGGCATACATAAGGTTTCATCTCATGACAATAAACATCATGTTGAGCAAGTCAGTCAGCGGCAGAACATTGAGAAACCAATGTCAGTTTGCTAGCAATATTGTGTCAAATAATTTAAAAACTAGGAAATTCTACAACAAAATGGATGGTAGGGTGAATGGATGGGAGTTTGTTCTCAATGGACTACTTGAGTGAATAAAGTAAATTAAAGTACTGCATCCCTTAACCATATACAACTGACAAAATCACGAGGTTCTCAACTATCTCACATTCCAAATTAATTTTGTAGTCGCGGATAAGGATGATTACCTTTTGTTTGTCAAACTTCCTTTTCTGGTTCTCTGACTTCAAAACAGGTCCATGGGAATCCATATGTGACTGAGTTAGTTTTGATCCCAAGCCATTTTCAGCACCTGATTTGAAACTATAATCATGAATCGGGGGAACAGAAAAGGAATAAAGAAATGGCCAGCATGACATGGAACCACCTGAGGATGATGACAACAGAATTTTTTCAGTGAGTCCATCCTCTTCTTGTAACATCCTAGACAAAAATGGATCCTGGTTATCTGTAAATTTTTCCATAAGAAATGCATCCTACACAGAAAAGCCATGCAATAAAAAATTAGCTAGCAATACACCATAAACAAAGTTAATGGTAACAAAACAATGATTGATATAATCAATAGTTCAGCATTCCCAGTTCCTTTCATAAATCTATTAATCAGTAACCACATTAAAGATCAATATAGCATTTCCAGTTCTCTGATTGCTGGTATTTTCGTGCTATTCTTATTATAGAACTATCCAAAGTTTCATGGAAAAAGTGCAATCTAATTCTGGAATGGAATCTCTAGGCCTCCAAAAGTTACTAATTATATTTGATCATTTCCCTTATTTCTGCAAAATGTTAATGTTTTTTTACATGCTCCTCATGCTTTCCAAGATCAAGGAATGGGGAGAGAAATGAGTGCCAGGGGTGGTAGTAGGGGATATCACTCGGAACATGGCTAAAGAGTACTTTTTGAGTGAAAGCATAGTGCTGCTCTTCAAAGTAACTCCTCATTTAGTGTTTGTTTTTGCCATAATAAAAGAGAAATAATGTATACAAAAGTTGAATTTCTCTTCCTCAACTAACTCCGGCAAACGAAGGGCCACAATCAATGCACAGAAACAGCCTTTATGTATTGAAAATTATCTTCATATGCCTTACAAATATATATGTGAAACAAGCATTGTTCAAATGAGCTCATCTTCCACTCGTATAATTATATCTTATCTATGTGTAGCCTAGCATCTCTTAAATGTAAATTTGCTGCAGAAACTCCATTCCCGTCTTCAGATAACATGGAAAAGCAGCCAAAGTACATCGATGCCAAAAAAAGAATGTCTCTATGTCACACCCTAATAAAATCAATTAAGAATCTCATGAAAACAGACCTTGTAAATAAGAACATTTACGAACATGAAATCAAACCTTGCCTTACACACTTCAATTTCATCTTCATATGGATTTAAACATGGCATGTCAAGATTAGTCTTTGCTTCATTCTCACAAGTGTCGATTTCTGGGCCAGGCAAGTGTAAACTTACACAGCACCCATTACCTAAACCACTGCCACACATTCTCATGATTCTGATAGACAACAAACTTATGGCAAAAAAAAGGGACGGGAACAAGGATCAAAGATTACAACCAGAATAGTAATCAATAGAACCTGAGGAAGACAAAGATGCAACATCTTGGGTTGATATGCCATTTGTTTCCTTTATTGAAATGCAAGTTTGACCTTGGGTATGGAAATACTTCATAATTGAATGTGTTCCCTGCCAATGCATTGTGGTGAAAATTGAGATGATAAAATTTACAAATATGAAGCAACCTTGCTGGATAAACAAGAAATGAAAAGGCAGCATCTAAAGATCAAATCAGATCCCACAAGTGAAACTATTGAGACAACCTATAATGTTGCACATGTTCCTTTAAATTTGAGAAGTCACTGACTTTTAAGTAGCAGTTCCAACTCACATAAAGAAGAAAGAGAAGCAAAAATATAGCAATACAATTGACAAAGAAGCGTCACTTTGACTCACAGATGGTATCACAACTATTTTACTTGCAGAGACGGACAAACCAGTTATTGCCCATTCATGTTGCTTGCTTCCCTTTGTCTTAGCACTGCATATGCCAGTAAATTCACGCAGCCCAACATTAAATAGGTTGAGGGAATCTTCTTGAATCTTGGCAATACCATACCTCAATGGACAGGACTTTGAAGGAAACTTCTTGAGAGATTCCATGTCATTCAACTGGAGGATGAAATATATATATATATATATATATATATATGTATGTATATATAAATAAACATGAGATTTTGTGATACATATAAATATTTAACACCAAACAAAAAGTTGCTTGATTAGGAGATTATATAGGTCCACAGATTCCTATATTTTGTTATTTAAAAGAGAACTCCATAAAATGACAGAAGACCTTGTATGCGCTTGCATGTAGCGTGAGAGTATGAGCAATGCGTTTATTCTGTTCCAGATCACAAAGAAGACGCTCATACAATTCTTCACAAAGTTCATTAAGCCACTTCTGAACCTGAAACCATAATAGTAATACTCAAGGTGTATAAAATGAAGCAACACCATCATGTAGCTTTCAAATGTAAGTTGAATAAGTGCACTAGTGAAGAAAGTGAAAAATGAGGACTCAACGAACCAGGAATATCTTTCATAATAAATAAAAATACATACTGAATAGACAGTTTTAAGTGCCTGCCGTCCAGGAAATGTCTTCCCACATCCATGACTCTTGGGAAGAAGACGACTCTCTACCTCTTCCCCACAGATCCCCCTTGCAATATTCCATAACCAAGTACTGCATGTAGAATAAACAAGTACAAAGTTAAAATGCAATAATGAATGGCATAGAGGTTGGAGTACTCATACGCCAGAACAATATACATATTTCCCCTTATTTCTATCAGTCCAAATCAAACCTTTAAAATATAGGCTATAACATTTCAGGAGATACTTTGCTGGCCTTCTAGAAAAAGGATCTTGTCCTACAGCATAAAAGGGTAATGACAAATATCCTAAATTAAGAAATGTAGCCGGCAAGTTAAAATGCAAAATTATTTTGTCTTCTTCTCCTACTTCATTTATATCTACAAGAAAATGCCACAACCATCACGTACTGAAACTAAAAAATAAATTCAAGATATACAGTCTTAACTTATTACTTGAAACATGATAAGGATCTTTGGTTTTGAGCAATTGTTATATGTTACAAGTTAGTACTTACAAGTCTAGACTCAATACCAGATCATAGTTTCTGGAAACAGCATATTATGTAGAAGAGATTTAAGCAGCACTTAAACATTAATAGGATAACAACCCAGTATTTATGCCATAGTATTCTTGCAGCTTCTCCTTTGAAAATTGCAGTAGACCCCCAACAGTATCTATACCAAGGTCAGCTAGCAAAGAATTTCCAAGCTTTCCCCCAAGCTGTTTCCTGTAATAGGTTCTGCCTTGAATTACACTAGAACGTAAAATTTAAAATTAAACAAGAAGGCAGTATTTACCATAAAAACCATAACAAAATCATCATGAGAGTAACCAGATTATCTTTTATATTTCAATAATCTAACAGCAGATCAACTTACATTTTCTTTAAAGGCAGAGGTTCAAGCAATTTTTCTACAGATGACAAAGGCACAATGGTTTGCTGAGCAGGCTTATTCATACCACTTGCTAGTTTTGCCAGCATCTGCTCACAACATTATATTTCATTATTTATTGAAAACACAAAAAGGAACAGTTCTGAAAATAGATAACTGCATATGTTTGAACACTACCTCTGACCTTGTTATGAGCAATTCCTGCAGAACACGTAAATTCAGTCTCGTTCAGAACTTCAAGTCTTATTTCTGCAACAATAAGGGCTCCACAAGCTAATAGTTTATCACGACGATGAGCATCACTCATAAGAAACCACTCCTTCACACAATCCTTAGTACTGACTCCATCCTTGTAAGAAGTTAAAAATTTAGTTGTATTAGCTATTACAGATTGCAATACAAAAGAATATGTAAACCTAGACTCAAATCTTGGATTTGCATAATCAAGTCAATACTTGGATCAGGAAAATGAGCATTGAAAGAAAAAAACAGAAATCAAAGCAAAGCCTCCTACCATATGAAGCCCCAAGACGTGTGACTTGAGAGCTTCTTCACTGATTGATTCCAATCTCTCAGGGGGGCTTTCAGCTAACATCGTTTCTGCAGCTTCAGAGAGGTCGAGATACACTTCATCTATAGAAGCACGCTCGCATCGACCCCTCCTTGAAAGGATAGATACCACCTGAAAGTATTTGAAATAAGTCACGGAGACAAGTGAAGTTTAACAAGGGTGGTTTTGTGAAGTATTTAAACCTCTGAACCAGCATTTCTGTACATACTCAAATCTGCTTTACCACGAGCCACAGGAACTTGGACAAGCTGAATATCAGGGCAGACTTTCTTTGCTTCATCTCCTCGCATTGACCTTGAAACAACATAGAAATTCAAGAGTTAAACAAACTGAAAAAATTAAAATTGAAGTTTACTCGTAGATTTTAACATTTACCTTTTGACCCCATACTTACGAGCTTCATATCCCACAGCAATAAGACCCCCACCTTTCCAGGAGTTGTACTGTACAACAGCAGTAGGATGGCCTCTTAAAGTTGGCTGTTTACGCTGCTCAACTGCAGAAACAAGGAAAAATATTAAGAAAAATATATACATATAAAGAATAAGAAAAGCCTGCATGATGTTCATAAGTTGCTACATCAAAAAAGATAAAAAAATCATGCAAGCGCGGGATTTCACAGTATGAACCAGATAGGCCTCTAAGACTGACGAAAGTGGGAGAAAGGCAATTGAATGAACTTGGTCAAGGGAAATAAAAATTATCTCTAAGACACAATAGTTGGTTATTTAAATAAGAATGATGAAAAAACAGATGTCTTGTGTATTCTAAAAAATTCCGAGAGTCCCTGCTACTTTAATACAGAAAATAGGATAACTAAGCAGATTTTCATTTTAGGTTTATTGAAATTGGCACACCACATCAATATTAAAGAAGAGAATGAGTTCACATGAATGAAAAGAACATATCACATAAGCAACTCCTTCCAGTCAAATAAAATAAATAAATAAAAAACGAAAAACCAGTCTAAATAAAGAACCAGTCAATGCACATGATATTCGAAACCATGGTACCAAATCTCAACATAGAACGGAAGAGAAGTACACAAGAAGAAATTTTGAACCAAGACAACAGGATGATTCAATCGAATATAAAAGTAAAAACGAACGCGTTCATATATACAGTGTGACTTAACCTAATATATACAGTGTGACTTAACCTAAAATTGTAGGTTACGTAATAGAGATAGAAAGAAAGTGAGGGAAACCTTGAACATAGAAGCAATCCATATCGATGTGCGCAATGACCCTCGAACCCGACGACGATTCTGCTCTTGCCACCCGCGGCATCTTCTCCTTCTCTCTCTACCCCGCGCAATTGTTTTCCCACCCTCCACCCCGCTACTCTCCTTTTTTGGTTTTGATTTTGAAATAAGATCTGGTTTACTAAAATAACGCCGGGCCGTGTTAATACGTAGGCCCAATACAAATAGGGTCTGGCCATCTCCAATAGTTTTGTCGGTCTAGCCTCCGGGGCAGTCCCGAGCCGGCTCGGGCTTTTGGGGTTGTCATCTTCAATTATGGGCTCCTAAATTCAATTTCTTTCAATTTAATTTATTCCCTCTCTCTCACCATTATTATAATAGTTTTAATATTATTTTAATATTGATATTAATAATAATATTAATACTAGAATAATAATAATTATTATTTTAATAATATAATTAATTTAAAATATTATAATAATTAAATATTAAAATTAAAATTAATTCAAAACACGAATTACAACATTAAATAAACAGCAAACAAAATTTAATTTTATTCTAACTTTAACAAATCATTTACAAATTTTAATTACTATTTTTTAAATAGAAGAAACAATTAAAACTATTTTTTTTAATTTTATTCTTATTAAATCATTATTAATTAGAATTGTAATAAAAATTAATTTTATTCTAACATTAACAAATATACTAACAAATTATTTACAACTTTTAATTACTATTTTTTAAATAGAAGAAACAAATAAAATCATTTTTTTAATGTTATTCTTATTAAATCATTAACAATTTGAATTATAATTAAAATCAATAATAATAATATTTTAATTTTATTCTAATTTTAACAAATTAAAACAAATATTACAAATTTTATTCTAATTTTACAAATTTTACACAATTAAAACAATTTATTAAGTTTAAAACAATTTATAAAATTAAAACAAAAAAATGGACCAATCAGGTGGCGCCACCTGACTTAAAGAGGGGTGAGTGAGAACTTTCTCCCTTCTTCCTTCCCGCGGCCCCGTTCCGCCTTCCATTCCTACCCCGCCCCAACGTTGGAGATGGCTTCCCCGCCCTGGCTCGGTCCTCACGCGCTCCCCAGCCCACGATTGGAGATGGCCTAAGCTAAGCATGGGCTCCTCGGTTTTGATTTTTGATGATAATTCACTATTCTCTCTCTTAATAAAAATTAATTAACAAATGGATTAAATACAGTTTGTCACCCTAAAGTATGGGGTATAATAATTAGCCCCTAAATTATTACTTGTAAGACTTATCTCCTCCGATATTAATTTTGTCGATTTTACATTTTTATGCCAAACAACCCTTCCCCTTCATGTGTGTTAATGATTGTTAATACCAAATTTATTCTTAATCTCATATTTTATATAAAATTGTACTATTCTTGATAATTTTTTTCATACTTCTTGCAAACTAAAGTTCCCATTATTATATCAACAATTTATATATTAATATTTCACCGGTTATTATATTTATATTCGTTATTATTCAATTAGTTATTTTATTTTTACTTCAATTATTATTTGAACAATTGTTATATATTTTTCCATTATTACTTAAAATTTCTAGTAGCTCTTCAAATCATCAATCGACACGAGATTTCGAATCGTCATACTAATCAATACACGTCTTATTTTCTAGGTTTTTATTATAATTGTTCGAAATCTACACCGGCTTGTCCATAACATACGAACATTCCATTCAAATCATCGTTATAACCATTATACGTCTAATTGAGATATTATTTCATTCTAATTATCTCAACCAACAAATTTATGAACAACTTTTTTATCATCCATGGCACAAACTGGTGCAGGTTTCGAACAGTTACAGTAAAAACCTGAAAAAAATTGCACGTGTAATGGTTATAATGACGATCTGGATCTCGTGTCGATTAGGAATTCAAAAAGCTAATAGAAATTTTGAATAATAATCAAGAAATATCGCAATTGTTCATATAATAATGGAGGTAAAAATACAATAATCGATTGAATAATAGCGGATATAAATATAAGAACGGGTGAAATAATAGCGATTACATCTATATAATTATTGGTGAAATAATAATATTTTTTTCTTGCAAGAAGTATGAAGAAATAAATAACAAAGAATAATATAATTGGATGCAAAATATGAGATTAAGAACAACTTTGCTATTTTTTTTGATAATAAAACAAACTATCATTCCAAACTAACACGAAAAATTACACCAGTCTACAAGGGGGGATCCCTCGTCACAAAAAACAGAAATAGGAATATTACAAGGACTAAAAGGGGCAGTCCAATTCAAACTGAAAGCCCAAGAAACAAGGTTATGGGCAGCACAGTTTGCATTCCTAACGGTAAATTTGAAACGCCAACGTGGCCAACAGTCAGAAAAACCTTTTATCTCCTCAACAATTCCCGCAATAGACCAATCTATATTAGACTCCCAATTATTAATAGCCATCACAAGGTTTAGACAGTCGGATTCAAAAATGGCATTTTCAAACTTCAAGAAGTTCAAAAAGGAGCAAGCTTCCTTGACTGCTAATGCTTCGGCAACAGTAGGATTGAGGCAGTTGTGGAGGCAAGATGAAGCAAATAAGATGGAACCAAAATGATTACGAATAATAAAACCTGTGGCAGCCACACCATCTTTGAAAGCCGCATCAGAATTAATTGCCAAAAAACCTTTCTTTGGTGGTGACCATCGACGAGAGAGGGGTGGGGCAGCGGAGGTGATCTTCAAGGAAATCTGGGCTTTTGTGTGGTCATTTGCCATCCTTTGTAAACGGGAAGTGAAATCCTGCACGGAAACAAAAGGAGAGGAGTTATGCACAATATTGTTTCTATTTTTCCAAAGAGCATCAAAAGCACAAACAGCAAAAGTTAAAAATTCTTCTCTTTTTTTATTTGAAATAAAAAGGTCAGAATTTTTGTTAAACAACAAAGCGAAGAAGGTGGTGGCCGAAAAGGATTGGAAAGGTTCCATGCGAAAATTCCAACATGAATGGAACCAAACCGCAATAGAGAACGGGCAACGGATAAAGATGTGGTCTGCACTATCCTCATCACTTCCACAAACAGGGCAAAAAGTTTGGTCAATGTGGAATAAACTTGACAGCCTTTTTCGTGTGGGAAGAATATCACTTGTTATTTTCCAACAAAAAAATTTCAGCCTATTGTGCAACTTTGAGTTCCAAATGTTTTTAAAGAGAGAGGCGGTGATGGTGTTGAGGGTTGGGAACCTTTTTCCTTGAGAAGAGAGATAACAACTTTTTGAGGTAAATTTCCCCGACTTGGAGGGAGACCAAAAAAGCTTTTCATGAGAGGTCGGGGGAGAGATGTTGATTTTCCTAATTTCCAAAACCACTTCCGGAGGGAAGAGATTTAGGAGGATATCGACATCCCAAGAAACCCGACTATAGCAGAAGAGTTGAGAAACGGTGGTGAAATCATTAAAAGAGAGGAGGGTGTTAGGGATGGGAGTCGGAATAAAACCGGGAAGAGAGGGGATCCATGGTTTACTCCAAATGTGGACAGAGGAGTTTTGATGTATAGAAAAACAAGCACCAAAGTTTATTTCTTTTTTGCAACTAACAATATCTTTCCACATCCAAGAGGCCGCTTTGAAATCTTTATCCGAATCAAGTAAATTTGTATCTTGCAAATACTTTCCTTTTAAAACCTGAACCCAGAGTTCATTATCATTTGAAGCAACTTTCCAAGTTAATTTTGCCACAAGGGCACGATTAAAATCCTCCGTTTTACGAAACCCCAAACCCCCTTTAGATTTTGGAAGACAAATAGTTGACCAACTTTTAAGCATGAGGGAATTCCCTTTATCATTTGAACCCCACCAAAATTTTCGAATGATTTTATCAAGAGTTGAACAAATTGATTTTGGAAGCAAAAAAGTTGACATCGGGTAAATCGGAAGGGATTGGGCGACGGTTTTAACAAGGATAGTTCTACCGGCTTGGGATAGGTTTTTGCATTTCCAACCATTTAACTTGAGTTGCAATTTTGAAATAATCTCATTAAAAGCTTTAGACTTAGATTTTGGTTTACAAAAAGGGAGTCCAAGATGCTTTGATTTGTGATCACATTCTTTTAGATTAAAGCGGGCAATCAAGTCATTCTTGAAAGTAACATCAACATTTCGGCTAAAGTGGGTAAAAGATTTTTCATGGTTAATAATTTGTCCCGACCACGAAGAGAATTTATCCAAAGTACTGAAAATAGTTTCGACATCCTCGTGGTTTGCCCTACAATAAATAACCAAATCGTCGGCATAAAGAAGGTGAGAAATAGTTGGGCAAGTTCTTGCAATTTTAATTCCTTTAAAAGTGCCATTATTTTCCTCTTTGATTAAAAACCGAGAAAGAAGTTCCGTGTAAATGATAAAAAGGTAGGGAGAGAGAGGATCTCCTTGTCTTATACCTCTAGACGGGCGAATGAGACCAAACGGGGCACCATTTATGAGGAAAGAAAAACTACACGTGGATATACATTGCTTGATCCAATTTATGAATTTGTCACAAATACCAAGATGCTTGAGAATGCAATAAAGGAGATTCCACTCAACCCGATCATAAGCTTTTGAGAGGTCTAATTTGATAGCACAAAACCCTTTTTTACCTCTTCTATTATGCATGTAATGCATAATTTCATGAGAGATGATGGTGTTTTCATTTATAGTTCTACCTTCAACAAAAGCCATTTGATTAGGTGAAATGATATTTTTAAGCAAAGGTTTTAGTCTATTTGCAAGAATTTTAGAAATGACTTTATAAGAAATATTGCAAAGACTAATAGGCCTAAATTGATCAACTCTAGAAGCATTCGGGATTTTTGGTATTAAAGCAACAAAAGTATGATTCAACTTTTTAAGCATGTAACCCGTACGGAAGAAATGTTGGACAGCTTGAGTAAGGGCCATACATGTGGTGCTCCAAAAGTGTTTGTAAAAGAGTGCAGGGAGTCCATCCGGTCCCGGGCTTTTTTCAGATGCAAAAGAAAAGAGTACCTGTTTAATTTCTCTTGGAGTTGGTAGATTGCATATCTTTTCATTTTCCTCTTGTTCCAAGATGGGAGGGAAAAGGTTTTCCAAATCTGTGGGGAACGGAAAATCAGCACCTGCGAAGGACGAGCAAAAGAGTTCATCATAGAATTTAACAAAGCAATCACCAATAGATTTCCAATTGTGTGCCTCAGTGTTATCCGAATTTCGGATACAAGTTATTCTATTAGTATTTCCATGAATAATAGCAGTCAAGTGAAAAAATTTGGTGTTTGCATCACCACATTGGAGCCATTTTTCCCTAGATTTTTGTTTCCACATAATTTCAACTCTCTTATGCATCTCGTCAAGCTCAACAAGTAGAGCCTCCTCTAAGGCAAGATTTTCAATAGTTTGGTCCTCCGATTGGATTTTTTCAATGAAGTTTCTAAGCTTAGAAATTCTAACTTGACATAGACCAAAGTGGTTTTTATTCCAAGTTCGAAGAGCCAAACTGACATTTAGAGTACGGGAATGGAATTTGTGAGAGGGGGAGCCGAGGACGTTTTTAGTCCAACTAGACTTGACAACATCATGACATGACTCATCTGTAAGCCACATGGCTTCAAAACGAAAAGGGCGGGGGGCGGAGGGGGGGTAGCACATGAATCAAGTAAGAGGGGGGAGTGGTCGGACTCAATTGCTGGGAGATGTTTAATTTTGGCACGAGGGAAAAGGAAACACCAATCAGTGTTTGCAACTCCACGGTCGAGTCGAAGTTGGACATTTGCTGTACCACCTCTTTTATTATTCCAAGTATATTCATAACCGGAGAAACCAAGATCAGCAAGGCCGAGAGAGTGAAGGGATTCAGCAATGTTATGGTGGGACGATGAAGCAAGGGAAATCCCACCTTTTTTTTCAATCTGAGCAGTGATACCATTGAAGTCGCCCATTAAAAGCCATGGGCCATCAAAATCAGCATCTAATCTATTCATCTGATCCCAAAACCAAGGTTTGAGAGAGGAGTAACAAGGACAATAAATACCCGTAAATTGCCACGGTTGATCATTTTGAGCGGTGGTGATAGAAGCATTAATGAAATACGGGCCAAGTTCAACAATTTGAACACCAAAAGTATTTTTCCATGACAAACATAACCCACCAGCAGCATTTACAGCAGGAACAAAAGCTTGATTATAAAGTGCAGCAGAGTTTAGAATTCTAGTAACATGAGTTGTTGAAGAAGTTTTTATTTCACTAAGAAAAACGATATCCGGCTTTGTAATACCCAAAAGGTCCCTTAGGGCTCTTCCTGCTTCCGGCTTTCCAAGGCCTTGACAGTTCCACGCTAAGATCCTCATGGGATTTCAGAGAAGAAACAAGCACAAACTATTCTCCCTGCCCCCATGGGGCAATGGTGTGAGATTCAATGAAATTTGAGATTTTGGTGTTTCTTGGGGGCCCATGGTACTCAGCAGAAGAGGATTCAGATTTTTCAGCAATTTTTTTTTTAACTTTGAAGATTCTTCTTTGGACCTGTAGAGTTTCAGAGCGGATAATGATTTCATCAGAGTTAAGCGTGGTTTCAGGGATTGCAACCGGGTTAGAGAGGTGGGTGTATGGATCGGGTTTTAAAGGTTGGTCAAGAATTTCAAAAGTTTGGATCATTTGGTCATTGGGGCCTTTTAATTTCTTCAAGAGAATTGGGGTTGAGAAATTTGGGTTTCTTTTCTTAGTTGTATGGGTCGAGTTTTTGCTAGCTGAACAAAGGGTTTGTTCATAAGTATTTGTCGGGCCAACAGATGGAGTATTGGGCCAAAGATTTTGGTTTTGGGTTAAGTGTTCCATTATTATAATTAGGCTTTTCAGAAATGTGTTAAAGTGGTTATCAGAATTTTGGGGCGGGAAAAATTGGGTCAAAGAGGGTGGGACCCAAATCTTTGTTGATGTATCTGATGTAAAAGAGGAATTTTGGGAATTGCAGAGTATCATATCTTTTTTGCCAGAAAAAAGATGTTGATAAAAAGGAGATTTTGGTAGCAGGTCAGAGGGGTAGGTGACGGCTTGAGGGTCAGGGTTTTCCAACCACTGCTTTCCATCCACGTGTAAAGGTGTAGGGTAGGATTGTAAATTTTCAATTTCCAGAGCCTTTTCAGATTCAGAGGGCAGTGGTTCCGATAGGGGGTTCGGTTCTTGGGTGGTGGAGTAAGGTGTGGTTTCAATTTTTTTGGCTAGGTTGGGGTTTGAGGGGTTTAGGTGGTCCGGTCGTACGGAGAGTAATGCATCCGCTTTCAACCAAGCACCAAATCGGATGAAATCATTATCCACCTTCTTCTCTAACTTGCAAGACTGAGATTTGTGACCAATTAAACCACAAAAGTAACAAAAATCGGGCAACCTTTCATATCTAATATCAGCAAGGATATTATGTCCATCTAGTTTTTCCAGCCAAAAGCTATCCGTAAGGCACTTGTGTAGATCCAGTTCAATTCGGATACGGAGATATTTTTTCCACATGTGGGTCTTCGAACCAAAGTCAGCTTTTATGAACACACCAAGACTATTTCCAATAATTTTCGCCACTTTTTCAGTCATGAGCATTGGCGGAATGTTTGAAACACGAATCCAAAAGAGAGATTTAGACAGATTTACCTCGTTGAAGGAATTTTCCGGCAACCATTTTTTGACAGCAACGTGATTACCCCGAATGTCCAAGGGGACATCTCGATAACTTTTTCACAATCAGCTTCATTTTCGAAAACAAAGGCAACAATATTAGGATCCATAGTGTTAGAGGAAACCTTAAATTTGGGATTCCAAGCTTTTAAAAGAGTAGATTTTAGGGCAACCAGATTCGTGGGTTTTTCAGCAACAACTCTAGCAAGTAATGTAAAACCTTGGTGGTCATTTTGGGCTAGGAGTGGGTCAGTTTCGGGATCAGAGGCACAAAGAAGGTTTTGAGTTTGATGGATTAAGCCATTAATGATATTTAATTCGTCTCCCATGATTGGGAGTAAAAGCAAAAGAAAATAAAAAAAGGGACCACAAAAGGTGAAAAGGAAAAAGCCAAGACACAAGGGAGAGGGAAAAAGACAGACACAACAGGGGGATGTGAGGACAGAGAAGAAAATAGAGAGGTGGGGTAGGGGAGGGTGACGGCCACACATGGTGGGGAAGGAGGACACAACCTAAGAAATCCACAAAGATGGAGTTCTACTCAAAGAGAGAGAGAACAGATAACTATTGTTTTTTCAAGAACAACTTTGCTATGAGATTAAAACTAACAACCAATAATTTAAATGAAAGGGAATGGTAGTTTGTGCATAAAAAATATAACATCAGTAAAATTAACATCGAATGGGTAAGTGTTACAAGTAATATTTTAGGGGTATTTGATACACCCCATACTTTTGTTGTATGCTTTACCACCGACCTAGAATTTCATTATAATCTAGACCCTCCAATTGATTAAAGCACTGTGCAATTAATCGTGTCTTGCGTAATTCAATCAATCCATTTGCAAGATATATGGTCTTAGGGCATCTCCAGCCGAAACGGGGGAAGTTGTCCTCTTGTCTGCCTGCATGGCTACCTAGTTGTCTGTCTAGTCTGTCATCTCCAATCGAACCAACAATCCAATACATTTAATTCAATTTCTAAACTTTATCCACTTTCACTTAATAATAATAATAATAATAATAATAATAATAATAACAATCAAAATAATAATAAAAATAAAAATAACAACAATAACAACAACAACAATAATAATAATAATAATAATAATAATAAATTGTATTTTTAAATAACTTGCAATAATAATAAGTCTAATTATTGAATATGATCGATCTGTTTTATAATGAATATAGGGCTTGGCCAAACTACTCAAGATGGCGCAATACAAAGAATATGTTATATGTATGTTATATTGAGCTATAGTATTCCACTAGAATAATTCTAATAAACTGAATGACAAAGGTTCCAAAAGTCCCTAGTACATTAATTGTTCTAGTATTTATAGCCTAATACATCTTGCCCTAATAGAGTCCTAAGGTCATAGGAGTCCTCACGCGGACCATGGACTGTCCATAAAGTTAGCCAAGCTAAACATGCGAAGACGATCTTTTGCTGTCTGACAGCTTGTCTAGGTCGACAAGCTCCAGGCCAGGTCGATAATGCCATAGCTCGATCAGGATATGATCGAGGAATCCCGCCTTGAGAAATTGCAAAACATGCCCCTACACTTATTGCAACATTTTATCGTGTCCCAATTGTTACAAGAAAGATTCTAAGGATATGTACTATTTTTTCCTAGTTCGATTTTTATCCCAAAAGAAGGGTTTTTTCCAAACAAGGTTTTTAATGAGGCATATTCCTTGGATCTCCTAAAAAAGGGAAGATTAAAACCTTATTTTACTTCTCCGAGCTACAGCTGCTCTTACGCTTGAGAAGTGAGGGAGTACCGATGGGGCCTTTTTTAAATTTAGCTAGGTCGGATTCCTCGATCAGATCCTGATCGAGCTATGACATTATCGACCTGGCCTGGAACTTGTCGAACTAGACAAGTTGTCAGACATCAGAAGATCGTCTTCGCATGTTTAGCTTGGCTAACTTTCTGGACAGTCCATGGGCCGCGTGAGGACTCCTACGAGCCTTAGGACTCTATTATGGCAAGATGTATTAGGCTATAAATACTAGAACTATTAATGTAATAGGGACTCTTGGAACCTTTGGCATTCAGCTTATTAGAATTATTCTAGTGCGATAATATAGCTCAATATAACATACATATATCATATTCTTGTTGGGATTCGGTAAGATAAACAGCCCTTCAGGCAGCGGAAAACAAAAATTTTAAGGACCTCTTACGGAATCTTGCAATGATACTAAACTGGTTGTATATATATGAATATAAAAACGACAAGAATAATTAGATCCAAATTATACCTGTCTCCTAGCAAATCCAAGTAACTAGCAAAGTCGTTGCGTTTTCTCCCTCGTTAGAATCGATCCAAGCTTTGTTGCAGCGCCCCACGTGTTGCGCCTCTACGAGTTGATACACCACAATATCACGAAATATAATATATCCTAATCGGCTAGAACATAGGATATATTAATATCTATGATTAGAGAACAAGATTGGAACGAAAACGAAATCGAAAAATTCTTCCAAAAGGAAGAAGGGTTCGGCCGATTTCACTAGGGAGAGAGGGAGAGAATTTTTCTTGACTTGGCTTTTGGCTCTTGATTAGTGTGTATGAGATATGACATTAAGTCTCCTATTTATAGGAATCTCATAATCCTAATCCTCCTAGGATTAGGACTCCCAAGTCTTCTAATTCTCCTACATGGGCCATGGCCCTTTTAATTGGAAGACCAAGTCTTCTAATTAATTCATGGCCCATACTTGATTTAATTAATTGGGTCTTTATTTAATCTCTCAATTAAATGGCCCAATTAATTTATTTCTTTCTCATTTAATTAAATTAGACTATAAGTCTATTTAATTAAACTTTCCCATAATTAATTAAATCCAATTTAATTAACTAACTCACAAATTAAATTCCAATTTAATTTCCAGTCTTGATCCAATTCCAATTGGATCAAGTTCGCTCCAATTAGGTCGACCCAGTCAACCCAGTCGACCCAATCGACCCAGTCGATATAGTTGACTCAGTTGTTCTTCATTTCCTCGCTTTCGCTTCATGTGTATTGTATATGCCCCCGTAGGTTCACCACATAATTGGCCGTGGGTTATAATTAAATATTTATTTAATTACTCGAGCATTAAATACTCTAAATCAATCGAACACTCTGTCGACTGATCATTCCAAAATTAGCACCCCTGCCAATTTGGGAATTCTCCCACACTCCACGGTCGATGTCTGGCCACAAGCCCATGGAGCCCAATCACTGGTGAATTAATTCAGTGAACCTTTTAATCATTTACAATTTCCATATACGCTATAATCTCTCCATCGATCGATCTCCCAGTCAAGACTTAAGGGCATGGATTTTTCATCGGTTCCCTTTTAATTCGTTTTGACTTTATGCATTCTGATCTCGAAATAATTCTCTTTGACTTAATCTTTATGAGCTACTTTCATAAAGCCGTCGGATACCTTGGCCAAGGATTTTACCAGAATTAATTTCTCACAGAAATCCATAGGAGAATTTTCCAACCTATCAAGTCATTTCAATGGATCCTTTGTTGATGATATGAACCTGCATACGAGTCCCTCTATACCCAACGTGAATCCACATAGACTTTCTGGTGATCTCCAGTCGGTCGGAACTCACATCTAAGTATAGACGTTCTCGTACCAGATAAACCTTATCACCTCAAGTATTTAGGGATCATTCCTAGTATACTATTGTAAATTGGAATAACTTCAACCCCGATATGCGACTACCGCTTCCATGGTGAGTTATTTCCTAATTGGGGTATTCAGTGCACTTGCCATCCCAGCAAGTCACCCACTTATGTGTATCGACTATCCCAGTCACGCTCGTGGACCCCAGCGTCCTCCAGTTCATTGGAGTATACACATTAGTGAGAGTCTAACCGAATCCAACGATGTCCCATCTCGATTGGATTCTACGACTCTTGAATATGTTCTAGATCACGGCCTTGGAGATCAGTCCACGGGTTGTCCCATAGCCCTGTGATCTAAGGACTTGTATCCTTATGCGTAGATAATTATTACATAAGATAAAGATGACCATATAATAAAGATGCATTTATTAATCTAAATTGAATAGTTCCTTTATTTATTACAATAAATGGCAGCCATATAGTTGGCTTGCCGGACACTATTCTATCAATTCTTTGTATTGCGCCATCCTGAGTAGTTTGGCCAAGCCCTATATTCATTATAAAACAGATCGATCATATTCCATAAAAGCTCATGTTATCTTTCTTTGTGGATCTGTTTTGTTACTTTATTGATTTTACGTAACTTAGACGAAATTCAGTAAAATCAGTTAAGTTGTATTTTTTATATTCATACTCTATTATTTTAAAATTAAGTCGTAGTTTTACAATATATATATATATATATATATATATATATATGTATAATATATTTTTTTTTTATTTTAAAAAAAACGTGACCAATGAAATAAAATTAACCATTTTTTACACAAGTTTTACTAAAATTTTACACACAAATATATTTCTATATATGTTTTTATTTAAAAAAAATAAGTGACCAATAAAATAAAATTAACCATTTTCTACAAAAGTACTACAAAACTTTTGCACACATTTAAATTAATTTTTATAATTGAAACTAAAAACAAAAAACAATTAAAGGCTCGCCAAATGGCGGCCATCCATCGGCCTGGACGCGCAACCATTGATTGCATGCCTGCCTTCTTGACACTCCGTGTCAAGAAAATTCCCATTCCAGCCGACGGGGTCGGGGAGAAGAGAAGATGTATGCCTAACAACAACCCACAAGATTTTGTTCCGGGAAGGAACGAGAGAAGGTACAGGTTGATAAAAAGAGCATCAAATTTTGTTTGCATCGGAAGACGTCCTTACTTCAAAAAATTTATTCTTAATAATTTTAAATAGAATACAATCTTTTATTTTCTTTATAATATAATTTTTTTATTATTTTCTATATTTAGTGCACTACTTTAAACATTCTCCCTGCCTCGATAAATCTCGGCCAACTCCATTCCTAAAGAAATATATAGCCATGATGAGAGGAGCTATAACTATAAAAACACAAGGAAGAGGACAGGGATCCATTATATGCTTGCAATTTGGTCGTTCGACGGTGCCCATATGAGGTATTTAAGCATAAGAAAATTGAAAGTTTAGAAAATAAGGATTTTTGGCATTTTACACCCTGAAATTATAGAGTTTTGGCACTTTGCACACTAACTTAAAAGTTTTGGCACTTTGCACCCTAGTGTGTGTTTTGGTGAGAAAATTCATTGGTAGAAGGGTATAATAGTCCTTTTTGATTTTTTTTTTGGCACTTTGCACCTTGGCAATATAGATTCTGCACCCCGAAAATATAGAACGTTGCATTTTGCACCCTAAAATTATAAAATATTGGCATTTTTCACCCCGATTTAAATTTTTTGGCACTCTGCACCCTATAAATATAATTTCTATGGCATTTTGCACCCTAAAGTGTTTTTCTTGAAAAAAACTCATGAATGTCGTCGATGTAGAGATAAAAAGACATGTTATTCTTAATTTATTTTACTTTATAGTAACTTATTTTAATATTTTCTATTAGTAAAAAGACATTGTTTTCATTTTATTTCGAGTATCCTCTAGATTATTTACTTTATATCTAAAATACACATTTACAAATCTAACATATTATTATATTGCATGTTATTTATATTATTTAGATTATCATATTAACTCGAGGTTGAAAATGTAAAAAAAAAATATTTTTGGGTGCAAATTGCCAACATTCTATATTTGCAGGGTGCAAATGTCAAAATCTATATTTTTAGGGTGCAAAGTGCCAAAAATATTCGAAAATAACTATTCTACCCTTCCATAAATGTATTTCTTTCATCAAAACATACACTATGGTGCAAAGTGCCAACTAAATTGTATTTTCAGGGTGCAAAGTGCCAAAACCCTATAATTTCAGGGTGCAAAGTGACAAAAGCCCGAAAATGAAATATAATACGTGTAAAGTATTCTTATATGGAATTATCATACGAAGATATGCCATTATTAACCGGCCAAATATTGTCAACTGTAAAAGGCGAGGGCCACAAGTGTAAATGCAAAGCGGTTAAAGGCATGGTTCAACACTATCTAAAGATTTAAAGACAAAGTACAATTTTAAAAAAGGGGAAAGCCATGCAAAATGAGAATGACATGTATTTAATTAAATTTAATTAAAGATGGTATAGAGCAAAAGAGTCTAAAGATTCAAAGACAGTGCAATTTTCTAAAACAGGAAAGCTATGCAAAATGAGAATGACATGATTGATTAATTAAATACCATGAAATGCAAAAGTACATGACCACCAGTTAAAATAGAAAGATAAAATGTGATTGATAGATAGTATGTTACTGGATACAAAGACACTACACTAGGTATCTTTTTGTTGAGAAGAAAGCCAATCTTGTACAGCCACCAAGTTGGGTAAGACAATGGCACCAGATTTCCTCCAATTCTGGGCATCAGGGGTTTTAAATCTATCTAACAATAGCGCATGCATTCCCACACTCTTTGCAGGCAAATAGTCCTTACGCATGCTATCTCCAATGTGAAGAGCCTCCCCAGGTGCTATATTTCCAGCCCTCTCCAAAGCTATCTCATACATTCTTTGATCTGGCTTCTCTACACCTTCCAGTCCTGAGAACACGCCAAAGTCCCATTCCGATCCCTGATATATTGGGGAAAAAAAAACTCAAGATCTGCGTTACTAGTAAAGGAAGGGGATAATCCTATAACAAGTTGGCCTATATATATATTTACCTTATGCAAACCCAATGCTGGAAGGATTACATCCTGGTACCTATACTCAGCATTGCTCACAATTCCAACAATAATACCCTTCCCACGAAGCCATCTCAAGAATGGCTGCGAATCTGGAAAGATTGTATAAGGTGCAGAGGAACCAAAAGTTGAATATATGCGTCTGAAAATCTTATCAAAGGTCTCCTCATCATAATCGTATCCTGCCTGTTAGCAAATGGGCATTAGAAAAAACTTGAGCAAATGCTTCTCTAATGAAATAGTCCATACATGAGTTTAAGTTCTCTTACCCGAACAAAAGAATCACGCACACATGTCTTCCACCAAACAATGTTGGGTATCTTTTCAGCAAAACCAAAACATGGATGCTTTTTTGCCATATCAGTATAGGCAAGTTTAAAGCCTTCGTGCATTCGTTTATAGTCGGGGCATGGAAGTCCTACAGCTTTTGCTGCCATGCAATAGTAGTCACCAAGCTCCCCTTTGTAAGCTATTAGTGTGCCGGTAACATCAATTGTGATTACGCGCAACTTTGTTATCATAGACATTTTGAAGAAACTATCGCCGAAGGTTGGTATTTGTACACCAAATAGACTCAAAGTCAAATATAAAGCCTCGTCAAATGACAACCCTGCATCCATTTACATTGCATCTCTATAAATGAGTATTGAATGGTTCTAAGAGCACAAAAAACTTCCAAGCAACATAAAACAGTGATTTTACATGTTAAATGGCAAGAACCAACTCTTCCATCTTAAAGAAATGGTTCACAACTAAACAGCAACTCCAACTGAATAACAATGTCGATTTTCATTTTTTCTTTCACATTTTGCCTTGGATATGAACGTTTGTTTGTTGTCATGCATTTTCTATGGAATGAAAAAATAATTTTAAACTTAACACCTTCATGTTGCAAGCATATAATCTAAACCAAGGCCATTCGAAAGCCAATTTTTGTCTATCATATTAACATGTTGAATCAGTTAGTCGACAATTACAAACTACTAACCAAAACACATCTTCATTTTCACAGAAAACCCAGTAGGAATTTATTATGAAGATATATTTTCTTTTACATTTCCAAGGATCTTCAGAAAAGGAAAAGGACTCTTTGTAGAGAAACGTCCCCAATCTGCTTCAAACAGTAAGAAGAGGCCAGCTCTTTCAGACCAGCCTCTCAGGGCCCTGGAATCTAAACACAGATTTTACACATAATTCTTCATGATGAAGTAGTGGTTTGCAAGTGAAAGCTTCCTGCTGGTTATCATGTTCAAGAATCTATAATGATTGGAAGCTTTGTTTCATGAAATAATGAACCCTTTACAAATGAGTCCCAGTAGCCAGTACCATAATTCAATTCAAATTTAGGAAGGAAATCCAGATACTACAAGCATGTAGAGAATTTGATGACAGAATCACATTCACATTAGTCAACTAAATCAATCATAAGCCTGAAACTGAGTGAAACATCTATATCCACAAGTCACGACAAAATCAACATCTAAAGGAGATAAGGTAATAATGTTAGCTTTTGGCCTCATAAGGGGAATATATGGCAAAACAGATATCTTGTAGTTCAAAGGTTGCCCATTGACTAACAAAATTAACTGAGTAAAATCCAAGATTTTATATTGAATTATATAATACCTAAACACATAAGTCATTTTAGAATTGGGGTTTTACAACAAACATTAACACATTCACACTCACTGGTTGAGAACTAATAAAAAAAAATTCAACTCAGTTAATCTTACCAAGAGGGATCCTGGTACCCGGTTAAAAATATATAAAACCCAAATTTGCTTTAATTATCCTATATAAATAATAGCAGCATCTTCAAAGAATGAAAAATGGAAATACATTGACGGAACACAAATGCTCTTCAAAGCACAGATTTCTATAAATAAAGAAACAGCTTAATGTTGTAGCCTCTTTTTAATTTTGACATAATAATCAAAGAGAGAAGCAGGGTTTAGAGAATTACCCAAAAGCTGAAACTCGTTGGTAGTTGAGAAGATGAATCGGCCTTAAGCTTTTGTACAAGTTTGAGGTTTCAGCTTGCATTCATGGAGAAGAAGAATCATTTCTTGCTTAAGAAAAAATTCCTTTCCAAGTATTTGTTTTGGGGATTCCTAGAAGGGATTGTGAAAAATATAGATGAATAATTTTAATTTGAAGTCTCTTGTACTGGACGTGACAAAAAGTCACTTATAATTGGGGTTATTTGTACTAACACCCCCTGAACTAATGCTATTTGATAGTCACCCCAAATTCTTTTATTCTTTGACAGTCACACCCCTTTTGTTAGCATCCATCCACTCCACCGTGAAAAATAACTAAATGTCCAAATTACCCTTCCCTAATGGTTAGTTTAATTGGTTTTAATGAAAAATATAAACTTTGGAATATTAGAAATTGTGATATTATACTGCAATTTGCCTAAAAAAATTAACACAAAGCATTATTTTGTTCATTTCATAGGGTGCACATGGTATGATTTTGCAGTTTTTTTAATAAAATTTGTACCATACCAATTAGTGCGATTTTAAAAAACTCAAAACCAAACTAGAGTTTTATAAATCATACCAAGAAACTCGATTTTGTGCGGTTCCGGTACAGTTTTTTTCATGCAATTTTTCATATATGGTCGACTACATAGTTGACAATTATATAAAAATTAATATATTAATATCTTACAAACTATTATTCTACATTAAATAAAGCATTGGAAAGAAAATGTTCACAAATTTGACGTTATAATTCTACCTAATTGAATAAAATTAATTGGTTAATTATTTTATCATTGTTTTTATTCTGTGAATGAACTTACTGTTTGGAATTTGTTGTCCATAATTTTTGCATTTTAAATATTCAACATATAACAAATTTAATTTGTGCTAAGTTCGAGCATATTTTTTTTAATTGAACGCGGGACAATAAATTATGATAGACTATGATATAAGTTACACTATATAATATCGTATTTGAGAATATTTGAATTATAGATTGAAAAATAAAAAATCATAAAATTTAGTTATAAATATAAAAAAATGAATAGTAAACTCATGTTTATTCTCAATTTCGGTACGGTACGATTTTTTTCGGTATGAGAAGTCCAAAACCAAAATCATCCCAAAATACTCAGTAAGGTTTTCATCCATACCAAAACCTTCAGTTTTGAGATAAAAATAAAAATTTCGGTATGGTTTGGTGCGGAACGGTCCGGTACGATTTTGAAAACCATGTGCCCCTTCCATATTTTTAACCCGAAAACTCATACAATTATATTAAAAAGTCTAAGTATGAAAATTGTAACCGAATCATCATCAAAATAAAATTAAAATCCACCTGTATTTTACAAAACTTACACAATACCCTCCCCCCACCCTCCTATATTAATTTTATTGCATAAAATTCCTTGTGAATTTTATGATTTTTTGATTTATTTATTAATATATTAAGGGTAAAATAATTTATTTTGTATATATTTATTAGAGTAAAAGAGAATTTTCAAAATATTATTAAGGCATTAGCTAACTCCAACATTTTGTAAAACACAAGAAAATCTTATGCAATAAAATTAATTTATGTACATGTTTCCCGAACTACAAGTGGATTTTATACATTTTTACAATCTGATTAATTTGCTAGTATATTCAAGGTAAAAGATGAATTTCAAAATATTATTTATTAACTATCCTAATTAATGATGCATGATAGAGTAACATTTGAAAAACATAAAAAGGATAATGTATCGATGTACTAAATAAATGAATCATATCGAGCTACATGAAATCATGTCGATCGAATTATGACTCGATCGACATGTTCATCTCAATTCGGACAAACCGACCCGAAAGATCCAATTGATCCGCCTTTCACTCTTACAAATACTCCGTATTTGTGACATTTAAACATACATTCTGGTCAACATAACTACTACATTCTGCTATACTTTTATTTGATCTGATTTATGCATTGGAGGGTTAGCGTCGGGTCAACCATTGACACAACCTAATAAGTTTCTTTGAACACAAGGTTATGATCCTTGAAGTGGAGTCCAGCTCGAGCTGACCGGCTGAGGATTTCATATTGTGTTTATATTTTTAGGCAAAATTCTATAATAAATAAGAGCCAAGTCAACTAGTTATTGGGAGAGTGTAATTTTGAGATTTACTTATTTTTCATGGTGGAATGGAGGACTTATTAACATAAGGGGTGTGGGTATAAAAAGTTAAAAGGTTTTGGTTGTGACTGCCAAATAGTAATAGTTTAGCAGATGCAAGTGCAAATAACCCCTTATAATTGTGTAGATTGTCATTCAATGGACATCGTCTTTCACGTCAAAATTTAATTTCCCAATTTTGAAAACCATGGGACTCGGCCACTTGTTTTGTTTCTTCAGTACCGAGAGAGCCAAATCCAATGTGGCCGTATGTTTGGTTTTTTTTCAAGTGTTTGACAAAAGTATAACAAACATGTTTTTTACTTTTTAAAATAAATTTATCATCTCTCAATCTTCTCAAAATACTCTCTTAAATGCCAAATAAATAATAATTTTCTAATCTATAAAGAAAACATATATAAAAGCTACTTTGATTTGACATAAAGTAATCATTTTTTATACAATTTATCTCACGTAAATATGATTTGATATAAAGTCTTACAACTACTATCTCTTCCAAAAAAAACAACTATATATTACCTTATTTCTCAAATCACAGTCTCAAAACACAAACAAGCAACAATATTCATTATTTCACTAACATCCACTAATCTCTCAAACAACTGACTAACATGCTTAATAATTGTTTTTGGACAGTTTAATATTTTGCCCCAAAAGGTTTACAAGAATGACACTCAATCGATAAAAGTATAATTTTCACACTCAACCCCTTAAAATTTAAACAGTCGCAATGCCCTGGTCAACAATTTATAGGTTACATTGCAAAAAGAAATTTTTGGAGCGATTAGAGCATATTTTTTTATAGTTATGTAAATGAGCATAAATATATATGTGAAATATGTTTGCAAACACTTTATCATATGAAATTGAACTCTAAAAGTGTGTACTGTGTGCACATTATATTTTCTAGTTATTTGATTTTTTCAAAAAAAATTGCATTACATTTGAGAGTTAGATTCTTAGAAGGTTTGATTTTTGCACCGAACACTATTAGAAAAATGGCAAATTTTGACAAATTTTTCATAAATTCCGTTGAAATTTACATATTTCGACCGAATTTTCGACCGAAATTGAACGTCGAAAAAGGTGTCGTGGAAATCACAATTTCGACAGAAATTTCAACAGAAAAAATTTCCGTCGAAATTTTAAGAATTTCGACGAAACTATTTCCATCGAAATTTTCAAATAAATCAAGATTTTCTACAGAACAATTTTTCGTCGAAATGTTTGGTTTTTTTTTTTTTTTGCACCTGTTAATTATACCAAATTAGACATTCGACAAACAATATAACATCCAAAAATATTTTAATAGAGACGATTCAATATTCTAATCATCTTAACATTGATCAAACAATCCATCCAAATACGAAATTCCAAATCCAAATACCATAATATTACAAAACAATTTCAAATCCAAGTAATAACTCCAAGTACTACAAAACAATCACAAATCTGAAATCAAATAATTAATCATCTTTTGTTTTGGTTGCAACGGTTGCTGAGATGGTTGTTTATCGTTTCCCTCTGTACATCGATGCTCGGGTGTGTCCGTGTGATACCCCTACCCCTACCTCATCTACCTCTACGTCTACCTCTACCTTTGTCCGGAGTTTGATATCTACAATTTGAATAATATGTTAGTATATGTAATGACAATTAAACTTATAACATGAACAAATTCATGGTGTTTTGAGCAAATTCACTAATACAAAAAAGGCTAATTCTAATTATAATGTAAAAATAAAAATTACTTATATATATGCATATTCTAATTAACAATTAATCGAATTTGCCCAACACTACAATGATTTTTTTTTCCGAAAACGAACAACTAACAATTTAAAACACATTACTAATATGACTCTGGAATGACAGCTTAGGATAACTGATACTAATAGGTAGTCGTCTTATACCCAGACGATATGGAAAACAAAAGCAATGTTAACAAGAACTAACATCACACATTGTATTAACCAATCATCGAGGTATATAAGGAAGATTTAAGGAGGAAGGGCCTGAAGAGTAAAAAATTTACCCAGAGCCATGTTTGTGTAGAAGCTAAGTGGCAACTATCAACAAAAAGAAAAAAAGTATAGTAATTATTCATCAAAAACAAAAGGCCAACACATATACAAAATCTAATACTCCACCAGAAAGCAATTCCATTTTCTCCAATTTGAGATAATTTCTTCACATTTCAAATTAATCGACCCAATAATCTTAAGCTTAGCAAGCATCTTTACTATATTAAGCCCCAAGAAAAAAAAATATTCCCAAACTAATTCAAGGACATATTTTTTTGCTGAATTCACTTGACTGGAAGGGGGATTTTACAAAATCAATTCAATTTAAAACATATGTGTATTGTGTATGAATGTCCTAAGATAAAACATGAAAATTTGTTTGCCCTTCTTTTAAAACAGTAATGACAATCAAACATTAATAATTTAATTAAAAAGAGAAATTGAGGGATTAAGGTGCAATTATACCTAAGGTAGAATGTTTGAAGATGACTCGTGGTGGTGGTGGTCGTGGAGGGGCCGCGGTGGAACCGATCACTACAAGAATTGGTACTTTTAGCCACGGCTCAAAGCCGTAGCCAATAGTAGTGCTGGGGTGGCCACTAACTATTGACCTCGACAAAGCCACGGCTTTTTCCTATTTATTTGAGAGGGTAGCCAATACATTGGCCACGACTAAAGTACATAGCCAATATTTTGGCCACCCTAGGAGCCGTGGCTTTTAATGTCATGGCATTAGCCAGGGAAAATTTAATTTTAAATTTTGGCCACAACCGTTTAGCCGTGGCCTATGGGAAATTTCTTTTTTTTTTCCTCCTGAACCTTCAGGGTTCAGCTTATTTGGATGAAATTCACTATAAAATGCATCTTGACACAACAAACAATTGCATCTAACAACTATATTTCAATCTCAGCAAACAATTGCATTTAACAACCATATTTCAATTCTCAAACTATTTAACAATATCACAACTCTCAAACTATTCAATATTTTTCATTCTTCTTCTCAATACACAAAATATTTTGTGCACAACAAAAAGGTTATTAGGATTCACATCATTGCTCAAAATCCAGTAAGTGCAAGAGATATTCATATAAGTCATAAACCAAAAATGAAAAACCAAAAGTCACTAGCTAATCCAAGATGAGACCAAAACACGGTATCAAGGACATTATTATCCGAGAACCTGCAAATTCAGCGAATATTTGTAAGCAAACTGCAAACAAGAGCTAATGAATGCATGGGTATTTCCTTGTACATAAATGGAAGATCCCATACCTCAATTCCTTCTTGATTTCACTCAATGTCAACAAGCATCTGTCAGAGTAAGAAATAAAAATTGAAACACACTATCAATCATTTTACAAGCTAAGGTTACATATTCAATTGAAATTCAAAATGCTCCTACTCTTTCTATGTCAATTCCAACTAAATAATAGTAATATTATAGAATTCTTGGATCAGAATTATCCAGAATACAAAGCACTATCCCACCCCCACCCCCAAAAAAAATCAAGGGAAAAAATGATTAATTATGCTTTAGTTGTTTGCAAGAAATTGAGAATTCAGAGCCTTAGAACAAAGCAGAACTTATCTGGATCATTATCTTTACCATACACAATCTCCTCTCATTCTTAAAAGACTTCTTTTAACACTACCCTCACTAACCACATGGTATTATCATTCATAACACTCCATTTTACACAAAGGGTCGTGGGATTTTAAGGACATGCATTTTTCAGCACACTAGAGCATAAGGTTCATACTATCACATATGGCATCCATATAAATTCTTTCACAACCAAGATTCACAATAAATCATCTAAATAAGAAATTGCAATTTTGTATGAAGAAAAAAGGGACCAAAAGTGCTAAAATTGAGGAACATCCCTGTGGAACTTGAAATATAATTTTGTCATCAATTTTCAGATCAGTTTGTCAAATCTTACCATGATTTGTGTCTACAGATCACTTGATGTGCCACTTGCATTAGCTCCATATGTACTAGATGCATTGTGAACCTGCATTTGAATTTTATATAAGAAATCTATTATTGCAAAATAGAATAGAAGCTAATTAGTAATCAACAACAGTTAAGCTTACCACAACTGAAAGAGTTTAAGTCAATTCTAAAAATTAAAGCTTGAAGTTCTAGTTCTTGCCACTGGGCCAAGTTGAAGTAATTCTCCATCCCTGAAAATATAAGCAAAGTTAAAAACATATCTTCCACAATGAGAAAAGACAATGATAAAAGCTCACAAATAGTAAAAACTTGGAAGCTAAAAAATGCAAACATTTCATAGCAACAATTGAATACCCTCATCAATTAAATATGGAAGAATACAATCATATTTGATGGCTTCTTTGGATTTGATATGAAGATGCCACCCATCGGATCAGCTAGAACTGCAATCAACAGTTCAATTCCGTGAATTAGCAAGTCGATTGTAAACTTTTTATTAGCAAGCTGATTGTGAACTGAACGAACTCTATGTCCATAAAAAACTTTCAAGTATCATAATATTCACGGGTCAATTTACATTTCAGAACAATTTTGAAGAACAAAGATGCCCTTCAAAAGACTCTTTTCACATATTGCATTCCTTCTTTGAGAAACAAAATCTGCATTCCAAGTTTCTAAATGTTTCCTTATCAGTGTTTCAGAGATTCTACTTCAACTAAAGTTCTTGGCTACGCCGACTATTATAAGTTATACCAATTAATGTCATGAAGACTAAGTAGTACATATTACATATTATGATGGATAAGAAATCATTAGAGTATTTAAGGATGGTTTAAACTTAAGCCAAAAAGCACAAACGTTCTACGAATTAAGTACCGGGTGGGGTTCAGGACACAACGAAAATGCGTAGGGAAAATAGAGTTCACATGGCATGTCTGAAGCTAAAAATCTCACATCTTGGCTGAAGAACCTTCCGCTGAGAAAAATCCCTTAAAGCATTTCTTCCCAACTAATTCAGTGCCTGAAACACAAAATTACACATCTGCCAAAGCACACTGTCAACAAAATTACACATTTTCACACAAGCTATAGCCATAGAGATTGCAACATAACTAGACAAAATGTCACCAACACATCCATTCTAGCCTTTTCCTTTAAGAATACTTAGGTAGTTTTCTGTTGCTATAATCAGAAGAATAATGTTTGTTAGGGCTATAATCAACCAACTTGATTATTGGATTAATATCAGTGTTCAGTGTGCTAAATTTGTTTAACTATATTTTGGTCTTATGTGCTACCTTCAACCGTTCAACCAAAATCCATTTCTTTTTACTAGCAACGAGTATTCTCCTAACATAATCTTATGCATTCAGCTACAAAGTTATATACTGTGAAGATTGAAATGTCCAGTACTACTACGGCTTGAATGTGGGAGTTATTTGAGGTAGACCACAATCTTTTGCACTGAACTTCTATGAGACAAAAGAAAATACCTGGAATAACACTCAAAATCAGTTCTAATTACAAAGGGGTTGAACATTGTCACTTGAATCGATTTTTCTCATCAACTCCCTCTACAACCTGCGACAAAAAGTTGATAATCTTGATGCCTCTTCACTGATTCATACTATAGAAAACATTAACATGAGGTAGTCAAGGTTTACTTATAAAGAATCTTCATATAGCTGTTAACTATTTGGATTGAAAATTAAGCAGCATAACTGATTCACCAAGTCAGCTGGCTAATTTACAGGACTATAGTGCCTTTTTGTAATTTCTATTTCTCATTTTGGCCTTTCTGAAATTGGCATGGCTTATAATCGGGTAATTTTTAAAAAGGCCACATTTGAAAGTTTAATTTACAAAAAGGCCATTAAAAACTTAAAATTTTCAAAAAAGCCATTATTTAAAAAAAAAAGATTTATTCACTAATTTTGACATCTGTCAAATGTCAAATGTCAAAATCAGTGAATTGACATTTGGCGTTTGGGGTTTCCAAATGCCAAACGCCATGAACATCTTCATGGCATTTGGCGTTTGGAAATCCCAAACGCCAAATGCCAAAAACACGTAAAAATACAGAAATCAGATCGGAGAAGAAAAGAAGCGGCGAAACTTACACCAAACGAATGATCATTCTCCTTCGTTCCTCCTATCCCCCATCATCTCTGATTGCATGTGCCATCTCTAATTTGTGAAATTCTTGGGAAAAATTTAGAATGGAGAAGTTGAGAGAGATGAGAGAGTTTGAATTTGAATTTAGGAATTGTGTTTAAGTTTTAGAGTTAAGGATTTTAGTTATTTCTTTATTTTTTATATTAAAAATAATGAGAAAAGAAAGGCTTTGGCCTTTTTGTAATTTCTATTTCTCATTTTGGCCTTTCTGAAATTGGCATTAACAACAAATATGCTTTGATATCGCACGATTCAGAACAAAGTTTGCGCATTTATCAAATGATATTAAATTATGATAAACACAAACGCCAATATCACGAGCATACATTATGATTAAAATAAGACCATCAAACTCAAAAAATATTGGGGAAAAATAAAAAGAAGAAGAAGTTCTAACTGAAGTAGTTATGTTATTATTGCAGGTTTAATTTCATAAAATCGAGCAATAATATCAGGAATTTGTCTGCAATTTTAAACAAAAATTCAGCCTAGAAATTAATTTTTTCTTCTCGTGAGAGGGAAATAACGAGAGACTCAGAGAAGTAAATAGAAACCTAATTTTGAATAATTCCGTTGAAGTGAAAGTGAGAGGTTGAAGCTTAAGCTCAAAACTGAAACCTAATTTTTCGAGGCTATGGAGCTGCGAAGGTGAACAGACGGCCGAGGCGGAGGTGACGGCGCATAAAATTTCCAGTGAGAATCTGATGAGCGAAAGACGGCGGAGGTGATAAGACGGTCGAGGCGGCGAAGCTCGGGATGGAGGAGACGGTGAGCTCGAGCGGCGGAGGTGAAATTGAAGAGGACAAATGAAATGTTGAAAACGGGTGAGGAAAAGTAAAAACGTTTAAAAGTAAAATAAGAGTAAATAAAAATGGAGTAAAAGCTGAAAAGGAAAATTAAAAGAAAAGTTTTAATTGCTTAAATTGGGCCGTGGCATTTGCTATTGAGCCATGGCAAATGTTTTTTAAACACGGTTTTTTCTGCCGAATTCAATTTAGGGTGGCTAATATTCATATTTCTAGTAGTGGATAGCTGTGAAAACGGTGAAAAACTCCAAAGAGTAATTCATATAGATCTAAGGAATAACTCGATGCGGTGGAAATGAAGGCGGAGGTGCGGACATGACCGGAAACGGCGTCCGAGGAAAGAGAGGCGGAGGCGCGAAGACAGAGATCTGTGGTAAGGAGAGGGGATTGCACGACTTTTGATAGGAGTAGCGGCGAGCTGGGCTGGGCGGCGCGATCTGGGCAGGAAAGTGGAAGAGGCGGTAAATCCGTCGAAATTTTTTTGTCGCAATTTCAAGTATTCATTACCGAAAGTATTTCCGTCGAAATTTTAAATAATTTCGACGGATTTTGATTTCCATCGAAATTTCAATTTTTTAATTTTTTAATTTTTTAATTTTTTTTCCCAAAATTATTACGACGGAAAAAAATCCATCGAAATTATTTAAAATTTCGACGGATTTAGAATTCAGTCGAAATTTCAATTTTTTTATTTTTTTCCCTAAAATATTTCGACGGAACAAAATTCATCGAAATTTCAAAAAATTTCATTTTTTTTCCGTCGAAATTTCAATTTTTTCCCGAAAATATTTCGACGGAAATAAATCCGTTGAAATTTCAAAAATATTCATTTTTTTATTTTTTCCCGAAAGTATTTCGATGGAAAAAAATCTGTCAAAACTTTTTTTTAAATTTCGACGGGTTTTGATTTCCGTCGAAATTTCAATTTTTTTCTTTTTTTTTAATTTTTTCCCAAAAGTATTTCGACCAAATCTAAATTAGTCAAAATTTTATGAAATTTCGATGGAAATAAATCCGTTGAAAGTGTACATTAATTTCGACGGATTTTGATTTCCGTCGAAATTTCTATTTATTCATTTTTTTTATAAATTTTTTTTCATATTATTTCGACGGAAATTATTTCTGTCTAAATTTTAAGAAATATTTCGACTGATTTATTTTCGTCGAAAAAAATGGGTCAAAATTTTGCCAATTTCTAATAGTGAAAAGCCTAAAATGATGTTTATGACATCTAAAACCTACTCAGAAGTCAGAGGGGACAAATGTAACTTTAAATTAAATTATAGGTAAGTGCAAAAACTATACTTTGACGGGTTAAGTGAGATTTTGGAAACATTTGGGAGTAAAATGTGAATCGTCCTTTTTGTATTTGACATTTTTTCCTATGTTCGTTGAGGGATAATGTTGCGTTCCAAATACTAATACGCAAACTACGCAAGTATACGGTCGTTACAAGTAATAAAGTGATAAGAGAGTGTCGAACCCACGAGGACTTGTACGATTAATTACCAACTAATGTCTTGTTACTTCTACTTAGATTTGTAAGTTGAGTTTGGTGAAGTGGTGGTGGTTTTGATATTAAAACTATGATAAAGGTGATTATGAAACTAACACTTGACTTAACAATATGTAAAAGCTTCTAGGATTTTACGTCACCTAGTTCAATTCAAGATAAATGACTCAACAATTGACAACCACACTTATGTTTGTTGTTCAAGGTTTCAAAAATATTCATACGTATCTTCCGAATTGCGTACGAACCTATCAAGTTAGGCTAATCCAATTTATGTCTAAAAGGACTAAACCTAAATGATGCATTAACCTCAAACCTTGAAAGAACATGAAATGACTTAGGTATATGCCTATCCTAAAATCAAATCACAATCTAGTTTCACAATCTAATCCTCAATTCACTATGTCTAGCAATCAAGAATCAATCCATTTCATCTCAAAGTTGGCCTAACAACAAGATGACAAAAGCACAAACTAGATTAACAAACACATACAAGTATAGCATCAATCATCATATCATCATTTAATCAAGAATCAAACATTGGATCAATAAAACCCAAGAAAAGAGGAATTAGCTACTCGTAACATTAAATATATCATTCATTACATTAATGAAAGCCATAGATGTAAATGAACAAAGTAAGAGAGTTAGAGTAAGCTTAGTGGTTGAAATCTTTAACAACTTCTCCCTCAAGCCTTTTTATCTTCAATGGAGAGTCCAAGTGAAAGTTCTTCCCCAATGGAGGCTAGAGAATAAAGTGAAGTGGGAGTTAAGTTTGATTTCTACATTCTTGCCCTCATAACCTAGCAAAACAATAAGCTCCTAATGCCTAAGTTACCCCAAAAACTATGGTAACTAAGACCAAAAAGTCCCCTAAAGAGTTTTGAATTACAATTGGGGGAAAAGGGGTTATGTACAAAAAGCCCCTCCAAAATACGCAGAAAACATAGCAGGACTCGCGGCCGCGAGCATTCAATTGTGCAGGACCTCGCGTGAGGTTGAGGCAGAGAGTTTAAGCAACTCTCTGCCACCAACTCGCGGCGGCGAGGTGAAGTAGGACCTAGATTCAAGATTTTTTTGTCCTTTCTTTTGCTTTAGCCCCCCCCCCCCCCCGGTCGAAAGCGACTTGCAATCCAAGCAAGAAATGTTCCCGAAATTGCTTCAATGCGTCGAATCCTGCAAACCACCGACAAACACAGTTAAAACACGAACAAAACACGAAAAACAAACAAAGGTCGAACAAATGGACCAAAAGCACAAAAAACACGAAAACACGCGGAGACAAACAGAAACCCGGATCAAAACAAGACATTTTGGACTTAAAGAGATAGGTAATAACGACGTTTTCACGGCGTTATCAGATAATAATGGGGAAATTTTTTGTCCAAGTCTGGCTTGACCAAACTCATCCAACCACCAAGCAAGTGTAGTGCACTTGCTTTGTGAATGGTCACTCTCCTGGGAGTTACATCCAATCCCAAAGCAAGTGTATTGCACTTGCCATGTAATTACTTTGGATTCGGCCAAACCCGGTGGTAAGAATTTCCCATTGGGCTCTTTAGTTACTCTCTCTTATTACATTAGATGAGAGTGGCAGAACCTACTTGTGTTGTGATCCGGCGGGCTGCTAGTACAAGCCCAATGAAACAGTGTTCTCTTTTCAATATTAATCAGATTCGGCTGTCAATGGGGAGGACGAGCGGATCATGGTGGATCCGGATCCGAATCCAAAAATAAAAAAATGTATCTGGATCAGATTTAATATCCTATCGGATTTTCAGGAGTGTTAACGAATTCGAATCCGAAAAAATTAAATATCCGGCACAAAGATCAAAATCCGAATAAAAAATATTTTTATGTATATTTTTGAAAACGATAAAAAATTATGAATGATTTAATCCACAAAAATTATACAAGTTAAAGAGGAATGGAAATCATTGAAGGTAATATGTAGTATCATATACAAAGTTTACAAGATCTATAATAAATGGGATAAATGCAAAATACTCCCCTGTGTTTTGCTAAACCTGCAAGAAACTACCATGTGAAATTTTTATTGCGCCAAACTTCCTTGTGTTTTCAAAAACCCTGCAAAAAACACCCAATTTGTAAAAAAATAGGTCATTTTGGATCGATATATTTCAAGAAACCATTTTTAAAATACTTCAAGTTGATCCCTACAACTTCACGTGGTATATTTTTAAAATTATTTCTTGAAATATGTCGATCCAAAACGACCTATTTTTTACAAATTGGGTGTTTTTTGCAGGGTTTTTGAAAACACAAGGAAGTTTGGCGCAATAAAAATTTCACAGGGTAGTTTCTTGCAGGTTTAGCATAACACAGGGGAGTGTCTTGCATTTTCCCCATAATAAATGGTAAAATACTAAACACCACTACTTATAATCGAATTGAGGTTAGCTTGTTAGCAATACTAACTTGGTACATGAACCATTTATAGTAGTAGTCTTTTTCCTTCTTTTATTACGTTTAAATCAAAAAATATGATAATGTAATTTTTTTAAGTTAAGTAAAATACCTTTCATTTTCACTTGTAACTATCAATATTATAATTTCAATCAACATAATAAATTACCCAAAAAGAAGTGAACATTAGAAATAATTTTATGAAACATGAAAGTTAATTGTATATAGTGTTATATTAAATATTAATCAGATGCGAATTTTTAGCAGATCGGATCAGCCTATATTCATATTCGCTCCATATAATTTGAATTATAGATCTTTTTTTAATAAAATCAGGTCCATCGAATCACCAATCGAACAATTATTCTAATAAATCGGAGCGAATCCGAATTGAAATATACCCCATTGACAGCTCTATTATCATACTAGCTAACAAGATACTATTTTGCGGGCCCATTTGGCCCTACGCTACATTTGGAGAAATGAAGATTCATAATTGTTGTGTAGGCTGAGGGCTTCAGGACATTGAAATTTTAGGTTCAATTTATATAAATGTGTGTGTGTTTTATTTTATTTTATTGTTAGTTATTTATTGTTCTTTGCCATATTTAAATTGATTATGATGTAATGATAAGGTATTTACAATCTAAAAAAAGAGTAAATTATATTCAACCTTTTGATAACAATAACTTTTTAAGTATTTTGTAACTAGAATTTTTAATCTAATGTCTGAAGTTATTATCAATACTATTCAACCTTTTGGTTAAAGTTTGTCTTTTCATTTGATAATTTGGTTAACGTCTTTAGTTTTAATCTGCAAATTAGTGTGTCATAACTCATAAGACATACATTTAAGATAATTATTTAAAAAAATCATACAAATAAAATTAGTTTTAATAGAAATTGCATAACCCAACTTTACAAAATTGAATTCACATTCAATCAATTATTCTAATCACAACTATACTATAATTAATAAAATTTATTATAAATCCGTTAGACCAAATTGACACTTCACTTTTCTCCAAATTTATACATTTATATTATATATATAAAAGCATTTTATAGAGCACTAATATAATCAAATGTTCCACCTTTTTTTTTTTATATAAACTAGCAACTGCCACACGCGGTATCCACACGTTTAAATTTATTTGAGTGTAACATTATTTGGAACATTCGTTAATTGATTTTAAAATCATAATACTATTTCGTTCTAGCTTATACTGAATGTACATGTACAAATTTTATGAACATGTCTTAATGTTTGAACTCTATAAATGTAAGTTAATGCAAGTTTGTATTCTTTAGAAAGTTGAATAAGATAAGCTCTTCATTGAAAAAGTAAAAAAAATGTAAAGCCATGAAGAAGGGAAGAAAGATGAAAAAAGAAAATCAAATATCATTGAAGTGTAGGATAAATATCAGTACATTACCATATCATGAAATTCATGGGAGTACTACTAAGAGCAGTTGAATTAAAGTTTACACCAATTAGCAACCATTATTATGGTAAAGAGATTAATTTTAAGTACCTTCATTTAACAAGAATACACAATATTGAACCAATGGTACTATTTCAAAAAGAAACAAAAACTGATAGTAACTTCAAATGCTTCCATAAAATGAGAGAAAAATTTGATAACACAGTATAGTAGTGATACAAAAGATGGAGTTGCTATATCTTCCGCCTATATATATTAAAAAAGCCTAGCTCGTATATATATCTGTTTTTCATCTCCTGGTTTAACAAATTAAGAAGTGATACTTAAAACTATCGTCAGCCCGCGAAGACATGAATAAGCTAAGTAGGTTTTATGTTTTATTTTTTTTATTTTTTTTTGGGTGTTGATAACGCCGTGAAAACGTCGTTATTACCTATCTCTTTAAGCCCAAAACATCTTGTTTTGATCCGAGTTTCTGTTTGTTCCGCGTGTTTTCGTGTCTTTTGTGCTTTTGGCCCCTTCGTTTGGCCTATGTTCGGTTTTTGTGTTTTTGTTCGTGTTTTGATCGCTTTCTCCGTGGTTTGTAGGTATTGACATCTTAGAGTGATTCGGAGTTGCGTATCAATGATGCGAGTCGTTCTACCCACCCCGCGAGTCAAGCTTGAGCTTCAAAGGAAATAGAACCCGAAGCAAATTTTACAAGAATGAAAATAGCTACTCACTCAAGCATGCACAACTTTATCATGGCCGATTCAAATAAGCTGAATTTTGGATATGTTATAGATGAGTGAGTTAGCTACGCTACGGACTTTACGGATCCGAATTCGGAGTTCGGAATCAAAATATATGCTGCTCGGAAGGAAGTGCGGCAGAGCAGGAAACCTACGGCCTGTTTCTCGCGGCCGCGAGACCCCTGCTACCAGCAGATATTTTCTGCGGGAAAGGCAGGGGTTTTTTTGTATAATCCCCCTTTGATCCCACTTGTATTTTTAGGCATCTTGGGGGACTTTTTGGCCTTAGTTGCCATTGTTTGGAGGGTAACTTAGGCATGAGGGCTTGTAATTTTTGCTAGGTTAGAGGGTTAAAGGTGAAATCATCTCAACTTCTTCACTTCACTTTTAGCCTCCAATCTCACTTTCACTTGACTACTCTCCAATGAAGATAAAAAGGCTTGAGGGAGAAGTTGTTGAAGATTTCAACCACTAAGCTATCTCTAACTCTTAATACTTTGTTCTTTACATTTATAACTTTGATTAATGTATTGGATGATTTATTTAATGCTATGAGTAGCTAATCCTTCTTTTCTTGGGTTTTATTGATCTTATGTTTGATTCTTGATTAGAGGATGAATTAATAGTTGATGTTATGCTTGGATGTGTTTGTTAATCTAGTTTGAGCTTTTTCCATCTTGTTGTTAGGCCAACCATAAGATGAAATGGATTGATCTTTAATTTCTAGACATAGTGGATTAAAGATTAGATTATAAAACTAGATTGTGATTTGATTTTAGGATAGGAATATACCTAGGTCATTTCATGTTCTAACAAGGTTTGTGATTAATGCATCATTTAGGTTTAATCCTTTTAGACATAAATTGGATTAGTCTACTTTGATAGGTTCGTACGCAATTCGGAAGATACGTATGAATAATTTTTGAAACCTTGAACAACAAACATAAGTGTATTTATCAATTGTGGAGTCATTTATCTTGAATTGAACTAGGTGACGTAAAATCCTAGAAGCCTCTACATATTGTTAAGTCAAGTGTTAGTTAAGTGTTTAGCTCATTCATAATCACCTTACCGTCGTTTTATTATCATAACCACCATCACTTTATCAAACTCAACTTACAAATCTAAGTAGAAGTAACAAGACATTAGTCGGTAATTAATCGTACAAGTCCTCGTGGGTTCGACACTCATTTATCACTTTATTACTTGTAACGACCGTATACTTGCGTAGTTTGCGTATTAGTATTTGGAACGCAACAAGTTTTTGGCGCCGTTGCCGGGGTTTTGTAACGATTATTTGCCAATTTATATTCTTGTATATCTTAGCTTGGAGTTGTTATTTACTTTGTGATCTTTGTCTTCCTAGGTACGATGGCCTACAATGATTGCTATCCAAGGTCAACCGAGGGAACATCTCTTTGTTATTGTATGCATTGCATGGGAGAGAGCACAATCGCCGGTTGCCCAATGAGTCCAAATTATTTGCAATATGAGAATTCATACATGGGTAATCATTATGAGCCGAGTCCCCCTTACAATAGCTACAATACCGGATGGGGAAATGACCCGTATTATCCAAGGAACAATGAGTGGAGAGGTGGACCACACCCGGATATGATGATGACTACCCCATTCATCCAACCGAACTATCACGAATATTCTCAACCTTCGGTAGAGGCACAACCATCTTTGGAAGAAGCATTCACTAAGTTCATGGAGCACACCACCAAATATATGGCTAACAATGACGCAAAATTGCAAGAAGTCTTCCAACTCCAACAAGAACATTCGGTTGTATTGAGAAATCTTCAAACACAAATGGAGCAAATCTCACAAGCTTTAAGCATAAGACCCCCGGGAACCTTGCCGAGTACAACCGAATCATCCAAACAAGGTATAAATGAGCATTGCAAAGGCTTCACATTGATGAATGAATAAGCCTATGATGGGCCAGTTGCTCCTAATGAAAGTTCTAATGAACCGAGTGAAATGTTAGAAACAAATGGGCTTCCTACTAGAGATGAAGAGCAATGTGGATCGAAAGAGCTTGCAAAGGAAAATAAATTCATCATGCATGAGGGGTTTGACCAAAAGGTCATCCAATATTCTTATGTGGACTTGGTTATTCCCGAAGAAGACAAGTGGATCCACCCGAGCAAAGCAACATGGATAATTATGGGGAAAGATTACAAAAGATTTGAACCGGGAGATAAAAAATTTCGATTTGATATGTGGTTCAAATTCATTCCAAAAGAGCGTACAATGGATAAATTAAAGCGTGGGATGAATTTAAAAGCAAAGAGGCCGGGGCTTATACTTGATCCCGATGGGATCCTATTCGATTATTGGCCACCCTAAAAGAAAAGAGAAGTTTCAAGTCGAGCTACCGACTATAAACAAGCGCTTCTTGGGAGGCAACCCAAGCCTTTTGTTTTACTTTTCTTTGTCCTTTGTGTTGTTTTTGTTGTTGTCGTGTCGTGTCGTTTGATTCTTGTTTTTTTTTTGTGTCTTGTTGTAGGTGATGATTGTGCGCGAAAAAGAAGAAGAAGTAATGGCAAGCATGATTGAGGATTCGAGACGGAAGTTAACCATGGGATGCACGGACTCCATGATCGACAAAGGGGCGTAACCTTTACATTTTTGCATTCCGTTTGGTTTATTTTGTACTTATAATGCTATATCTATATGTCCGTACTTGATTGGTTTTGATTATCCATGCTTGCTTGGATTGGATAGAGCCGTGCTCTATCATTTACCTTGTTGTTTTCATTGTTTTGTTTTTGTTTTTGTTTGTCTTTCCTCTGTGTGCTTGTGTGGTTGTCGTGTCGACCTTCCTCCTACATTCTCAATTCACACAATGGGGACATTGTGCATTTTAAGTTTGGGGGGAGAGGTTCGCAAGTACTTGCTTACATGCTAGGTCGACCCGCCAAATTTTTTCAAATTCTTATTATTCCTTGAACATGTTCTACAAAATTTGAGCACATTGGCTAAGGTAGGTTGTATTTGAGGTGGATAAAGAACTTTAGTGATAATAGGTTCTAGGACTCCTTTTGTGTAACTTAGATTCTCTCCAAACTTTAGTTTGAAAACTAAGTGTGAAATGAGCAAAATGGCCTAAGTTTGGGGGAGTGAACCATTTTCAATAATGAAAAACCTTTGAACACCTAGCTCTTAAAAGAAATGAGTAGAGAAGTTGCTAAAATGTATGCACTTCTATGAGAGAAAAGAAAGGCTAAGCCTTCATTGATGAAATTCATGAATCATTTTTGTAATCACTCTATTTCATTGCCATAGTGCAAGTTTTGTAATGAGAGGTTCAAATGAAATGCACAAAGAAAAAGAATGGTGCTAGTAGCCCACAAAGTTAAATGTTTAGAATCACAAACAATCTTCATCATTAGTGCTAGTTTGTTATTGTAAAATCATTGTAAAGCACATGGGCTATGTTATCATTGTAAATCAAAAGAAAAAGCAAAGTATGGTGAGAAAGAGCTAGGGACTAAAATCATCAATTAATCCAAGAATGGGGATAACACTCTTAAATTGCCTATAACTTAGTTTCGTGAAGTGATTTGAGCATTAAGTTTGTAATCTACGGTGAGGAGAGACTCTTTGTCAAACATTAGAAGTCCTTGCAAATAGAACCGATGATTTTGACCTATCGGGACATATTCACCTAAGATAGAATCTAGCTAAAGCCATCACACACACACATGAGCTTGTTTAAAGAATAATTTGAAAGTGTTAAATTTTGGCATTTTGATCTTAAGCATGCTTGTTTTGTTCTTGTTTTGTTTTCTTTGCTCAGGGACGAGCAAGTGTTTAAGTCTGGGGGTGTTGATAACGCCGTGAAAACGTCGTTATTACCTATCTCTTTAAGCCCAAAACATCTTGTTTTGATCCGAGTTTCTGTTTGTTCCGCGTGTTTTCGTGTCTTTTGTGCTTTTGGCCCCTTCGTTTGGCCTATGTTCGGTTTTTGTGTTTTTGTTCGTGTTTTGATCGCTTTCTCCGTGGTTTGTAGGTATTGACATCTTAGAGTGATTCGGAGTTGCGTATCAATGATGCGAGTCGTTCTACCCACCCCGCGAGTCAAGCTTGAGCTTCAAAGGAAATAGAACCCGAAGCAAATTTTACAAGAATGAAGATAGCTACTCACTAAAGCATGCACAACTTTATCATGGTCAATCCAAATAAGCTGAATTTTGGATATGTTATAGATGAGTGAGTTAGCTACGCTACGGACTTTACGGATCTGAATTCGGAGTTCGGAATCAAAATATATGCTGCTCGGAAGGAAGTGCGGCAGAGCAGGAAACCTACGGCCTGTTTCTCGCGGCCGCGAGGTTCAGTCTCGCGGCCGCGAGACCCCTGCTACCAGCAGATATTTTCTGCGGGAAAGGCAGGGGTTTTTTTGTATAATCCCCCTTTGATCCCACTTGTATTTTTAGGCATCTTGGGGGACTTTTTGGCCTTAGTTGCCATTGTTTGGAGGGTAACTTAGGCATGAGGGCTTGTAGTTTTTGCTAGGTTAGAGGGTTAAAGGTGAAATCATCTCAACTTCTTCACTTCACTTTTAGCCTCCAATCTCACTTTCACTTGACTACTCTCCAATGAAGATAAAAAGGCTTGAGGGAGAAATTGTTGAAGATTTCAACCACTAAGCTATCTCTTACTCTTAATACTTTGTTCTTTACATTTATAACTTTGATTAATGTATTGGATGATTTATTTAATGCTATGAGTAGCTGTTGGATGAAGATGAAGATGGAAGACATAAAGTGAAGGGAGGTTTTGATGATTTCCAAAACATCAGAATCAGCTAAGTATAGAAGCTTAGTAAAAACCTTCTAAGATATTTGACTAAGGAAGAAGTTCATCAGACTAGTCAAATATGGTCCAGAAGACTACTGATCTATTGCTGAGGAAGAAATCAGACTGGTGGACGATCAGCCGACTCAAATCAGATTAGTTCAAGTTTGGGATCAGCCGAGTATACATCAGACGAGTAATTTCGATCAGCCAAGTGGAAGTAGATCAGAAGATCAGTGCAACGGTAATAAATGCACTTGGAGTAATAAATGATGAAGAGGAAGGGTATTAATGACAAATGATTGAAGAGAAACCTCGTATCAGATTGGTGCATTTAATGCGATCTGACAGCAAGTACAGCAGAGTGTACAGTGTTCAGTCGCAGGTAGCCGTTTCTGCAGGAAGGACCAGTACTCGAGGATTTGAACAGCTGTCGATCTCTCAACGGGCAGAAATTCAAATCTCCAAGTATAAATAGTTCAGTTCATGAGTTGAAGAGAAGAACAACACAGAGACAACACACTTTGAGAGCTAAAATTCGAAGCAGAACTTCTCTAAGTCTCAAAACTCAAGAACAGAACACTCATCAGCTAAGTCATTTGTTGACGAAGCAAATAGAGAGAAAAATAGAAAATACTTGTAAAATCTGAGTGATTTTGTTAGGTTGTGTTGTGAGGAGTAGATATCAATCTTTGTGAGCGATATTACTTCAGAGATTAGGAATTTCTTTGTGATTTCCTACTACGAACTTGTGGCCAGTTCATCTGTTGGTTGGCACAAGCAGAGTGTACTGTAATCTTTGTGACTATAGTATAACCCAAGATCTAAGTGACTTGGAAGAGTGGACTAAAGGATTTACATCCATATAACCACTATAAAAATCCTTTGTGTTTTTAACTTGCATTATTTTCTGCATATTTGAAAGAACAGTTTTAAAACATTTAAAAGGTTAACTGCTGAAAAGTTTTATAAAGGAGTTTATTTAAACTGGGGATAAAACTATTTCAAGGTTAAAGAAAACTACTTGTGAAAAACACTTGATAAATCCGCTGCAAGTTAGTTTATTTTAAACTCTGATTTTGATAAAATCAGCTGAGTGAAATCAGAAGAGTGGTCAACTCTGCTGTTCAAAGCTTAGTGCTAGATCAGCTTAGTCTGCTTACTGTTCTCGATCAGCTTAGTCTGCTGAACAGAAAAGTTAGAAGTTTTAAAAGGCAAATTTTTAAAGAGGTTTATTCACCCCCCCCTCTAAACCTCATCTGACCACTTGGGACCAACAAGTGGTATCAGAGCAGGTGGTTCATCTGAATCATCTGACTGATCAACGAGCTTGATCCTTAAGTGTTTTTCAAAGGTTTTCAAAAAGAGCATTTTTTTGAAAAACAAAACTCTTTGAAAAATGGATTGTATTAGCCTTGTTCCCCACATAGGCGGTATGAGCTTTGAGGACTGGAAAATACGCATGGAAATTTTCCTTGCTGCTTACAATGATAATATGTACAGATGCATAACAAAAGGTCCAATAAGGGTTACCAAGACAATCAAAATCGATGGCGTAGATACTGTTGTTGATAAAGATGAAGAAGAGATGTCACCTGATGAAATCAAGTTGAAAAATCTTGATAAAGTTGGAATCTTCATCATGACTAAAGCCCTGGACAATGAAAGGTTTGACTATGTCAAACACTGCAAAACATCAAAAGAGATGTGGGACAAAGTCAGGGATATGAGTGAGGGAAACGAAGCCATCAAGGAACACAATCTAAGTGTTGCCATGGAGAAGTTTGATAACTTCAAAATGAAGCCTGGAGAAACCATTGAACAGATGAGTTCAAGGTTTACCAAAGTGCTGAACAACGTGTTAAAGCTGGGTAAGACATTCACAGACAAAGAGATCACTCTCAAAGTCTTGAAGGCGCTACCACCCAAGTTCAACATGAAGATCACAGCTATGGAAGAATCTAGGGATCTGGGGAAGATCTCTCTGACAGAGTTGTTTTCTGTACTCAAGGCGTACGAGTATAAAATACCAAGGATGGGAATAGAAGAGACCTCAACTTCTGGCCCCACTGCTGCACTGGTTGCTGCAGAAAGAACAAGAAGATCGTCTGGAAAAAGCAGAGAAGTGGACTCATCTGATGAGGCCCCAGTACTGAGCAAAAAGGAGTATACTGCTGACGATGTTGCGTTGTTATTGAACGGATTCAAAAAGTTCTACAAGAGAAAAATGAAGAACAAATATAACAATGCTTCTACTTCTAAACCTACCTCTAATACTTATGACATTAAGGATGACTATAAATCCAAAATGATGTGCTATAATTGCAGGAAATTGGGACACTTCATCAAGGACTGCCCATATCCTAAAGCGGAGAAGTACACAGAGGAGGAAAAGAAACAAAGAAAAGAAAGAAGAGAGAAGAGATACCAAAAGAGCAAGGTGCTGTTGGCTGAAGCTGAAAAGATGGCAGCCATCCACTCATCAAACTCAGAATCTGGCACTTCAAGTGATGACTCTGTTTTTGACGAAACACCTGCACTACTGTGTCTCATGGCAAAGGAATCTGATGATTCTGACAATGAGGTAATGCTCTCTGAAAGTGAGCTTGAACTGTTTAACTCATTTGAGCAAATGATGAACAACAAAGTAGATGTTGTTAATGAGCTTGCTAAGCTTAAGGACGAGATGATTCTGCTGAAAAAGCAAAATGCTAAACTGAAACTTAAGGTTGAAAAACCTGACGAATCAGCCATGTATAAAAAGCTTTCGCATGAATGTGAATCTCTGAGAGCTGAATGTGAAATGTACAAGGGACAAATTAAAGAACTTGAAGCTAGAATATCTTTGCATAATAAGTCGTCTGTTTCTAAGTCGTCTGTTGTGACAATAGATAAACCAACTGAACAGAGTACTCCCGTAGTAAAAGAAAGTTTAGAACTGAACAAAGCTGAAAAATTTATATCTGCTGATAATAGTAATATTGTCTTGTATGTTCAGACTACTAAACCCATTTCACCTGAGATTGAGAAAAAGGAGATAAAGACTCCTAAGGCTAAGAAGGGTAAAAAGCCTGAAACTGAAAAACAGACTGGTAAAACCAAACAGCAGAGTAGTCCCAAGAAGTCTGCTGATAAGAGTAAAACCAATCAGACTAGTAAAGCTAAGTCGTCTGTTAAAGAGCAAGTAAAGAGCAGATCTAAGAAGCAAAGAAATTACAACCAAAATGCTTACTATGGAAATGAGTCTTATTATGTGCAACCTGCTTATCCACCATATTATGCTGCACCTCATTATCCACCTCATTTTGCTGCATATCCTGCTCATCAAACAATGCATGCCTACCCTACTTATCATGCATCATATCCTGCTTATGAGCCTTATCATCATCATAATGATTATCACCTTAATATGCCTGCTGATTATGATGTAAATGAAGTTGCTCATGCTCCTGCTAAGACTGCAAAGCCTAAGAAGCCTAAGACTTCAACATCTTGGGTTGTCAAAGGTGATACTAATCCGCCAGGACCCTCTCAATAAAGGGTACCTAAAACATTTTTATTTTGTTTTGTAGGTTAGGATTAGGAGTAGGAGTAAAATAACGAAGAAATGGTACTTGGACAGTGGATGTTCAAGGCACATGTGTGGAGACATACATGAACTGGCAGATGCTGTTGCTGTAAATGGTCCAAAAGTTACTTTTGGAGACAGCAAAGAAGGCAAGGTTGTAGCTGTTGGAAATCTTATCAAAGGAAACATAGAGATATCTGACGTCTCATATGTTAGTGGCCTGAAGTACAATCTGCTGAGCATAAGTCAATTTTGTGACAAAGGATTTTCCGTGGTGTTTTCATCAGATAAGTGTTATGTTGAACAAATTGGAACAAAGAAGGTTATTTTATCTGGAAGAAGACAAGGAAACATCTATGTAGTCGACTGGAATTCTGTGGACAAGAATTCAAATGTTTGCTTAGTGGCTTCTACACCAAGTGAAATCAGTTGGCTTTGGCACAAAAGAATGAATCATTTGAATTTCAAGACCATCAACAGATTGATAAAGAATGATTTGGTTGAAGGAATTCCAAAGACAGTCATGAGCAAAGACAAGCTCTGTGATGCCTGTCAGAAGGGTAAACAAGTGAAGTCATCTTTCAAAAGCAAGAAGCACCAATCTTCAACCAGAATTTTGGAGCTACTGCATATGGATTTGTTTGGCCCTATTGATCCAATCAGCAATGGTGGGAAGAAATACTGCCTAGCTGTTGTGGATGATTTTTCAAGATTTACTTGGGTAATCTTCATGAAGAAGAAAAGTGAAACCAAGGAACATCTTACAAATCTGATGGAACTGATCCAGAATGAGAAGAGTCAAAGAATTTTAAAGATCAGATCAGATAGAGGGACTGAGTTTACAAACTCTACTGTTGAAGAGTACTGTAATTCCAGAGGAATCAGTCATGAGTACTCTGCTGCCAGAACCCCTCAACAAAATGGAGTTGCTGAAAGGAGAAACAGAACTCTAAAAGAAGCTACCAGGACAATGATAGCTGAAGCAAAGCTGCCCCAAAGATTCTGGGCAGAAGCTACAAACACAGCATGTTATACACAGAATAGGTGTATGATCAACAAAAGTCAAAACAAGACACCTTATGAATTATGGAACAACAGAAAGCCTAATTTACATTATCTTAGGATTTTTGGTTGTAAATGTTATGTTTTAAACAATGGGAAAAATCACCTTACTGCATTTGCAGAGAAGGCTGATGAAGCTGTTTTTGTAGGTTACTCTACTGTTAGTAAAGCTTACAGAGTGTTTAACAAAAGAACTTTGCTTGTAGAAGAATCTATTCATGTAGTATTTGATGAACCAAGTCAATCATCTGAAAAGAATCAAAGTGCAAACCCTGAGATATCTGCTGACTTTCAGAAATTGAATGTGGAAAGAAAGGAAGAATATGTACCCATCATACTACCCAACTTATCTCAAGCTGTTAACTCAAGTGCTGTTCAAAATCAGTCTGCTGATTGTCTAACAGAGGAGTTGCAAACAGCTGACAGACCAGAGACTGTTCAACAGACCACAACTGTTCAACAGACTACTACTGAGACTCCAACAGTAGTGTTGCAAGATCAATCCAGAGGACAACATCCAGATTTGCAACCTGATCTCAGATGGCTCAGAGATCATCCACCAGAATTAGTGATTGGTGATCCCTTGGATAGAGTTAGAACAAGAAGGTCAACTGCAAATGAAACAATGTTTGTAAGTTTTCTTTCACAAATTGAGCCTAAATTAATTGATGAAGCTCTTGGTGATTCTCACTGGATTGAAGCTATGCAAGAAGAGTTGAATCAATTTGAAAGGAATGAAGTCTGGTACTTAGTTCCCAGACCTACTCATCAAAGAGTAATTGGCACTAAGTGGGTTTTCAGAAATAAGATGAATGAAGATGGTATGGTTACCAGAAACAAAGCAAGACTAGTTGCCAAAGGTTACTGCCAAGAAGAAGGCATTGATTTTGATGAGACATTCGCACCAGTTGCAAGGCTTGAAGCAATCAGATTGTTCCTAGCCTATGCTGCTCACAAGAACTTCACTGTCTTTCAGATGGATGTAAAGTCTGCTTTTCTCAATGGAGAATTGCAAGAAGAAGTGTATGTTGAACAACCTCCTGGATTTGAAGTTTATCAACAAGGAGATAAGGTATATCGTCTGAAGAAAGCTCTCTATGGACTGAAACAGGCTCCAAGAGCATGGTATGATACTTTATCTGATTTTCTTTTAATTAAAGGATTTCACAAAGGTAAAGTAGATAAAACCTTGTTTACTATTGAATGGGATAATCATATATTGTTGGTACAGATATATGTAGACGATATTATTTTTGGTTCAACTAACAAACAGATGTGTGAAAGATTCTCTAAGCTGATGCAGAACAAGTTTGAAATGAGCATGATGGGAGAATTAAATTACTTTCTTGGTTTACAAGTCAAACAGCTGCCTGATGGTATTTTTATTAATCAAGCAAAGTACACAAAAGATCTGTTTAAGAAATTTGGTATGGAAACTAGCTCATCTGTTACTGTTCCTATGTCTACTGGACTTCGTCTGGACAAGGATGAAGGTGGCAAATCAGTTGACATCACCAAATACAGAGGCATAATTGGGTCACTGTTATACTTAACAGCTAGCAGACCTGATATTATGTATTCTGTTGGGGTCTGTGCAAGATTTCAATCAGATCCTAAGGAATCTCATCTCTTAGCTGCTAAAAGAATACTAAAGTATCTCAAAGGCACTCAAGAATTGGGATTGTGGTACCCAAGGGAATCAGGATTTGAACTTGTTGGATATTCAGATTCTGACCTTGCTGGCTGCAAAATTGATAGGAAGAGTACTACAGGTACATGTCAATTTTTAGGCAGTCGTCTGATCTCATGGATGAGTAAGAAACAGACTTCAGTATCCATATCTACTGCTGAAGCTGAATACATTGCTGCTGGAGCATGTTGTGCACAAATACTTTGGTTGAAGCATCAACTTGAAGACTATAATCTCAAGATCAGTGGAATCCCTATCTACTGTGATAATACAAGTGCAATATCACTTACTCAGAATACTACTAGTCATTCCAGGACTAAACATATTGAGATCAAACATCACTTCATCAGAGACCATGTTGAAAAGGGAAATGTTATTATTGAGTATGTTCATACAGACAACCAGATTGCTGACATTTTCACCAAACCACTGAATGAAGCTAGATTCTCCACTCTAAGAGCGGAATTAGGCTTGTTAAAATTGGATTCATAAGCTGAGGGGGAACCTATCAGAAGACTGGGTTCAACAGCTTACTAATCTGACATCAACAAGCGTTACACTTCAAGAAGGCTGACTCTCAACAGACTAGTTGACTGATGAATTCTTGAATTCAGGGGGAACGTGTAAGACTAGCGGTACCCTTGTTTTAAAGATGAAATCCTCAATGACAGTTAGTTGAAGTTGTTTTAATCAGAAGATTTGTTCTTAATTCTTGAAGATTCGAAGATTATTTTTCTTGCTGGATTGACAAACAGCAAAGGAAGATCACTAGATATTGGCTTTCACTAGTGATATATTGTATCAGACAAGTCGTTTATCAGATAAGTATCACTTTACTCATCTGTTATTATTTATGTCATCTTATATTTAAAGTGATGTGCAAAAACGTTTTATCAAAAGCACGCTTTTATAAGTAACAGACAAGTGGCGTTTCAAATTCCCGCCTGCCTGACATAATTAATAAATTTTGAATTCCGCGATTCTCGCCCGCACGATTAAAAACTGACAGATCAAATCAAACCGTCCGCGTATAACACGGAAACCGAAGCATTTCGAAATCTATAAATCCAGATCTGATCAGAAGGGTTAAACCTTACGCACCCAAAATTATTCTAAGTGAAAAAGAAGTTACTAACTCATCTTTTCTGCCTTAAAAGTGTTAAATTTCTCTCAAGCTACTACAAATTTTTCAAAATGGCCGGAGCTGAAGGACGTTATTTGAATTACGAGAAGTTCTACTCTTCTGGAACTCCTCTAATGAAGGAAATCTTGGTCAAAATTAAAGAAGCATCATTGGTGAAGGTTTTGGAGGCTCATGAGGAGTATGTTTTCACCGAAGATGTGGCTGACTACTATGGATCTAGAAAAAATGACCTAACCAAAATGATTTCTGTGGCTACTGTCGGAGGTAAAACTGTCTGTGTTTCACCTGCTGTTTTGAATGAAATTTATGGCCTTAAAAATGAAGGAGGAGAGGTATTTACCCTGGCTCAAGAAAAGGAGGAAGAATTTTGGTTTGTCTGTGCAAAGGATGGAGAACCAATGACTGGAAGCCTTATGAAAACTCAGCTGAAAGACGAGTTTCAAAGGTTTGCTGATATCATTGCCAAAATATTGGAGTGTTGTACGAGCTCCTTGGATGGGTTACCTAGGAGAAGGTACCAAACAATGGTTTGCATCTACTATGGGTTGGATGTTAACTGGGCAATTCACTACTTTTATCTTCTGGCGTTAAAGAAGAATGGACATGTGGTGATGATGAGTCATCTACTCTCAGCTCTGGGATGTCCATTGATGAACGGGAAGACAGTTCATAAGCTGAAGGAAGTGAAGATGTATGAACCAGTTAAGATTGGAGCTACTTCTAAAAGAAAGGCAAAAGGAAAAGAAGAGAAGCCTGCTGCCAAGAAACCCAAAGTTACCATAAAGACGAAGTCTGCTGATCAAACAGCAAACCCTGCTGTTGAAACCAGATCAGTAGAGTCTGCTGGTGCTGCTAACCAGATAGTCACTGAGGTGACTAAGGAAATCAGTGAGATGAGTACTGAAACATCTCCAGAAAGAACTGAGTCTGACGAACCAGTTCAGATTAAAGAAGTTGGAAGAAGAACAAGAAGTTCAGTAAAGAGAACTGCTGAACCTCAACGACCTGAAGTTTTGCCCAAGCCAAAGGCAAAAAGAAAGTTAACTCTGGGAGGTCAACGAGTTACCTTTACAACTGCCCCAACTGTTCAAGTCAGAGAAAACCCTGCTGCTGAAAGACCAGTGGATGCAGTAGACCAATCTCTTGACAAGACTGCTGTTGATGAACAGCCAACTACTTCACCAGCAGAGGAGAATGTCCCACTCATTCATCCTACACCAACTGCTGCTGTTCCACTACAAGTAGTTGAATCACCTGCCGCCAGAAGGAAGAGAACTGGTAAGGCAAAAGTTAAAGTGATTACTGCTGCTGAGCAGAAAAAGATAGATGAAGCTGAGAAGAAAAAGAAAGAAAAAGAAAACGCTCGCAAACTTAAGGAGCTTGAGGCTCAGACTAAAAACATGTCTGAAGCTGAGAAAGCTGCTAAAGAAGCTCATGATTTGGCTTTGGCTATTGAAGCCAGTACCAAGGATGCTCAAGGTCCAAGGTACAGTGGTGGAATCACAATTGGAGATCCCAAGAAGCCAAAGGCTGTTATGCCAACACCCAAGCTGCCAAAGAAGAAGAGATCAGAACTGAAATACGCTCTGAACATAGTTCAAAATGATCCAGAGATGTTCAAACAATTTGTGGCAGATCTTGAGCGGTATAACGACGTTTTGGTCCGTCAGAGTCTCTTTGTTAAGGAAAAGATAAGATACAACAGATGGAGAGAATATCGTCTGACCAAGACAAAGGATCAAATAGTACAGTGGAAGGATTTTGCTGCTGAGGAAAGATGGGTCCTGCAATTTCTGGAAACTGGATGTCTGAGGCAAGCATTGGATTCAGACCACTTCTTTGATATGATTCACTATCGAATGAGGAAGTTGGCAAAGTCTGAAGCCAAATTGCTACAAAGTTCTGTTCCTGAAACTCCTGCTTCAGATGAAAATCTACAGAACAGAATGGTCAAGCTGGCATTATCTGTAACTTTGGAAGTATGGGCAAAGAAGACCAGACATCAGAAGGGTCAACCCAGCTCAATGTTACCTATGCCAAGCTTACAACAGATCGTCTTTGGACCGGCTATCAAAACATATGAAGACTTACCTGAACAGACAACTTCACCATTTACACCTGCTCTTATATTTACACATAAAACTGTTGTTGCTGATAATGGTGTTGATGTTGTTACAGAGATAAATGAGCCAACACAGGTCCAACAGAAGAGTGCTGAACTCTCAACATCATCAGAGAAGTTGCCCCAACAGCAGACTACTCTGACTGATGAACCAAAGGAGACTGTCAAAACTCCTGAGATTGCTCAAGCCAGCACAGCCACTCCATCAACTTCAACAGACTTGCAACCAGCTATTTTGGAGTCCATCCATCAGCTGATTGCCAACTCAATGAAGGAAATGGAAGACAGACATAGAGAACAAATGAATACGTTTAAGGAAGTAGCCTTAACTATGCTGTCTGCTGCTGCTGAAAAAGTCCCAAAGGCTGCTGATCCTAGCCCTCTGATAGTGGAAGAAATGGCAAACATCAAAAATGAAGTACAAGCTATCAGACTGGATGTGGAAACATTTGGTGCAAGGGTCAAAAACAACACAGCTGGTTGGAGGGACATCAATGAAGTTGTTGCAAATGCAATGGAGGCTCATGAAGTAAAAGCTGAGAGCATGCTGAAAGCATTCACTACTTCAGCTGACTTAATTCTGAGTTCTCAGATTCAACTGTGTGATCAAGTGGATCTTACATTCAAGAAGATTGAATCCTACAACACATTGCAGCAACTGAAGAGGGAAAATCATCTTCTGACAGTGGATAAAAACATCAGACTGATTTGTGACGCAATTAACATCACTCCTGTTCTGCCTGAAGAACCTGTCTACCCTGCTGATGATGACAAAAAGGGGGAAGATGGAGATTCTACAACGAAGAAGAAGGGTGCTGATGCTAACCTATCAGCTGAAGTTACTGAAAAGTTGGACTCTGCTGAAAAGGATGCTGATGATGAAAATACAAGCAGACCAGACAATGAAGTAACTGAGGCAGACAACGATGCTGATGAAGAGCCCAAAGAACCAGTAAAATCTGATAAGGAGATTGCTGCTTCCAAGGACTCTGCTGCTGAACAGTTAGATCCATATGTCAAGTACAAAAGAATAGAGGATCTCAGAAGAAGATTTGAAATGCTTGAACAAGATCTCTCTAGTTCTGAACAAGAAGATGAAGACCCTGAAAATGAAGAAGAAGGAGAAACACAAGAAGAGAAGAAGGACTAGACTAAGTTATTAGACTAGGTCACTTGTAATCCTTTTGTTAAACTTGTAAAATTTTACTTTCTGTTATCTCATCTGTTAAACTTGTAACTTGTAATCAATTGATATAATCTATAAAAGTTCAAGTTTCCAACAAATCATTTCTATCTCAGAAATTTTTTGAGGACTTAAACTTTAGCTTTAGGAACAGGTACTTAGCTGAAGTTTTGTCATCATCAAAAAGGGGGAAATTGTTGGATGAAGATGAAGATGGAAGACATAAAGTGAAGGGAGGTTTTGATGATTTCCAAAACATCAGAATCAGCTAAGTATAGAAGCTTAGTAAAAACCTTCTAAGATATTTGACTAAGGAAGAAGTTCATCAGACTAGTCAAATATGGTCCAGAAGACTACTGATCTATTGCTGAGGAAGAAATCAGACTGGTGGACGATCAGCCGACTCAAATCAGATTAGTTCAAGTTTGGGATCAGCCGAGTATACATCAGACGAGTAATTTCGATCAGCCAAGTGGAAGTAGATCAGAAGATCAGTGCAACGGTAATAAATGCACTTGGAGTAATAAATGATGAAGAGGAAGGGTATTAATGACAAATGATTGAAGAGAAACCTCGTATCAGATTGGTGCATTTAATGCGATCTGACAGCAAGTACAGCAGAGTGTACAGTGTTCAGTCGCAGGTAGCCGTTTCTGCAGGAAGGACCAGTACTCGAGGATTTGAACAGCTGTCGATCTCTCAACGGGCAGAAATTCAAATCTCCAAGTATAAATAGTTCAGTTCATGAGTTGAAGAGAAGAACAACACAGAGACAACACACTTTGAGAGCTAAAATTCGAAGCAGAACTTCTCTAAGTCTCAAAACTCAAGAACAGAACACTCATCAGCTAAGTCATTTGTTGACGAAGCAAATAGAGAGAAAAATAGAAAATACTTGTAAAATCTGAGTGATTTTGTTAGGTTGTGTTGTGAGGAGTAGATATCAATCTTTGTGAGCGATATTACTTCAGAGATTAGGAATTTCTTTGTGATTTCCTACTACGAACTTGTGGCCAGTTCATCTGTTGGTTGGCACAAGCAGAGTGTACTGTAATCTTTGTGACTATAGTATAACCCAAGATCTAAGTGACTTGGAAGAGTGGACTAAAGGATTTACATCCATATAACCACTATAAAAATCCTTTGTGTTTTTAACTTGCATTATTTTCTGCATATTTGAAAGAACAGTTTTAAAACATTTAAAAGGTTAACTGCTGAAAAGTTTTATAAAGGAGTTTATTTAAACTGGGGATAAAACTATTTCAAGGTTAAAGAAAACTACTTGTGAAAAACACTTGATAAATCCGCTGCAAGTTAGTTTATTTTAAACTCTGATTTTGATAAAATCAGCTGAGTGAAATCAGAAGAGTGGTCAACTCTGCTGTTCAAAGCTTAGTGCTAGATCAGCTTAGTCTGCTTACTGTTCTCGATCAGCTTAGTCTGCTGAACAGAAAAGTTAGAAGTTTTAAAAGGCAAATTTTTAAAGAGGTTTATTCACCCCCCCCTCTAAACCTCATCTGACCACTTGGGACCAACAGTAGCTAATCCTTCTTTTCTTGGGTTTTATTGATCTTATGTTTGATTCTTGATTAGAGGATGAATTAATAGTTGATGTTATGCTTGGATGTGTTTGTTAATCTAGTTTGAGCTTTTTCCATCTTGTTGTTAGGCCAACCATAAGATGAAATGGATTGATCTTTAATTTCTAGACATAGTGGATTAAAGATTAGATTATAAAACTAGATTGTGATTTGATTTTAGGATAGGAATATACCTATGTCATTTCATGTTCTAACAAGGTTTGTGATTAATGCATCATTTAGGTTTAATCATTTTAGACATAAATTGGATTAGTCTACTTTGATAGGTTCGTACACAATTCGGAAGATACGTATGAATAATTTTTGAAACCTTGAACAACAAACATAAGTGTATTTATCAATTGTGGAGTCATTTATCTTGAATTGAACTAGGTGACGTAAAATCCTAGAAGCCTTTACATATTGTTAAGTCAAGTGTTAGTTAAGTGTTTAGCTCATTCATAATCACCTTACCGTCGTTTTATTATCATAACCACCATCACTTTATCAAACTCAACTTACAAATCTAAGTAGAAGTAACAAGACATTAGTCGGTAATTAATCGTACAAGTCCTCGTGGGTTCGACACTCATTTATCACTTTATTACTTGTAACGACCGTATACTTGCGTAGTTTGCGTATTAGTATTTGGAACGCAACAGTGCAACCAATAAGAAACAAAAAAAATGTTCCTATGGGTCCTGATCCATACCAAGAACCACAAAACAAAAACAACCAAACAAAATAAATCCCAACTAAAACAAATACGATACACTCAACATTCTGAACCTTCAAAGTTTGTTCAACATTCTTAGCTTCCAGCACCTGCAACTAGCTAGGTATTGAAATGAAATACCAAATTTCATAACACAATAAGAATTTGGGGGATTCTAGGGTGCCGTTGCGTTAGGTGCCGCTAATTTAATTTGAACCGTTAGATTATAATTATGTTATCAATACCACACAAAATTCAACATATTAAAAATATGAAAAATAAAATGGCAAAAGGTAACCTGTTTAACCGGTTAATCTAATTTTTAATTACCATTATTTCTTTCCCCTTCTTTCTTTTCTCCCCAAACAATTATTTCCCCTTCTTTCTATTCTCCCCAAAAATCCCGTAACCACTTCCATTAATTCTCCAACTTCAACCAGATAAAAATATATATGCAATCTCATCATGTTATGATCGGAACCACTTCTTATGTTTATATATATACACAAACAAACATCCATATATACAATTCTTTCCCCTTCTTTCTATTCTCCCCAAAAATCCCCAAAAATCCCAAGAGGAATGGAGAAGAAGTAAGGGGTCTCTCGATTTCAATTGAAAGCCCTTCGTCTCTCTTTCAATTTCATTTGGATTGCTAAAAAATTGATTGAGAATCTTGAAGATTTTGGTGAAATTTGAAAATTATGATTTGATTGTTTTGTTGAAAAAAACTAGCAAGGTGCAAATTCTTGGATTTTTTTAAATTCAAAGGTGCTAGGTGCTAGGTGTTATTCTTTAGTTTTGAGGGTTAAAATTGCTTATTTTGCCTATTTTGGGGTGGAAAATTCCAAAAATCAAAATTTAATAATACTTGTTTGGTAAATTAGGTTAAGGGATTATTGATTAAATTTCATAAACTTGGGAGAATTGCAAAAGGATCGGTGTGATATTAATATAGGCAATTGATAAAAGTAATGTATAATTAATTTAATCATAATTAAATCGTTAATTGGCTTAAGGTAATGTATACTTAGATTAATCGTAATTCAAATCGATAATTGGCTCGACTAATTTACTGAAGTCAACATTACTGACCTTAGGTTAATGTATAATTAAGTTAATCGTAATTCAAATCGATAACTGGTTCAACTAATTGACCAAAGTAACATTATTAACCTTAAAGTAATGTATGATTATGTTAATCGTTATTCAAATCAATAATTTGCTCGACTAATTGACCAAAGTCAAAATTGTTAACCTTAGGATAATGTATAATTAGGTTAGTCGTAATCAAAATCGATAATCGACTCGACTAATTGATCGAAATCAACATTTGACTTTAAGGTAATGTATAATTAGGTTAATCATAATTCAAATCGATAATCGACACTAATTGATCGAAGTCAACATTATTGATCTTAAAGTAATGTATGATTAGGTTAATCGTACTTCAAAATCGATAATATGCTCGACTAATTAATCAAAATCAACATTATCGAGGTTATTCCGCATTAGGTGATATTACCATTAATACCACGAATGTGTATCACATTCTATGGTATAACTCACATGTGTACGGGCTCACATTACATAGTATTAAACCCATTTATTTAGTATGATCCCACATCATGTAGTATTTATTCCACATTATGTGGTATTACCACGTAATGTATATCACATTCTATGGTATAACTCACATGTGACAGTACGGGCACACATTACATAGTATTAACCCCACACCATGTAGTATTTATTCCACATTACGTGATATTACCACGCAATGTGTATCACATTGCTCACATTACATAGTATTAACCCCATATATTTAGTATGACCCCACATCATGTAGTATTTATTCCACATTAGGTGGTATTACCACGCAATGTGTATCACATTCTATGGTATAACTCACATGTGACAGTACAGTCTCACATTACATATTATTAACCCCATATATTTAGTATTACCCCACATCATGTAATATTTATTCCACATTAGGTGGTATTACCACGCAACGTGTATCACATTCTATGGTATAACTCACATGTGACAGTACAGGCTCACATTTAACCCCATATATTTAGAATGACCCCACATCATGTAATATTTATTCCACATTAGGTGATATTACCACGCAATGTGTATCACATTCTATGGTATAACTCACATGAGTATTAACCCCATATATTTAGTATGACCCGACATCATGTAGTATTTATTCCACATTACGTGATATTACCACACAATGTGTATCACATTGCTCACATTACATAGTATTAACCCCATATATTTAGTATGACCCCACATCATGTAGTATTTATTCCACATTAGGTGGTATTACCACACAATGTGTATCACATTCTATGGTATAACTCACATGTGACAGTACGGACTCACATTGTATAGTATAAACCCCATATGTTTAGTATGACCCCACATCATGTAGTATTTATTCCACATTAGGTGGTATTACCAAGCAATGCATATCACATTCTATGTTATAACTCACATGTGACAGTACGGACTCACATTACACAGTATTAACACCATATATCTAGTATGACCCCACATAATGCAGTATTTATTCCACATTAGGTGGTATTATCACGCAATTTTTATCACATTCTATGACTCACATGTGACAGTACGGGCTCACATTACACAATATTAACCCCATATATCTAGTATGACCCCACATCATGTAGTATTTATTCTACATTAGGTGGTATTACCACGTAATGTGTATCACATTCTATGATATAACTTACATTACATAATATTAACCCCATATATCTAGTATAACCCCATATCATATCGTATTTATTCCACATTAGGTGGTATAACCACGCAATGTGTATCACATTTTATGGTATATCTCACATGTGACAATACGAGCTCACATTACATAGTATTAACCCCATATATTTAGTATGATTCCCACATCATATAGTATTTATTCCAAATTAGGTGGTATTATTCAATTTTTTAAAACTTAATATTAATTATTCAACAAAAATATTACATACTATTTATTTTAAAATATTATTGTAATATTCATTTATTTATTTCCATAATAATTTACTATTTGATGTGACTAAATATATAATATAGTATCATTCGTAGTGGTATAGTACGTACCACTTATTGTGGTAATATTATTATGACCTGTTGGCAACTTGTTTAACAGGTTACTAATTAATGACATGTCTTATTCCTATTGGTTATAACTAGCGGCACCTAACGTAGCGGCACCCTAGAATTTTCCTAAGAATTTAACTGCTCATCAATATTTGCGCATATAAGATTTAATAAGAACACAATAAGAATTTAACTTCTCATCAATATTTGAGCAGATAATATTGATTTTACTGTTCATAAATATTATTTATATCCCGAATCACAAATATCCAAACCTTTCTATTTATATTTAAATAGGTCCCAACTCCTGAAGGAATTTATATATACATGAATATTGATATTAAGTTTGAATTTTCCATATTTTTTGCTTATCAAGATTTCCTATAAAACTTAATAATGTGGTGTGGCCCCTTGGTCCGAGATTGCAAACTTGTGGTAATTCTATGTCCCTTGGTCTAGGTCATGTTTAAAAAAAATAATAGGATTTTAAAAAAATATGTTCACATTGTAAGAAAATTGGGTAATGTGAATTATCACTCCACATGTTACAAGACATTGATAGGCGAGATGCCTTCAAATTATTCCAAACAATATTCGGAAAAAAGGTTAACCAAAACAAAAATAAAACCCTTCGGACTTGTTGACTTTGTAAATAAGAAATTCCATATAATTTTAGGATTTTGTCATGGGGTTTCCTAATTTAATAGGGAGAGAATCGCACTTGGCCCCCCAACCTATTCCTTTCTCAGTAGGAAACATTGTCTATACTTATCACTTTAATATATTTACTACATATTTATTTAATAACCACCATTACTTTTTCTTAAAATCATAATCAAAAGAGTAGGGGAATAATTGTAGAGAAAATAATACAGAGAAGATGAAGGTGATTGATGGTAGCAGCCTCATCTTCGTGTGATGGCCATGGCCGCCACTTCCCAATCTCAGCATCGTTGCGTTTTTGGTGAGTAATTGTTCATCTATTTCAGAATTCGTTTCTTGACCTAAATTGGGCTTCGTTTTCTTATCTTGTGAAAATCTAACTATGTCTTCGATTCTCGAGATTGGGGAAATTTACTTTTTTTCCTTACTGATGTTGATGATATCTATCCATCTATATTCAGTTGGGAATATACCCTATGATGCTACTGAAGAGCAGCTTATTCAAATATGTGAGGAGGTTGGTCCTGTTGTTTCCTTCAGGTGACACTTCAATTTTTTTTCTTGTGATTTCTCTCTTTATATGATTTCAATCTTCAATTTGCTAAAGCCATAAGCTGACTGCAATTTCAACATTCTGGTCTTGAGAATGGACTAAGGACATGAAGTCATGTTGATTCAAATCAGATATATTTTAGAAAAAACAAATCTTTATCATTGCATATCTGCATTTCAATTGTTGTTCTTACTACTTATCAAAGCCACTTGTATTTTGCAAATTGCAAATTGTGAATTGTCAATTTTATTTTATTTTACTCAGATTAGTTATTGATAGAGAAACTGGAAAACCTAAGGGTTACGGATTCTGTGAGTACAAGGATGAAGAGACAGCTCTAAGTGCTCGTAGAAATCTCCAGGGTTATCAGATAAATGGTCGGCAGCTAAGAGTTGATTTTGCTGAGAATGATAAGAATGCTGATAAGAATCGTGAACAGGTAAAACCATTTCTAGACTCTGGCTCACAATTTCGATTGTGTCGATGAACATAAGCATGTAATTATATAATTTTGAGTTAATTTTAATTTTGTTGCCAAATGCAATGAGTTACAACTGTATCTCATTGAATCAGACCATGTCAAATGTTATTCCTTACTAATCTTCCTGGCATATGGTATTTTCTTGTAGGGACGCGGGGGTCCTGGAATTGTCCCAAGTGTTGGTATGTGTAATATTTTAATTTCTGATTTTGCATCAATATCTGAAAGTCGTTTTATTTAAGCCTTTCCAAATGAAGGTGTAATTAGTCTATCTTTTTCTCTAATACAATGCAGATCCTCAAAAACAATTTGGGGGTCCAACAGTTCTTCAAGATCCTGCTGTTCATCAGCCAGTAGGTGGCTCGGTTGCTATGGCTGCTGCAACTGTCATGGCTGGAGCTCTTGGAGCTGCTCAGACTTCTAGCACATCAAGTCAGGCTGGATTGCAAAGTCAGTCCCTGTTGGGCACTGATCCCTTGACTCGTCATTTGGCCAAAATGTCAAGGGGTCAGCTAACAGATGTTATGTCTGAATTAAAGGTTAGGCTCTTACATTCCAAATCTGCTCCATAAATTTCTCAACTCCTCCATAAGTCTATAATCATGATCCCTAGAATCAAAGTAACTCGAGTCATTTTATGGATTTCAAATCCTTAAGTAGTCATACTTGTGCTATCTGTTAAAAAAGTTGAAATGATAGATTTGAGATCCACACAATATTAAGATTTCATTTGAAATTCTCTCTCCTATTCTCATGGAGGTCTATCTTTTTTTTCTGATACCTTATATGTTGCAATTATATGACTTTGGCAGGCAATGGCTACACAAAATAAAGAACAAGCCCAACAGCTATTATCTGCCTTCCCAAACTTGCCCAAAGCTCTTTTTCAGGTTGGCCTCTGATAATTCTTTGAATCTTTGATTGGCTCTTTACTCCATGTATCTTTATTTTAGTTAATGATAAAGTTTAGTTAGCTTTGGTTACATTTTCTTACCTCAAAAGTTATATAAGAAGATAGTTTATTTTGCATCCAATTGCTATCATCATTTGGATAACTTCTATTAGTCACTGAAGGTAGATTTACAACTTAGTATTTGACATTGAATGCAGGCCCAAATAATGCTAGGGATGGTGTCACAACAAATGGTTTGTAGTTCTCTTCTTTCAGAGTTTTTCCTTCATTCATTCATTCATATGATCTATGTAGCAAGGTATGGGATGAGCATTTTAGTTATTGAGTTAATTCTCTGAACTATGCAGTTGCAGACGCCAAATATTCGGCAAGCTACTGCGCAACTGGTGCAAAGTGGTCAAACTCCTCCTGGTTTGCCCCCACTTCCACAGAACAAAATGCAATTTGGTATGTTGCCTTATACACACGAAACTCAAATGTCTACTGGTGTATCAAATCCATATGGCGCAGTCACAAAATTTCCTACACAGTCTCAAATTCAACACACACAATTAGTGCAAAACCAAGTCCTACAACAAGGTCAACAACTTGCGCAGTCGTCCCTTGCCTCCGTGGGCGCGCATTCATTGGCTGGTTCACATGGACCACATATTCAGATACCAACTTCCTCTTATTTGAACCAGCAATTACGACCTCCTTTGTCACAACATGTAGATCAAGTTCCACCTACTAATTCAGCTTATAATGGTCAACTGGTCGCTCAGAATGCTAGCGGACAGGCTTCTGCACATCAAATTTATACGGCTGAAGCCTTTCAGGTTCCAAACTTTACTTAAGTTGTTAGAACCAAGAGTTTTAATCACCAAATAAAAATCTCCTCTTCCAAAGCATTATTTAAAAGTTGATTCGATTTATGTTAAAATGTATTCATTAAAGGGCAAGGTTTGCAGAATATGTTTTATCGAAAACAAGTCTAGGTCGAAGTTTTAATGGAATGTAGCTAGATTAAAGAATGGTATGATGATTCACCAGATGAGTTGGTTAACATAGAAACTTTTGTATTATTAACTAGATATAGCAACTGAACCATCTTTTCTACTAAATGTCCTTGGAATACTTGATACTATATAAAATGAACTAATGCTAATATGTCAAATAGTTTATGGCATCATGGCAATTGATAGATTACAAAATGGAAATGACTTTATTATTTTCTCCTTTTATTGTATCAGCAAAGCTCATCAACATCCTCTGCCCTACCAGAGAATATGGATCTAAAACGGCATGATATAAATTTCCCAGGAAAGACAAGAATGGTCAATGATAGCATAGACCATATGAACAGAGCATCAAAAATGGTGAAATTGAACGACGGGAGGGCTACCCCTTACTCCCAGGCTAATTTGGCTACACATATGTCTGCACCATCCCTAAATACGGATATTTCAAGTAAACAAACTTCAATAGCAGAAATAATTCCGAATCCTGAAAAGCAAGTTACTCAGGTAGCTGATTCCTCCTTCATAAATATTGCTATTTCTTAACCACCTTTTTATTACAGTTCTAACAGTGATATATTGGTCTCATCTAAGGCATACCAAATGGTCTAAAACTACAGTAGGATAGGTTAAATCCCAAGTCAAATTTATCATTGATTTGCTAATTGTTTACAGATGCCACTTCCGGCTGATATGGATTCTACCTTACTCCAGCAAGTGCTGAATCTGACACAAGAGCAACTAAGTTGCCTGCCGCCAGATCAGCAGCAGCAAGTGATTCAGCTTCAGCAGATGCTCCAACAGGCTACATAACAAAATGTATACCTCCTTTTCTAATGTGTTCAAGAGGAAAGAGGAATGAATTATTATACTGAATCAATTCTTTACATTATGTAACATTATTAGCTGTTTGTTATATATCAAGATGAAATAAACTGGAAAACAGAGAAGAAATTTTGGCTTATCATCTTCATCTTCTATAATTCATCAAAAAAAAAAAAAAAAAAAATCTTAATCTTCTATATATGTATTGTTTAAGCATTGCATATGATTTGTAAACTCTTGTACTTTTAATTGAAGGAACTTTTCCTCGGTGCTGTCTTTTGTTACCGGTTGTATAAAAGTTATTTTCTGCCCACATTAAATTCCTTTTGTTTCTTAATTAGTACTCAATTTTGTAACCACATTGTTTGCCTGAAATTTTAGAAGTTGGAAGAAGGAACTGTGGTCTGCGAGAGAGCCTGTCAAACGGACTTAATCCGAATCCAATTATTGATTAGGACCTCTAATTGACTAAAGAGCCACTGTGTATGATTTCATTGAAAGATTCGTAATTTGTAATTTATGGAGCAAATATGAAGTTGGAATGATTCATAGATTCAAATTCGATAACAAATAGTAGTACATAAGTTTCATATAAACATAAAGTTTAAATAGAAATGTTATCCGACTTGTTCATTAATCAATGGAGAGAAAAATTACGTGTGAATAGAGATAATATTTTCATAAATACCAAATATGCTCTTGATGGCAGTTGGAAATGACTTTTTCGGACTAAAGTGGTTGTGGACATTTTGAAAAACTAGCAACACTAAAAATAAAATTGAAACAAGACCCACACTGGTGCGGAATTAATCTTCGGGAGTGCAAATGCTAAACTTACCTAGTTCAAAAGTGCATAATGGAAGATCTCATTCATGTTTCAATTCCCATATGATATCTATGTATTTTATTTTTTTTTTCGATTCAGCATAAAGCTTTGAAGTAGGTGATTCAATTTTCACCTAGCATGAATTAATTTAAATATATTATCACACAATCACAATCACAATCATAATAATTGCTTTCCTAACGTCACTATGAATTAGACAGTTGCATGTTAAACTTTACTCAGGACTGACCCAAGTGCTAGGCAATTTGGATCGGCGCCTAAAAACCCCAGTTTGGAGGGGCCCTAAAATTTATATGTAGGTGTACACAAAATCTTTACTCGTTTGGTTAGACTTTCACTTCATGAATAGGAGGCCTATGGTTCAAATCCCAATAGTTACTTTATTTTTTATTATATTTTAATTGTTCTATGTTCTTTAACTTTTTTTCTTTTCTAATAATTGTTCTTCTTTTTCTTTTCCTTTTGTAGTAATTATTCTTTTAATCCCTTTCATTTCTTAAAGATATTTTATCGAAAAAAATTCTCAAAAATTACTTTTAAAAAAATTCTTACTTAATAATTATAAAAATAATACGATTTTTCTGATTATTACTTTCTTCACTTAATACAATGTAAAAAATAATCTCGCCCCTAATAAAATTGGTCTACCACCAGTTTATATATGCATGTGTACCTTTTTTTTTTGTTTATATATTATGTGTAACTTTTTCTATACACGATGACATATAATTAATAGATTCAAGAATGTAATGGAATGAAATAAAGTCAAGCAATCAATTATAATATTTGCAAAAGAATAAAATAGAGCTAATGATATACATATACTAGTAAAATTTGCTTCGGCTAAAATAATATTTTCAAAATTAAAAATTACAAAAAAAAAAAAAAAAAAGTTAAGCGAATTTGTTATTTAATTATCTATCTAAAAATAATATGTTAGAAAAAATAAATATGTCAATATTTAATTAGTATTTTTGTATTTAAAAAATAAAATAATTATATATTTTTTTTAATCATAAAGAGGCCCAAATTTAAAATTCGCGTAGGGCCCCGAATGTCTAGGGCTGGCCCTGACTTTACTGGATTCAAATCTTAATCTGAAACTTGACCAGATTCAATTATTTAAGAAACCTGGATATGATGAGAGATTTTGAAATATGTGGTCTGAATTATATTAACAATTAACACCAATGGATGCGATTGGAAAAAATAAGGAAAAAGATCTGATCTGAATCAATCCAAATAACACTATGTGGGATAGCAACAAGTTTGCAAAACTTTGCATTATTCCAACATAGCGCCATTTGTATTATGAGGAACATAAATCAAGACAAATATCCCTTCCAAAAAGCCCAGATTTAAACGGACAATGCCACCGATCACTCAAGGGCCATTTCTGAATTTTGTGTTGGGATTATTACATTTAGTAAAGCATGAAGATATCCTCAATCTGTGAAAACACGAAATGCATTATTAGAGTTTCATTTGAAGCTGCTAATTAGATGAGGCACTCAGCATAGGAAGAGACATTCTTCAAGACATGCACAGGATCACCAACTCTGATTGCCTTCCCATTTTCTGGTGTATAATTCATGCAGACCAGCAACTGTCCCATACTACTAGTTTATAAACTAAACTTTACACAAGTATATGAATATGTATGTATTTTTTTTGTGGTGTACTGTTTTTGTTTCTCTCCAAATATTTAAAAGTGTGATGATATATTAAGAAAATAAAGAGTTATAACATAATAAGTCATATCATCTAAAGCATTATGAATACCGACCCTTCCCCATTCATGCGAGAAAAATGAATGAAGTAGTTTAGCTCTGTTAACTAAAATAAAATACGGAGTATCAAAAGACTCGGGACTTATTTGTTTGAATTTTCTGAAAATTAATTTGTCTTGTAAAACCTAGCAGTGATTTCCTGAATACCACTCACATGTCTGCCTGACAATAATGGTTCAACAATTACCAAGCATTGAAAATTAATCTAAATAAAGTAAAAGGAGATAATCAGAGGGTAACTTCAATGACAAAAGATATTACAAGGAAGTTTTTGCCAAAATGTCCCAAGTAATGGGCTGCAAGATGGAGTTTCCATTTAACAATGCGTTATGAACCAAATATTACAAGAAATCGAGTAGCAATAAGCAACCCACAAGCATTAGTTTAAAGGGAATAGCCATTGTTAAAAAACATTGGATCATGTCTACAGTAAGGCAGCCTTACTTGGATAATTATGGACATTATACCCATGGCATAATTTGTAGTCCGAACAGAAAGCATAGGTATTACCCAAGGTTAAACACTTTGGGAAATAATAGTAGCATAATAAACACAGAGAGATGATGTAGCATATTGCAACCTCTGCATATAGATTTCAGCATAAGAATTACCCAATCATGTATCAAATGTAAACTTCAAGTATCATTGTTAAGGGAACAAAATAGCAGAGACAGCCCAAGCTCAATCTCATGTCTGGTAAAACAATCACCAAAATTAGTAAATCCACATAAAAATAGCTGAATTGAACTACAAAAGAAATCTAAAGCAGTGACTCGATTAAATCCATCAACGCAACCTCCGGGCCTCTCTTTCAGACTCCAGCAGGGTGAGAACATCACCCTCCCTAACAGGTCCCTTGACGTTTCTCATAATGAAACGGTTCTGATCATCGATAAATTTGACTCTGACCTGAGTAACTTGGCCACGAGACCCAGTCCTTCCTATAACCTTCACCACAATAGCATGTTTGATCTGTGATTCCATTCTGCAGAATGACTAGGGAAGAAGTTAGTCAAACATAACGGTATTAAAGCAAATCAGCACCATGATTATTTCATTATTTGTTTCGTAAATAGTGTCGTGAACAAATAAATTAGCAAATTAAGCGATGAAAAGTGAGGTGATTCATACAATCATCATATTTATATGCTAATTAGATTTTCATTACCGTCAGAACTCAAAAACACGTATCTAAATAAACATAATCGAAAACTCCTCTCAAAATAAATAAACACAACAAAAAGTCAAAACAACCCATCAAACTAAGACAAATCATCCAATAGAACGAATTTGATTCAAATCAAATAGAACGAACAATTATATATATAAAAAAAATCAAATAGAACGAACAATCGAACGATTAGATGTTCAATATAAACAAGATTCTCGTAACGAACCTGAAATATGAAGAGGCCTGACCGCAGCTTAGAGACAGTAGTGATTCGAATTAAAAAAAAAAAGGAAGGAAGGAAGGATAAACCCTAAAAGGAGGAATTTATAGTAGGGATAGTTGTGACAATTACGATTCTACCCATTTTACATCGCAAATGTTAAATGTAGTATAAAATTTAAAATAAAATTGACAATATATCGAGATAAATATTAGATAAGTTAGGAGAGAGAAGTTTTTCATATAGGTTTCCAAAAAATGTTGACCACATTAGGGCATCTCCACCCGAGCCATCTCTTCTTGCCTTTTTTATCTCTATTTTGCTCACTTGTCCTTGCCCTCTTAATCTTCACTTTTGTCCACTTGCCCTTGCCCTCTTAACCCCTCATTTCGACCCACCTAAAAATTCATCTCCAATCGAAGGGCAATCGACATCCATTTAATTCAATTTCATAATTTTCTCCACTCTCACTTATTAAAAATAATAAGAAGGAAATTTCATAATTTAAGATTTAAAAAAAAATAACAATGTTTAAACTACGAGCTAAATTCTAAAATAAACTAACAATGTTCATATTAGATATTTCATAATTTTCAATTTTATTAAATTTTAAATTTTCAACTAATCACTTTATTTAATTTTTTTCATAAACTAACCTTAAATTTAAAATACAATGTTATTAAATCTTTCAAAAAAAATTAAAAAATACAATTTTTTTACAAAACCATAAAAAAAAAAAAACAACAGGTGGCCGCCACTTGGATTGCACGCGCCCGTCTAGGCGCTTCATGCTCGCGGCAAAAGGGCGGTCAAGGGATGAGATGACCGCCCTTTTGCCCTCCCTAGTCCCTACCGCCCAACCCCTCTCCCCACCGCTTGCCTTTCCCCCATTTTTTCCGTCTCCAACCGACAACCGGTGGGTAAACACCCCTTGCCCTCTTGCCGACCTCGGTTGGAGATGACCATATATATATATATATATATATATATATATATAAACTTATGGTACATCATATTTCCCTTTATTTCATTTATTTTATTTTATTTTAATGTTGTTTATCTAAAGAATATGTCTATTTATTCTCAATTATATATTAATTAGTACATCAGACTGCACACTTTATTTTGACTCATAATCCTAAATAATTTAATTGAACTGATTTTTTTTAAAGTAATATCATATGTTTAAATGGGTTTAATTTAAATTAACATATATAGATTAGATACTATAATTTGGACATTGAATAATATCAAGTAATCAAATAAAAAGATGCATGTCAATTTTATGATGGTTCAAATTTTCGAAGGGTATTACCAATTTCCCCTCCTAAAAAGAATTCCCTTTTCAATTGTTTGTCCATAATCAAGTCATAGATATGGTACCGATCAAAAGGAAAAGAAAAAGACAAAAAGTCATATGAAGTGAGGAAAGAAAAGACATACAAGAAAAATGAAGAAAACATTCAACCGAAAGAAAAGACAGATGCAATTGAATCCTAAAGAAGATTAAACATTATTGTTGATGGATGTACTACGGAGAGATTTTTTTCTTTTTGTTAAACTACAGTTCAAATAAGTGAGGAAGCGTAAAATTAATAAGGGTATAGAAGTAATTAAAATAGAAATATCCAAAGATGTTTATATGACAATCAAAAACCTAAAAATAACAAACAAAACTACATACATGTTGCTATCATTTTTGTTTTAACTAGTAAAAAAAATCGAGGGAGATGAGTCACAAAGACAATTCTGCCCCTAAGATATCAAATTTCTCGATTTAGGCAATTTTTTTGGTCGGAGTAAATTAGAGGGCGCAACTTGCAACAACTAATGTGTTTTAAGGGTGTATTCTGCCAAATTTCAATTTCGAGGGTGCATTATGCCAAAGAACCTGTTTTCAAGGGTGCATGTTGCCAAAAGTCCGAAATTTGCAATTGCAAATTGTGAGGATTTAGAGTCTGGGTATTTAAACAAAGCAAAATAGAAAAAATACCGAGTATGTGAGATCTAGTTGATTAGATTTGCTTCATAAATTTAACACACTATTAAGGGGGAGGGGGGGAGAGAGATCTTAAGTTCCAGGTCCAACTAAACGGCAGCATCAGCAGCAGAAGACACCGTTTTGAGGACAAATACAGGATCTCCCACTTTGATGGTCTTGCCCTGTGCTCCTTGAGCAATGGACTCAGCACAGACCATGTTCTGTCCAAAATACACCTGAAAATCTCAAAAACATAATGTTAAGAAAAACACACCAGTAATTGGGTAAAGAATTTAAATATGCAAGTTTATGATTCTAAATTTACCTTCCCTTGCTGATGTTTCTTGTTTGGACGCAACACTTTATCTGATCGGTGTTTCTTGAGAGTCTCAGAAACCTCAGTGCATGCTTCTGCAGTTTCTTGATCGATTGTGGGTATCTTAAATTACAAGAAAATGGTCCATTATTCATCAAAGATATAAATGGAGTACTAGAATGCATGAGGTGAGAAGGTCCTCAATTTGCAAGCAGAAATCTGAAATTTTGGTTTAAATGACTTGGAATAATGTTTAAATGATGAAAACTTTAGCTTTAATGACTTCTAACATCATAAATTGAAATGGCTCGGGAATAGTTAATTGTAAATTGAGAAAATTCAAATATAAAAAAATCGAGTCATTGAACTCAAACTTTATTTTTTCCAATCTCATTAGAATTTCATATCAGTCTTCGAAGTCACATATATAATTTCTAGGTGAGGCCAAAAGAACAAACGACCCGAGTGAAGAACATATTTATCGCAAAACAAAAACCAATTAATATATGACTTTCTGGAATACTGAAGAGATAAAGAAATTATCTGCCTTGTATATAAAGGAAGTGCTGGGAGAATGAGCCTTTTACCTTACAACGTGAACATAGTTTGACGCCTTGGAATGTTAATTCATTTATCTTGATCTCTGTCCACAAATCCTCGGAAAATGGTTCACATCCGGACACAAGGATACTGCAGGCAAGAGCAACACGTTAATTCACTCGACCACAATCAGTTGGGAATGAGAATGTCCAATAAGAAAAGTGAGAGTTACTTGGGTCTGAAACGGTTGACAGATACAGGTTTCTTGAGAAGAGCGTTAAATGTGTCCAATGATTCCTGCAAAAGACTTGTCTAATACCATGTCCATTTTTTCCAAGAAAAAAAAAAAGCTGTGGAAACTGAACTAACCTGTGATAGCAATAGGAATGGAAATAGATCAGAAAACATAACTAGGTATCCATTTGCATAATTAGGATCCACAGGCCTAACCTCAAATGCTGCTTGAAAGAACCAAAAGGCAATTATTTGTATTTTATATGGTGTCCAATAAAAGGTTAATAAAGTTTGATGAGAATATACGGGGTTGAGTACTCTACCATTGTTAAAACGCACAAGTCTACTTGGCTTTTGAAGATAATTAGAGAACCATTGTGCCGCATCAGCTCCTTCATCCATGGCAGAACCTGACCACTCCCACACAGAAACACCATCAATTATTTCAGGTGGTTCGGTCAAAGGAACTTTTAGAGCATCCATGCCAGGAGCCTTTATAACTACAGTCAGAAGGATGCAAATATTAGTGTTGATAAAACAATCTCTGCAGTGCTAACTCGCTCAACTACATAAATTAGTTTGCTAACTAATGTGCTGCTATTTCTCTCTTACTTTTCTTCATTTTTCTATTAGAAAGAGGATACACACATACATAACTTGTGTACTTGTTCATAATTTGCCGAAAAATAAAAATTATGCTTATTATCTTACTGACATATGCTCGAGATTACACGAAAAAAGTTCATCTTATTCAAGTTTACCCAAAGAAAATTTTCATTCAAATAAGTGACAAGCAATTCAAGCCCAGATTGCCAACTAGGCTTCTTGATTGTGGAAAGGAGAATTCACATGAAGTCTCCTTTTAATTGTAGTTTTACATTTATACACTATTTTCAAAACATAAAAACATTATTTATTCCAAGCTCTGCCGATATCAACCTCAAAAGTATGTTTTTATGTCAGTTCAATTCATCACCAGAAACCATAGAGGAATCAAACTTGTCTGATTTTGATCCTTTATGCCAATGACAAATACCACAAAGGGAAAAAAAGGAATGATACAAAGCAAATATTTAATAATAAACAAGTAAGCATATATATATAAATAAATATATATACCCATGTATGAAGTGTTAGTTGGTTCCCAACCCTCGTTAAAAGCTTCATTTGGCAGTTCGACTACAACTAGAGCAAGTTTAGGTTCAACTCTTTGAGTATACGCCCTGCTCTTTGAATTCACCACTAGCCACTGCCGATCCCACCGAAATCCTATTTCATTTGTGCATTAATTAATTATTAAGGAATTAGAAGAAACAAGTTAGGCGATTCCTGAAAAGTAGTACCAAAATTGATAATTAATTACCAGTTGAAGAGACGGTGGCTTGAGGAACAGAAATTCCTCGGCATGATTTGATAGGGTACACCAAAATTGACTTCACCTTTGCTGCTGCGTCGCTGCTCCCCTCCGCCATAGCACGACAGACAAATATAGGAAAGTTGATGTAATAGTACCAACAGAAATTATGTAATAATTTTGGGAAACCTACTTGCAATTTTGGTACAATTGGACACGAAAATACAAATTTGGTATCATAGAATAGGTTTTCATTGCAACTTTGGTACCAATCCCAATTTTTCTTCAAAGTTAATTATAATTTACCCCCTATTAAATATAAAATATTCAATTTATCCCTCTATAATAAAAAAAAATCAATTTACCCCCTGTAAAAAAATTAATGAAGCAATTTACCCCTTTCAATCAGAGAGTGTAACTCACTTGCCGAAATTGAGAGTATGCATGAAAACTATTTTTTTAACATAGGGGGATAAATTGCCACATTTATCATAACACATGGGATAAAATGTCACATTATCATAATAAAAGTGGATAAAGTGCCAATTATATAAAATATCAGGGAGGCGGTGTGAAACTTTTACAAAATACAGGGGAGGAAAATGCTTTTTTTTTAAATCATAAGGGGTAAATTAAATATTATGCATTTCATAGGGAGTAAATTATCATTGACTTTGGAGAAAAATTGGGTTTGGTACCAAAGTTGCAATGAAAACCTATTATATAGTACCAAATTTGCATTTTCGTATCGAATGGTACCAAAATTGCAAGTAGTCTATCATATGGTACCAAAAATGCAATTTTCTCAATAATTTTTTAATACTAGCAAATATAATATTAAAATTTACGAAATCATTTTTATCATAAAAAGAAAAATATTAAAATTTTAGGATGACAATTATGGTATTTAATTGGGTCAGGTCAGATCCTAGGTGGATCAAATTTTGTGTTTGAACGCAATGAGTGTATGTGGATGGGTTTTGGCCCGGCCTCGCGGTTTCGCGAGATCGAGCCAAAACCCTTTCAAATGAGTTTTCGCTCCCAACTCATAAAATAATCAAAAACTTATTCAGAAATTCACACTCAAACTTTTCATACCTATAAAACATTGATTTGACACCTAACACCTATCTTTTCCCCCAAATCTCACTAAAAAGGACATTGATTTGACACATACCACCTACTTTTTTCCCTAAACCCCAACATCCAAACCTAATCCAAGTGGGGTTTCAATTCAACTTATTTAAACCACAAAATCCAACAGCCAAAATTCATCCAAATGAGGTCTCAAAGGTTTCATCGAAACCATCCAAACCATTTTTTTTAAACCGAGATACGCGAAACCGAGCCAAAATCCATCCAAATAGAGCCATTTTATCCATATTCAATTAATTATTCATATAATAAATTCAATAAAATTGAAACATTATTTCTATATGTTTTACTACTTGGTATACATTTTAAAATCAAACGATTATTGTATAAAATCAAATTATTTAAGTAATTGGTTATAAAAAGATTAAAATTAAATTTAAATTTCTTTGACCAATTTGATATATGCAATCTAATCATTTTAGGTGTAAATACGAGGTTGCGTTGAATTTATTTTAGTCCATATTAGCTAATCTGGCTACGATGGGGTGGATTATAATCCATCCTCAATGCCGAGTCGCAAGGATGTATTAATCCATTTCACTCGATATATAAGCAATACCTCCAAATTTCGTATAAGTTCATATTCACGCAATCAGTAATACCTAATACCCTCTATTAAGTTTTACCAAACAAACCGCATTGTGTATTACATGCCATATAACATCTTTAACTCCACCACTATTAGTTCCCTTATTTCCTCTGAATACTATTGGACTATGTATCGGACACGGCTGTAACACGTGTTGGACACGGTTTGGGACATGGCAGAGAGTTTTCTGTAGTTTTTAAAAGCTTGTGGGTGAACTCCCTAAAACTCATTTTCGATCAGATTTCTGGTCAAAGTAGATCACGTTAGAGGCACATGCCAATTTCATAAGGAATTCAGCCATTTAAGAAGGGGGGGGGGGGGGGGGGGGAGTGCAACAAAAAAGTTTAGGGGGAAACGCAACAACAGTGTAAGTTCAGGGAAAAAGTGCAATAACGGTGTAAATTCAGGGGAAAAGTACAATAACGATGTAAGTTCAGGGGGGTAAAGTGCATTAAATGTATAAGTTCGGGGGAAAGTGAAACTCAACTATAAGTTCACGTGGGATGCGATATTCTGATTGAAGTATTGTTTCGCTTCTTTAATTAATAAGCTTGCTTCTTTACTTTTTCAAATTTCACTATCAACTAGAAAATCTACGATTTCATATTGCCAAGCTAATTTTTTTTAAAACAATTTTTAAAAATTCAGAATGTAATGCAAAACTTAAACGTGAAAGTATAGTGTATGCTCGATTTTATACCGATCTTCAACGCTACAATGTCTAACTAATATGTTTATTTGATAATTTCGTACTAAAGTCTTTTTTTCTATTTTATATGTCTTATCACAATTATACGTAATATTAAAAATTTCATATTTTTTGCATTTTGAATAATATTTGATTTCAAAAATTATATTTTGCCCCCTAAACTTATAATAAGATTGCACTCTTCCACCTAAACATATACCTTTGTTGCATGCCCCTTCCCCTCTAAACTTCAGTTTTGCATCTTCCCCTGATTTTAAATGAAAAAAAACACTCTGTACATTGATGTGTGCCTTTCACATAACCTAATTTGACCGAAAAATTGAGCAAAAAAGTGTTGAGGGGGGTAAGCGCAATATTAATATAATCAGGGTGAACAATTCACAATATTTGAAATTCAAGGGAAAAAGTACAATTTGATTATTTGTTGTAATTTTCTCTTGAAATTATAAAGACTTTATTAAAAAAACTTATACAACTTGCCGCAGCATTAAAAAAATTGAATATTTGAATGTGAGACTCAACTCATCCACCCAATTTCTCTGTCCTCCTCCCCGTTCTTGCCCTAAGTTTCTAACCCTAATTCAAAACTTCGGTCTTCATCTTCAATCTCCATTGATTCAAGCTTCCATATTTGAAGAAGGTTTGTCTTTTAAGTCTCTAACTCTTGGTTCTCCTATGCCCGTAGGGAAAACATGTTTAATGATTAAAATAAAATAAAATTAGTCTTTGAGTATGTGAATTAATGATTCTGAACCTTAAATATATGAGATAAGTGAAGTATTTGTGGTCATCAGTAGTTTTTTTTTGTATAATTGTTATGTACTTGAAGTGATTCTTTTGCTTATGATACTTAATTTATATATTAGTGCATAATTCTTTTGTTTGGGGTATAATGGTAGAGGTATCTTAGAATTTTTTAGTTTTATTTAGAGATTATGTAAAGAAGAGAAGTAGAGAAAGAGATAGGTTATTTTATGTCAAATCAAAGCTGTTAAGTGAATAATGTAGGATAAGAGATGATGGACTACTTTATGCCAAATTGAAATGGAGTTGTATAGTTTTTTTTAGACATAAAGATGGATATTTTTAAGAGTTTGTTTTTGAAAATTGAGAGAAATTTTTTGCGATAAGCCAATAGGCCCTACCCTTTTTAGATAATTTGAGGGCAAAATGGACTATTGGTCCATGATTTTCATAAATATCACAAGCCAAACACAAATTAAAAGAATGTGACAATTTTTTTATTGACCCAAAAATGATAACCAAACTCAATCTTAAACAAGCTCCCAAAACCTAATTAACTAAGTAGTCATTTTTTCTGCCGTCCACCTGCCAGAATCTGTAAGTTGAAATCCAATCACTACGATATTCTTTGAGTGTATGTGTATCACTATATCATGTTTGAGAAACCCTAATTGCAACTTCAATTGCATTGCTTGGCTGTCATTGGTTCTATTTTGTCCCAGGTGAAGTCACAAAACTGCAGATTAGCTATTCTATTTAGGGCTACGGGGGAGAGCCCTTGGTTTCTCCCACTGCATAAATACCTGAACAGGTGATTCAATTTCTATTTTACTCTTCTACCACATCAAAAGTGTACTATTTTTGTGCTTTTGTGATTACTTCGTTGATGCTATTGAATTGTTCCTCGAGCCTTGAAGTACCAGAACCAAGCCTTAAATTGTTACTTTAACCATTAGAGTAGTGATACCATGAGACTAGTTCCACATATTGATTTGATTTTTTGAATTATTGGCTAGTTTGTTTAATTTTGTGCTTGATGCAATTCATTCTCCCTAATTATGGGGTTTCAAACTCGTAGTGTCATTAAATATTATGTTTGAGAATATATTCTCGAAGTGTTTCTCTGACTGTTGTTTGACATTGAGTTATTTACAGATCCAAAAATGCTAGGGTCGCTACCAATACTGCCTCTTCCAGCACCACCTGCTGATGGGAATCTTGGCCCATTACCCCTCTCTCAAGTGAATGATGTTTCTAAAGAAGATGATAATATTGTGGTGAATGAAGATCAGATTAAAGCTGATGACAAGTCCAACTCAGCTCCGGCTTCAGTGGCAACCCATACAAGGACCATAGGAATTATATACCCACCCCTAGACATTAGAAACATTGTAGACAAAACTTCTCACTTTGTAGCAAAGAATGGACCAGACTTTGAGAAAAGAATCATTTTAAACAATGAAGGGAACGCAAAATTCAACTTTCTGCGTGCTTCTGATCCTTACCATGCGTACTATCAGCACCGCTTGTCTGAGAATCGGGCGCAGAACCAAGCTTCTGAGCCTGCTGAAACTGCTTCGGAATCAGCTGCTTCTGCTCCAGCTGCTGATGCAATTGATACTTCAGCAAAGCTTGACCCTGCAGCCCAATTCAGACCTGTGCGTAAGGTTCTTGAGCCCCCAGAAGCAGAGCAGTATACAGTTCGGCTTCCTGAAGGGATTACAGGGGAGGAACTGGATATAATCAAACTCACTGCCCAGTTTGTAGCTCGAAATGGCAAGTCATTTTTGACTGGTTTGACTAGTAGGGAGAGCGCTAATCCTCAGTTCCATTTCCTTAGGCCAACACACAGTATGTTCATGTTCTTTACATCTCTTGCTGATGCCTATTCTAAGGTATTAATGCCTTCTAAAGGGTTGAAAGATAAGCTCCGAAACTTCGTGGTTGATATGACGACGGTCCTTGAACGCTGCTTGCTTCGTCTTGAATGGGAGAAGTCGCAAGAACAGGCCAGACAGAAAGCTGAAGATGAAATAGAGCAAGAGAGACTACAGATGGCTATGATTGATTGGCATGACTTTGTTGTGGTTGAGACAATAGATTTTGCTGATGAGGAGGATGAGGATTTACCGCCTCCTATGACACTAGAGGAAGTAATTAGGAGAAGTAAGATGTCCTCTATGGAAGAAGAAGAAGAAATTATTGAGCCTGGCAAGGAAGTTGAAATGGAGATGGACGAAGAAGAGGTCCAACTGGTTGAGGAAGGCATGCGTGCTGCTAGTCTAGAGGAGAATGGTGATATAAAGAATAATGATGCCAAGGCAACCACGGATGAACAAGATCCACCAATGAGAATTGTTAAAAATTGGAAGAGGCCAGAGGACAGAAACCCAGCTGAAAGAGATCCTACTAAATATGTTGTCTCTCCAATAACCGGCGAGCTGATTCTCATCAATGAAATGTCCGAGCATATGAGAATCTCTCTTATAGATCCCAAGTATAAGGAACAAAAGGATAGGATGTTTGCCAAGATTAGAGAAACAACTCTTGCAGCAGACGACGAAATTTCTAGGAACATTGTTGGACTTGCAAGAACCCGCCCTGATATTTTCGGCACCACAGAAGAAGAAGTGTCTAATGCAGTCAAGGCTGAGATTGAGAAGAAGAATGATGAGCAACCAAAACAGGTAATTTGGGATGGTCACACAGGAAGTATTGGTCGCACAGCTAACCAGGCAATGTCCCAGAATGCTGGTGGTGAGGACCCAAATGATGCTAGGAGCCTGACAGGTCCAGCACCACCTCCTCCTAGGCCTGGCATGCCATTATTTAGGCCACTGCCTCCCCCTTCTGGGCTTATCTTGAATATTCCGAGGCCTCCCAACTCGGTCCAATATTCCACCCCGACTGGTGCACAAGCACCCCCCGGCCCTCCAGTTATGAATATGATTCCTACTGTTCGACCTCCACCTCCGCCAATGCAAATGATGCACATTGCAAATCGCCCTCCAATGCCGCCTACCAATATTCCACTACCACCACCACCTGGATCGTCACACTTTACTCCCTTGGGTGGTCCCAGGCCTTTTGTTCATATGTCCCAACCAGGCATGCATATGGTTCCTCCACCACCTATGCCACAAGGCATGCCTCCACCACCTCCGCCTGAAGATGCTCCTCCACCACTACCTGATGAACCAGAGCCCAAAAGGCAGAGACTTGATGACTCCATGCTCATCCCTGAAGATCAATTCTTGGCTCAAAATTCGGTATTGAGCTTCGTCCTGTTTCTTTCTCTTATAGATATTTTTTTTTCTTGACTTATTAGTTTTTCTTTCTCCGTGTTTATTGTGTTAATGTGATCTAGTAAGTTGTATTTTGTGTGGTGACTGCAGGGTCCCACCCGTATCAGCATATCTGTGCCAAACGCGGATGAAGGAAATCTAAAAGGGCAAGTACTGGACATTACAGTGCAATCCTTGTCTGAAACAGTTGGCAGCCTGAAAGAGAAAATTGCCGGAGAGATCCAGCTTCCTGCAAACAAACAGAAGCTGAGTGGGAAAGCAGGTTTCCTCAAGGACAATTTGTCACTTGCTTATTACAATGTTGCGCCTGGAGATTCACTGTCTCTTTCTCTTAGAGAACGTGGTGGTAGAAAGAGATGAATGGTGCGTATCCTGGAAAAGATTTTTCTTGGAAATCTGTGTTGCTGTATGGGTTCTTATTATGATATTTTGAACACTCCAGATCTTATCTAGAGATTATGCGGATTGGATTTCGTACTAATGTTATGTTTGAGATCTTTAAGCTGATGATATGTTATCTACTACAGATCTGGCATCTTGGTGATCTTCTCGTCTGGAATTGAGAAGTTGTCATGTACTATTTCTACAACCATGCTAGTTTGATTTTACATTTGGGTTACTGTCAGGCAGGCTTACATGTCTTCCATGTTACTTCATGTTATTATGGTTCAAGTGTTACTGTGTGGTTGTTAAGGTTGTCTGATACTTTTGTTTCCGGCAACAGCGGCGCTCCTAGTCTGGAGTTAAATTAGCTAGATTCATCAGGTGGTGTTAAATCCTCATCCATTCAGTCGAGAAGGTAGATGTCTTGTATTTTGTTCGCCTTAGTTCTTTTTACCTTTTTGTTAGTTTTTAATGGCTTTTATGAACTTTACATGGCAGATTTGAAGAGCTGCCAATCATTTGCAGCCTTGCTGTCTGGAATTCACTAGAGGAGGGAGAGAATTCTCATTTATATATATTTTGCTTGTGTTTACATCTCAATTTGCATAAAATATCTATATCTGATCAATTTGCATAAAATATACCAAACTACTATACATATTTAAGCTAATTAAGAGTACTCATGCCATGACCTCTTCAAGCCGCAATTTGTGAAAGTCGCGACCTCTTGATTTTAGAAAGAGTACTCATGTGACCTCTTCATATACTATGTACCAAATTGGGATTTATTGGGGATGAAACCACAAGAAATAATATAAAATTGCTCTTGGAGTTTTTCAGCAGGCTTCTGTGAAAGTGGATGCAGCGTAAGTATTTGTTTCTTGTGTATTTATTGAACCTTCAATATTGTTTGTTTGTTTCTTTCGTTCTTCTAGATGGAATTTTTCTTGAGCAATTAATAAAACATGCAGTAGGCTGGGCGCCAAAGTTGAAATATTTTCGCTGCCTCTGATTTTTGTTCATTTTTCCTACAAGTGCAATGTACATTTCGTAAGGCAATGTTTGAAGTAGAGACATTGATTTCCGCCAGTGCACTTCACCCCTATATCCAGCTGTTGGACTTTGTCCAACCTTTTAAGCTTGAATTTTAACTTTATCCATTGAAGTAGAGACATTATTAATTTAGTTATTTATGTCAGACTTTTCAACTTTTACCATTCTCTCAAGAAACAGAGACAGAAGCTGTTATGTATAATGCGCCATGCAACGTAGTACTATTATTATTATTTATTTATACACGAACACGAATGAATGAGAAGCTGTAGTAGTACTGCGGCTTTGAGTTATCATTTTCACAAGACAAATCAGAATTAATTAGTTAGATACCAACACAAGTCACGTTTAATATTTAGTTATTGTTACTGATCCAATTATCTTTATATATGTATCCAATCCAATTACTTTAAAGGATAAATTAATATATGCAGGGGAGTCATCACACGAGAACCATAATCAGTTAGTAAAATTTAGTGCAATAAATATAATATATATAACAAGAGTGCATATGTGACATCTAATAACGACACATAGTTTTCTTAACTCATTGCTTATCTAATTAGATGCACATAATGATGTGTAGTTGGCTCTATCTAGGGACAAAAAGCTTCGATATATATATATATATATATATATATGAATATGATGCGTCATATCTATTCAAGTTTATATCGAATTTTAATTGAAGCGACAAATTCGGTTATAATTATCGATAATTTCGAGATGGATGGAAATTTTTGCATGCTAATAAGTGCATTTAATTCATTCAATGAAGAAGAATATTTGTTAAATAAAAATTTCCAGCAATTGATCTGAGTACGTTAATATATAACTTATGCTGTACATTGCAGTCTGTTCATATGAATGAATCTTACCCCTAGCTTGTGGCAGGTCTCTGATCAAAGATGATCAATACAGCATAATTATCAAGTGGGGATCCTAATTAAGCTTGTTTGCCATTTTTGGAAAATTAAGAAAGTAAATAAAGAAGAAAGAGATATAATTACAACTTGTCGGCAGATTTAAATAAATGTTGAGTGGAGATAAACTACCATTAATTTGTACTGGTGGTCAATTATATTGATGATTACCATGAAATTGCACTAGCTCCCTAATTTCCCTGAAAGCTGCATGATTGAATTAATGATTATATGTATATTTTGACAATTGACTCTAGCTAGCTTGCTCATTTTCCTAGTTAAATTCCTCTTTTGAATTTTAGTTGTGGGTCGCTCTTAATTGCAGACAAGACAATTAATTAAGATTAACCAATAAAAGTAATAAATATATGATACTTTATTGGGGAAAAGTAAAAATATCCATCCAACTATATATACGTACGTAGGTACTTGGACACTATGACGAACATATATAATTATTAAATTAATAAAACGGTGATTGAATCTTAGTAATTTGATTTGTTGTTAATGATGTGACTGTGATAATTAAATCAAATTAAACATGAATTTGGGGGAAGGGGGACCAACCGTTTTCTCATAGTCATCTTAACTTTTTCACGTGATTTTCTCTTTAATGAAGAAACCGAGAAAGAAGGTAGTAGTAATTAATTACAGTAAAGAGGATTCTTTTCTTTTCTAACGTTGAATTTGTAAATCAAGAAAATAATGATGGAGCTTGTTAATTAATTTCTGTTTAGAATGATTAGGTCTTCCCCTATATTGCCATACCATCATTAAATCCTTCTTTCACTAATGATTAGTAGTATAATATTTCCTCATACAGAAAGCTAGCAAGCTATACTATATGAAAAAATTATATAGTACTACTAGAGATGAGTATTATTCACTCATTACTCTAATCTTCTGCTCATTTCATTTTCTTAAAAAAGGTCAAATTAATTCCAAAGAGGATATGCGACTATATATATATTTTATATATAAGTGTCACACTTCACCGTGCATGTTTTTAGTTGTACATGTATACTAGGGAAGAAAAGATTATTTATTGGTGTTCCATATCAAATTATCGATAAGCTACTTAATCTATATACTTATTATAAATAAAAGCCTAAATAATTTAAGTTTTTGTTTTTTTCATTTATTTAAGATAAAATATCGTTATTCAAGTTGTAAAATAATATTGATGAAATATAATTAGATATTGATTTTCCTTTGACTTTCCCATTAATTTGGTAGAAAAATATTTTCTATACTAAAGGGAAGAAAAATTTGTAACTTTCTTTTTTATTAACCAAACACCATATGAAAAAAATAAAAATTAAACAAACTAAAAAAACTCTTTGTACTTATTGCACTACATTTCCCTCATTTATTTCACTTTCCTGATAACCAAACAAGATATTATTTATTAGGAAAACATTGAATTATATTTGAGAAATTCAATCTAAAATGAATATGCATCAAGTATTGAATACACAATCAAGTAAATTATATTTCTTTTTTCTTTTTCTTAAGTTAAACATATATTAACTTATTAGAAAATGATTTGGTGAACTTATGTAGTACATTGTATTAATTTGTAATATTATGTGCTTAACTGTTAATTTTAGAAAATTAATTAATTAAGTGTGAGTATACGTCGATGGAATTTAAGGAACAAATATCCTTATCAACTTTAATTTTCTTCGAATAAGTGAAAACAATAACTTGCACATTAAATATTAGAGTTTGTCAAAAAAAAATATTTGAGTCAATTTTTTTATATTTTCTGGTCATTTGTCAAATTTGTTCTCATGAAGCTAGAAAGTTGACTATAATTCACCACTAGGGTTATATTGTTGGGGCTCCTAAATTATATACTCGTAAAATTGTTATTATTTAGCAACAATATATTTTTAAGTGGATTTTTTTAATTTGTATTTAATATATAAGTCATAATTAAACACTCCTCTAAATCTCCTAAATATCATTATGCTACACAAAAAAAAAAAAAAAAAAAAGTAGATTCACATCCTACCTATGAAATAACAAAAAATGCATATGACTTAGTTAAGTACGTAATTTTTCTAGCAAAGTATAAATACTATCAAAACATGCATAATTTTGAATTTTAATTAAATTCCTTAAAATGGGTGAAATCGATGAAAATATGTGATATTGTTAATCTATGAAATTGGCGAAAACATGTGAATCGATGAAAATTCGGGTGAAATATTTGAAAAGCGGGTGAAACCGATAAAAATAATGTATGTGTAAATACATGTGAAATTGATGAAAATCCGGGTGAAATTAGTGAAGAAACGGTGAAATTGATGAAACAATGGGTAAAACAGCTTAAAAATGCGAAGTCGTTGAAAACATGTAAAATCAATGAAAATTTAGGTGAAAACATGTGAAACGTGTGAAATAGTGAGTTAAAGTGAAAAAAAGGGTGAAATCAGTAGAGAAAAAAAAAGTTTAATCGAAAAAAACATGGTGAAATCGGTAGGAAAATGGTTTAAACCCGCAAAATCAAAAGAAATCGGCAAAAACAAGAAAATAAAAAATAGCTAGGATAATCCGATAAAAAAGGGGTAAATTGGGAATATATATATATGGGTTAAACCGATGAAAGTGGAGTAAACTAATGAATTAAATAGGTAAAAAAGGGCTTAGGTAAGTAAAAAAATGTGTTTCAATTGACTGAGTAAAAGAAAAATGAAATCTACTAAAAGTGGAACAAAATCCATTTGATAAAAAACTAGGATTCATTATTTTCGTTATCAAACAATGCAAAAGATCTGAGCTAGATATTCCAAATCCGTCCGATCCAAATTAATCCATCTAAATGGACCTTTGTTATACAAATGGCCTTATGTTATTTTTTTATTAGCAAAAAGCTCCATTAGAAATTCATTCATAAATTATATATATGGAGGTTAAGGGCCTGTTTGTTTGGCGTTTCCCAGAATTTTTTCGTGTTTGGGAAATGCCAAACAAACATGTTTTCTATTTTCCGAAATAATTTTTCATCCATTAATTTTCTCAAACTACTCTCTCAAAAGCCAAACAAACAACAATTTTCTTATCTCTAAACAAAACATATACAAACTCTACTTTGATTTGACATAAAGTAACCTATCTCTTACACAATTTATCTCACATAACAAACATGATTTGACATAAAGTCTTACACATCTTACACCTACAACCCAACTCTTCCAAAAAAACCTACACCTACTTTATTTCTCAAACCACTCTCTCAAAACCCAAACAAACAACATTACGCAAATCGAGATTATTTCACAAACCTCCACTACTCTCTCAAACTAGTTTCCCAAACGCCAAACAAACAGACCCTAAGTATTTCCAATTTTAAGGGAACATGGGGCTATTGTCAATTTTAAAAGTTAACAAGGGTATCAGTATCAATTTTTTAAGTGAATAGGGGTGTTTTCATATCTTTTGGTGGGGGTATAATTGTCATGTTAATTTTAGAGGGTTTTTTTGCTAATAAAAATAGGGGGAGGGGGAGTTGGTAATAAAAATAACATTGGAGGCTTTGCTATAAGGGGTTTTATTTCACATTTTATTCTAATTAGATTGATAAAAAAAATATATATACATATATTATATATATGTAAATTGATGAAAGAAGAAGTAACTATATAACCAAGTGGAGAGAAAAGACTAGTTTTTAGTATATCTATTTTAGAAGCTATCTTATAAGAATGTAATAAGAGACCCGCGTGTGGACCTTTGAACGGATCGGACACCATATTAATTATAATTATATATAAGTAAATAATATTAATGTTTTAATAGTATACTAGTATATAAAAAAAAAAAAAAAAAAAAAAAAAAAAATATATATATATATATATATATATATATTTAACTTGCTGATGAGAGCTAGCCAGGTAGGGTGCAGAAGAGTGATATATATAAGAAGAGGTAGAGGTAGAGTTAGAGATATATATGTATAAAAAGTTATGGGGCACGGGCACGGGCACCAGTGTTGCAGCAAACAGAAAGTGAAGAGGGGATTATGGTCTCCGGAAGAGGACGAAAAGCTTATTAGACACATCGCCGCCCATGGCCATGCCTGCTGGAGTTCTGTTCCTAAACTAGCAGGTGCGTGCGTGCGTCCGTACATGATTTGATTGATCATTTACTTATTTAATTTAGCATTAATTATTAATTAATTAATTACTCTATATATATTGCAAACAATTATAAGCAGCGTTAGAAAGGTGTGGGAAGAGTTGTAGATTGAGATGGATAAATTACCTGAGGCCAGACCTGAAGAGAGGCTCATTCAGTGATGAAGAGGAGAGAACAATAATAGACGTTCACAGGATTTTAGGGAACAGATGGGCTCAAATAGCAAAGCATTTACCCGGGAGGACCGACAATGAAGTCAAAAATTTCTGGAATTCTTGCTTAAAAAAGAAGCTCATTGCTCAAGGATTGGATCCAAACACTCACAATCTCCTCTCTTCTTCTTCCTCTAGTACTCCTAATACTCAATACTCCGTGGCGGCGGGGGGATCAGGATCATCAATATCAAAGAAAAACAACAAAAAATCCTCCTCCTCCTCCTCCTCATGTTTCACCGTGGATAATACTACTACTACTACTACTAATGCAATTACTGCTGCTGCTGCTGCTTCCATGGACATAGACAATTTAGACATGATGATGATGATGATCAATAACTTGAAGAATTCATCATCACATGCCAATCCTTATAATAACAATAATAATAATTATGCCAATTTCTCAGCTGCAACTACTGGTATTTTAAATGATCATGATAAAATGTCTTCTACGACCACGACCATAACTAGTAGTATTACTACTACTAGTCCAATGTTGATGTTTTCATCGTCTGGTGGATTTAGTAATATCCTGAATGACGACAACGTCAATTGGGATTCTGCAGGAATATTATTAGATCATGAAGAATTGCCAGCAACAGATTTCGGGCAACATTCAGAAATTCAAATGTTGTGTAGTACTGAAGAAGCGGGGCCACCGGGGATGAATACATTTAAATTTGATCATGGATGTAGTACTACTAGTAGTAGCATTAGTAACTTTGATTTCGATCGATTTGTGGATTCTTCTGCTCTGATATTGCCTCCTCCTCCACCGCCACCCCCAGCGGTACTACTTTATAATAATTATTCATGTAGCAGCAGCAACTTGGTTGATCAACAACTCGCACCTTGGGATATTGTTAATTAGCTAGCTCTTTAATTACCGTTTGTTTAATTATATTATACATTTCATTCTTTCTATCTTTCTCTTACCCCCAATTACTATTGCGTACTAAATTAATTAAACGTATTCTATCTATACATGTTAAATATTAGTATATATATTGGCTTGCCTAATTGATCAGAAAAAAAGGATGAGTGTCGATTTGATTTATTACCTGTATGTATATATTTATTTATTTTGCATAAGGAAATGCACATTAATTCATATAGGAGTATCAATTTCCTTTTTTTAATAGAAGTATTGTTTTATTACCTGATCTTAAAATCATGTCTTTACATTCCACTTGTATATGCGCGTACCGTACCAATGGGATGATTCTAGCTGTTGGTCCATGTTGTCCATGGCATGGGTTTAATTTTGGAGTTTTGTTGAGGCTCGCCTCTGAATAGTTAAATGGGCCGCCTCTTACTCTGAATTTTGATCCATTAATTAGAAGATAGATTTTGGGCTTACTTGATTGTGGATGGAACTAGGGCTGTCAATGGGTTGGATTCTGATCGGATCAGGCTCGTCCATATTCGACTCTATTTATATCGGATCGAATCATGTGGGATTCGAATCTTGTTCGAATTGTGCTCGGGTCTATATTTTTTTAATCCAATGGATCTTGGTCGAATTTGGACGGATATCGGATCTTTTTCGGATCCAATAAATTTTTCATTTAAAAATTTACATTAATATTTTTTCCTAAAACAAGTTTATTAACTTTACAATTTTATTTAATTTTAGCTCACATGTTCAAACATCATTTACTAATATTCATATTTTTAGATGAAAATATTGGTTTAAAATGAATTTATAAATTACTATCTTCTTAAATTGACAGTGAAATATTATTAATGGTACTTACTTTTATAAAACATTATATATATATATATATATATATATATATATCATTCTTTTTATTTTTTATCGGATACAAATCTTTAATGGACCGGATCAACCTAAATCCATATTCGCTCCAATCTGTTGCGGATTACGGATCTTTATAATCGGATTAGGTCCATCGAATATTTAATCGGATAATTATCCTAACAAATCGAACCGGATGCAGACGGATCCAAATTGAAATCTGCCCCATTGACAGCCCTAGATGGAACCAAATCACCGATCATTTCTTTCTTTCTTTCTTTCTTTTACTGTTTCTCAATCCAACCCAATAACATTAATTAATGGAGTGAATTTTCTCTTGATTGATTAATTGTCAAACATAAGAAAAGTTAATAAAGACCGAAGATATTCCTTTTTTTTCTTCTAATGGGGTGGGACTAGGTAAATATATAATTACATGATTAAATCATTAAATTACTTGTAAAGTTCAAAAAAATGCTCATCCAATGAATACTAAATAAACATGTATTATTATGTCATCAAACTAGGCCTCTTAGATTCGACAACACCAACTTATTTCAAGACATGCAATTAGGATCCTACCTACATACTACATGCTACATACTACATGAAAGTAATTAGTCTTTGTATAGTGAGAAAGTTCAAATTCCCTTCGAGTATATATATAATAATATATCCATCATGTAATGAATTGTTGGTTCAATATGGATGTTTATGCAGGTCAATTAATTTTGTCATTCATAGTATATTTGTGCATGGGCCTGGCCAGCCTAAGGTTCGTTCGGTCCATATTCTTGTGAGTCCCGACAGTGGACAACTTATACTGCCCGTGACCCATCAACTACCAGATAATAAAACTAATTGAATGATACTGCTCGTTCATATATGTATAAGACAGCTTCAACTAAAAAAACATAGACTTGATTGATTATTATTAATTCTTCAATTATTTGGATGATGATGAATTAATTAATGTCGGTCCATTAATCCAGTCATAAAATTATTCCTCAAGAGTCTGCCCCACACATACAAATACAATAACTTTATTTTTTCTCTTCCTTTTTTCCCAAAGAAACTTTGGAGGGATCCTAACTTCATAGCTCTGGATTGAAGAAGAGAACAATTGAATAGAATAGAATAAGTGTTTTTCTCTTATGTGGTGACTTCACACGTACGTACGTACATCATGTTTGGGGGCTATTAACATATATTTCCTCCGATTTTTTTATTTGTCGCTATGACAAAAAAAAATTATTCACTTTTATTTGTCATTTCAGGAGTTCAATGTAAAATTAATATTTTTCTATCAATTTTATCTTTTTTGTTAATACTTGTTTTAATGCTAGATAATGTTGTGATTATTTTTTTTTAAAAATATTTTGAGGTTTTTGCTTCAAAAAACTGATTATTTATTAAATTCCTTAATCCGTTTGCAATAATTCAAAACGACAAATACAAAAAACGAAAGAAGTACAAATTTAACTTTAATAAGAATTGCATTCGCTTATATTAATTAGAATACTTAATTAACTGACAAAATATTTAATGTGATTATAAAAATTAGTGATGAAATATTAAATGCGCCATGAAACTAGACATGTCCGATTCATTGAAGTTCTAAAATTGACACATGATACATGACATTAACAGTTTTAGCGTTATTCTTAATTACAAAACATAAATTTATGGCTAGCGATATCGTCAGAGCAACAACTGTTGCTGCCAGAGCAAATTTTATAAATGTCCAAAAATACACTCTATGGTCAGTCAAACTACTTTTGAAGCTAATGTTTTAGATTCCCAAAATAAAGGAGTCAAATACATTAGTTTCTATAATTGCATATATCATCAAAAGCAATTACACCACTAACCTAACACCATTTTTAAATTCGACGAATTGAAGATTTCATCTTCAACCAGCAATTGCAACCTTGTATTCGGTAAATTGAAAGAATCAAAAAGACCACAATTTATCATTATTCTTCAAGAGGAATTCATCGAGAAACAATATATAATATGATTTCATTTTATAATCTTCTGAAGGATAGTAACATCAAATGAAGGATATATTAATTATTAATATGTTTTTGCACAGTTTATTAGCATTCAACGGATAAGCTTGAATTAATACACATAACAGTTCGATGAAAAAAATTGAAGAATTAGTCAAATGAGGTGGGAATTTTTTATTGCCTCTGTTCTACTATTTTATATTCGTGAGTTTTTCTTTTTTTCATTTTTTTTTTATCTTGATAAACATTAACATTAAATGGAGGCAATGGAGAGAAATGGAGAGAAAGGAACTCAAGAAAAGAAAAACAGAGATGGTAATGAACAGACAAGATTAAAAAAATACTTTCAATGAAGGAGAAAAAATGGATTCATTTAATTGAAAGATCCTTCAATAATTTTGTACTTGAAGGAAACCAAATAATACATTTCCCACATCAACCATTTTTTTTTTCAAAGCAATGAAGAAGACAAAAAAACATTGGGGATCATCTTTATATTTTGGTTTCAACATTTGGAATCTTGGATCATCTTTACTTAATTTTCTGGCTTAATTAGGAAACCTTGACACAAAACAGTAACATTGAAAATCAAGGAAATGTGAGTTAATAGGGTTGTTTCCTTTTCTAGAAGAATTAGTAATATTTAAACATTTTGACATTAAGGGTATTGAATGAATTTTGAAAAAAATTGTTATGGCAGCAACAATTGTTGCTCTGGCAATATCGCTGGTCTAAATTTATACTTCAGCCATAATCTTGATTTTATATATATCTTAATAAATCTCAATTAACAAAATCAATTATTTATGATACAAAATAAACATTGTTCTTTTATGACAATATCATATAAATTTTTAAATGCAAGTGACTACTTGTATTAGTGAATGATCTTTTCTAAGTTGGAGTAATTAAGAAAATTTGATATTAATTTTAAGCTGGTTTAAATGCATGATCGTAGAGATTTGGAGGATGAAGCTTCAAAATCTGACCAAATAAAAATCCGATTGTTTAAAATTAAGAAAAAACTAATTACAGCTTTTGGAAATCTGAGAGGCCCTAAATGAGTACATCTTAATTAAATAGCTAGCCCCAATGAATTAATTGGGAAAGAATTAATAATGAGAATTAAGATTTGAAAGCATTCAACCATGAGAGTTAATCGATCTTTAAACATTCAAACAAATAGGAATAGAAGCATTATTTTAATAATAAATGATGAGCTGGGATGCATGGCCATAGGGAAATTAATTACTCCAGTAATTTAGATTTTAGAACCGGAAAAAGATTTCAATATGCATTTAATAATAATAATATTGAAGCGTACATGTAACATTGACAAAATTCACTTACATACATACATACATACATTGATGAATAATTTTCAGTTTTGTGCAACCCCATTAATTAGAGGTGAAAATGGGATTTGGTGGCTCAATCCATTATACTAGTTAGAGGTCAAAATGTATATTTTTGTTAAAGTTTTTAATACAGAAGAGAAGAGAAGAGAAGAGAAGAGTAGTTTGATGAGAGTGGATGTGTTTATAATTATTGGAGTATATAATAATTTGTTTCGATGAAAATTAAAGGGAGTAGGCGGGCGTACGTACGTGTGGAGTGGGGGATTAGGTTGACTTTTGAAGAGACTGATTTTGACTTGTTCAGGAATAAAAATAGAAATCCAACCGCTCACTTTCGAGAGGAGGATTAAGTTGCGTCTGGGGGACACACCAAAAACCAGCAAAATAGCCAAAGACCTCAACCTCAACCACTACTGTATCTGTATGTAATTAATTCTCCCTCCCTCTATTTAGTTTTAGTGTTCTGTTCTTGTATTAATTAAATTAAATTAAATTAAATTAAATCAAATTAAATCAAATAGTCCTCTTCCTCCTCCTGCCGTCTGTCTGATAGTAATTGCTACTACTTCTAGACTAGGAGGTGGTAGTAGTAGTAGTAGTATTGTACTCCATTATTTCTTTCTTGTTTTTATCCATTCATCATTTAATTAATTCTTCCAATATTAAATACCAATTTCTCTCCCTCCGTCTCTAACTGGTTCACCACATCGGTGGCCATTAATGCCAATTTTTTACCATACAAAGACAAGAGACTTTTCATATTCCTTCCCTTCTTTTGGCTGTTTGTTTGTTTCTCATCCTTCCTTTTAATTCTTTTTTATAAATAAATAAAAAAATTACTATATAATACTAGTAATACTCTTTCTTAATTATTGAAGTTTATGTGCAAGCAAAAATCCATGAGCTTCAGCAGGGAGGGGCATGCAGTGCAGTGCAGTACCCATTTCTCTTTCTTATCTCTTACTGTGTATGTAATTCAATTGCAGCACCAAACAACCAACTTATTCTCTACACCATCTAATCTTCTAATTAATATTATTGCTGCATGCATTTAATCACTCACCCCCTATCTTCTTCTCTTCTCCACAAAATAAAATTACTCTTTATCATGTCTTCGTCGTCAACACCAAAACTGCTATCTCTGCTACTAATTGTTTTCATTATTGGTTTCGTATCAAGCCAAGGATTAGGCGGCGGCGGCGGCGGCGACGCTGCTTCAACAACACTCAAAATTCTTTTGGAGGTGAAAAAATCTTTTGTTCAAGACCCACACAATCTTGTGCTGCGAGATTGGTCAGACAAAAATCCAAACTTCTGCAAATGGAGAGGCGTTTCATGTTCCCCTCAAAGATCATCCAAAGTTGTAATCATCATCAATCTATCCGATTCTTCACTTGGAGGCTCCATATCACCGGCTCTGGGCCTTCTCCCAGACCTGCTCCACCTCAACCTCTCTTGTAATAAACTCTCAGGCCCCATTCCACCTACTCTCTCCAACCTTTCCAATTTGGAATATTTGCTCCTTTTTTCCAACCAACTCTCCGGTCCCATCCCGCCCCAACTCGGCTCCCACCTCTCCAATCTCAAAGTCCTCAGAATCGGCGACAACAGCCTCCTCACCGGCCCTATCCCCCCCACTTTCGGCAATCTCCTAAACTTGGTCACTCTTGGTCTGGCCTCTTGCAGCCTCACGGGTCCTATTCCGCCCCAGCTGGGAAGCCTCGCGCGACTCCAGAACTTGATTCTGCAGCAAAACCAGCTCGAGGGCCCCGTACCCTCCGAGCTCGCCAACTGCTCCAGCCTACTCGTCTTCACTGCAGCCCTCAATCGCCTCAATGGATCAATCCCCTCCGACTTGGGTCTTCTAAAAAATCTGCAAATACTGAATCTTGCTAATAATACCCTTTCCGGGGAGATTCCACCCGAGCTTGGCGAGGTGATACAGCTGCAGTACCTGAATCTCCTCGGAAATCAACTCGAGGGCTCCATTCCTAAATCCCTGATGACAAACTTGATCAATCTTCAGAAACTAGACTTGTCCGGTAACAGGCTCACCGGATATATCCCGGAAACCTTGTCCGGTCAGCTAGTTTACCTCGTTCTGTCCAGCAACAATCTTACAGGTACCATTCCCAAAGGGATATGCTCTGCTAATAATGCCTCTACCAGCAGCTTGGAACACTTGATGCTTGCACAAAATCAACTCTCTGGAGGAATCCCAGTTGAATTAAGAGACTGTAAATCACTTCAGCAACTTGATTTGTCCAATAATACACTCGATGGATTCATCCCATTGGAGCTCTATGAGTTGACTCAACTCACTGACCTCATGCTAAACAATAACACCTTGTCTGGTTCCATTTCTCCATCCATAGCCAACTTAACCAATCTTCAGACGCTCGCCCTGTACCAAAACAATTTACAGGGCAACCTACCTAAAGAGATCGGGATGCTCCGGAATCTTCAGATTCTGTACTTGTACGACAATCAGCTTTCCGGAAATATCCCTTTCGAGATTGGCAACTGCTCCAGTTTACAAATGGTTGATTTCTTCGGAAACCATTTTACCGGGGGAATTCCAGTGTCCCTTGGAGGGTTAAAGCAGCTGAATTTCCTCCATCTCAGACAGAATGATCTCTATGGTGATATCCCACAAAGCTTGGGTAACTGCAATCAGTTAACCATTCTTGATTTGGCCGACAATCGTCTTTCTGGAAGCATTCCTCCGAGTTTTGGGAATTTGAAAGCTCTCGAGCAGCTTATGCTGTACAATAATTCTCTTCGAGGTAACATACCAGATGAACTTACTACTCTCACTAATCTCACAAGGATCAATCTTTCCAATAACAAAATGAATGGAACCATTGCCCCACTATGTAGTTCGCAAAAGTTTCTTTCTTTTGATGTTACGAACAATGCATTTGATCAAGAGATTCCACACCAAATTGGTAATTCACCTGCTCTTGAAAGGTTAAGGCTAGGCAATAACCGATTTTCTGGAAAAATTCCCTGGACTCTTGGCTTAATCCAAGAACTGTCGCTATTAGACCTCTCAGGAAATTTATTAACAGGGGAGATTCCGATTCAACTTTCCCTTTGCAAGAGATTGAGTCATCTTGATCTTGATCAGAACCATCTTTCTGGACCTGTCCCCTTTTGGATTGGGCGTCTTCCTCTATTAGGCGAGCTCAAGCTCTCAGCAAATCAGTTATCTGGGTCACTTCCTCAAGAATTGTTCAATTGTTCCAGCCTTCTGGTCCTGTCTCTCAATGGAAATTCCCTTAATGGTACACTTTCTCCTGAAGTTGGTAAACTCGAGTCTCTCAATGTTCTTGATCTTGGCAGCAATCAACTTTATGGTCCCATTCCTCCCACCATTGGTCAGTTAAGCAAGCTTTATGAACTCAATCTTTCAAGAAACAGCTTTGGTGGAGAGATACCAGTTGAGATTGGACAGCTCAAGAATTTGCAAAGCGCCCTGGATATCAGCTACAACAACCTCACTGGTCGAATTCCACCTTCTATTGGCTCACTCTCCAAACTCGAAGCACTTGATCTATCCCACAATGAACTAGCTGGACAAGTCCCTTCGCAAGTTAGTCAGATGAGCAGCTTAGGAAAACTGAACCTCTCTTTCAATCGTCTTCAGGGAATACTGGACAAGCGCTATGCGCGATGGCCAGCCACTGCATTTGATGGGAATCCAAATCTCTGTCTTAAAAATTGTGAAAACATAAAATCTGTCAATCACAAGTCTAGCTTAAGTGAATCGTCTGTGGTGACAATCTCAGCAGTATCAACAGTATTTGCTATTATTCTTGTGCTAATAGGAGCTGCACTCTTCTTCAAACGCAGGCGAGAAGCGTTTGGAAGAGCCAAAGAAATGGATTCTTCTTATTCCTCTGGTTCTTCCCAAGCACAGAGGAGACCTTTGTTTGATAATACCACCGCTGGCACGAAACGCGATTTTAAATGGCTAGACATCATGGAAGCCACAAATCATCTAAGTGATGAGTTCATAATTGGATCTGGGGGGTCAGGGACCATCTACAAAGCTGAATTATTTTCCGGGGAGACAGTTGCGATCAAGAGAATACCGAGGAAGGATGATCTCTTCTTGGATAAGAGTTTTGCTAGAGAAATCAAGACTCTTGGCAGGATAAGGCATAGGCATCTGGTGAGATTGTTGGGATACTGTTGCAACAAAGGCGCGGGGTCAAATTTGTTAATTTACGAGTACATGGAAAATGGAAGTGTGTGGGACTGGTTGCATAAACAACCAGTGAATGAAAAGAAGAAGAAGATCCTGGATTGGGACTCGAGATTAAAGATAGCAGTGGGATTGGCACAGGGGCTGGAATATCTTCATCACGATTGTGCACCAAAGATACTTCACAGGGATGTTAAGTCTGCTAACCTGTTGTTAGATGGCAACATGGAGGCTCGTTTGGGAGATTTTGGACTGGCAAAACAACTCACTGACTCTTCCCTAAATACGGAGTCAAACTTGTGGTTTGCAGGTTCCTACGGCTACATTGCTCCAGGTATGATTTTTGAACTCCGAATAATTTAATTTGTAATAAATGATTCTAAGTTCTAACAAAGGTTTTAATTTCTTGCAGAATATGCTTATTCACTTAAGGCTACAGAGAAAAGTGACGTTTACAGCATGGGTATTGTGCTTATAGAGCTGGTCACTGGGAGAATGCCAACAGATGGAAGGTTTGGTGTGGATATGGATATGGTGAGATGGGTAGAATCATCTGCTACTGATGAGCTAGTTGATCCAGTGCTAAAACCACTCTTGCAAAATGAAGAAAACGCTGTGTTTCAAGTGCTGGAATTAGCACTTCAATGCACAAAAACTGCACCCGCTGAAAGACCAACATCCCGGCAAGCATGTGATTTATTGGTGCATGTGTTCAATGATAGGACGGTTTACACTGAGAAAATTACTCCAGATATTTATGCGGAACTCTGAAAAGAGAATGTCAAAAGAACAGTTTAATGTATGGAATTTTACATTCTTTCACACCAGACCAGGAGCTTTACTAGTTAAATGTAAAACTGACTGCAGCTGACTAAATGGTGAAGTAATTTAGTGAGATTTAGCAGTTTAATTTTCATTACTAAGTATATTTTTAGTTATTACTTTCCATGAAGAAATTAACAAAAACTGAGTAGTAACAAAATGTCCTACGCAAGAAGAGCATAAATGAATGTACAGGTACATATTTTATTATCACAAAGATACTTAGATCTCATAAGCAGCAAACAACACAAAGTGTAATTCGCGGAATCCGTAAAATTGGCAAACAAACAGATTAGGCAAACAATTGTCCAAAGTCTCATAAGCATCACAAGAATGAAATTCTCTGAAGAGTGAGCTCTGTGAAACACGCTTTGACCCTAACCACATAGCTTTTAGTCTTCATCATCATCTGCAATAAGAAGATCCAAAAAATATTATATAAAGGAAATACATGGATGAATCGAGGTATGCAAAAATTGTAAGGCCATGTCAAACTAAACAAAAACAATTTTATCAATGAAAAACTTAAAATATTGAGCAAAAGCAAGGCAACTAACCCCCCAACGCCCCCTCAACAAAAAGGAATATCAAAGTTAAGGCATTCAGATTGTACTTCAGATGGTAACATACAAATGCCGCACCCCAAAACAAACAACTTTTTATCAAAAGAATAGTAGTATTATCGTAACAAAAGCCTAAAGCCTTATAAAGCACTCAAAATTAAAACCAAAAGGGGTACGTAATTACAGAGGTATGCAAAGTCCATCACCAATTCAACAAGTAAAATATTGTTTATTTACATGTACATGCCCCTTAATGTTGATCAACTGGAAATATCCACTGCTTAAAATACAAATTGTTCTCAGCAATTAGGAACCATTGCCAACATCAACCTTTACTAACATACATATGCAACCTCCAACAATATTTAAGGTGTTCACTTTCAATTTGATCACTTGCTCTGTTTATTGTTATACTTCAGACACCTGACTTTTGTTGATGCCTCGTGAAAAAACTGGCAACTCATCAAATTTTCCTTTGAAAACCACGGTTGCCACATTTTGCAAACATATGTCAGGAAGTGGAAGATGTAAGTAAATTTTGCAACTGAGTGGTGATGAAGAAACAAATGATTTTCATGCAATGCTCTTGGTTAAATGCCATTTCCATTTACATATTAGTTATGCTTTAATTTACTGTTGTACACCATGTTACATACTAACTTTTGAGAAATTTTGCAAGTAAATGTGAGTGGCCGAATAACACTACTTACAAAGCATTTCTGGAGCAATTAACACTGAAGACTGGGACAATGGCATATGAAATATCCTTTTTTTCTTAATTTTAAAGCAAATTAAATATTTAATAGATCTACCTGGGTATTTTTGAGTAGAAACCCCAATTCACTCATGAGAATATTATTATTAAATCAAGAACAAGAAGACCTTATAGAGGCTTTTAGATACTGAGCTTCCCTTAAGCTACAAATAAATAATTTATGAGGAGTACATACCGAAGTAGCGGCGTTCATTGGCTTGCTTTGCCTTGATAAGTAATTTGTCGAGGTCCTCCTGAGCCTTGACTTCCCACTTCACCATCTGGTTAGCGAAAACAGCTCCCAACCCCATTCCCAATACATGCTCCCACGGATCTGAAAATTACTCAATTCGACTATTATTATTACAGACACGAATTCGAAAATTAGAATTGAAAGAGAGGGGAGGGATTTGCTGCTTACGGCGCATATAGGGGAGCTTCCGTAGGGCGTTAGAGTACATCTGGGTCCCTAATCCCAGAAGAGCTCCTACCACCGTCGCGCTTACCGGCATCTCTCCTCACTTTCTGTCGATTTCCCTACCCAGTCTCTCCTCCCCTGCCCTAGTGCCTGCTTGTTGATTGATGAGAATTAGAGTAACAACTAACTTCCCACAAATGCGACATTTTTTTTTTGTTTTTTGTTTATATTATATAGGGTAAATTACGAATACCCCCCTCAGGTAAGGTCTAATTACAAAAATCACCCTCACGTATTGGGTATTACAAAAATCCCCCTCAGGTTTGTCACCTTCTTACAATTAACCCCTTGCCCCTTAAATGTTCCAATTTTGCCCTTGGATGTTATTTGTATTGTTTGTAATGTCTTATAAATGTTAAAACTTGGGTGCTAATTATTATATCTTATAAATTAGAAAAGAGATAATTATATATTCACTAACAAAATAATTGATAAAATTTATAATTTTCCATAATTTTAATAAATATTGCAAAAAAAAAAGGTATTTATATATTTATTAGCAATTTAAATTGTAAAATATTAAATTAAATAGAATTTTAATAATATATTTTATAAATATGAACAAATTGTTTACACATTAGTTAAATGAATTTATTTTATAATTTAATAAACTTATATTGAATTATAAATAAGATATTTTAATTTATTAAAGTTTATATTGTATTTAAATAAAAATATTTATTGAAATTTATGGACAATTATAAATTATATTAATTATTTTGGTGGTAAATATATGATTATTATTTTTATAATTTACAAGATATAACAATTAACACCCAAATTTTAAAATTTATAACATATTATAAACATTACAAATAACTTCCAAGGGCAAAATTGGAACATTTTAGGGACAAGGGGTTAATTGTAAGAAGGTGATAAATCTGAGGGGGATTTTCGTAATACCCAATACGTGAGGGGGATTTTTGTAATTAGACCTTACCTGAGGGGGTATTCGTAATTTACCCTATTATATAAACAATTGTAAGCCCACAATTTTTATTCAAGTAAGGGTATATTTTTCTCTTCCAATATATGTATTTTTTAGCACGATTTTAGTTACATTTTTTATTTGAAGTACATTGGAGAAAAAATGTGTATTTGAGATCAAACTTCCTTAAAATCCCTAGATTAGTAGAAAAAATTGTCAAAGTTCCAACTATTTTATCTGTTAATAGTTTTTGTATTAATTAGCTTTGATAAAATGACCGGTATATATAATATTGATTGGATTCATTTTTTCTCAATTTGTCATACTATTTTTATTCCTAGAGACACGTGTTTATTTTTGCTAATTTAACGCTTGCACCTGTGCTTCTCCATTCTAAATCTCCACAAACCAACACCATTCTTCTACTCTGTTTCCATTCATTTCCCTTGTTTTGGGGCTATTTTTTTCTTCAATGCTAAATTTATCATTCATTAATTTACGAATAACAATCATCGTCCACTTCTCATTTAATATTTTCTTAAGAAGAAATATTTTGCACCACATCCACATAATATCGAAAATTTGATAAGAAAAAGAGGGAGATAGATGCGATGTTGAATGAATACAACATTTTTTGAGGTTGAGTCATTTTTCCAAAATGATTTATTTTTCTTGTTACGATTAATCTTGGTTCTTATCCATTCTCGACAACCATTATTTTGCAGCAAAGGGATTGTGTTTCATTTCTTGTTGTTGTTTTCCGGCAAGCATTGGTCATCAATTTTGTTCCACTTTATATTTTCAATTGTAGAATTATCCATTTTGATGAATACTGCGATGGCATCTTCCCAAGTAGAATTTGCGACGTCCTCTCCATTTGGGTGCACCATCGTCCACAACCGTCGCGCTTCATGTTTTCAAATGAATTTCAATGACTTGGTCACCTCTTGCATTCCTAACGACAATTCTCATCACCATATGGATTACACCGATTTATGGGTTCATCATCCCCAACGGCAAGCTGCCGCCGCCACCAACACCAACCATAATAACAAATGTAATACCCTTATTCGTACTGGTGATGATAATAATGCCAATAAGTATATCGGAGACTCAATTTCTCGTCATCACCAAGATAAGTGGGCGAGAGCTCGAGAAATAGTTTTTTCTGTTGATCACGCTCGTACAATGTCCTCCTCCCCCAAGGGTGGTTCCGATTCTCCAACGCAGTCAGAAAGTTCGGTGGAGGTTTCCAATTTGGGCAGTGTTTCTTCCTTAGTCCAAAAATGGAGAGGCTTCGAGGCGGTGTCCAAATGTGGTAGCAAAAGCAACTCAGGAACCACCATTCCAATTCCAGATAATGTTGGTGCCCCTGTTACCAATGAGGATGACACAATTGGGGACTGGGAGTCCGACAAAACAGCACTTAGTGGTTCTCCTTCTTCTCGAGGCACCGATTCTGATGCCACAGAAAAAGAGCGGCTCAGAGTTTCCGATATTATTAAGAAATTGACTGAAGAGCGTCTGAATGATAACACCAATTGTGACTACTCCACACCTCGTGTCAAAACCTCATCAGAGTCAGAAACCAGGTGTTTCTCTCCTAGTGTGAGTTCACCACGCATCAGAGGTCGTCAGGCATTTAATGATCTGCTCATGCAGATGGAGCGCGAAAGACATAATGAACTTGAAGGACTTGTAGCGCGAAGAGCTGTTTCCAAATTCTCTCAGCGGGGCCGCATTCAGGTATTTCAATTAGTATCGTCAATTTTATAATTAATACTGCTTTTCTTGTCTATAGCAAATTTTTCAAAGTAATCTTCTTCGTCCATATTTATATATAAAGGCATTACTTCGAGTTAGATTCCTACGTCGAGGCATGAACGTGGAAGAAGCCCCACGTTTAAATGGTACATCATCTGAATCACACAAATCAATTCAATCTGGTGTTGTGCATTTCAGGTTCTTTCAATTTCCTTATCTGAAACCAATTTTTTTCATCTTATAATATTATGCATATACTACATGTGACTATAATCTTAGATTCTATTGAATAACTTAAATATATACATATACATATGTATATTTGTAGGGAAATAAACAACCCAAGTGTCCCAAATGGTTCAATTCACTCAACAAGTATCGCCCAACAATTTGTAGAATATAATTATGCAACGGCAAACGGTAATAAAAATCAACATCAAGAGGTTAGACAATCAAAAAGTTACCATAGATTAAATGAAGATCACGTCCAAGATGCAGAAGTTTCACTAAAGTCTAAAGAACATGATGTTGACCATATTTCTCACAAAGTTGATGAAAATGAACATCACAATCATGAAGAAAGTACATTGTTGTCAACATTTACACCTCATGAGAGCAATTGTGAGAGCAACAACAGTACTAGCTTAGTTGAATTTACAGAACCAACCAAATCCTTTCACAATATTGAAATCAATCCTTCCATATCGCCAAAATCGATCCATAGTATCGAAGGTGAAGAAGAGCCCACCAACCAACACTTGGTAGAAGTTTCTCCGAATTGGGTAAGTGATGTTTTCTATCAAGAAGATGGATGGGAAGAATTACACTCTGATTATCAACAAGAAGTAGTAAACCACAGAGATTGGATTTATGAGGTATCGCGGCCTCGTAGTAATTGGGAAGGTCTAAGGCAAGCAAGATACCAGGAGATGCTTGATCCATTCTTGGACAATGAAGATATTCGTCTACTCCTTGGAAGGTATGACATTTTTCCTAGCTAATTCTCATTACTTTCATAGTAGAGTCATGTTTTCTTGCATAATTTGTCTTGTCTTGTTCAACTTCTTCATTATTTTGATTTTTTGAACAAAATATGCAGAAAAAGTGTCTCAAATTTTCTTTCAAGCGGCATGAGAGAGCAAATAGAACGAGTGATGATATCTCGCACACAAGGAGAACAAACTATAACGAATAATCATATTCAAGAAGAAGAACATTGTGTGGTGCAAAGAGATGAAATTAGAGTTGAGGACGATCACGAGCAATTGGTAATATCAGAAGAAGATAAGCAAGAGGAAGAAGTGGGAAATTTTGGTGATTATTATGATGAATATGAAGAAGTTGAGAGCTCAATGGGGCAACATTATAATGAATATGACGATTGTATAACAACATCTTCACCGCAACCATCATGGACCCAAAATCAAGGTCATGAAGTCACTAATTATTCTAATGAGACTGCATCTCCCTCTACACAACAATCTTTGTCATCTAATTCTTACTCACAAGAAAATCAACCCAGCTCTTCATTTTCTATCCATCCTGCAATTGTAAGTTAATTTTATTTTTTTATTGTGACTTATCAAAGTTCTATATTTGTTGAAATTAAGTATGATTTTATATTTTTATTATTTCAAAAGCAGGATATGGAACTCATATATGATCTGAGACGACATATGGAACAACTGCATCAAGAGATGTCTGAATTGAGAAGATCGGTTAAATGTTGCGTGAACATGCAAATCAAATTACAACGTTCTATAAAGACAAAAATTGCAAGAACCTTGAACCATTCAGGTAATCTTTGAACCTTTTTGCGGTAAAATTGTTCATACATGCTTTATGTTGATGCTTTTATTTGCTATCTTCACTGAAGAAATGTTAGATAGCCTCCATGTTTTATATATATATATATATATATATATGTGTGTGTGTGTGTGTGTGTGTGTGTGTGTATAGAGAGAGAGACACACAACCAACCTATAATTGGTCTTGTGGAAGAGACTAATCACTACAAAGTAGCGAACCCATGTTCGAATCTCTGTTGGGAGAGGTTCCCACTTAATGTACTCGACGCAGCTCAAAAGGGATTAAAACCTTGAAAAATAAAAAAAAATACAGACACACATACATAGGAGACATTATCATTTTTATTTAAAATCGGAAGGAAAAAAAAGTACTTACATGCAATAATGCAGATGAAGAGAAAGGACCAAGCTCGGTGAATAAGACAAAAATTGAAGGACGGTGTTGTATTTGCTGCAAGATGCAAGTTGATTCTCTTCTCTATAGGTATCTTTAGTTCAAAATAAATTTGTCTAGATTAAACATATCACATATCTAGCCATACTAAGTAGACTTTCAATATGAAACGATATATTTAAAAAGTGGTGTTAATTCTCAATTCTTTGGTTTCAGATGCGGACATATGTGCACCTGTTTGAAATGTGCTCATGAACTACAATGGAGTAGCGGAAAATGTCCAATATGTAGAGCTCCAATAACAGATGTTGTTAGAACATATTATAATTCTTAAAATATAGGTGAACGAGTTCTTGCTTTTGAGGACCTTCTTAATTGTAACTTTATCATCATATGAGAGATAAGTTCAACAATGATATTTACTTAAAATTTTCTCTAATTTCTTTACTTGGTAGTCGGAATTACTTAGAACGAAACTCAATTATGTCATAAAGTCGACTGATAGTTGGACACCACTTTTTCCTTTTTTGTAACTCTAAAGATTAAAGGATAAAGAACGGTCTTCTTTGAATGGTGAAGGGGATGGAGACAAAGACAAACATGTGAGACTTGTGTTATTGTGTTCCTCAAGTTATAAAGAGATAATGAGAGAGAGCATAGTTCTTGAATCTATTTGGGATATTACAACGCAAGGGTAAAGTCTAATATTGCTAGCTCATCTCATCAATGCAAATTTTAATTTACATTAGGCCCATTGGGACTGATTGTAATCATGCTAATATATTCCTATTTTTTCTTAATAAGTATGAATGTTAGTTCATTCGAAATGGTTTTGAACTATTTTAGTTTGGACATTTCTTTCCTCGAGATTAGTAGATTATTATAACTCAAAACTCATAGGTCATACTGAAAAAAGCCTCGAATTTAAAATCGTTTAATAAGAGTATGTATTTTGAAATATGATCAAGTATCAGGCAATATTAGGATTTAGGAGTAAGCACACCCTAAAAAAAACTAATACCCTACTATTTATAGGTATTCAAATTTGAGATGTCAATGGAGTGAATTTTAATCTGGATTGTGTCTGAATTACTGAGACTTTTACTTGACTAGAGATTTTATTTTGAATTGATTAGACTAAGAAGAGCCATAATTCGAATTATATGGAGCATATATGGATCTAATCCAATTTAATTTGTTAAATATCCCAATTCGATTCATATTTGATATGATATTTGTATATTTTTTATACATCTAAAATTTATGTAAATAATTGTATAAAATCAATATGAAGAACACTTATTTATGTATTATTTGAAATAATTTGATAAAACTTGTTTTTCTTTCTTGCTTTCTATTTATGCTAAATTAAATTTGGAAATAATTGTGTTGGTGTGTTGGGTAAGAACTTATTGTGACTTAAGATTTAACTATTTTATTAATTATGCTATCATTTTTATGTTATATCGAAATTCTAGAGCATGTATTATGCCCAACAAACTAATAGCAATATTTTTCATCATTTTGGGTCTGGAATTAGATATTAAAGATTTGAATTATAGTATATCATAAAATTTGTATTCGAAATTTTATTCTGGACCTCAAACTCTCCCTTGATGATCCAAATTTGGTACTGTCATTAATTGTCAAATGCTATAGGATCTGAATTCTGTTTCGAATAAATCCAACTCATTAACAACCCGAGCTCAAGTAGTTGACCCGAGTAAGAGATATACTGTATTATTAAATCCGTAAAAAACTCAGCTTAGCCCAAGCATTCTAAATTTCTAATAGTCAGAGTCCAGTTCCAGTGAGAGAGCCCAGCCCATTAGGCGCTTTCCAATTGGTAACCAGGTCCAACATACTATTGATCGATTGCCTTATCATTCATTATCTATCTTTCTTCATCCCCTCATCATCGTCAATCAACAAACATGTCGCCGGCGATGCCGACAGCAGCAAAACTTACCGCTTCTCCCACCACCACTTCAACTGCAGCATTATTAACTTTCTCCAATTCCTTCACGCCTGCCAATTTGAGCTTCCCCTTTACTAAAACAGTGAGTATTAGTACTAATAAGAGGAGGAAAAGCTCGCTTCAAGCATCACCAATAATCATATCCTCAATGATCGAAAAAGAAACCCCGGTGGCGGAAAGGCCCCCTACTTTCCTGCGAGAGACCGACGAGAATAATGCCTCATCCAATTCAGTTAGGGCTAGGTTCGAGAAGATGATAAGGGAGGCTCAGGACAGCGTTTGCTCTGCAATTGAAGCCGTAGACGGAGGAGGGAAGTTTAAGGAAGACGTGTGGTCGAGGCCGGGGGGTGGCGGTGGAATCAGCAGGGTTTTGCAGGATGGGGCTGTTTGGGAAAAGGCTGGTGTCAATGTCTCTGTTGTCTACGGAGTTATGCCTCCAGACGCTTACAGAGCAGCAAAACCATCTGAAAACGGAGGCAGTACTGCTGTCAATCCCGGACCTGTTCCATTCTTCGCTGCTGGCATCAGCTCTGTGAGCAAACCATATATATACTTTCTTTCTTTCCGTTTACTTTTTTTATTTTACTTCTTTTAGTCTGTGCTTAATGAGGCATTATATTGTCTTGCTCTCCAGGTTCTTCATCCAAAGAACCCTTTTGCTCCAACTTTGCATTTTAATTACCGCTATTTTGAAACAGATGCACCCAAAGGTAACCCAGAAACATTTAAATTCTTACTATGTTTCACATGTTCCTCCTACCATTCTAAAACCTTCCAGCATTTTGAGATGAAGATGTTACATACAAGAAGAAAGATGCATAAGAAGTAAAAGCCATGAGTTAAAATACATTCCCTCTATTTCTCATATTCCACTGGGAGCCGATGGACTGTATGTACCCATCTATGAATGAAAGAAGCGTAGTCTTTGTGTGTGGGCATCTTGGTATCACATGGCTAGAGGTGGAGGTTTTCAGATTAGATTGGTAGTCCATATAATAGTCTTTGTGTGCGGGCATCTTAGTATCATGGATGGCTGGAAATATATATATAATGAAGAGATTCAAAACTAAAATTCCAGTTTGCAGTTTAAATGTGACATGAAAGAGTTGGGAAGCCTGTTACTTCTCTAACTGGTTTAAATGGCCCCTGATTTTGAGGGCATTCTGAGAATGGTGCTATGTTAAATGCTCTTAGCTGTTTGTCTGATGTGATTTGTTTGATGAACATGTACTTACATCTGAAGTCTTATCCATGATAATAAATATTGACTAACAAGGAGAAAATACCAGTTTGTTTAAGTGAATTGATCAAAACATACAGGTGATCAAAAGTAATCTAACTGTTCACTGATTTGCAACTTAGCAGATGTTCCAGGAGCACCAAGGCAATGGTGGTTTGGTGGGGGTACTGATTTGACTCCTGCTTACATTTTTGAGGAGGATGTCAAGCATTTCCATTTGGTATGAACACCCTATTGAAGTTTTCTTATGGTGATGGGAACATCAGCTTTTTATAGTAAAAGCTGTTGATTTTATTGCTGAAACATTGTATTACTATATCAAACTCTGTTACTGTATCCAATTTTCTGAGATTTTGAAATCTGTTAATACTTTGATTTTCTTCTGTTCGGGCATATTGGCTATTCCGTTTATGGTATTTTTGGGAGAGAGAGGGCCAAGAAGCAACTTGGTTATAAGAAAAAAAATGTAAAACTTAATCCACTATTGAATCTCTATGTACTTGTTGTAGGCCCAAAAGAGTGCTTGTGACAAGTTTGATCCAGACTTCTATCCTCGATTCAAGAAATGGTGTGATGATTATTTCTACATCAAGGTAGGGCTTGTATAGGCTGCTGCTTACTTATCTGTGGTATCTTATGGTGCTGCTGGTGCATGTAATCTTCATCAGTGCCTGATACCCACAAAAAATACGACCAGTATAAAAGTTACATTTCAAGGGTAAGATGTAAAGTTAAAAATTAAGAATTTACTATGAATAACTTCTACAAATATTTTTATAAATTTAGTTTTTAAAATTTTTATTGAAATTTTTGCATTTCTTTGTTTAGGTAACAGTATTTGTTTGACTTGGATCAAGGAAATTTTGTTATTTGTATTAATGAGTTCTATAACTTTTTATTAAGATTGTAAATACAAAAAATGTAATTATCATACAAACAAAGAATATCCTTACCTAAAGAAAGAGGTACCAACAGGTGATTGGTCTAGTGGAAGGGACCAGTCACTACAAAGTAGCGGACTCAGGTTCGAATCCCTGTTGGGAGAGGTACCCACTTAATGTGCCCAACCCGCCTCGAAAGGGATTAAACCCTTGGGAAACCAAAAAAAAAAAAAAACAATATCCTTACCTTAAGAAAGAGGTACTGTAAGAATACAAATCCTCGCAATCAAGTTGTGGAACCTACAAAATTCGGTATATATATATGTGTGTGTGTGTGTGTCCAACAGAACCGTGATCATCAGTTTTGTTAATCTAATAAACATCATCATAGAATTATCTAAATTTCCTATGTGTTGATGGAAAAAAAGTAAGTGCTATTTTGAACTGAAGCTTGGTGATTCGTCCAAAAAAAGGAAGAACTGGAACTTGGTGGAATAGGGATTCTGGACAGAAAAGTTTATTTAAAGAGCTTTTAGGTTTTTCTTTTTTCCTGAATACTATATATTCTTTAGGATATTTAGAACTAGTGCATTTCATTTAGCAGCTGAATCTTGTCATTATTATCCTTTGATTTGAATGCAGCACCGTGGGGAGAGGCGAGGTCTTGGGGGTATATTTTTCGATGATTTAAATGCCTATGACCAAGAGATGCTTCTTTCCTTTGCTACCGGTAATTTTCTTGAAAGAGGACCCCTACCAATGTGAAACGCATTGTGTTCTTTCTTTGTTTTGCGACCTTTTATTTAAAAGTAAAATACTATATCGGTTGCTAGATCAAAGTCATATTTCTGTGGAGTTATGTTTTGTTAAATGATTGCAGAGTGTGCAAATTCAGTAATTCCAGCATATATACCCATTATTGAGAGGAGGAAGGATATGCCATTTAACGACAAGCACAAGGCATGGCAACAGTTGCGACGAGGACGTTATGTAGAATTTAACTTGGTAAAGACCTCTTTTAAACTTTTATTTCAAGCAAAAGATTACACCACAAGATATTCTAAGTTTTCCCCCTTTAAAATTGAAGGTTTATGACCGTGGAACTACGTTTGGTCTCAAGACTGGTGGTAGGATTGAGAGTATTCTTGTTTCACTTCCATTAACTGCACGGTGGGAATATGACCACGTGAGCTCTCTCTCTCTCTCTCTCTCTCTCTATATATATATATATATATATATCAACTTAAAAATACTTATGACTGGAATTCTTCTATTATTTGGGGTGCATCTGTCTGTGCATATGTATGTAACATAACTGCGGATTGTTTCTGTTAGCAGCAACCAGAAGAGGGAACCGAGGAATGGAAACTATTGGATGCATGTATCAACCCCAAGGAATGGATCTGAGTTTTGAGTTCCCCAGGGTCTGTCTGAGCTACTTCTTCAAGTATTTTTAGTTTATTTATTCCTTGTTTTTTAAGTTAAATTTTGTACGTGTTTTTAATTTTTGGTGGTTGGTTTGAGTTCTTTGAATCGGTGATATGTGATATTATGAATGCAAGAATCTTTGTTAGCGAAGCAATTTTATTATATCATCACAAAAGGATGTTGTGTTGTGATGATCCAAATAATTTAATTGAATAGTAACAATGGAGGGAGGTCCAATTAATAAGTATATATGTAGTTATAGGTTTTTTTTTTTTGATAATTTTATGTAGTTATAGGTTTGTTAGGTGCTGCAGACACAATGTGATTATATTAGAAATATGATATGAGTCCAAACGTTCTATAAGTAAAACCAACCAACGGGGCCTGACATGAAATATCTTAATGTGTCAAAATTATGACGAATTTTGACTAGATTGCATGTTACTTGATACAATGAATTTAACTATGTTTCTTGTTGAGATATTTATAACCAAAATCATGAATTTGTACTCATCTGCATATATGTTTTTTATATTTTAATTAATAATTAATAATTGAATATTTGATGTGAGACAGGATTGGAGAAAGGTCAAACCGACCATTGTCTAAAGATCGAGGGATGCGTCTAACAAAGAGTTAAAATTGACTAATTTAACAGTTACTCGAAGGCCAGACCGGAGCATTATTATTATTATTTATTATTATTAATCAAATGATTTATCTGTAAAGTAGAATGAAAAAAGAAAAAGAAAAAGAAAAAAAATATAGTACGTACAATAGATATATCCTCTTAAAAGAGAACGAGTGGGGGCTGTACCGAGTAGTCACATGGGTTGTCTCCACCTGCAGATGCATAAAATCTTTAACCGTTTGGATAGGATTAGGTAGAGGTAGTTACCCAGTCTTAATTTCAACCGACCAAATAGACCTCAGCCCTTTCTACACACGCGCCTCACACCCGGACTGACCTCAGCCTCTTCTACCCCGACTTAATTGAATTGTATGTGGTGCCGGTCAGTTTTATACATACATCATCAAGTTGAGAAAGAAATTATCAAAAAGAACATGGGGGTTGCTAGAATCAAAACAGATAAACCACTATATATATAGTTATAGTGTAAAGAAATTAACATGTCATCACCCAGACCCAGTACGTACCTTCTTCCATAAAAAGCATGATGTGACCATTCCATAACTGAAATGGTGTAGTCATCCGCTTCTACCAACAGCTGTCTGTCTGATTGTTTTTCGAAAACATTTTAGAAATATTATATTATAAAACACTTTTACAGTTATTAATATTCAAGAGGTACACGCTTAAATTTTATACTTCTTCTGAATAGTCTTTTAAAAGTTTGACTAATGTAGTGATCATATAGCCATAGGGATATGATTTTGAGTTCTCGAACGATTTAATAAGGACACAATCACAAAACCCAACATAATACAATAAGTTTCACTTCCAGTCCAGGTTTATAATTAGCATTTATGATTTACGTTTAAAATGTTTATGGGACCAAATCATTTTAAGGCAAGATCGAACTAACCTCTTATAATTAGGATAGCGTGACTACAAACAAATCAAATTAATTGAGTATTTAAGTCAATTTGAACAAATCGTAGCTTGAACATAGTTGATAATATACACAGAAAAAATCAAAAGGACCTGTTTGTTTGGTGTTTTTCAAATTTTTTTCGGGTTTAGGAAATGTCAAATAAACAAGTTTTTTACTTTCTGAAATAAATTTTTTATCCATTAATTTTCTCAAACTACTTTATCAAAAGTCAAACAAATAACAATTTTCTTATCTCTAAACAAAACATATACAAACTCTACTTTGATTTGACATAAAGTAACATATCTCTTACACAATTTATCTCACATAACAAACATGATTTGACTTAAAGTCTTACATATCTTACACCTACAACATAACTCTTCCAAAAAAACCTACACCTACTTCATTTCTCAAACCACTTTCTCAAAACTCATACAAACAACATTACGTAAATCAAGATTATTTCACAAACCTCTACTACTCTCCCAAATTACATTCTCAAATGCCAAACAAACAGGCCGAAGAGATTTGTCGGTAGAAGTTACGATGCACGGAGGGTAATTGAGTAATAGTATATAAATACAAAATGAAACGGCCAAGTGGGCCAAAGATAATACCTAAGAGCACGTGTTCCATAACGTGGCAAACTGCCATTAACGGACAACCAATCTTTTGTCTTTGTTTTGTTTTGGTCCTCGTGACTCTTATAGTACTAGATATCTTTGATCACCAGATTCTCTTTCCTTAGAAGTCCAACACCTTCATTGAATAATTTGTTACGAACTTTCAAATACGTTATATATATTTATTATATATATATATATATATATATATATATATATATATATATATAAAGCGTAGCACTCCATATTTGAATATTAATATTTCCTGCTGTATTATAATAGACCAGAGGTACAATATATGATTATAAATATAAAATATCAATAGTTGGTATAGTGAAAAGAACTAACACTTTTAAAACGACGACTTAAATTAGAATCTTTATAGAAAAAGTTCTCATATATTGTGTGATCGATACGCCTAAAAAAACAATTATTAATATAAAATAATCACGTCTTATAGGATAAAAAACCATGTAATCTTTAGGGGTAGTTTTCCAAAGTTAGTTATTATATTTTAGCTTAATTTTAAAAAAAAGAATGAAGAATCTATGTGAGCTATGTATATTACATTCATTAGTTGTAGTTCATTGGAGTGTTTGTTGATATAAAGTAAATATATAGTTATAATTATGGAAAGCGTTAGCGAATGATATTGAGAAGAATTATTCATAAATTTAAATTTATTTACGAATTAGTATGTCCGTGGCACTCTCTGGTGTGTCAGATTAAGTTCAATTTGTGGCATTAATATCGAGGTAATTATCTCGCCATCTCTAATACGAGTATTAAATTAATTATGTGGTAATTTGTGATTGGTAGTAGTGACTCATAGTTTACTAGTGTATAGAAAATCGATCTCGATAGAAAGAGACACCACCTCCCACTCCCAAGTCCTTAGACCGGACCCAATTAAGGATCATGAATATTATTATGCAGTGTTGTCACATGATTTTTGGACCTATTAGGGTTGGGCCGGGCCGGGTATTGAAAAGTCAAATCAGGGGAATTTAATTTGGTCCAAAAGTCCTGAAAGCTAGGTTAAATTGATGTGACACAATCTGCTTACGTATGGCGTGTTTAAGCTAGTATAAAATGAGTATACTGCTACTACAAATTATGCTTTGTTTGTATTTGTCAAAAACCGAAAGCCTTCCTAATTAATTAAATCTTCAGCTTGAAAGAAAAGATTTAAAAAAAGAAAAGGGAGCTAGGACTAGGACTAGGAGGTAAAAATATAGAGTATTTAGAAAGAAAGAAAATAGCTAGCTAGTGTAGTGTCATAGTGCGGTTGGAGTTGGGGCCACTGGCAGTGCAATATATATATATATATATATATAAAATAAATTAAAATAATAGTAGTAATACATAAATAATCCATGGATGATCGATGTCTCATATTTTAATTTCAAAGGATTCACAATTTTGTAAACGGTGGAGGGAATCAGATTATGTAGCTAAGCTAAGAATAGGTTTTTAAAGCATGCAACAGGATAAGATAAGAGAGAGAGAGAGAGAGGTCCCCCCCTTCCTTACGGCCCGAACAAAGCATGTAGGCAAAGCAAGAAAAATGCGCCCAGCCAACTTCCTCGATTAACTAACCAATTGATCATTACGTCTTGTAGTAAAATGTAGCGTCAGATCTGATGTGGAGACAACATAAAACTGACGTGTGTCTGAATAAGGGGGGGTCCCATCCCCATCCCCATCCCCAATGGTATTAGGTAGCTAGGTAGGTAGTTAGTTATATGCCTCGACGATTACTTCGAAGGAGGTGGGGAGCGCAATGGCAGGCGAAGATTGAGCTATGTACGTGTGACCCTCCGTCCTCTAGGAATTTCAGTCAAAACGGATTATTATTATTATTTTTTTTTTTTTTTACCCTTCTACATTAATTATTGTACTCGTATATTTCTTTCTTACATATATATATTCATGACAAAATAGGATGCATAAATTCTGAAATAATTGAAATATGTTCCAAACAATTTTTTGATCAAGAATATTAAGTTTATAGTACTCAAAACTAGCCCGTAAATGTAAAATTTATTGATTTAGAATATTATGAAATGTTGATTAGACAACTCAAATTAATTGATTACTGACCTCATAAATAAATGAGATATGGATAGGAACGATAAAATCTAACTTAAATGAGATATGGATAGGAACGATAAAATTTAACTTAAATGAGACATTCGCATTCACTAAATCTAAAATTTGAGATGCGATCCGACTAAATAAAGTACTCATTAGTAATGAGCACATATATATGTATAGGAGGAGTATAAGATACTCCCTCCGTTTCATATTAATTGACACATTTGTCAATTTTTTTTGTTTTAAATTAATTGGCATGTTTGGATTTTCAAAGCATTCTCTCATTTCATTGTCATCACTCACTAATAAAAAAATTAAAAAGTAATCATGATTATAAATGTTATTTGAGATATTTTATCATAAAAAATATATTTAATTATGAGATTTTTTAATTTGTGTGAAAAGTAGCAATTTACCAATTAATATGAAATTGATGGAGTATATTACAACATATTGGATGGGATGGCCCCCCAACAACCGTTGGTATAAAACAAAATCAGAAACAACCAACCGTTGCTTTAATTTAAATTACTACTATATATCAACTACTATAAACTATAAATAAAAAATACTCCAATTACATACTTGTACTATACACATTTGATTTACGTCCCCAACCTCAATTAAATTAAGCAGTCAAACAACTGTGGGCCCTTGGCTAATCGTGTTCGGTGGCTTTTCTTGAAATATACTCCTGAATTAATTAATTCATTCATTCTTTCTTTCTCGCACTTAATTTTATCCTTTTGAGCTTTGACCATATCTGCAACGTTTCCTTTTCCCACTTTCTTTTATCTTTGCGTTAAAAACTTTCGGAAAGCGAACGTAATCCAAAACTTGATCTATATTTATGACTTCAAATTTTTTGGAATATCCTTTTCTTGCTAACTTACTAATTAATTTCCAAACTCTATTTATATGCCACTCAACAATTATGCACCTCAGGTTTTTATTATAATTCATCCTAGATTACAATCTTCATTTTTTTCAATATTGTTCATCAAAATTTTAATATTAAAAATATAATTATCCAATACAATTACCAATAAATGCTCGGGGTTTTTTTTATTAATGAGATAGTGCTCTGGATTTAATTTTGTCTTAGGCCCCATAATGAGTAGACCCTATGCGTGGGTTATGTCAAGTCCAACAATGATCTGAATTGAGCAGGTTTATGCAAGGTCATGGGGTTTTGGATTGAATTCAACCGAATAAATCGAAAAATAGTTGAAATCAGGCTTTTACATAGGCAAATTAAATTAAAAAAAAATGTGTCAGAGGGTTGATCAATCCAAAAAATATAAAGCTAAATGCAAAAATACCCCCTTTATTTTGTTTAATTGGCAAAAATTCACATGTGTTATTTTTTATTAGCAAAAACATCCACGTGTTATTTTTTTACTTCATTTAAACTTTCTTCATAAGTCTTTAGAGATATTACTGTCAACTTTTTAAGTGAAGAGCGGGATTATATATTACCAATTTTCAAAGTTAACAAAGAGATTACTGAATTTTTTTAAGTTTATATGGGTGTTTTCACATTTTTTTTGTAGGAGTTTAATTGTCATTTTTCATGCAAAATATGTACTCCGGCTTGAGGGAAGTGTTTTTGCTAGTAAAAAATAGCACACGGGTTTTTTTTCTTTTAGAATAATACAGGGGTTCTTTTGCTAATACCTTAAGTATATGAGGTATTTTTGCATTTCATTAAGAAATGACCCGTAACTATTCTAAAAGTGAGCTCTAAGTTGGAAAATTCTTATCCAAACTTGACTTAGTCAAACTCATCCGATCACATACCAAGTGTATTGCACTTGTTTTGTAAATGGTCATTCTTCTAGGAGTTTAATCCAATCTCAAAGCAAGTATATTACACTTGTCATTTAGTTACTTTAGGTTCTGATGAACCCAGTTTGCGTAAGAATTTGCTTTAGCGTAGCATGTGATCACGTATATATTGTACTCTTATTTACAAAAGTATTTTCTCAAGAATGAAATTTGGATGATGCTTAGTAGAGGCTTTCATGTTAATCCGGCAGGTGTTTTTATAGGTGAATGAAATAAGTTGAGAGAAGATTTGTGTTTGTTCGGTTTGAAAATGTACCCTTTAGACTGAAATATTGTATCTCTTGCGAAAATATATTTTTTCGTCTATAAATATGAGACAAAATCTGGTCAGTTCTATATCAATTAATAGCAACTAGAACAAAGATAATTTACCTTTTCTCTTGTTCTTATTTTAGTTTCTCCAACTACGAAGTTATGTTTGTTCCAACTCGACCGTTGACTTTTTGTTCGTTCAAACAACAAAGCATCAAGACTGTTATATCTTGGGAGATATACTATGTGCACTGAATGCAACCCCATAAATATAGTCATATATAAGAAAATTTGTTCTTGCAAGTCTCAGTCTTATTTCCTATTTTGGTGTAACATACTTTAATAATGTGTGAAATTATTTGTTAGAATATTATTTGTATTCTATGTTTTGAGAAATATATAAGTGCACAAATTTTTAAGCACTAACATCCCCTTCATAAAACATTATCAAGGAACATAACATATATATGTTCTTGTTTTGTATATTGTCAAGCAGGGGCGGATTTACATTCAGCATTGGGGGGGCCTTGGCCCCCCCAATATTTTCTTTTTTTGTTCTATTGTATCTATAGTTTTAATATTTATTTGTACTGTTTGATGTTTATAAATATAATTGATCTCCGGCCTTTTAAACCTACAATATTTAACAACACAAATATTTTTTAATAGTATGACTTATCAAATACGAGTAAATGTTTTATCTTTAACTAAATAATCATAAAGCTTGATTAAAAATCTTGACATAATCTTCTGTGAAAAAATTCTTAAAAACAAGATATATTATCAATATTTAGTGATTGTTAACTTACATTGACAATGGAATTGATTAAGAAATTTAATATTGATCTATCATAGATGCCTTTATAATATTTGAAAGAACGCCGTATACAATTCTAGTTTTTTTTTTTTTTTGGAACTACTTTTGTATTTTATCTTCATGTAAATAGAACAAACTAAACACTATTATGAACTTTTTTTAATTAATAATATTGATCGGCCCCCTCGACTTCGAAATCCTGGATCCGCCCCTGTTGTCAAGGAACATAACAAATACATGTTCTTGTTTTGTATATTAAAATAACTAAAGGAGCTAAATGTAAAAATATCGCTTGTGTTTTGCTTAATTGACAAAAAAAAAATTATGTTATTTTTATTAGCAAAAACCCCCACATTTTTTTTTATTAACAATAAATTCCATTTGAATTTTTTCATAAGTCATTAAGGAGACTATTGTCAATTTTTTGAGTGAACATGAAGTTGTTGCTACAAACTTTCAAAGTTAACTGAGGATTATTGTCAATTTTGGGTGACTAGGTGTTTTTGCATTTTATGATGGGATATAATTGTCATTTTTCCTACAAAATATGTATTATGGTCTGGGAGGATTTTTTTGCTAATAAAAAGTTGCACATGGGATTTAAAAAATAAAAATAAAAAATAACACGAAGGAATTTTGCCAATTAGTCAAAGCACATGAGATAATTTTGCATTTCACTCAAAGTAAAGGGTATACTTGAGACCTCTTTCATTTATACTTAAATCATTTGAATTAGGGGAAGAATTAAATGCACCAGATGTTATTATAAACTTTGCATGCTCTCCTCTTTTCCATTAGTATTACTAACATCGTTAGTTTTCAAAAATCAATTATTATTATACCCTCATTATTTAACTTTATTTACATATTTATTAAAATATTTAATTGAATACATTATTCATAATTAAATAATAAAATAAAATAATATTTTATATAACATATAAATCTAAATATTTTGCTTACATATTTATGAAAACAAATGTTTTATATATTATTATTAATAAATTATGCAAGATTATTGTAATATTTTATAAAATAAAAATAATTTTATTTATATTTGTAGTAATAATTTAATTTTATACTTTAATAAAATGCTAATATTATACTTAATAATTTGAAGGTTTTATTTAAATATTTAGTAATAACTATCATTATATTATATAAATTAAAAAAATGAAAATAAAAGTGGAATTTGGTGCCGAGCTTATAAAACCAAAAGCGATTCTCATGCAATAAACTTAATACATAAAGATTTCGTGTAGAATTGTAGATTTTCCACAACACATAAATTTGGTGCATTTTACCCAAATTAGGGTACACATGTAAAAAGTGTCCAGAAATTAATGTTTTTACTCTTATCTAAAGATACAGTAACGGATTGACGTATCTTCTAATTGGATCTCCCTGATCAAAAAAACAAACGTGTCATAATCATCTAAGTAGAAAAGATAGAGTAATAATGTTTACAAATTATTAAAATCTGTAATGTGATATTAAATTGCATAAAAAAAGTGACGTAATTAGCGAGAAACAAAATAATATATCCGAAATCTGATTTTTTTATTTCACAATTATTTTTTTTATTTTTGAATTTTTAAGTATTAGAAACTTTTATACTATAATAATAAGATTGGAATTAGCTCATTGTGTTGTGCGCACTGCAGGAGGCGTATTTTTAACCTGATAGTCGCACAGTGTTTTTTCTTCATTCGCCTCCAGTATATAAAGCCGCCATTGCCTCCTTCTTCACACCCAATATCATTAATTCATTGGCCTCCTCTTTCTTCTTCTTCTTCTTCAAAATCCAAATCCAAATCCAATTTCCCTGTCGTTGTTTTCTGCCCCTCTCTGCTTTTTGTGAAAAAAATACAGATTGGGACCAAACAAGATAGGAGGATAGAACAGATAGATAAATAATTGGTGAAATGAAGTACGTTTTGGTGACGGGAGGAGTGGTAAGTGGCCTGGGTAAAGGAGTTACCGCCAGCAGTATAGGTCTCATCCTTCAGGCCTGCGGACTTCGTGTGACTTCCATCAAGATTGGTATTTACTGTGTTATTATTCTCTCTCTCTCTCTCTGTGTGTGTGTATATAACATTTATTATTATAATTCTAATGCCAATGTCAATTCCTGGTGAAGAAATCTTGTGGACCTCTCCTCTAGTCTTTTCTGGGTGAACAAAAAAGAAAGAAGAAAAAATATCAACACCCTGCACCTCCATCGCTTTATTTCCTACCTTTTTAAATCATGGCAGCACTATCACTTGACTAATTGAATTAATTCAGTTTTCCATGTGATTTTCTGTATTACTTGACTATTACTTGTCTATTGTTGCAGTAACATTATATCACACCCACGTTTATTTAAATTATGTAAACTTGCTGGATCATGCTTTCTGATTTACTTCTTTGGCACTATTTCTCATTCTGTTCCTGCATCTTCTCTTAATTTCCCCCCTCCCCTGTGTTAATTAATATTAGCCTTATCCTATTTTTCTTTCCGTTCAGACCCTTACTTGAATACTGATGCTGGAACAATGTCTCCGTTTGAGCATGGAGAAGTATATGTGCTAGATGATGGTGGAGAGGTTAGAAATCTTCACACTCTCAATTTATTCAATACTGTGATTATTAGGTTAATTTTTCTGTTGTTTGCTCCACTTAGCTGGCGTATTGAGTTTTCAATGATACGTTTATGTGGTATTGGGGTGCCTTTCATCCACCGCTGTATTGAGTTCCTAGTTTGTTGTTGCATTTTGTATCTTAAAGATTGCCTGGAATCTCTTCTTCATCATTGGAGAAGACTTCGATTTCATCCACCATATGCTAAGTGAAGAAGTGATATATTTGAATTTCTTTCTGAAGGTGGATCTGGACCTTGGAAACTATGAGCGCTTTCTGGATATAAAATTGACGCGAGATAATAATATAACTACGGGAAAAATTTACCAGGTAATGATATATTAATAGTTAATAAGTTTTAATGAGTGGTAATGTCTTAAATAACAACTTGGACAAATTTTGACCTGATAAAGTGCTCTATCTCTGGGTTTTAGTCTGTTATTGATAAGGAGAGAAGAGGAGATTATCTGGGACAGACAGTTCAGGTGTGTTCCTCCTCTTGGTCACACCAACTTGTTTGTTATACCACCGCACTTCTTGGATGATAATTTAACATACTAGTTCCCTTGTTCAGGTTGTACCTCACATAACTGATGCCATTCAAGAATGGATCGAACGCGTAGCAGCTATACCGGTGGACGGGAAAGAGGGTCCAGCTGATGTTTGTGTAATAGAATTGGGTGGCACTATTGGTAAAACAAGATGTCTGACATATAGTAGCTACTATTAGTTTTATCATATGATTGGTTGTTTTGACTTTCTCGCATGTTGCAGGAGATATTGAATCAATGCCCTTTATTGAGGCTCTTGGACAATTTTCATATCGTGTAGGTATGAATATGTTTCGTCATCTTGCTTGTAACACATGTTCATAGCAGAGAAACCTAATGGTGTTGTTCCTCAAAAGTTACAATTAATATAATGTCCTTGATTCACTAGTTGAACACTTGACCTTCTCAGGTGCTGGAAATTTTTGTTTGATACATGTCAGTTTGGTGCCTGTTCTAAATGTTGTTGGGGAGCAGGTGAATTTTTTGGGAAATATCTCTCATTAATATCACTACATTAGTAAAGTTTAGTTGTGGAACACGAGTAAGATATTGGTTTTTATATTTGCAGAAAACAAAGCCGACTCAACACAGTGTTAGGGGACTTAGGAGCATGGGTCTAGCTGCAAATATTTTAGCATGCCGCAGCACAACGGTCTCTCCCTCCCTCTTCCCTCCCCCCCTCTCTTTGTTCTCTAGCCATTGAGCTCATCTCTTAAATGTTTTAACTTGTACACAATCCCCTATCTCCTTAAAATTGCTGCACTATGCAGTTATATGTTTTATGCCATAGGTTATGTCTTCTGCTGAAGTATATATAGTTCATCCGCAGGAACTTGATGGAAATGTCAAAGAAAAGCTTTCCCGTTTTTGCCATGTTCCGGTACTATCTTTAGAACTTTGCAATATCTTGTATTCTTGTGCATATACATGCTAATCAGTTATATTGACTATCAAGTTAATGAATGTTTTCCTTACTTCCAGATAGAGAACATCATCACGCTTTATGATGTTTCTAACATCTGGCGTGTACCGTTGCTTTTGCGAGTAAGTAGTATCACATTTTTTTAAGGTTGAATTGGACTTAAATTAAACATGTTCCTTCTTCAAAATTTTCATCAGGACCAGAAGGCTCATGAGGCAATTCTGAAGGTTCTGAATCTCATTTGGTTCGTGAAGCAAATGTTGCGCTTTTCCATTTTATTACGTTTACCATAGTTTCTTGCAACATATTGGATTAAACTTAATTATATCAAATGGTAACATGCAGTGACACTAAAGAACCTGCTTTAGGGGAATGGACAGCTAGGGCAGATCTCTGCGATCTCTTGCATGAGCCTGTAGGTTCTTGTCAAATATGAGATTAAGTGCCCTCATGTTGCCTTTGGATTTCTGAATTTTTTGCTGTCTTTTCTTTCACAGGTCAGAATTGCTATGGTTGGAAAGTACACCGGACTCGCAGATTCTTATCTCTCTGTGCTTAAGGTGGACTCATTTTATCTTGTTTTTGTTGTTGGGGCCAACAAAAATGTGTAATGGGAATTTCAATGCTAAGTTCAAGGGTAGCTTATCTTAGTAGCATGAAACTGTTTTTCAAAGCCATTCTGCAAATGTTCTTGAAAACATGAAGCCAAGAAGCTTTAATGACATAATTACATTAGTGTCTTCCATGCCTATTGGAACATCTCTGCATACGAATCACATTTACTTGCATGCTTTTATATATACAAATGTTGATGCGGTTCACGGTGTCTTGTCTCTTTTGATGCTTTGCCATTTCCAATCACATTCACATGATAACTGGAAGTATGTTGATTGACTGTTTGCAGGCTCTTTTGCATGCTTCTGTTGCCTGTCACAGGAAGTTATGTGTAGATTGGGTACCAGCTAGTGATCTTGAAGATGCAACCAGGGAAGAGGTTAATTTCTATGCTATAATTATTTTGTGTGATCACTCTATATAAGTAGCATCTCCCAGCGTGCTTGACACATGTCTACTTGCAGAATCCCAGTGCTTATAAAAGCGCTTGGAAGTTATTGAAGGTCAGTTTAATTTACTCGAAAAATTTCTTGCATACTATTGATTTCTGCACGTAAGTTTTCTTGCATTCTTTTGACAAACTTCTTGCCTTGTAGGGTGCAGATGGCATACTAGTTCCTGGAGGTTTTGGTGACAGAGGAATAGAGGGTAAGATTCTAGCTGCAAAGTATGCCCGTGAAAACAAGATCCCGTATCTTGGGATATGTCTCGGAATGCAAATTGCTGTTATTGAGTTTGCACGATCTGTCCTTGGACTACACAATGCAAACAGCACAGAATTTGATCCCAACACTCAGAATCCTTGTGTTATTTTCATGCCAGAGGTTCTTTCTTATTCATAAATAAATTGTCTATGTAGATTGCTTAGCCAGATAAATTTATTTGATTGGACTTATTAATCTATTTGTTATCATATTTATGTCGTTTAAGCAGGGTTCAAAAACCCATATGGGAGGCACCATGCGGCTTGGATCAAGGAAGACATACTTTCAGGGTGCCTCGAGTAAATCTGCCAAGCTGTGAGTCTTCATATTTCTTGCCCCCAGCTAATTTCTCTTGCCAGAAAAGAATAATCTTTTGATATATAATTGGATGGCATTCTTGGGTTCTTCTAGTAGTAGACAATGAGACCTCGAAACATGACAAAACATGGTCCTCTTTGTAATCCTAATATGTATGCTATAAATCCTAACTTAGGACTCATGAATTGGAATTACTGTAGAATGCGATATTATGGTTTATGAAGTACCCGCAGCCTCATAAAGTAAGAGTACAAACTGAATAATCGTTAGAAACTCCAGTAATTTACTATTTGTGCGATGCAAATTATTCTGACAAACTTGTTATCGTCCTGTTTGATTTTGCAATCTGATAATCAAGTTTCAAATCTCGAGAACTATATTTTTGTTGGAACTAATTGGAACAAATATTTTATGTCAGATATGGCAATCAGAGCTGTATTGATGAGAGACATCGACATAGATATGAGGTGCATGAAACCTCCCTTTTTCTGTAGTTAACTAAACATTTAAATAAATTATGCTCCTGATATATGTTTTTTATCTCCATTATAAATTATAGTGCTTATGTTGAAAATTATCTTATTCTTGCCTAGGTAAATCCTGATATGGTTCTCCGACTTGAAGAAGCTGGCCTCTCTTTTGCTGGCAAAGATGAAAGTGGCCATCGCATGGAGGTAGTTCTTTTTCATATTTTGGTGCTCTATTGCTCTGTATGCTATGGGTGCGTTTGAGTATTAATATCGACTTCGATTGCAGATTATTGAGCTGCCTAGTCATCCCTTCTTTGTTGGTGTTCAATTCCATCCTGAGTTTAAATCTAGACCTGGAAAACCATCGGCTCTTTTCTTAGGTACTTCTTACCGTTGCCATATCAAATTTTGTTCATATGAAGAATCTTTTACCCATTAAATAATTCTTTTTATTTATTTCTTTTGACATCCATCAGGGCTTGTAGCCGCCGCTAGTGGCCAGTTGGATGCAGTTTTGAAGAAAAGTGCCAAAATGACATGCAGCAGGATGAGCAATGGTTCCACAGCAATAAAATCACATCTTTATGAGAACACGACTAAGATAACTAATGGGTCTTTGGATGGTATTTACTGCAACGGGAATGGATTACATGTTTGACTGATAAGCAAGCAAGCAACATTTAGACATATCCAGAAGGTGTGAAATCATCATCATTTTGTTCTAGGCATTTCTATATGTACAGTCAGTCAGTCAGTCATACTAGAGAGAGTGTTTTAGGTTCTATAATTTCTCATTGTGATTCTCGTCCATGGAGTGCTGCTGAATTCCGGTCTTTTTAAACGGAACAGTCGTAGTTGCGGTACAATGCTGTGGAATAGGACAAACTGGGCACTAATTTGTCGAACATTGATTGATATTTATTCTCGTGTTTGTGTTAAATGCCCTGTGGTTTGAATTTTTCGAGCACATGTTTTAGTGTGATATAAACTTTATAATCATCCTGCAGGGTGGGGTTCCCTTTTTCTGTGATTAGGTCAAATGTGACATTTGGTAGCATAGGTAGGATTGGAAAATGAATCGAGATTTAGGAGTATGCTTTAAATATAATTTGTTAATGACAAGTGGAGTAACGTAGTAAATTTTAGTAGATGCAACTATTAAAAATACTAGGTGTTAATCTTAATTTGTAATAATTAGTTGATTAATATATTCTCTTATCAATTGATTCAATTGAGCTATGTTTTGAATATCATATTCTTTAATTGTTTGGATTTGTAATAATATAATAGCTTGATAGTGAAGAAACAAAAATCAGAAAGAAAATGGTTCCTTGCTCTTCTTTGGCTCCACGGTTGTGGTGTTTGTGCATGGTTGGTGAAGAGATGAAGTGATATGATCAATCTACGTACAGTTGTACCAAATTTGATCGTAGGGCCACATGAGGGAAGTGGATCCAAAGGAACCTCCATCATATCATCGCCTAGTTCTTTGTGAAGGGGCAAGAGGAATCGATGCAGTTCTGTGTATTCATGGCCTTGGTAACTAGCTAGGCATACATGCTTGTGTGTCCATTGCCACCTTTGAGATTGATGCCTGTAGAAAAGATGAGAGACAAACTTATCGTTTATCACCAAATAATCAAAGACTTATTACTCTAATTAATTCATCTCAAAATGCAGATACCATACGTACTGGAAAAAGGAAGATATATAATGGCTTGTTATCATCCTCAACTGCGCGCGTTTAAACTCATTTGACATTTCTTGGACAGACATCTAGTACAAGAAAAACTGTTTTACTCACTCATAAATAAAAATAATTAGGCCGCTAGTATTGGAGGTACTTGATGATGGTAGACTGGCTACATCAGCTAATCCCTCTGCAATATTTCTTTGTTTTGTAAAATGTCTTGATTTGATTTGATTTGATTTGATTTTCCATAACAACGATGGTCAGATGCCAAATATGACATGGGGATTTGCTGATATATATATGTAGCTAGTCTACCTTCATCAACTAGTTCCTATGGGTGGGCATTGCGTTCGTCGTTCGGGTTTAACCCAAAACCGACCCATTTTGTTCGGATGAGTTGGAGACTAGACTATGCAATCCCAAATACCCAACCCCGTTTGACCAAGACTTATATTATAGTGTATGTGTAACTCATCTCCTAACCCAAGAACCACGAACAAAACCCCCGGTACTTAGAGATGTATACTGTAATTTGTTATCCAACAATTGCATTAACAGAATTATGGGTCCACCTTCCACTAACATAAGCATTTTCTTTAATTTAATGCTAGCATTTGTAATTAGTTTATTTGATGCCAATGTAATAGATTTGATTCGATATAGTGTTTGAAATAACGATGTATTCACCATCTAAGAAAAAAAAAAGTTGAAAGTTTTGCATATCCAATTTTGGGCAAGAGCAAAACATTTTAATTACATTCATGTGGAGGTGTATCTTGTATATATATGAACATGTAATTATAGATTTATTGTTCAATATTGATGCTTTGAATTATTTGAATTTTGATGACAAAAACATGTGACGAGGAAACCGTAGTTTACAAATTGCTACTGATTATTTTGTTTTATTTTTATAAAAAAATAGAACCCGCAATCCCATTTCTAAAATAATTTGGGTTTTGGGACTAAAAGTCCCAGCCCCAAAATTTATAATTAATTCCTCTATAAAGAAAAAGACTTTTTGGGCAGGAAAGTATGAACGGTGTAATAAATTATGTAAGAGGTATATGAGTGTAAATAATATTATAAATCATTCTTTATAATATATTTTGCTAGTAATTAAATAGATTTGATTATGTAATGATATATTTAATGTTCACTCAATTATGGGTCGAAGTTTTGACTTGCTTTCGCTTATTTTAATTTCAAAAAATTGGTTTATATAAGCATTGTGATTTTTTGTTCTACACCATGCTTGAGCTTGGCCCACTCAAGAATTGATGTTATACACCATCTATTGTGATTCTAGTAACATATTAGCACAAATGAATACCCTCACCGAGTAATTTCTCTTATGTTTGAAGTTCAACTTATAAAAAAAAAAAAAAAAAAAAAAATTAGATCGATCATCATAAATCTCTAGTTTTTTTTTTGGTGATTTGAGCATTGTATTACTTTGTTTTGTTTAATTGATGTTTCATCACTATGTCTCTTTTTTTGTCCTCCTCCTGCGTAAAATATTCCCTCCGGTTCATATTAGTTGGCACATTTGCCAAATTTTTATGTTTTATATTAATTCGCACATTTGAGTTTTCAATGCAATTTTTTCTAATTTTGCCCTTCTCTTACATCTAGGTTGGGAAGCTCAAGAGTCACTAGTAAGGGTATTTTTGATATTTTATCATGTAAAAGTGATTAATCATGAGATTTTTTAATATGTGTGAAAAGTAACAATGTGACAATTAATATGAATCGGGAGTACTAAATAGTCAAATTTGTTCAGGCAAAGTCAAGGAAACAAAACGGCTTTTGTTGGACTTGCTCACAAATCAAGTGGAGGCGATGGAGAGTAAGGCCAACAGAAGGGCCCAAGGGTTGACCCCATTTTTAATTGCTTGAACAGAACACCAAATTGGGCCTTATTAAATTATATATTATGAGCAGCAAATATATATACCCCTAGTATCTTGGATAATCATAACAGGCCCCAATTTACAGACCTACATAAATATTTTCTTTATGGGTTTATCAAGTCAATACATGGCCCAAATTTGTTTCTTTTTTTTTTCTCGATAAACTGAAAATATATGGCCCAATCCAAATCCAAATTCAAGGTCTAATTTAAATCTTTTTGTTCAAACAAAGTTCATATTCAAAAATCCTGTCCAAAAACCCTTTCTCTGTAAAGCTAAAATGAGGGGAGCGAGAACGATGCTACGTCGTTTGATTGGCGGAATAACCCCATCCATAGCTACTCGATCGTCTTCAATCAGCGAGAATCTAGTTCTAACTGCCGCCGCCGCCTCGTACTCCACGCTGATGTTTGCCGACGAGTCACTCTTCATTTCCGGGATTGCCCCTTCTCCCGCTACAAATTTTCAATCCGCCCTCCTAAATTATTCCAGGAGCTATTCCTCTCCACCCTCATCAGGTCTTTATCTCTATCCAAACCATTAAGAAAATAACACATTTGTTGTACAAAATCTTAGTTGATCTATAGTTAAATGTTAAAACTAGGATTTTTGCGTTGAAACCAATCTGTGATTGGCGTATGTGGGAGGATTTATGATTTTAGTCGTGGATGACTTCCTGATTGTTATATTGGATGATTTCATTTACTTTGAAATTCATGCAGTGATTATAGTTTCTCAATTTTCTTGCCTTTTATGCATTAGTAATTGTAAGTTTGGATTACAGACTCGTCAAAGGTTGTGTCTATCGAGTCTGAAGATCAGTATAATGATTTACTTCGCAAAATTCAAGGTACACAAGCTGAATCTTTCTTATATAGTCTGCATTTATTAAATAAATGGGTTTTCCCGATATCTTTAATTATAGTAATTCGATTGCTTATAATCTAACTCTAATCTGGTGTAGATGAATCTTTGCCTGCAATATTCTACTTTACAGCAGTTTGGTGTGGTCCCTGTAAGTTATTTATCAAAATTTTCAGGCATATATTTTAATTGACTCGAAATTGCTCATAATGATGTTTTCCGTTGAATCTTTTGCAGGTAGGTTGTTATCCCCCATAATTGGGCAGCTGAGTGAGAAATATCCTAATGTCACCACATATAAAATAGACATTGATAAGGTAAATAACCCACCTAATAAGTTGTTGAAGTTGTCACAACGAATTTCTGACCACCTCTGTTGGCAACTTCTGTATTGAAACTATTGAAACTAAAATGTGCAGGAGGAGCTAAGAAATGCATTGAGCAAGCTCAATATTCACTCTGTGGTAAAGCCAATTTTCTCTTTATTGTTGTTTTTTGTACTGTATTCTGGTATACATTTTAACTTTTGAGGGTCACCAAAATAATTCCTGGGAAAGATTGTGGCAGTCTAACAAACCCTTACCTTTTTTACTGAGCTTATATGGTATTCTCATGTTCTATATTCAAGAATACAGTTCTTAAGTTTGATGTGGCAAATATTCATACCATAAATGGCATATCAGAATATTCTGAGAGGAGCAGATTAAAGACTTATCTCATTTCCTTTCTTTCAATTAAAAAATGGCATCCTTACTTGGATGTATGGTGTATATTGTTATTTCACTTTAGTTTATTGGACATTCCTTGCATATGGCATTGCCTACTTTTTTTGGGAAATAGCGGGATGTTACATGATGAGTAAGATATTGGAAGATCTAAATTAAGAGTAAAGCCTATTGTACTGCTCTAGGAGGTGTGCTATGGATAGATTAAACTTGTATTGCAGGCAACTGATTGATAGCTTAATAAATCTGACAAATTTTGACAGTATGATGAAATAATAGATATATCAGATTAATATTACGCTTGCTTCTTGAGTTGGTTTGATTTTTATTGCTTCCAAGTCTATTTCTTCCTCAGTTATCAAAGCAAAGGGAAAAAAGAAAAAAGAGTAAGACGTATATATCTTTCTTGATATTGATTGATCAAAGAATCTTGCTTTGCTTTTGTGTTTGCCCTTTACATAATTGTGAAAGAAAATACAAATGCTAGCTAACTTTAAAAGTCATATGTTGGTGGTGCGTATGTACCAAAAACTTTTCACATTTGGTTTGCTTCATAATATTATTTAGTATTTGAGTATATTAGATGTTTGGTTCCTACAACATTTAAGATAGGGCCAAAGTAAGGGTACCGGAGTGGACAATAAGTATACCTGTTCAACCTTGTGTGACCAAAATCTAAGACTTATTTATCCTCATTTTTTGGAAAAGAAAATAAGGGTATTTTGGGTATTCCTCCGCAATCACAAATGTAATGTAGATTACCAAACATGATTATATTACTTATCATGTTTTTAATCTTGAATAAAATTATGCTCACCAAACATGATAAGATAACTTATCAACAATCATATTAGGAATACAATCAATCATACTTTATCTTATTTAGGGAAACCAAAGCTAACCTTATAGTGCATGATATCCTTTGCAATTTCCTTATTAATATTATATGTAGGTTATGCTTGCGCCTTTGAAGATTTAAATGTCAATAGTTCTCTAGTGTGAGAAAGAGTGATTTATGTACCAATGACTAAAGTGAAAGAAAAATATTTCCCCACGCGGGTCTAGTGTGTGGCCTGCACTGTCGAAACATGGCGTTTTTGGGTTGTTCAACGTTGCTATCAATTATAGCTTTTAGCACAAGGCAGGTGCTCGGTTAAGATTCTGATCATCTTTGAAAATCATACTAAATACATATTTGTGATTGTTACCTGGTAAAGAAACTCTTGACACACATACACATAAATTATGGGGATGAACATGGGACATTTTAATGTATGATTACCAACTTATAGTACATTATATGGATAACCAACCTCTTCATGAACCGGCACTCTTGATGCTTTATTTCAGTGGAGAATACTGCAGTATTTCTATTGGGTATTGTTTCAAGTGGACAATACTGTAATAAATAGAATTTGTTGTGTTTTTTCTTCATTTAATTTGGTTGGTTTGGAAATTCATCTTTAACTGAGAATACACCATTGATGCAGCCTACACTACACTTCTTTCAAAATGGTAAAAAGGTCGATGAAGTAATTGGTGCAGATGTTCAACGCTTGAACAACACAATGGAATCACTGTACAAATGAAAGTAAGCATGCTTCGCCTTTTGCTGGAATATTTATGTGAAACTAATGTATAGTATAGCATAGCAATTTCAGTTGATTGGCCTTAAGAATTTCAAATTTAGTTCTAAGAACTACTAGTCTTTTGTTTTAGTGCTTATCTTTGTACTTGAATTGATACCTATGCTATTGTGTTTACTGGAATTGAGTTTATTCTTTCTGACATTAATATTTAGATTGTGTGTTTCAGTTTCTGAAATTTGCGGACTTTATTATCTACCAAAAATGTGCAAATCTGATTCCTTGTATCTTAATTCCACTTCAAATCTCTTTCCGGCATTCTAATGTTGAAGGACAATAGCACAGTTCCTTTTGGCAGCCATTACTTTTTGCCATATAACGTTTTTCTTTAATTGTTGACTCTTCTTTATACCATCTTTCTTACCCTTACTGCAGACTGTGACTTTCCATTTAGTTGTCATCAGAGGCCTATGCTTCTCAGTGAGCACAGAGAATATAGTATAGAGTAGGGTTAAGTAGAGTGGAGTCAAATTGAAAAGAAAGAAACAAACAGCCATATGAATTGGATTGAACCATTGTTCATTTTTTGGATAACGTGTAAATATATATATACCAAAGGTTTTGTACAAGAGTAAAAGGTCAAAACAAGCCAACCAAAAAGTCCCTACAAAAGAATCAAATCATACGGGTACAAATAATAAAGAATCGTATGCACATGTGATTTGACCTTGAAACATGTAGCATCAATGTTAGGTACCAACCCCTCAAAAGTCTTATGGTTACAAGTAGCCCAAAATGTTGTAAACGGTGCAAGCACGAGCAATCCTCTTCGTTTTACTCGTTCGACCCATCCCTCTAGCCTCTCTCTTGAACCATTTTACTGCACTAGCAAGTGTAGTCAAGGCACGGAAATTGTCCAACCAGTCTATGATACGCAGCCAAACGACAAATGAGAATGTGCTTTCGAAAAATAAGTAACGTTTTGATTCATCGAATCTCTAGCACAACACGCATTGCTTGCCAATATCCATGAATTGCATCCTATCTTTAGTCGTAAGCTTGCATTTGGCAAAAAGCCAGGTGATGAAGGCATGCTTCGGAGTAACACAAAAAATCCAAATTGTAGAAGTTCAGATTTGCTTTGTACCTTTGCATGCAAATAATCATAGGACAAAATCAAACGATTACCTTTAGTCCAAGGTGCAAATCTGGACAATGCAGCGTCGGATGATCCTTCTAATTTGCAGATGATGTCCCAAATAAAGATTAGGGACCACCCTCAGATTTTGGGCAAATATCCTTGGTTTTCATATACAAATATCCGGTCAAGTCCAGATCAATAATTGACATGTAGATCCAAATATATGAATTTGATTTTGTTGGAGCTTCTGTCGGTTGACACTTGACACATTTTACTAGTGAATGGCTCTTGATTAGGGTTTGGCTACAATCATTTTCCTCTTAGTTTTTTTATTCAAATTATCAACTATTAATTAGAGAGAACCGAAAGAGACTTGTCATGACATTGGTTGACGGCACATCGCATGGGAAACTGTTAAAAAGCTCATCGGAAATAGCCGAAAAACAAGTACCAAATGGTCAAGTTGTTATTTAATGAGGTTGTCTTTTTATCCTTCTCACTCTCACCAAGTATAGTTGTATTAGACAAATAAAATAAAATTAGCCTGATCTTCAATCTGTCTAGTGATATGGTGATACTCCGAGCAATGGTTCCATACTGGCCAATTCATGTTGCAGGAACTTGTAGATCGATTCTGTTGTCATTGATGCAATTCTAACCACCACTCCCCCTATACCCTGAGGAATATATATTATTGTTATTATTCAATTTATAAGAGTGAAACGAAAAAGCACATGATTTAGAATTCGCAATTAAAATCATTCTTATATTAAACTTTCAAGAGGAAATAAACATCAAGCTACACAACAACATATAGGATAGGAAGGAAGGAAGGAATGAATCTCATATGATTTTAGGAATCAAATCTTATAGGTACCAAGCTATTTTTCCTTATTATTGTTTCTTTAGATTTAATTTCTCAATGATTGTCAGTTCCAATTGTTCACCTGTGGGCCAAAAGGACTGCAAGAAGCAAGAAAATCTGGTCTCTCTGATTTTGTGGAGCCAATCGAAGGAGCGCGGAGCTGCTGCTGCTGAGACATTAATTTCTTCACATCTTCTTGGATTTGATTCTGAATAATCTTTAACTTAGGCCTACAAAACCAACCATGTACAGGTCTGATAATTCATTCAAGTCAAGCGACTCAAAAAAAGAATCAAATCAATGTTCCTACCCCAAAATTACTATCATAGCAATTGCCTGATAGTCTTGCATACGGTCAGAAATACTGCAGTGGTTTCCTTGCTCAAGCAATATCTGTAAGAATCAATAAAGAAAGGATAATTGGATAGAACAAAGTATAACAACACAAGAGAGCAAATAAATATAATATAATATACCGACCGTGTCAAGAAACATAGGATCATTATTGCCTTGTAAAAGAATGCGGTTAGTGCTCTTGTAAAGAGAAAAGGCCCATTTTTCTCCTCTTTCATGGCGACCACTAGTTACCCAGTCGACAATAATCAAGCTCGACTCATCAGGCAAAACTTTGAAAACTTGTGTTTGAGAATATCTTGCAGTAGAAAAGCATGTTACTGGATCTGGGATGACCACTAAAAGCCCATCCTTCCCTATGCTGGCCTGCTGCATGGCCACCAAATTAGCCACCATTAAATGATTTTCCTTCCTTGCGCGTAGAAAAATACTATGCAAGAATTTACTAATAGATACAACGTTTCAACAACTTAAAAACACATGAATTCACTAATTTAATAGAAGTTGGTTACAGTCTGCTCTGATTATACAAGCAAAGCAAAGCAAAGCAAATAACCGAAAAGGTAACCATTCTGAGAAAGAAGGATATTTATTTATTACTTACCTCAAGGATTTGTTCAGAACATTTTGAACCTACAGACTTGTAAACCTACACAATCAAAATACTATGATGTTAGATTATCATATTATAGGCCGAAATAAAATGAGAACTCATGATTGAGTAGTTACATAAATGAATAAAATGGACAGAAAAGGGACGGACCTTTGTAGAAGATTGGGTGGTCAAAACTGCAGTACATCCATCGCCTACCGTAATATCACAAGCAATGCTATCACCCTACAACAAGTACACATTCAATTTTATTCAAATGCATAAGTTAGTGAATACTTCTATTTAATCCATGAGCAAAAACAAAACAAATAATAATCAAATGAAAGAGAGATTACAGACAGAGACAATGCCTCCGCCGTAGGTGATGGTGTAAATCCAAACAGCGTCTGTTTGGGAGGGGCCCACCTAAAAAGGACAAGGAAAACAAAACCCATATCAAAACAGTCAATTCTCTTGTCTGTTGAATACAATTAATCACCTTTTTGGGGACGATGAATTTGAAAGGGTATTTTGAAAAGCAGCGGGTCAACGTTGACTTCCCTCCGACTCTCTCCACCACCAACTTCCCTCGCTCCATTCCCCTCTCCGTCCTGTCAGCAACCGGTAGTGGTGTGGTGGCGATCTTCTAGTCTTTCTTTCTCTATTCTGTAAGGATGCGTTTGGTAATACAGAAAATAACAACTTTTATTTAATTTATTTCGTCCTGTCTCTCAACTTCTATTGGCCGGGCCTATTTATGTCAAACCAAACACCCTTTAATAAGAGTTTTCTTTATCTCTAATTTTTTTAGTTCAGCTTCCAAATCCAGTGGTAGGGTTGGTTCATACTCTGACTATTTACTATTCTGATTGCAGAAAGTCCTATCCTAAGGCCATCTCCAGCCGGAGGGGAGACAGGCATGAGGGGGGTCATCGATTGGAGATGGAATTTTTTTGAAGGGCAACCAGGGGGTATCTAGGCAGACAGGCAAGCAGGCCTGCCTACCTCCGGGCAAGCAAGCTAGGCTAATGGGTGGCCGCCATTTGGAGGCCACCCTATATTTATATTTTTTTAATTTTTAATTTAAAATGTGTTTAAAAAAATTATATTATATTAATTATATATATATATATATGTGTATAAAGAAATTAATTTGTCACTTTTTTTAAAATAAAATAAAACATGTATATGTGTGTGTAAAAATCTTTAAAAGTTTGTGTAAAAATTCTTACAAAATAGTCAATTTTATGTAATTGGTCACTTTTTTTCTTAAATAAATTAAAATATTTATGTGAGTTTGTAAAAAGATTGGGTGTATTTTGATAAACTACGACTTAGTTTAAAAAAAATATATAATTATTGTTATAGAAATATGACTAACAAAACTTATTATTATTGCAACTTAATTTAAAAATACAATTACAGATCAAGTAAACAACTTAGCAAATACGATTACAAAGGAACACCAATCTTTTTAAGGATTTGGATTGTTTGTTCGATTGGAGATGACATACTAGGCAAGACAGACAAGAAAGCAGGCAGGCATGAGGGGGCTATTGCCTGCCTCGACTGGAGATGGCCTAACAATCTTTCTTTGGATAGAGAATAGAGATCAGATAATAATGACTAATAATGTTACTTCCATTTTATTTTATCTGTTAATTTGTATTTTATATTAAAAATAACCTCTCTTTTCCCCCAATTTCCAATTTTTCAAATTCCAAGGGTAAAATCATTCTTCAAAAGCACTTTTTGTTTATTTTCTTACATAATGGGGCTATTAACATACTACTTGTTTCTTTTTTATCAAAAAAAAGAAAAAATTACTTGGTTCTTTTTTTTTTTTTCAAAGAAAAAAGGTTGGGCCTGGGGATGAGTTTGATTGAAAGAGTGAGACACCGTTTATCTTATCATATGGAGAAAAGATGCATGCCCTCAAGGAAAGAGGATGAAGAAGAAGTAGAGATAGATCAAATGAAAGGAGGCTAGGCTCCCAACCGATTATGATAAGAGTATGGAATGGAGGCTCGTTCTATCTGGCCTCACTCACGCTTGTGAGCTTTTCTTCCATGATGATAATGATGATGAAGAAATTGGGTATATATTGTCCTGGGCCGGGGGGGTGGGGGTGGGTCCTGAAACCAGCTGGTGCTCCTGGATTCAGAATCAAGTAGAAAGCCTGAAATGACAGAGCTTAAAAAGGGTTTATCTAATCTAATCCAAGGTAAGGAAGAAATTATCGAGAATATGAAAGCGGCGTGGCCGGAGCAAATGTCGTACGTGGTGGTTTTTAACTATTTTTTAAAAGGAATCAATCGTAGACATACACATACATACTTCCTTATATGTGTTTTATATATCTTCCATTTAACATTTCTCATTCTACCAGTTGTAGGAAATTAAGCTACTGACAAATATGGATACTATATATATATATATATATATATATATATATATATATATTTACATTTTTCAGAAGTAGCCAGCCACACCTCCGTTAAACCAAGATCAAGCTATAACTTAGAGAGCAAGATCGGCAACTTCACCATATGAAAGCATTTTTCTGTATATCGCCATTTTTTGTCTTGTGTCTGAACTGTCCAACTGCCATCTTCAGTTGCTATTACCTAAAACTTCAATAAACAACGAAATGAAATTCAAATGAAAAAATAATTAAAAACAAGTACCTTAAATTGTCGCCTTTCAGAATCATGCTTGGCTTATTCATATGCTCTTGAACTCCTCCTGATTCTGGAACAAGATTAAAGAAAAACAAAACAATTTAAGGAAAAATAATAGTACATACTTTCATTAACTATAGACATCTAAAGAAATTTTGTTTGCGTTCATCCATAACAAGCATGTAATGTGTCCAGCAAATACCAACCTGCAAGGGATTCCGAACATTTTGTGGCCTCAACTGCAATTGCCCCTGCAATCATTGTTTTCTTTAACAATAATATGGTAGCACTTGAAAAATAAATTTCTAATTTGACCAAAGATTTTCATTTTTCAGCCAAAATACATATACACATACATACCAATCTCTGCAATCTTTCTAAACATGTGAGATCAACATCATTTAGTGATGCTGTTGGGTTCAATTGTTCCTATGGAAAACCACAAGATTCAGTTAAAAGATTTAAAGAACAAATTAGAAACTAATAGTACAAAAAAGCTGTATTTATAAAGTATCATCACCTGCCCCTGACTGTGTATTTGGTTACTATAGCAGTCTTTGTGTCTTGGAGGAATGGTATTCAGTTGGTCCTGTTGCAGACAGTCATGATGAGAATTAAGAATGATAGTCTCATTACTACATACCAGCCAGATAGAGTCCATTATAAATAACGGCATTGTACCATCCCGTGTACACTTTCTTGCGATGCATGAGAACAATCAAGAGCTGCTCGATAATTTAAATACCCCTACAACACAGAAAGGCCTTAATTAGAAAACAATTTTATGCAGTTGCATCTATTCCAAGATTATTGATAAATTATTAAGTACCATTTGATCCCAGCAATGCACCCCTGTGATTCTTGCCTCTTGCCCCAGATGAACCTAAACTTATACACACAGATTACTCAACAAAACCACTAAGAGAATTAGCAACTAGCATGCCAACCACACACAAAAAAGAAATGGAAGGAAATATGAACCTTTTGTTTTCCGGAATTGAAGCCCTTTTCGATAGTTATGCTTGTATTTTTACTTCGACTGACCTCTTCAAATTCACGGAGACCTTCATTTGACGGAGATTTCGACCCCAATGTATTTTGAAGCGAACTATTTATGTTCTCACAGTTTCTCAAAGCTTCCTCCATTGCAGCGAAAGCAATGCTGTAAGCCTCTTGAGATAGTGACCCTACATCACCTAGTTTACATGCACTATGGCATAAATCACTGTAACGTTTGTTCCTCGACTCCATGGAATCTATTTGTCTCATTGTACTGCTATTCTTTGCATCCTTTGTCCAGCATTTAAGGATGTACTTTACTGGGATGTTATTCACACCAGAAATTTGAAGAACAATCATCACATGTCTACAGAGGAAACCATTGTACTCAAACAAGCGACAAGTACAACATGCATCTGATGTCTTCTCATTCCAAATAACTTGATAGCCCTGATTTTCTTCAAAATCTTGAACCTTAAAAGTTGTGTTTTCACCATCTTGGCTTTCTATTTTTGGGTGACAAGCAACCACTCCCAAAACCTCAACTTGGAATTTCTTGAATATAGCATGAGTGTAAACTGTGGACAGTTGTTTACCATATGGTGAGGGAGATTTTAATCCAGGTTGCTTATGCCATGTATCAAAATCTGCTTTTGCTTCATCTTCGTACTTCTCCTGTAACATAGTATTATAATGGTGTAGAAACTCTTTTAAACTAGTTTTACGCAGTAAGTATTTATCTAGAAGCGAGCTGATACTTTCCAGACGTTGTGCAGAAGACAACCCTGCCAAAAATATATTTCCCATAAAAGTCGGAACCCATCTTAAGCGGTCATCATATAAAGATTGAATCCATGTATCGTTTCTTAAGTCAAATCTGTCCACAGATTTCCACCATCTCTTTTCAAACTGTGCTTCTGTTTGAGACTTTAAAATACATTTAAAAAATTTATTTATAAACTTTTCATGCTTCCTTATCACATGTCCAAGCTTTTCATGAATCTTACCCAATATGTGCCACAAACAAAAACAATGGCGAGATCTAGGAAATACTTCAGCTATAGCTTCTTTTAGCATTTGGTCTTGTTCAGTCAATATCACTTTTGGGGCTTGACCTTGCATCGATTTAAGCCAAGCACGCATTAACCAAACGTAAGTAGATTTACTCTCATCAGCAAGTAATGCACTTCCAAACAACAGGCACTGAAAGTGATTGCTCATGCCAATAAAAGGAGCAAATGGCAATTTAAATTCATTATTTTGGTACATAGTGTCAAAGAACACCACATCTCCAAAGTTGCAATAATCTATCCTACATTTTGCATCAACCCAAAAGACGTTTTTCAGACGCTGCTCCTTATTTAAATCCACTGCATAGAAAAAGTAGGGATTCTCATATTGCATACATGAAAAATATTCAAGCATGACCTTTGCATCTCCCTCCCCAAAACATAAACTGGTACTCTTTTGATTCTCAGTTTTATGAGACACAAGCATACACTTCTTTTTTGTCCTAATGTTTGGAACAATATCATGGTTATGCTCTCGTATGAAACTACTAATAATCCATCTTCCATCTTGTCTTCTCTTAACATGCATGCAAGCCTTGCAATCTGTTTTTGACCAGGATCTGTTTATTCTACCTCGTTTTTTCTTAATTGTAGTGGCATCTGCAAGTTCTGAATAACTTCCACACGGATTTGGATCTCGCTTGCTTCCATATTTTGAACAGACAAATTTGGCGTCAATAAATTTACCAGAAATTCTTGATCGACGACTGGCTTTTATAATGGCAGAAAATCCGAAAGATACTGCATAGTTTTTATAAAACTCGAAAGCATCTTCTTTGGACTCAAACTCTAGACTGTCATCCGGCTCTAATGAGTTCCCACTACTCATTTCTAATCCATTTTCCAGTACAGTAGCCAATTTCTCATTCTCTGTGTTGCTATAATGCAAAGTGCAAAATAATTAAGATAGAGCCTTTCAAGGCCGGCCTGACATATTACGGGGCCCTAGGCGATATTTAAAATTGGGGCCCTCTTTTACAAATTAGCTGATATTTTTTAGATGTAATCGTAATATATTTTTATGATATTTCATTCTTAAACTTTCTCTTAACAAAAGCAAATACTACAAGTATTGTGTGTGTATATATATATATATATATAGATATTGAAAATTCAAGTATCATGAATATAGTTATATAACAAATGTAAGTTAACAAATATAATTTTTTACTTGTCAGAATAGTAAATAGATAAAATATGAAAGTATAAAATTTCTGCTCACACTACTATCTTAGGTAGGGCTGTGCAAACGGTAAAACCGAACCGAACCGTACCAAATTTCGTTATACCAGCTGGTTCTAAAATCTCGTACCGTTTCGGTAAATTACCGATTCAGTACGGTTCAATTTGATCGGTACAAAAAAAACCAAAAAATTATTGAATCAAACATAATTTATCTTGAATACATATGTAAATAATAATATGCTTCCTACCACTCTAACCATCCAATGAAGTTGAACAGAAATTATAAAGAATACATCAGAGACCCCCTAGCCTCAGTCCCCTATCCAAAAATTACTTTAGCATCATTCAAGTTTTTGGGTTTTAAATGCAAGTAGAACCCAATTTATTAAGAGAAAATCAGAAAGAAAAAAAATTGGGCATTTAGAATTTGGACTGTACCTCTGTAAATTACAAATCTGGGCCGAGATAGAGACGGTGGAGGCGCGATGGGAGTGGGTGGTGCGGCGGCGCGGTTGGATTTTGAATTAAAGAAGAAGAAGATTTGGGTTTTGCTCTGGGTCGGCCGTAGAAGAAGAAAGAAGAGTGAAGGGAAGCTTTGGATTGGAAATTTGGAACGCTGTTTTTACTTTTTAGGAATTGGAATTAAAAACACAAAAAAAAAAAAAAATTGGTACCGGATCCAATCTACATACCATTTTAATAAATTTACCAAATATTGAAAATCAAAATTTATAATGGTTCGATAATGGAGTTCATATTGTATATTGAATTGAAATTTTGGTTTGATATATTGTACATACGGTTTATCTGGATAGTGCAAAACCCTAATTTTAGGGGTGTGCATTCAATATAATTAAACTGTACCAATTTTTGGTATCTTGCCTTACGAGGTAGTTTCAAAATTTGTACAGTATGTCAAACCAAACTATTCGGTTCAATTATCAAACGGTTCAGTCCGCTACCAAAAAACCGAGATGTGTATGTAGTTTTCAGTCTTCTTTGTAATAAATTAATACTAAAAACTATAGTTAGATTCAAATTCGTTGAATCTAAGTTACATAAAATTCTAAATTTTATTATTGATGCAAAACAATAATATCATAATATATTTTTTCCAAAATACTAAGACACAATAAAAGAAAAATAATTGTACTATCAATTAGCATATTCTCCCTCCTTTTTTTTACTATCAATTAGCATATTCTCCCTCCGTTTTTTTCATTCGCTATGGAGGATTGCACAAATATTAAGAAATGTAATAAATAACCATTTTTTAAGTAAAAGTCCCAAAACACCCTTTTAATCAAATAATCATAGCATTAATAAGAAGGGTAAAATTGGTAGAAAAAATTAATTCTACATTGATATCCTAAAACGATAAATAAAAAAACGGAGGGAGTAAACTTTATCATTTGACACCAATAATATGAAATAATCACATTTACATTTAGCTCAACATAGCTTACATAACAAACACAAGGAAAATTTCAATAGAATGTGTACTGTTAATCGAAAAGTTAATTTGATAGGTTAAATCTATTTTAATGTCGCGCTCCGATCATTGTCCAATACATAACACATTAATGTTAGTATAATATGATGTAGGTAAGGAGTGGAGCAGACAAAGCAGAAATATATAGCCGATAAAGATATCTAGGACATTCTTTTTGCATATACATTGTTTTAGATTATGGAGTAAAACATTCTATATATATATATATATATGAAAAGTCTCTAGAGCATCAGTATTAGCTACTAGATCAAGTTGATTTTCACCGTCTATTTGAGAATGTGGTTATATAAATAGGGGAATGCCTTATTTGAAAATTATTCAAGTTTGTTACATTCTTACATCTTATTTGACAAAAAAATTATCAAATAGAAAAAAACTGAAAGACATTTACATTTTCAAAATTTATTTTTGAGGCCCCTCTATAGTCGGGGCCCTAGGCAAGGACCTAAAATGCCTACCTATAGAGCCGGCCCTTGAGCCTTTCACTTGTCTCACACACAACACAAGAACAAAATTTAAAAAAATCAGAATCTGAAAAAGAATAGTGAAAGAAAAGAACGACAATTTCACCATCCAATCACATGTCAAGTCACAACAAAGACAATTACTCCTAGTTATGCTTTGATATCATCAGCTAAGTGCAACAAGAAAAGAGAAGAAAAATCACTTTTTTATCGACTAGATTCGAAATTATGCTCAGGATAAGGGAAAATCCAGTTCAATTGCATGAAGTCAAAAATAACAAGAAAAATAATTACAACCTTGCTTCAGGATCTCAGTGATGAAATTTGGGGGCGAATACGAACTTGCGATTTCCGAATTCTCAAAGTTTCCTTTCTTCCACTCGCGGCTGGCTGGCTGGCTAGTCTTTGGAAGAAGCTGGACTCTCTTTCTGGGCCGGCCCATGTTTTAAAATTTGGGCCTAGTCTTTGTCTTATTTGTGTGATGGAACTCGTTCATGTTACTTTGACCGGATTATATTATATGCTATTTGGGCACGGCCAGGGGTGGGAAAAAATGCTATTAAGTAAATATAGATATGTTTATCTTAACTACTAAGAGTATTTGGCACAGTGGTAAGCTTCTCAAAGAAGGTGAGGAACGTCCAGTGTTTGATTCCCCATTTCTTACTATAACTGAACCTTTTATTTTGCATTGGAGGTCCAATTTCTCGTTCAGGGCAGCGGAAAAAGAGAAAAATATAATTATTGACAAATTTAGATTATTATTAACTTAGTCTTCACTAATCTGATATGCATTAATAATAAAAGGATTTATACACAACTTAACAATACTAATTGAAATGTATGATAAATTTAAAAATAATAACACAACTTTTTCATATTTTTTAAAGATAAATGTATATTATAAATTACTAAATAATACTTCGAGCATTCAATTTTGATACTTGTTTTTATAACATTATTTCTTTATGGATCTAGGTAAAATGTTTCTATGTTTTCTCAATTAAATTTTAATTTCTTGAACCATTTATTTCGTTGTTGAATCTTAGAGTGTGATGTTGCTGAAAAAAGTTGGAATTTAGTTCAAAGTTTTTACCCTGTTATAAAGTTGAGGTTATTTAATTTTTTTCTCCATTTCACCATCAATTTCATTTAGCTCGTCTTTTCAATGTTCGACAACCGATGTTTCTCCTGAACTTGTCATTTATGCAAACTTCAAAAATCTTAACTTATGCTAGATATATTGTTTCTTGACATATTAGTGATACATTCGATTTTTTCATGTCTTGCCTAAGTAGCATTTATTTGTTTTCACTCTAATCGAATTGCGTATTGAACATTCTATTTTGAATGTTTAAGAGTACATACTTTTGGAAAAAAATTGTCAGTACATTTTTTAATGTCTGTTAATAAAATTATAGTATTAGTTTAACTTAATTTAAATTTTGTCAATCTATCATAACATCGAATACCGAGTTTGTTACAAAAGGGAATCTTGGCCCCCCCAAAATATTTGGTCTAGGTCTGCCCCTAGGCACGGCCCAAAATAATATATGTGAATTGTGATCAATTTTACCTTATCAAAGTTAGATCAGTGCTTTAAAATATATAGCATGAAGGAGAGATCGATCGATTGATTGATTGATTACAAATTGAGGAGCAATGGACACTTGTCAAATGTTTAATATTATTTTCACAGGAAATGGACCAAATTGAAAACAATTAGTTAGTTCTCTTTGCATAAACTAAATGGATGCACGTGCACCTCCATAAGTGAAAATGACTTTCAGGAATGTTAGATGAGCCAACAGAGGAATATGATGGTTATGTGATAGCTCTGTACGAGGATGAACATGGGGAGAAAATTATTTATTTCATCGGGAGAAAATGAAAAGTTGGTATCCTGATTTGGAACTACACTCTTGAAAAGTTATCATCACTGAACATAAGTAAGATGTTCGTGTAGAGTGCATTGACGGTCATACTATAAATCTAACTTTGCATTTTTTTGAGAAAGGGTTGAAAGTACTTTCGAAAATGTTGATATCTCAAGCTTTTGTGTGCTATAGACAATATTAAAAAAAAAAATGTCAAGCCATTTTGCTTGACTAAGTTACGTGGCTTCTCTACGCAGTCTATGCTCTCTCTTATATGCCATATGTTGTGGGTTAACAATCAAAAGAAATAAAGTGAAGGAAAAGAAGAAAAAGGTTTTGATCTAGAAAAATGAAGCAAAGATAATTAAAATTGGCCAAGTAAATGAAACCCTTGAAAGTGGTTTCAAAGCGCAATCAGGTACCAAAACAGAATACAACTAATCAAGGAATAAAGATCAAATTGAAAAGCAAGGGACCAGTTGATGATACTTAATATTTTTTCGTGTAACTAAGCCCCATGAAAAATATTGTCCAATGTAGTCCGTAAAAACAGTGGGCAACTGATTGAAAATATAAGAAACTGAAAGATATAAAATGTGATAATCAAAATCGGCAATCCCCTATACAAATGTACTTCATCGTTCACATAAATTAGCAGCTGTGCAAAATGAATTCGAAAATTCAACAACAATGATGATTCGCGCAATTACTGCACAAGATTCATTTATTTTTAATTTTTATTTATTTTTACATACACCAAAAGGCATTATAAAGAGCAAAAATGTACACTGTGTCATATCTTACAAGAACTCTACACAGTAATGATACTCAGAATCTCCCATACTTGCAATCTATATAAACTTCACATGCCCTCTGTATTTTGTTTTGTGCAGTGCCCGTGCCCATGCCCGTGCCATCATCCCTTGAGAAATTCCAAGCAGACTTTGGAAGGCTTTACTGCAGCTGGCCCATCGAGGACTTGGGTTTTAGTTCCTTCCATTTTGCTAACAGATAATCAAGTTCATCCTTAGACCAAATATCTGTTGTTGACTTCAATCCAGAACGATTTCTTTGAATTATTCTCTCAAGAACTTCCGAGTGGCTTTCAGGAAATAATGGGTATGAAGGTGGAAATTTGAGATTCGGCAACAATGGCAGCATAGGAAGACCACGGGCAGTACCATACATCTCTGCAGCTCCAGATCCCATTGATAGGCTTGGGAACAAATTGAAAGAATTCTGCAAACAGATCATATAATATACTCAAATCCAATATGCAGTTTATATATATATAAATCTGTGAATGGAGAACTTACATGAGTAAAAGGAAGATATTTATCTACACTCCTAGGGAATTGTTGTCCCCTAGATGATTCACTTGCATTTTTATTTGCCAATCTTTCTTTTTGTCTGGCACGAAGCTTGGCACTGGTCAATATTGAAAATGTTAGAATTACAATAAATTGTCAATAACCTTCAGCAAAACAAGATTTACCAATGTCAATTAAGAAAACAAGAAGCCGAACAAATTTTTTAATTGGTAAGAAAAAAAGTATTGGACTCGTGCAAGTCTGTGCAACGCACGCACGGGTAGGATACCAGTAGCCAACCAATTGCAATAAATTTTGGTTTATTATCACAAGAATTTCACATGATGTTATCTACCACTAAATTCATCAGCATAAACATATAGTACTAAATTCATCAGCATAAACCTATAGTTACTGTATACAAATATTGGATTGTTTGCATCAGTTTCAAGTATTTCAGAAGGCAACATATATAAATGTAGAAAAATGAAATATCTTCTAATTTCAAGAAGACACTTGACAAGAAACTGAAATACAAAATTCATATGAAGTGAAACTCACTATTTTTCTTTAAGAGCTCGCCCTGCTGGTGTAGACTCGTGCGCAGGCTTCAGTTCAGTCTTTGGTTCTTCTACAGCTTCACTCTGTAATACAGTATTAATAGCACTGCTAAATGCACATATATACATTTTGTTGAATGACATCATACCATTCAATACAAACATGTCTATCAAGAACTAAGTTCATTAAAACATCTATTAACAAAATTCGGCAAACACACACACATATAGACTTACTTCACTAAGTTCTTCATTGGGTAGAGCGACATATGCCTCCTGATAAGTAACCGATTTTCTTTGTCGTTTTCCACGACCAAGAGCTGCTTCTTCCTCAGTTTGATATTTCTCCCATCTACGAAACCCGTGAGCAATATTTTCAAACAAGCCATAAGAATTACTTTGAACTTTGCCCAATTTAAAAACATAAAATTCTTAAAATTGCTAGTGAGACATACTAGGTTCATTATTACAAAAAATGAACTCCTTACCTCACTCTCAGAAGCCTGTCCCATTCATTTTCTTCAGTAATGCTGATCAAGTTATCATCTTTGTTTTCAGAAGTCTGTGCACTTGTTGTGTCATTAGTTGCCAAAGGAACTGACACCATTCCAGTTTGTTCTTCTTTAGATTCATCGTTCCATTCCAGCGACTGAGTGAAAAACAAGAAACAGAAAGTGAGAAGAATCTCTACAACTCATAATTAAAAAATCATAATCCCTTATATCCCTTCTGCATATACTCTCACATAAATTACCCATGTAAACATTATGAGTATTGGAGAGATCATATGAAATTTAAAAGATAAAATATTTATTTAATAAGTGAACTCCTAAAGCAGCACATGTCAGTTATGAAAACCGATAAAAGAAAAGAGGGGAGATAAGATGAAATAACAGTTAATACCTTCACTGAACCAAGTATGTCATTCTCTATGTCAGATTCAACATTATCAGGTGAACTCGAGTGGAGATTTGTGCGGTCCAGCAGTTTCAGAATGGCATTTTCATCCCACAAATTCTTTCTAATTCCATCTGCACATGTATCTTTGTATACATCTCCAAGGCCACTATTCCTCCTCCTATTATTAGGCTGTGTCTCCGTAAGAGCTTCATCCTTACTGTTCTGGTCGCTAAAAAGTTGTTCAGTACCCCATTTAAGAATATCTTCCACCTCTTTCTGTGATCCAGACTTGTGCACAAAAAGTTGGTCAAGCATCAATTTCTTCTTTGCCAGCAGCAAAATACGCTCTTCAACACTAGCACGCACAACAAGTCTATACACAAGAAGTCTTTTTGATTGACCAATCCTATGTGCTCGATTCATTGCTTGAATATCTGCATGTGGGTTGAAATCAGAGTCATATATAATGACAGTATCAGCACTTGCCAAGTTGATGCCAAGCCCACAAGCCCGTGTAGATAGCAAGAACACAAAACGACTCTTGTCTTGGTTAAAACGTGCTATCGACGCTTGCCGATCAGCCACACATATTGACCCATCCACTCTCTCATAACTCTCGGGCCCAAATTCAGTTTCGAGATAATCCTCAAGAACATCAAGCAACTTAGTCATCTGTGAAAATATAAGCACCCTGTGACCTTCTCTTTGCAGCACTTTAAGCATGGAGTGTAGGAGAGTAAGCTTAGCTGAAGCTTTTATTCTCATTTCGTGTCGAAATTCGACTGAGCCTGACTCAGGCTCAGTGCCTGGAATGAGATATGGATGATTGCAAACTTTCCTTAATTGCATCACAATGTTGAGCATTGACTGCTGAGGTACCCCCTTCCCTATGTTCCGTAATATTTGGTAGTTCTTGGTCAGCATGGCTCGATAATACTCTGCCTGAATAGATGACAACTCAACTGGAACCACTATTTCCGTCTTCGGAGGAATATTCTGCATAGCATCCTTTTTAAGCCTACGAAGCATATGGGGAGCAACAAGCTTCTTCAGTTCCTCCACTTTTTCTGCACTTGTCAAATCGTTAAATTGCTCCTCAAATAAAGAAAGTGAAGGAAATGAAGCTGGCTGCAGAAAATTCAGCAAATTGTACATCTCCCCTATGTTGTTCTGAAGTGGAGTACCAGTCAACAATACACGATGTTGGAATGAAAATTTATTAAGCATACCAAACAGCTTACTGTCGGAGTTTTTCAACCGGTGACCCTCGTCAACCACAAGAACTTCCCATGGTACTCCACATAAATGCGAGGAATCGCATAAGACCATCTCATAGGTAGTCAAAAGAACATTGAATTTGTGAGAAGATGGCTTTTTCTTCGATCCATGAGGAGAATCACAACATGCGTGCCATTCGTATTGGCGAATTAAAGTTCTAGCCCTGGCGTTACCATGATATTCCACGACATTGAGATGTGGGGCCCACAGCGCGAACTCGGACATCCAATTCGGCATTGTGGATAAAGGAACCAAAACTAGGCAAGGTAGTGTAGCTTTAAACTCGCTGTATAAAGATGATATAAAAGCACAAGCTGACACGGTTTTCCCAAGCCCCATTTCATCAGCAAGTATAATGTTTCTTGATTTATGCCAGCTTTTACGTAACCAATTCAATGCTTCAAGCTGATGTGGAAATAAAGAACCTCCAGCTAGATCTTTAGGCTGTTCCGAAAGTGTAATAACCTTTTCACCCTTTTTCCGCACATCATTCTTCTCCAGTGTTTGCCGTTCAAACCTGAAGAATAAATCGACCAAGTGAAATGACTTTGCAATAGCAGGTTCGTCAATTCTTTCCCATGTACATTCATCGTAAGGAAGACCTGTCCATTTCACATACACTTCAGTTGAAGAACTATTTGTAGCAATGACTCGCTGTGGAACCTTCCATTGTTCCTGGCATAGATTCATTGTAGCAGTCCCATACTTGACCTTGTAATTCTCTAACTTACGTTTTGCTAGAACCTGCAGTTCAGATTCATGAATCCAACTGTTGTGAATATGAGATTTCCCAACCCACTTGACCAAAAACTCGTATGAGACAGTTTTTGCTGCATTGGTACAGCATAAGATAATGTCATCCTGCAGGTTTTCGTAATTCAGCGACATTGAACCAGAACCCTCGATCAGAGAATCCATGTAGCTTATTCCTTTACGTTCTCTGCTTGTTGATCTTCTGTAGACGTGTAGTTTGTCTTCATGTATATGATTTTTTAAGTTTGTCTCAGAACTGCGACAACCAACGACCTGGTCAACCTGCTTTAAAAAAATAATAGAAGTAAAAGAAAATTACTCATATTTTTAGATGAATGATAAGGTAAGATCCAGCAGAACACACCAATAATCATACCTGCTGATCATCAGGGGTGTTCTCATCAAATATCAGGGGTTCACGATCTGCTTCCTCAAGAACCATCTGAAATCAGGGAACTAATATTATGGCAAAAGTGATAGAAAAACAGTGAATAGGTCATGCATAATGCTATCAATAATGGAGAAAATGGAGTATACTACAGAATAATTAGGAACAATATGATTTAAGAAATTAAATCTTTCCCAAAAATTGATTTCATTCATTTCGGTACTCAAGATTCCAGCACAAAATGTCATGCAGAAAACTGAGGCAACTAATCAACCACTAAATGATCCTTTTTTATATAGAAAAAATAAATCAATTTGTATATCAATATTCGTTAACAACTTTTAAAACTTTCTGACATGCATCCAACATTTTTCACCACCTAAGCCTATCAGTTAATTCTAATTTATGCTTGTTAACATTTGAATTATTTGAAAAACTTAATGGAGAAAAAAAAAGGAAGTGGGTAACATCAGAAATTACGATTATAGATATGAAGGTGTGGCCTGAAATCTGAAAAAACAAATAAAGAAATATTAAGGAGTGGATTAAAACTCCATTTTCATTCTCGTTTACCATTTCATTTCAGAGACTCATTTCATTACCTTGTAAGTAGCAAATAGAAGAAACATACAAACTCTAATATGAATCAAAAGTAAAAACATTACCGTATCATTTGTTAGGATAATATCCTTTGAGAGAGTTGAGCAAGCCTTGTGTCCAACTAACTTACGTTTTCCATGTGATTTAGAAGTTCCTTCAGGATCAGTATCCACCTTGGACAGACCTTTTCTACACATATTGGAACTAGATTTGTCCTTGTTAGTTTTTCGCTTCTTTGCACTATTATGTGAGCTAACATTATTCTTTCTCTTTCTGGCTACACGAGCGGAAGCTTCCAATGATACTTCCTGAGAAGATTCCTCCATGGATTCATCTTGAATTGGCTGATATTGTTCGTTAGTAAATTCATCAGTGGCAGAACAGGATGTTCTTTCTTTGTCTGAAGACCTCTTCCTCCCAACATCAACATTTTCAACTGCCTCAGTTACATTATTAGTTGACTCTGTTTCCATTTTTGATCTTCGACTGATAATATTTGTCCGTGATCTTTTTGAAACAGGATCCAGATGGCTCACTTTCTCCGTATCAGCAGCACATTGTGGATGGCAGGTTGGGCATTCCCACCTCCCTTCCGGAACACACTTCAGAAAAATAAAATGAAATTTTAATTTAAACAAAAGAATAAAGAGGCACAGAAACATGTTGTCCAACTATCAACTTACTAAACATACCTCCAAAGCAGGGTTCAAACACTCAAGATGATAGGTGCGGGGACAGTTATCACAACACAGCAACCTTCCACCGAGTTCACAGACCTCACATTCAAAATAATACTGAAAAAAAAAAATTCGTCAAAAGTTACATCCTAAACCTATATGTATATATTCACATTAAAGATATCGTGCATGGCCAGCTTTTCTTTTAAACTTCTTTCTTATAAAAACGAGAAAAGGTATAAAGAAGGGGGGGGGGGGAAAACGTAACCTACCCCGTCATTTCCTATTCTCTTGCAAGAAGGTCGATCTGAACTAACATCATCTTTCAGACCACGTTCTGATAAAGCAGACTTATCAGTACCGGAAAGAATCTTTCCTCGCTTGTGTTTCAACATTGTACTAATCCCTGAGCTGTCTCCCTTCATTGCCCACAAATTTATGAACTACTTTAAAAAAATGACATTAATAGTTGACGATAAATGTGGTACTAAAAAGGAAATAAATTCCGTAAAGCAAACATTAATTTCACAGCAAATCTCCTTAATCTGCTGTCTCCGATAAATATCCAAGTTGAGGTAAGTAAGAAACCCTATCAGAGAAACCAAATTTAAAACTATAACTAAATCATCAACATATGTCCTCAGACAACCAAGGATTCATTAGTTTTTACAACCATTAGTAAAACAATAGGCATATGAGTTAAAGTCTTGTGTGAAAGATAAAAGAGAAGCTTACTGCAGATCATGGATGAAGAGAGTCATATATATCAACTTTTGTCGTTTTTCTAAGTTATGTAATTGGAAGCAGTACACATTTATCATTACACCTTAATTCTGATAAAAAAAAATAAAAAAATGGCTGCGTATAGCTAGCAATAAATAATTAGAAATGACCAAGTATAGGGCATTCCAAATTTAATGAATTCCACAAACTAGATAGATTCTCCGGTTGCTAAATACGACAAATGTGTCCTTTTCTGGTTTAATCTCCAGAGAATTTGTGAAAATTTAATAAAATCTAATATTACGTCCTTTTTTTTTTTCTTCTCATATTCGTGAGTCTAAAGGTCTGTAAAAGCACGATACCAACATAATCCTTTGTAACAGTTATGAGCTACGAGTAAACAAGCACTTCTATGACATTGGCATTTTCCAAAATAACTGCCAGAGGACTAGTCTTACATGTTTTGGCAGGTAAAATTCCTGACATAATTAACGAATTCGACTTTCATAACTTTGTTCAGATTTGCTCGATTATGATATACTGGCAACGGTTAAGCTACTTCAAATATAAAAGTACATCAATTTTTAGAAAGGAAAAAACTTCCATGCAAAGCAAACATCAGATCATCACATTAATCCATATCACTTCACAAAGATGTTTATAAAACTTCACACCTCAATGTACAAGTATAAATGAACTGATGATGACTATTTATTGGACGAGTTTACTACTTGCAACTCTATTCTCTAATCTGAAAGAATAGCCCCAACCCCAAACCTCTCTGCACTAATAATATCAGTTCCATACCAAAAGATCATATTAATTTTAACTTGGTTAAAATTACTCAAACCAGAACATACAGGAAATAATTTCAAAATGAAGTGCTAAAAACACAAAATTCAGCTAAATTGGTTTAATAAACTGAAAAAATAGTATGCCAAAAAGAGCTTACCACGCACCCAAAAACACAATTAAAGTTCTAAAAATCCAATCTTGATTATTTCTCTTAAAGCATATACTAATAATTAGAAAGGTAGAGAAGGAGCGGTGGAGTAAAAGGGGGATTAGGGTATACGAGTAAATGAGAAATGAGGATATGAAAGAGTGAGAAATAATAGAGAGTGAGAGATTGTGTCCGTTGTGTGAGAAAAACACACATAGATATATATATATATATATATATATATATATTGAGTACAATACAAACACGGATTCTCCTCTCCGGGTCATAGGACTTTCGGGCCTTCACAACGCGCACACACACACACACTGACATGTAATGTGGTGGGAAGAGAGCCCACTGATAACTTGCCACGTGGCGCTTCCGGACGCCTGTCCACATAACTCTCCTCGCAATTTCTTGGCCTTCATTTTTCAATTTTAATTCTTGTTTGTTTCCACTCCCGCATCTTCAATTCCAGGGCGTAATGTTTGGTTGAATTGCGTTTCATTGCTATCCCCAATCCATGTCTGCGTATACAAAACATACATGCTCCGCGCCATAAAGTACCCGCCATTGTGTGCTCTGATTCTGATTCTGATTTTGATTTTGATTTTTCCTTGTTCTTATGCTTACCTTGTTTTGCTCAAGATCAATTTTTTCCATAGATTTGTTGATAAATCATAATGGGAGAAGTAGGCGGGAAAAATTGGGGCAAAATTGACGACAATGACTTGGTCATATTCTTTGTTTAGAGAGTGAAATGCAAAAACAGCCCCTTTACTTTACTTATTTGTCAAAAAAATACTACATTACTTTTATTATTAAATAAAAATCCTCAATTTATATTTTATTAGTTAATTGCACCCGTTGAGGTTTATTGCTATGTCTGTAGGAGACTGGAGAATTATTGTCCATTTTTCAGGTTAAAAGGGGATTATTAATGATTTTTCTAAAAAGTGAATTGTGATGCTTTCGTATTTTATTCCAACGAAGAAATAACATTTGCCAGTAGTATAATTATCATTTTCATTATAAATCATGAAAACTACTCATTTATAATGACTAAAAACAAATTGCAATCTAGGAGGGAAAAGGTAAATATTTTTCACTAGCCAACACAAAAGATTTTGCCAAAAGGAAATGACACGTAAATCGTAATATATGTAAACCAGATTTTTCATAGAACATTAACAATTTTAGTGCATTCAGTCACTAAACATATTTACAATATTTTGCATGCAAGGATTTTCCTTTTAACAGTAAGCATGTATCTATCTATCTATGTGAGAGTACTTTATTGGAGTTTTCAGGTCACAAATTTAACAAGGAAACAAATTACAAACTGTCACAATTGAAGAAGAAACGGTCTTAGAGTTAGAGTTGAAGTTAAATGCCAGTTATTCTCAGGACACAAAGTAAGCAAGTATTAATTAAATTAAAGAATTTATTTATTTATACATAGAAAATTTGGCCAACATTCAAAAGACTTTCATGAGGTATATTAAAAATGACACTATTCTCCCTGCAAATCTTTCTAAGGAACGCATATATATAATCAATAGCTATTTTCTTAAGAATCTTAGATTCCTTCCTTGCTCTAACCACTGTATTCCCAAGAATATGAACCACCCCAGCATCCATACAACTTCTCATAAACTCCAATTCATCCATCCCAGTGCCCTCTTGCCCCGTCATCGGAGATGATCCAACGGGTTCAATAGAGTCCACCGATGAAATCGGAAGGTCAAGATTCGAAGTGAACGCATTATCTTTCAATAAAAACTCTCTTTGTGTTTGCTGTCCCTGTCCACATAAACTGTACTCATCCTCCGAATCAGACCACTCTTCCATCATTGCCTCTAACCGAACAAAAGTGAAGAGATTGTCAAAAAGCTTTTTTTCAAACTCATCGTCTTTTCTGTGAAGATCTTTGTAACCATATCTAGCTACACAACGGAAGATATGAAAGTTTTTAGGTCCGATTCGTTTCACTAGAAACCTCTCTTCTTCGGGTACCGTATAAACCGGTAGGTACTTGACGCACACAAAAACTACGACCGAGTGTATAGCTGGAAGGTTTGTAATAAAATGCGAGAAAATATGAGGTACCCCACTGGCTAGCTCGGTGTACACGAGTCCTATGCCAGGCACACGTACGAGACCTAGACTGGGACCGAGGCCTAGAATCCAAGCCATGGAGACTTTGCTGTGCATCTCAAACTCGTAACGTTTGACTGTACCGTAGTGCCAGGCGTACATTATGAGAAGAAAGGCGGCAGCGATCACGAGTGGGACCCAACCGCCTTCATCGATTTTGAAGAGCACTGCCGAAAAGTAGGTACACTCTACCACAAGAGAAAAGAAAGTGAAGAGTAGTACTAGGATCCAGTGGCAGTGCCAAACTAGTAACATAATTAGTGTCATCAGAAGAGTGGTCGCGAGCATGACCACTACAACTGCAGTGCCATAAGCATTTCCAATTTGGCTTTGATTTCTGAATCCAGCAGTCACAGCAATACAAAGAACCATAAGTATCCAATTCATATCAGGTATGTATATCTGCCCAAGGAACTTCTTCGATGTATGCACAACTTTAACTCTTGGGAAACATCCTAGAGAAAGAGCCTGCTTTATAATTGAAAAAGTAGCAGATATGGTGGCTTGACTAGCAACAATAGCAGCTAAAGTCGCAATAATAACCACTGGCCAGTATATTCTTTCTGCATATATATATAGAGAGAGAGAGAAAATTAAAATTAATTAGGAGTTTTAAATTTAAATAAAATGACAGTTAAAAAATTATTGAGACATACATACCCGGGATTGAGCGATAAAAGGCATCAACTACGTGTTCTTTGTTTTCCATAAGATAAGCTGCTTGACCAGAGTAGGCTAAAAGAAGGCAAGGAAACACAACTACTGTGAAAGCAAGTTGTACAGCCGAAACCGGAAAATGGGCCAGGTCAGCAAAAAGTGCCTCCGTACCTGCAATAGTACTTATTTATATCTGAATTATAAATAAAGTAAGAAATGGAGCAGTAAAAAAAAAAAAAACCTGTGACGCTAAGCAATATCCCTCCGAGTGATGTCCAGCCTTTTTTGCCTCCTCTTTTGATATATCGATATATGTAAACAGGGGAAAAGGCTTTGAGAACGGAGGTATCGTATCTATATATGTTGAAGATGCCAATGCCTCCAATCATGAGAAACCAAACTAGTACAATGGGAGCAAAAAGCCAGCCAACTTTGTCTGTGCCGTAGTGTTGCATGCTGAATAGACCAACTAAAATGACTACAGCAACAACTACAACCACATCTGCATGCATCAGAAAAATAAACCATGAATATATATATATAGAAGTGGTGTAATTACATAAAGAAATACATAATTCCATAAAGTCAGTCACTGTATTTGACAATAGATAGTACCATTGCTCATCTTCGGATGGTCCACCTTGATCCCACCAGAGGCTGAAAGAACTGCAACATATACATTAATTGGTGGATTATTACAATAACATAATCAAGAAACGAGAGAGAGAGAGAGTGTTAGCACACCAGATATAGCAGGAGTGAGAATGCCATCACCAATGACCATGCATGTCCCAACAAGTACTAGAACAAGAAGAGCTATCTTTCTGAATGCATGTGCCTCCAGCCATTTCTGTGTTTTAGCAGCAAATGATTTCTCATGGAATGTGTTACGACTATAAGTCGTTAGCTCTTCATCACTTCGGTGTTGATTCGGAATTATTTTCACTTTAGCATGCCGGCATATTAATGAATAAAGAGCAAAAGTTCCTCCTAAACACACACACAAAATGAATACATATCATTTGGTCATACTACCAGGAGTACAAATTTTTGAAATCATCTTAATTAATTACCTTGACCGTTGTCATTTGCTCGACACACAATGAACACGTACTTGAGGAGAGGGATGAGAGTAAGGGAGTATATAATCAAGGAAAGGGCCCCAACAACATCCTCTGTGTGTTCTATTCCATGAGGAAAAGTATTGTAGAATACATACAATGGAGAAGTTCCCAAGTCTCCATATACAATTCCCAGGCTCTGAAAAGCAAGCCTTAATAGCAAAATTGTGGAGAAGTTCTGTATTAACAAAAAGAAAAACCTACTAGTATTTATCCATTGGAATGTCGAAATGATAAATAAATTAAAAAGACATTCAATTTTCAAGAAAAAAGATGACAATTAAGGGGTGTATTTTGTTAGAAGGTCTTGATTAATTACCTTTTCTCTTTGCATATATTTAAGCTTCTCAGCCTCCTCATCCATAGGCTGATCAAGCTTCTTTTCCAAATCCCACATACTTCCCTTTGTTTCACTGCCTTCATCCTCGGATGCAGCCATCTTACTCCTTCAATTCAGAACACCTTAATTGAATTCAAATTCCAAATACTCCACTATATATAAAGAATCCGAAAAAGATCAAATCTTGAAACATCAAGAATTCAATTATCCAAACAGAACTTGAAGAACCCAGTCGAAGAATGAAGATACAAAGAGTTAGTAAATCAAATACTAGTAATTAAGAAGATGGATTAGATTAATATATAATACTAATAAATAAATAATCACAGTGGACAACTACTCAGTATCAAAATAACCTTACTTAATAAATAAATATTCGATGCCTGCCTTTTCGAACCAAATATTGAAGTGGGTCGACTCCAACACCAGCTATCAATCAAAACCCGGCCGGTTCTTATAGATATGGAGAGACTAGAAGAAATAAGTCTCACTATTTTGCCCTTCAAACGCGTTTATTCGGATTTTGAGGAATAAATAAAAGGCTTTGGTTTACAATTTATGGTATTACCAAATTTGATTTCCGTGTTTAATTTTGCTTCTCTTTATTCTTGATTTCTACTTTAATCAGTTGAGTTGACAATACTGTAATGGAAGAGAAGAAAGACAATGGTTAACTGGTCAATTCAAGATTATAGTATTATGGTAATGTTTCTTTTTGTCATATTGAGACGATATTTTATTGCATTATTGATTTGGTTGTCTTACAATAAATAAATTTACTAACTATATTTAAATTTTAATGACTGGGTTGGGTCACCACTATTTGTGACGACGTTGTAGCCGGTTACTATGAAACCCAAATAATATAATGAGATATTTTATCGGGTAATTTTTAAAAATGCCATATTTGAAAGTTTAATTTACAAAAAGGCCATTAAAAACTTAAAAATTTCAAAAAAATCATTATTTAAAAAAAAAAAGATTTATTCACTGATTTTGACATTTGGCATTTGGCAAATGTCAATTTGACATTTGGCCAAATGCCAAATGTCAAAATCAGTGAATTGACATTTGGCGTTTGACATTTGCCAAATGCCAAATGCCATGAACATCTTCATGGCATTTGGCGTTAGGGGTTTCCAAATGCCAAACGCCATGAAGATGTTCATGGCGTTTGGCATTTGGATTTGCCAAACGCCAAATGCCATGAACATCTTCATGGCGTTTGGCATTTGGAAACCCCAAACGCCAAATGCCATGAAGATGTTCATGGCATTTGGCATTTGGAAACCCCAAACGTTAAATGCCAAAAACGCGTAAAAATACAGAAATCAGATCGGAGAAGAAAAGAAGCGGCGAAACTTACACCAAACGAATGATCATTCTCCTTCGTTCCTCCTATCCCCCATCATCTCTGATTGCATGTACCATCTCTAATTTGTGAAATTCTTGGGAAAAATTTGGAATGGAGAAGTTGAGAGAGATGAGAGAGTTTGAATTTGAATTTAGGAATTGTGTTTAAGTTTTAGAGATAAAGGTTTTGGTTATTTCTTTATTTTTTATATTAAAAATAAAGAGAAAAGAAAGGCTTTGACCTTTTTGTAATTTCTATTTCTCATTTTGGCCTTTCTGAAATTGGCTCTTTTTTATCCGTTTTATTTACCCAGACCAGGATCATAGTACTTTTATGGTAATGGTAACATTGTTGAAAAGCTTGAGAATATTTTAAAATATTTTACCCTTCAAGAATCAAGACTTAAACAAAGGGGGGTTTCCATCGAGAAAAAACACAATATGGGATTTTAGGCCAAAAAAAATACTATTAAATAAGATATGTTACCAGTGCAATGAGTAAAAATAAAGATTTATTATGTAAAACTTTAATGAAGACAATTAGGGGTAGAAAATAAAATGTCAACTTCATTAGTCTTTTCTTAAAATATATCATTGACAATTTGTCCAAAATCTAAACTGAAGTTCTATCGTGCATTTGATCTAAGTTGAACTTGATAACATAAAAATATTAAAAAAAAAAAAAAAAGGAAGTGTTAGACTACTCAATTGTAAATCATAAGAATTTAGTTTGAGGAGAATCTTGACAAATTAAAAAGTCAAAACTACAGAAGAGAAGACAACACCCACCCCCCTTTGTCCAATAATCAACAGAAATGATACTTTTAAATGGTTTAATTTAACAAAATATTATTGCTAAGCATTTTATTTAATGTACATCCCTATTCCCTACATGTTAGCACCTAGCAGCAGGTAAAAGGTAAGATGCTCATCAGCTGATGCTTCACGCCACATTTTATTCACATATATAGTATTATTTTATTAATATTTTCTTTTCTTCTCCAATATCAGGGGGTGTCTGTGTCTGATGCAGGAAATTATTTATATATCATCGAACTATTCCAATTTCCAAACCCAAATTAAATGCACAAGAAAATGTGAATATTTTGCATTTTATTAAAACGAGTAGAAAGAGATGAGCATGTGACAGAGGGAGACGGAAAAAGTAAATCTCTTATCAGAATTTGGGATAAGACTATATCAGCAGCAAGAAAAGAGTGAGTGTATTAGAGCACAAACTGAAAACAAAGCCAATTTAAAGCAATCTCTTATCTTCAGCATCAGCATCTTACCCGCCATGACACCTCTTATAGTCCTGTTGAATATATCTACCAAATTTTATCTACTTCATCATCTAGTAATATCTAATTTAAAGGAGATATCAGCACAAAGGTAAGGTCTCCATATGTCCCAAAGACAATGGAAATCACACAAACACCAAAGTCATTTAGTATGAGAAATATAGTATAAGAGTCATTGATCTCAGTATTATTAGACCCCAAAAACATCAGTAACAAGAAAATTTAAATGTATCTCTCAAAATACCAAATAGAGTTTTAAACTTGTCATAATAATAACAGTATGTAGTTCACCTTTACATATATCCTCATAGCCAAATTTTGACAATAATTCTGCAGTTGGGTTTACAACCAAACTTGAAAGCCGCAAAATATTGATAAAAACAAACATTCAAACACGCTACTATTAAGTTAGGCATAAATTCCATGGTTGTGCAATGCTAACTAGTTATTAACAGTTAAAAGACTTAATAAATCCAATTGAACAATACTATCAAATTACGATAAAGCAGGATAGACAACAACACGAAACAATAAGTTAAAGGATCACCTCAATGGTTTTATATTGCAACAAACACTAGAAGCTTCCCAAACTAACACACCTGTTTCAAATGTTTTTTTCTTTACATACATTTTCCCAACTACATAAAAGCTCAATAAAACCATCCAACTTTACCATCTCTAGGGCGGCTCAGGCATCCAAGTTTTCCATCTGAATACTGCTCTTAAGAGGAACATATTCTCCAAGATATCCACCAAGATGATCATACAGCGCACTCTTATCAATCCCTTGATGATGATAGCTCTTGCAGACATAGTAAAACACACTCTGCACCAACAGTCCAATCAAATTAACAATCACGAGCACACCAACGAGGATGCCACCCACCATAATTCTCGTCATAACCCCGTAATCATCTCCACCGTGCACCACAATCGACCCAAAAAGAGCATTAATAATACCGCATACAGCCAAATACCCAAAAACGAGAACAAACCCCACTCCAGTCTTCCCCTTCAATAACTCATAACTCTTCTTCATAGCTGCAAAACCATAAACAGGCTCAAGAACAGACACAACACTAGCAAGATGCCACAATGCGCTGATGTAAACATGAACCCCCAAAAACAACAAGAAAATAACAACCATGGAAAACAGAAACAAGACTACATTCTCGGTATCTACTGCAATTATGAGGAGCACAAGAAACCCTAGGAAGACAATGTTGTAGACAACCATTGATAGGGAAACCCATAGAAAAGTAATAAAGAGGCGCTTGAACACGCTTGGGATAGCGGCGATTGTGTAGGAGTAGGAAACGGGTTTGGAGGTATAGAGGGAGGCGACGGTGAATACGGCGGCGGCGGTTGAGAGGAGAGAAAAAGCGAAGAGGAATATGAGGTAGAAGAATTGGAAGATGAGGAGCTTCGTCCAATCGGATGAGGAGGAAGAGGTGGGATCGGATTGAAGCTGGGAAAGAATTGGGTGAGTGAAAAGGGAGTGAGCTAAGATGGCGAAGGAAAGGGGGAAAATTAGGGTTAGGGTTATGAGGTAGAAGGTTTTGGGGGATTGTTTGGGAATTGAAATTGATTCCTTGAGGATGTCCGAAATGCTCAAGAATTGAAGCTCTTCCGAAGCCAGATCCATATTAAGAAGCTCAAAATCGGAATTGATAATGCGCAGATCCAAAAGTGAAATAAAAAAATGTGGTGGTGGTTGTTCGACTGGTGGTGATGACGGCTAGCACCGCCACTTGCAACGTGGAGAAGATTAGTTGTAATTATAACACGTCAACAAATAATGACATGCGATTTATTCGGATCATATACAATCTAGCGATTTTTAAGCCGTGTCGGCACTATTGGAGTAATATTAATATATTCAACAGTTAAAAAAGGCAAATGCGATTTAGATTTGAATTGTTGTTTTTGGTTCTTGTTTGAGGTTTTCTACATTTTTTTGTATATGGCACATGCCTCTGTTCCGGAAGCGACCAGAACAGTCGTTCTGATTGGCTGAAGCTTGTTGGAGTTTTTATGTTAAATCCAATTGGTTTAAGCCCATTTGGATTGAGCCCATAAAAACAAAATATGAATGAAATTGATGGAATGAGACTCTATCCCACATTGAGTTGGAGAGGAAAATTTTAGCTATTTATATAGCTAAAAAATGGTATAAGGGTTGGGCCCCTTTGGGGTACAAAAGATTTTAAATGGGTGAGGACCTAGGTGATCAAAGGTTCCCCACGCGCGCGCGCCGCCGCCGACTGGCTCGGGCTCGGGCTCGGATTGGGATTGGGCTTGGGCTTCAACAAAACTTAAAAGCCCAATAAATTGATCCATACAAAGTAGATCCGCGTAGGCAGATCCGATTGACCCGAACAAGATCCGCGGATGACTCGTTTCGCCAGGAAAGATCCTCGCGCCCTTTTTAATGAAATGGTGTGTCGGTTCGGTTCAAACCGAACCGGTTGCACCTTTTCGGATTAAATTGTTATATCCGAATAGACACACCCTTCCAAACAAAGCTTTTCAATTGCTATAAATAGGAGAAGAATCTGGCCAATTCTTTACTCCGAATTTTATAAGCATACAAGAAATTCACTATCTTTCTCTCTTCTTTTCTTCACTTTAAATATTTGTCAAAGTCCTGTTTGTTCAAGTTCGCCGTGGGTTCTTTGTTCGTGCAAACAAGGAGCATCAGACTGTTGTATCTTGGGAGACTACCGGGAATCGACTGTTTGCACCGTAGGCAGCCCGGAAATATTGTCTTAAGGAGATTGCATCCGCAGCCTCAGCCTTATTTCATTTTACTTTCTCATTTCCATTTCCAATTTCAGTAAGTTAATTTAGTTTATACTTACTTGATTATTATTTAAACAATCTCCAGATTAAAATAAAAACTGAATCCGTTAATTTTCTACTTAAAGTTCTGTTTTGTAAAAATACAAAACGGATTCAAATAGTAATTCAAGTATAAGAACTTCAATTATTTTATTCAAATAAATTGAATTCATTTACTTACATTGTAAATTAAGTTGTTATTTACTTTCTTTAATTCATATAAAAAGATTTTCTTATTTTCAAAGTGTAACAAACTTATTGAAAATAAAATTTCTATTAGTTTGATTAATTAAGTTTCTACTCCACTACTTTGTTTTATTAAAATTTCCTGAATATAGTAATACACATATACAATATTAGTTCGATAAACTATACTTAACTACAATTATAGTTTATACTTAATTACTATTATAGTAATTATAAGAAATATAAATTGAGTATATTTCTATTACACAGATTGTTAAACGTAACCAACAAAGCTTCGGTGAAGGAAGCTGCGAAGAAGACGACCCCAAACTTTTTATTTTATTTTTGAGAAATTCTTTTGTTTTTTTTAATATTTAATTATATAATAAATATTTAAATTAAATTACATATACTTAGATGAAAAAATTGTTGAAAATGGTTTAAAACAATATGTGTATATAAAATATTATAAGATACTTTATATGTCCAAGTACTATAATTAAAAACTATAGTAAATTATCCTCACAGAATAATTATTTATAATTAACTCTAATTATAAATCTTAGTATAGTTTATTCTTGCAGAACAACGAAAGCAATATTAAAATATTACTTTAATAAGAATTTAATTACTTACTGAATTAATTCTGAACCGGAAATAAATCGACTGAGGCTTGCTAATGCAATGTCCTTAAGACAATATTTCTGGGCTGTCAAAGGTGCAACAGTTCATCCCAGTAGTCTCCCAAGATACAACAGTCGGATACTTGTTTCTTTGCACAAAGAACAAGTCCACGGCGAACTTTTTCCAAATAGAAATATTTAAACAAATTAAGAGAAGAATAGAGAGAGAAGAAATATAGGATTCTGCTTTTTTTGCTAGAAAACGGGATGAGAGAATTGGCCAGATTCTCCCTCTATTTATAGCAGCATAAAAGGCGTTGCTGGAAAGACATACATGTTCGGATTAAACCAGTAACACTAGTTCGGTCCGAACAGGTGCAACCGGTTCGATTTAAACCGAACCGGCACACCAATATTTAAAAAAAAAGGCGCGCGGATTTTTTAAGAGGCGGGTCAGCTATGCGGATCTTGTTCGGGTCAACCGGATATGCTACGCGGATCTAAATTAATGTATTGGGCTATTAAGTTTTGGGCCAAAATATTAATTAAACTTTGTCCAAAAAGATAATATTTTGTTAAAGCCCAATCACAATCTCAAATCCAAATCCAAACCCGAGACCGGACCATGCCGAGCCGAGCCGAGCCGGCCGGTCGAACGGATGGCGCGTGGTGAAACCATGGTCATGCACGTCTTCTCCCCTCACAAAACTTGGTACCCCCAAGGGGCCCAACCCTTATCCAAATTTTTGCATTATAAATGTCAAAAACTCTTCCAATTTCCTCCATGTGGGATGAAGGCATTTTTCTCTCCAACTTATTCATTTCTACTTTATGGGCTTAACTTCAATTGGACTCATTCCAATTGGGTTAATACCCATAAAATCCAACAAAAATTTCTTAAAAAAAATTAAATTATTAGGAGAATTAACTTTGTAAATCAATTTGATTTAATATTTAATTATATAAATATTTAACTCATTCTTAGAAAATGAGGAATGAAATTAAAATATTAAATACTTAATGATGAGCAAATCTTCTAGAAAAATATTTAAACAAGGAAAATGTATATTTGTAAATTAAGCATATTCAGATTAAATTCAATTTAATTCTATATTTATTGAAAGAATCATGAACTTATTTTTATTATTTTTACTGATCTTGTATTTTTCCTTGATAGAAAATCGAATACAATTTCAACGAATTTCTAATATTATTATATTTTTTCTTAAATATCATAATATACATATCAAATTGGACACAAATTCATACACTAAAAGACAATGAGTTTTTAATTTAATTGTTGTGAAAAGGGTCAAAAAGAATAACATTTATTTTGTTTCTAACTTGATTAACAATTATCTGGTAAAAATTTGAACACATGACAGCATATGGCTTCGACCTTTCACAAGGTCGGACAAGGGTAAACTAGTGGGAGACAATCCCATCTTTCTTACGGCCCACAATTGTACTGAATGAGCCTAGACATTCAATGTTGTTTATGTCGTTAATCGGATCCTCTATATTCGGTCTTTTGTGGTGGAGATTTTCCATTGTAAAGTAAAACTCTTTTTCTTGTTTATTATATAATTCAACGTCTATTGAAAATCTCACACCATTCAAACCAATAGAGAGAGAGAGAGAGAGAAAAAAAAAAAGAAAAACTGCGATCGGAGTAGAAATTTCTTTACATAAGTCAACGTCGTTACTAAATACTATACTATATATGGGAATTTGGAAGTATAGATATGCCAGGAATCTTTGAAGATATAATATATGTATTGCATTTGATATTGACCTCGGTCGTCCACGCATATTATTAATTAATTTGTATTTTCATAAATTTTTAGGGCTTGTTTGTTTGGTGTTTGTGAGAGCAGTGAAGGTTTGTGAAATAATCTCGATTTGTGTAATGTTGTTTAATTGGGTTTTGAGATAGAAGTTTGAATAATAAAGTAGATGTAGATTATTTTGGAAGAGTTAAATTGTATATGTAAGACTTTAAGTCAAATCATGTGTGCACTTAAGAGATGTCAAATCAAAGTAAAGTTTGCATAATTTTTTTTATAGATGAGAAAATTATTATTTTTTTGTCTTTCGAAGAATAATTTGAAAATTGAAAAATAATTAATTTATTTCAAAAAATAGAAAACATTTTTGTTTGATTTTTTTCAAATAAAAAATAATTTTGTAAAACGCGAAATTAACAGACTGGATCTTAGTGTTTTCCCAATGGGTCAAAATAAAAATATAAGCATTATATAGACATCCGTCCCCACTCCCCAGTCCCCACCCCACTTACTTGCTTTGCTTTGACCATTGTAGAAAATTTCTTTTTCATAGCATAGCCGCCGGGAACATTAAATTGTACGTCTTTTTTAATTTACTTATAAGAAATATATCTCATCTCGTGGTATTAATTTCTTCTCATTTTTCAATAGTAAAGTACTAGGAAGTGGGTATTGAAAATGAAAGGGATCATTCTTTGCATCTAATTATATATATATAGGCATAGCTTCATGACGTGCATTAGTTATAGGCATATATATTTACACTCCTCAACTTGTCAAAACATTGTATTGTTTTGTTATATATTATCTTCATTTAAATAGATTTTATTTTAGAAAAATATATTTTTTATCTTTTGTTGTGGTTAACAGGTCTACTTAAATAGTTTTAAAAAATTATTATAAATAATATAGTTCGTTTAATTCAACAATAATTTCATAATAATAAATTTAACATCAATTAAAATACAAAATTTTAAAACATCATAATTGTAAAAGTAACAACAAATTAAAAATATATATGTATATATATGTAAGTCAAAATATGATTAATTAGTTTGGGTGTCTTTGTCTTTCGCTCATAAATTTTATGACCTCTGTTTCACGGAATGCTCACAAGGCATTATGATTGGTATAATTTCATGATTTTTAAAATTTGGCTAAGTTTAAAAGCAAAAGAACAAAATTTAACGGGACCCGTTATTCTGGAAAATATTGGATGCATGTTTTCTTCCACAGACAAATTAAAGCGAATTTACGAGGAGATTTCGGAGTTGACCCTGAAAAAGAAAAAAAAAAGAAAAAGAAAAAGAAAAAAGAATTAATTCCTCCGCCACGGCCCTGCCCCTGTGCTGTGTATATAAGTGTTTAATTGTACATATATTTATTTAAGGCAAGCTAGCTGGCTCAGTACTATATATCTCATTCTGAATTATAAAGCTTCTTAAGGTAATTAGCTGGTAAGTTAATGATCATATATCATATAATATACATTATAATTACAAGATCGATCATATATATACATATATATATATGTGTGTGTGAGTGTGAGTGTGTGTGTGTGTGTGTGTGTGAATCTGTAATTAAATTTATTCTATATATATTTGAAAATTGAAAAAATTATTCTTTATATTCTAGCTTAATAAAGAAACTTTAATCATTAAATAATTAATATGCATTAATTCCTTACTGTATATATATAGTAGTATTATATTTGCAGAGCTAGCAAATTAATGGGAGCTGGGAAATCAAATTTAGATGATTATCACAATATTGTAAAGCCCAAACAAAGCTGCAGTACAGGATTTGCATTTTCTTCCCCTGCTCGTAAGTTTCAATATTAATTCCATCTTCTCATTTTTATTATGATTTTGTTTTACTTTGATCGAGTTATTTTTAAAAATCGCATCTCATAGGTAAAAACAATTAATGGTATTTCTAGGTCCATCCTGCTCTCAGTTTCAATTTTATCCTTTCTGATATATTACATATTCATCAGATCAGATAGATTAATTCCTCGACATGCATGCAATTTAAGTAATTAATGAATGTGAAAAAAGAAAAAGAAAAAAACACCAAATAATTAATATATGTAGACATCATTTTTGTGATATGATGACATAAATTGCAGAACGTCATTTTTTGTTCATGCATGTTTGGCTTCTTCCCCTCCAATAATAATATTAATACGGTGATTTACACTCATACCCCCTAAGGTTTGAGCGTATAACAAAAAAAGCCATGTTGTTTCAAAATTTATAGGGACAACCCCTTTGGTATGGCCTATTTATAAAACACCCCTTACGGTGTTAAAAATTGATGACGGAATTTGATGACCTCAGCAAAATAATTTATTGATTCTCAAATTTACCCCTGGTCAACTTTTTTCAAGGTTGACTGGACTTTTTGATGGACTAATAAACTTAGGGTTTTGTTTGGGCGCCAAAACTCTAGGGGGTATTTTAGGGTTTTCTTGAGGCAAGGGTATATTAGACTTTTCATCACTCCCATTAAAGTTGACTAACATATGTTAGGTCAAGGGGATATCTCTGTAATTTATCAAACAACGGGGAATTTCTTATAATATCCCCAAATTTGAGGAGATCTAAGTGCAAATCACCCATAATAATATCAAAGATACAAAGACTTCTTTTTTTGTTTTGATAATCCAGGTGTCCTTAAGCTTGCGCTAGACTAATCATGGACCTTTAGAATATTAACTAAAACTACTTAGGGAGATTAATTATTCCTTTTTTTTTCCCTTTAAGTGTAATCCTATTTGCTTTCTCTAAATTTTTTAAAATAAATATATTTTTATTACATATTATCCTACTTTTTATTTTTATTTAAGTATCAAGAACTGTTAATTAACAAATGTAGATAGAAATTGTCTTGACTATATATATAAAACTTGCTCCAAGGAACGGAAGGAAAAAAAAAACAAAGGTCTGTCTAAAGTATATTTATTAACGAGAGAATTTCACTTTTGGTACCAAAATTTAATGGAACTCGACACATTTGGTACTTCCGTCAATTTTTTTTACGGAAATTCTAATTTTGTACGCAAATTGATGCTAAATTTGTAGAATTGGTCCTATAATTAAAGATTGCTGGCAAAGTTTATCGGCCCACTGTTTCATGGCCGACAGATTTACTCCACAATTCACAAGTCTGAAGCATTTCAGTCCCAATTGCAAAAATAGCTAAATTATTAATCATATTTAATAAATTTTATATATTATTATTAAATCTCTTAAACTAATTAGATTATATATATATATATATATATATATATATATATATATAAATATATATATTTATATATATATATATATAATAACATTTTATATAAAATCTGAAAAAATAAATATCAATTAAACTTATTAGATTTTTTAAATTTTGAAAAATATATTTTAAACTAATTAGATTTTACATATAATATGTATAAATTGAATATTATTTAATATAAAATTTGAAAAAGGAATCTTTTTAAAATTACATAAATATTAATAATCATACTTAATAAATTTATTATAATTAAAAAAAATACAAAACCTACCCATCCCCTAACCCACCCTCAAAATGGTACCTAGGCCGCCGTCGACCTGGGTTCGCCAGTCCTAGGTCGTGGGTTCTCAAATCCCAGGCCACCACGATCTGGGATCGGCGAACCCAGGCCGATGGCGGCCTGAATTCCATCATTTGGGGGGGAGGGGGGGTAAGGTCTAGGGTTTGATATTTTTTTTCATTATAATAGGATTATTAATATTTTTATAATTTTAAAGAATTTTTTTTTCATATTTTAGATTAAATATTATTTAATTTATATATATTATATGTAAAATCTAATTAGTTTAGAATTTTTTTTTTCAAAATATAAAATGTCTAATAAGTTTAATTGATATTTATTTTTTTCAAATTTTATATAAAATATTACCTAATTTATATATATTATATGTAAAATCTAATTAGTTAAAAGATTTTGTTGGTCTCAAGTGGTCAGATGAGGTCTAGAGGGGGGGGGGGGGGGAGGGTGAATAGACCTCTTAAAATTTTTCACAAAAATTTCTCTAACTTTTTCTTATCAGCAGAGTAAGCTGATCAAGATTCGTAAGACGACTAAGCTGATTTTGCACAAAGCTTAATCAGCAGAGTTGACCACTCTTCTGATATAACTTATCTGTTTTTAAGTTAAGCATAGTTTGAATAACTTGCTTGCAGCGGATTTGTAAGTATTTTTCACAAGTAAGTTTTCTTTACTTAAAAGATTTTGTCCCCAGTTTTAAAACTCCTTTAAAATCTTTTAATAAGTTGTTTGTTTGAAACCTTTTTGATAATATGCAAAGTAAGTATGCTATAATCAAACACACAGAATTTTTATAGTGGTTATATGGATTGAAATCCTTTAGTCCACTCTTCCAAGTCACTTAGATCTTGTGTTATACTATAAACACACAGTTTACAATATACAATGCTTGCGCCAATCAACAAATGAAACGGCCACAAGTGCACAACAAGAAATCCTACTCTCTGAAGCTAGATCACTCACTAAGATGGATCTACACTCCTCACAACACTTTTCTCTTTTCAGAATCACTAAGATGTATATTTTCTTTGTTCTTCAACTCGGCTTCTGTCAACAAATGACTCAGCTGATAGTGTTCTGTTCTTTGAGTTTTGAGACTTAGACAGATTTTGCTTCGAATTTTCTCTCAATTGTGTTGCTTGTCTCTAACTCTTGAAACACGAACTATTTATACTTGAATTTGAAATTATGTCCGTTGAAGAAAGACAGATTTCAACGCTCTCAAGTACTGGTCTCCCTTTTTCTGGAACGGCTACCTGCAACTGTGCACTGTACAGTTCTGTTGTACTTTCTGTCACGTCGCATTAAATGCACCTTGCTGATCCGAGGTTTCTCTTCAATCATTGGACTTTAATACCCTTCTCTTACAGGATTTATTACACCGAGTGCATTTATTACCGTTGCAATGACTTTCTGATCACTTCCACTCTGCTGATCGAATCTACTCGTCTGATGAACACTCTGCTGATCTCAAGTCGAACTCATCTGATTTGAGTCTGCTGAAAATCCACCAGTCTGATTTCGAACTCAGCATCAGATCAGTAGTCTTATGGACCAAAATTCAACCCTTCTAATTTTACTTGTCTTCTCAGATTGAATTTTCCCAGAGGTTGCTAAGCTTCCATTACTTAGCTGATGACTTTTGGAAATCATCAAAACCTCCCTTCACTTCTTCATCTTCATCTAACAGTTTTTTTGAAATTTAAAAAATCTAATAAGTTTAATTGATATTTATTTTTCATATTTTATATAAAATATTAATTAATTTATATATATATATATATATAATATATATATATATATATATTATATGTAAAATCTAATTAGTTGAAGAGATTTTTTTATCAAAATTTAAAAAATCTAATAAGTTTAATTGGTATTTATTTTTTCAAATTTTATGTAAAATATTATTTAATATATGTATTATATGTAAAATCTAATTAGTTTAAAAGATTTTTTTTTTCGAAATTTAAAAATCTAATAAGTTTAATTGATATTTTTTTTCTTCAGATTTTATATAAATATTATTTAATTTATATATTATATATATAAAATCTAATTAGTTTAAGATATCTAATAATAATGCTTCAAATTTAACTATATTTGCAATTGAGACTTAAATGCTTCAAATTTGTGAATTGTGGGATAAATTTGTCGGCCAGAAAATATGTTGGTTAAACTTTGCAGCACTATTTAATTATAGGATCAATTCTGCTAATTTTCCGTCCAAAATTGGAATTTCCACAAAAAATCGACAAAAGTACAAAATATGTCGAGCCCCATTAACTTTTGGTACCAAATGTGTTGGCTTTGTAACTTATGGTACTGTAACATTAAAGTAAGATTACTTATGTTACCAAAATTGAAATTCTTTCATTTATTAACTAGCCTTCTATTTTAACTAAAACTCTTATAAATTCATTTTAGAAATAAAAATATTGATTTTTTTTTTTATATTTTATGGTCAGTTGTTTAACTTTTTTAATCCTCATTATGATAATTATTATACTAGTAATATGGTTGTCAATGGGTCGGATTCTGGTCGAATCAGACTCATCCAGATCCAACTTCATTTCTATCGGATCATATCCTATCGAATTCAGATCTTGCTCGTATCTAGATTTTTGAGTCTAATGGATCTTGGTTAGATTTGATGGGATATCGGATCTTTTTCAGATCGAGTAAAATTTTCATTTTAAAAATTAAATAATATATTTTCCTAAAATAAGTTTATTAACTTTACAATTTTATTTAATTTCAGCTCACATGTTCAAACTTTCTTTGCTAATATTCATATTTTTACATGAAAATATTCATTTAAATAAATTTATAAATGAGTTATAATATACTATCTTCTTAAGTTGACAGTGAAATATTATTAATGTTACTTACTTTTATAAAACATTATGTATATATATCATTATCTTTATTTATTGTCGAATACAGATCTTTAACTGATCGGATCCATATTCGCTCCATGTGTTCCAGATTACTGATCTTTATAATCGGATCATGTCAATCGAATCTCTCATCGAACAATTATCCTAATAATCGAACCGGATTCAGATCGGATCTGAATTGAAATTCGCCCCCATTGACAACCCTAACTAGTAATATTAAAGGTCCGGTAAACTAAAAAGAGGGCTCATATAAATGGGCCAAGATAAAAGAATTTGGTCAGCCCACACAACAAACCATGTGGTAAGCGTTGAATTGGTGTCAAAATTGTAAACTACAAAAACGCCTCTCATCTCCACAGAGGCCTAATTTCTTCATTCCAAATTCCCAATTTGAATTTGACAACAAACAAACCCTCAGAGCAGCCATTTCCGTCCATGGCTGTCGGAGTTCTCTACACGGAACTTCGTGCCGTTTCCATTCTGCAAACGCCGTCCGCCGAATTGGATAATGAACCATTATTTATACCGCAGAAATTAATTTGGCAGAGGGGCAGTCACGGCAGTGTCAGTGTGATAATTTCTTGTTGTGAATAAAATTATAAATTGCAATAATTAATTGATCGATCACAGGAGAAAAGTATCTTACGAAGTGCGTTCCACTGCACAAAGCTGCATTACATGGTGATTGGGAAGCTGCTGAAAGGTTGTTGATTGATGATCCTACTTTGGCCAAAGCTCCCATAACCGAAGGAGGAGAAACTGCACTACATCTAGCTTCTGTAGAAGGACATGAAATTTTTGTTTCTAATTTATTGGAAAAGCTTGAAGAAAGTGAAACAGAAATTAAGAATAAAAAAGGGAGCACTGCACTTTGTTTTGCTGCTGCAGTTGGACGAATAAATATTGCAAGATTATTGGTTGAAAAGAACAAAAATTTACCAACAATCCGTAGTTCCGATGGGATCTCACCACTTTATATGGCTGCACTTGTAGGCCACAATCAAATGGCAGATTATCTTTTTCCATTATCTGGGTTTATGTTTTGGAACCAAGAAGATCAAATTGCACTCCTGACATCAGCAGTTGAATCTGGGTTGTACGGTAATTTCTTGTGGAACTTGTAGTGTTAAAATTGTTAATATTAATATGTTCTATTGTCAAAAAACTACTCCCTTTTTAGTATAGCTGTAGTTAAAGAAATGTGTAAAATGTTTTGGAAACTCGGGATCATAAGTGCAATTGTTTTTAACTACGAGACTAAAAGTGCAAACTATTACAATTCGGACCAACAACCATGTGGGATTAAAAATGAAGTATTGTCATTCTAATATGCATATAATTTTGTCAAGTAGTTTAATTTTAAAACAAAAACATCATTCTTCCTCTTCACAGGTCTAGCCATGAATATTGTGAACCAAAACAACAAGTTAGCTGTAGCTGAAGACAGCCATGGTGAGACACCATTACAAGTTCTTGCAAGGAAAACCTTAGCATTTTGTGGCAGCTGCACTGAACTAGAAGGACATTGGGGTAACATTTCCCGCACAAGAATTAGTAGTTCTCCACCAGTCAATCCCCATAACATATTATCGACTGAAATTTATAGTATTCTTATATTGTGGAAACATGTATACTCCATTGATTTAGTGATCATGATTTATTTCTACACTAACTTGCTCAATTGCCATTATTTGCCAGTACCGTCTTACCTGAGGTTGAAAACCCACAAAATGTCGGATCAATGCGATGCATATACATTGCTTGGTTGTCTTTGGGACCATGTAATAAGTCAAGAAGACGTTGAAACTGCACAGGTTGTTGGCAGAAACACTTCAAAACTCTTATTTGTGGCGGCAGAATCAGGCAATGATGAGTTCTTGGTAGAGCTGATACGTAGATATCCTGATTTTCTGTATAAAATCAACGAGAAGAAACAAAGCATATTCCATGTCGCTGTCTCTAAACGATATGTTCAAGTGTTCAATTTGATACATGAGTTGAGTGGTGTGAAGGATACGTTAGCTTCTCATATAGATACAGATGGCAATAACATGCTTCACTTAGCAGCCAAGTTAGCACCTGAAAATCAACTCAATTTTATTCCAGGGGCAGCTCTTCAAATGCAAAGAGAAGTATTGTGGTACAAGGTACTATAACCATCTTGCATTTTCCATTTTTTACTGTTAATACTGTGCTACCATTTAAATGCATGTTTCTGTTATCTTTGTTGGAGTGCTTTCAAAATAAAGGGTTTTTGTCTCATCTTGCATTTGAGTTTAGTGAATACTGGATTATATTGTATCATAATGGCTATTCATAAGTACTGGTTGCCAAACAAGTCATGAGTGGCATTTGCAGCACACCAGTTATAACTTATAAGACCAAATTAAAATTGCAGGATAAGGACTAAATGTGTATTCAATATTTATTGAAATTTTGCCTTATATGGAATGTATAATAAACTTAATTTCAGGAAGTGGAAAAGATTGTTCAACCGTCGTACAGAAACATGAAGAACAAAATAGGCCAAACACCCTATGACTTATTCTTATCAGAGCACAAAAGCCTAATGAAAGAAGGAGAAAAACTAATGAAACAAACAGCAAAAGCATGCATGCTTGTCACAATGCTCATCGCTACTGTCGTCTTCACCACTGCCTTCACAGTGCCTGGCGGCTTCAATAACTACGGTGCACCAATACTGAAAAACAAGAAAATGTTTATGGTCTTCCCGATATCCGAAGCAGTAGCGACTCTATCCTCATTGTCTTCAACGTTGATGTTCTTGTCTATACTCACTTCTCGTTACACAGAGAATGATTTTCTCGGTTCATTGCCATTTTGGTTGGTGACTGGAGTGGCGGCTCTTTTTGTTTCGATTGTGGCTATGGTGGCGGCGTTTTGCACTTGTCTTTTGTTCTATCAGCATGGGTTGGCTGTCGTTACTGCTATGCTGGTTTTCTTTGCGAGTGTGCCTCTTATGTTTATATTCTTGAAGTATCCTCTTTTCATCACTATACTACGTTGTACTTGTGGTTGTCGTCAGTTATTTCGGTCAAACAATAGACTGTTTTCATAGGAAATTTCTCTTGGAATGTACCTACTAATACCAGCTGTAGACCCAAGTTAACTTACCTGGTTTTTTAAGATGTAACTGAGTACGTTTTATTCTATTTTTTTAGTAAAGCAACATGAGGAATAAGTAATTAATAATTTATGAACATATGATTTGAAATTAATAGTATTATGAAAGAAAATGTTGTTTTTCTTAATTCAATTTTTCTCTTTCGGACAGATTATTGGAAGAAGGGATTGGTTTCTTTAATCTCCATTAGTCATTGGTTTGTTTTGTGAATTTCCCCATTTTATTCGTGGTAAGGTAAATGCATAAAACAATATGTATGAAATTTCTCTGTACTATATTTTTTTTCTTTAAAATCTCCTTTTGCTTTATTGTCGTTTTAGCCGCGCGAAACACATCTTTTTAAAATAATGACAAGATTGACTTGGATTCATATTCCACATATTTTTAATTACATATATTTTGGATCAAGAATAGTTGAATATATGATAACTCTGGGAAAATAGAGTTATCGCGTGTACTTTTTTGACTTAAATGTTGTATTTTCTTAAGTATTTGTGAGTCGTTTAGAATTTGAGTCGTTATTTTATTAATTTGAGTCGACTCTCATGTTAATTTTCTTGAATAGTACATGCTTCTGACATTAATTTGATATATTTGGGAACCAAAAAAGTAAATTCATTCGATTCAAAATTATGCACTGTTAAAAAGGCTAGCCCAATTGTAGAGAATAGTTCATCGAAGAGAAGAAAAAGATTCAAAATTGGAAAAGAAAAACAGGCGTGAGCAATAAAAGAGAGAGGGGTGGAGATGGCCCTCCCCCCGGTCCGTCCAGGGCTGTCCAACGGCACAGCCCAGGGTTGTGCCCCGTGCTATAAGTAGCTTGGGGCACATCCCTGCTTTTGGGACGCGCTCCTTACAAGAAGGCACTAGGTGGCGCCACCTGGTGCCTTCTTATTTGTTTTATTTTTATTTTTTTCTTTTAATTAAAAAATATTGATTAATAAAAAAAATTATTAATAAAAAATAATTAGAGATTGAAAAAATTAACCACGAATTTAATAACACCTTGTTTAATTTAATTAATTAGAAATGAAAGATAAATTTAATTATAAAAATTGTGTAAGATTTAATAACAGTTTGTTTTAATTTAAAGATGTAACATTTTCAGTTTTAATTTTGATTTATAAATTTGTCAACGAAAGTAAAATTTATTCAAAATGTATAAATCTTTGTCATTATTATTATGCTTAATTTTATTATTATTGTCACTACAGTTATTATTATTATTAATTTTCATATTTATTATTATTATTATTATTATTATTATTATTATTATTATTATTGTTATTATTATTATAGATAATAATAGGTGAGAGTGGAGAAGTTTTTTTTTTTTTTTTTTAATTAATTAGTGTTGTTAGCCCTGACGGTTAGAGACGGTGCCCAGGGGGATGAAGGTTCACCCGGGGTGGAGGTCGACACCCCTGGGCTGTGAAGGACCTGTGGGTTGGAGATGGCCTTAAGGAACATAAATTTTGGGGAGACTTACGTGGAGACTACTAGACAATTGAATTGAGGAGAGCAAAAAGGACGAATTTTTAGAGATAAGCGGGATTGAAGAAAGAATTTCATTTGGATTTATTATTATGATTTGAAGACATCATGAATTATTTATTTATGTACTATTTTATTTTACTCTAGGGTTTTGCGGATCCATATTTTGCGAATAATGTTTGATTTTATTTTCCAGTTTTAATTTAATGATTTTCGATCTATGGTTTATCTAATTTCACGCTTATTACTTTTGAATTGACTGGTCACATTTCAATAGTCCACTTATTTTTGATTGAACATAGGAAGAATATAATATAAATTAGATCATGGGTTCTTTGTTAGGATAGGAATATACCTAGTACAATCATATCCGAATTAGGTTTTATGATTCATACATGTTATTGTTTACACTTAGGAATAAGATTAGTGAGTCAATTGCATGCCTAGGTTCTTTAGTGGTTCGGAAGACAATTAAGAATAGATGTGACCTCTAGTATAACGAAAAAGAATCACTAGATAAAATTTGGAATTTGATCACCATTAGGAGCATAACATTGGTGAATTTTAAACTCTGGACCATCTTCTCATTTATATTCTCTTTAGTGTTTATTCGTTATGATCATATTTTAAGTAATTATTAGTTCAAGTAGTTATTAATTTAAACAAACAAATTTTCTTTAGAATTAGAATAGGAGTTTAAGTAGTGAAATCGGTAGATATTTAGTTTTAAGTCATCGTGGATACAACAATCTACTTCCACTTACTTATTTGATACGTGCACTTACGTGTGTAAAATCGCAACAACATCTAATTCAATAAATCCCTAATAAATAACACTATGCAGCGTAGTAAGATCTTAAAACATCATAAATGGTAAATTTCAACATTATAAATAACTACTAACTTATCAATTTGAGTCAAATATTTGAACTAACATACTAGTATAGTAGTATTTAGGGCAGTCAATGTGTCGGATTCTGGTCGGATCAGGCTCGTCGAGATCCGGCTTCATTTATATCGGCTCGGATCATGTCGGATTCGGATCTTGTTGGGATTGTGCTCAGATCTAGATTTTTTGAATCCAACGGATCTTGGTTGGATTTGTCCGGATATCGAATCCTTTTCGGATCCAATAAAATTTTCATTTAAATAATTACATTAATATTTTTTCCTAAAACAAGTTTATTAGCTTTACATATTTATTAAACATCCTTTACTAATAATTATATTTTTAGATGAAAATATTGGTTTAAATAAAGTTATAAACGAGCTATAATTTACTATTTTTTTTAATTGACATTGAAATATTATTAGTGGTACTTACTTTTATAAAACATTATATATATATATATATATATATATTATTCTTTTTATATTTTATCTTTAACGGATCGGATCGATCTAAATCCATATTTGCTCCTTATATTTCGAATTATGGATCTTTATAATCGGATCAGGTCCTTCGAACAGTTATCCTAATAAATCGAACCGAATTCGAACGGATCCAGATTGAAATCCGCCCCATTGACAGCCCTACTAGTATTTATGAACCAAAAAAGAAAGAAGAAAACACTAATGACTTTATCCAAAGACGTCTTTGATCGATTGGGGGCTTTGGAATGCTGGAAAAGTGGGCCAACTAAAAAAAGAAGTCGAGCTAGACATATTTCAAATTCGTTTTTTGGGCTTAATTGACATTATTGGACCAATTAGCCCAAGTCATCCCATCAGCATCCATAAGCTACCAACCCATGGGACATGTTTTTTGTCTTTTTGGTTCTGTTGAACTGAAAACAGGCTAGGCTAATGACTAGTAAAATTGAGGTTCCATGATAAAATAAAAAAATATTGAGTTCAATATTTAACGTGGGTTTTCCTTTAATTTAATATTAATGTTTGATTATTTGTAATTTTTTGTATTTCAGACAGTTATTGAAATAATTACTAATGTAGCGATTGATGATAAATGTATTTTTTTTTTTTTTAAATGAAAACAAACTAGTATTACTATAATTTGAGGCATAGGAGTAAGAATCACTCCCCAATCATATCCTAGTTATTTGCTTGTTACTGTATTGGGGGTTTATACTAGATAATTCAAGGGATATTATGGTCAATGATAATATTTAGATAGGGTGCTAATAAAATATAACAAACGAAAAATCTTGCTAATTAAAGTTTTCTTATAAAATCTTTTAGTAATCAATATCTACTGAATATAATATATGGTCATCACTCATCAATATGAAAGGCTGAGAAAGTATGCGCATAAACAAGTCACGGAAGCAATCTTGTTTTCGTATTCATAATTTCCTGTTTATGTCATTGACTAATTGATCTTTAACTTGCATCATATTTGCACATCTATACATAAGGGAAAAAGATCTGTTATGTGTTAGTTTACACAGAGTATGACAAAAATGTGAGATATAAGAAATTAAATATTGTTGTGCCTAGTTATTGTATTGTAATAATTTCCTGGTTAACACTAATAATAATGTTTGCGTAAAATTTGGTCTGGCTTGCCTCGATGTGCAATTGGCTCGAGGCAATTGCCTCGATGTAAAATAAAGTGAGTGCGGGCATGCCAATGTTTGTGCGTGCAAACATAACGGTTTAAAAAATGGACATGTTATGACAAAAATTGAAATATAAATTAATGTCCTGACAAGGTTGACTTCTAATCAATCGATTGCGGCGGAATAGGCAAACACTACCCCTGATTCTTTTCCATGCCTGCCTGGCCGCAGGACTTAAATAATTTATGATAACCTTTCTGAAATGCCAAAGTTCCATAGCCGCTTGACGGCTTACACAGTACATCAATGAATTTACAAATCAGTAATGGAGTTGATAATCAATCAGTTTAATTTGTATCGACTTTTTTGTTTTTTTTTTGTATCGACTTGACTTCAAAGACATAACTAACATACTGACCATGCATCAATGAACATAACCTGACGTAAAACATACTTCAATAGAATCAAGAGATATGGGCCAAATACTTCCATATATTAATTAAACATAAAAGAAATACATGAGTCTTAGCCTACAATAAGTTCCCCGATTTACGAACATTACAAAGTGTGCAAAACAATGAAAAGTCCCCTGTGTTAGCATATGTTTGCCAAAACGAGTTGATGATTCTTTTAACTCTTGATAAATTACCCCTTGATTGGCAGGTAAACCGCCAAATGAGCTGATATGTATTGTGCACTTTGTTGACAGTAAAGTAACATTGACAGCAGGAGACTGCCATCAATGGATCGCCCAACCTTGGCAGATGGCTACCAATCGGGCTCCTAATCAGCGGGTGGCCACTGAAAAGGGCATCTATCGAGCAGATGGCTACTCAACAGATAGCTATCAAGCAGATGACTACTTGATAACGAGCCCATCAAGCAGATGGCTACTTGATGAGGTTGTCATGTAACTACGTGGGCACTTACATGACGGTTGCAACGTACTATTTTGCTTGAGATCTAATGGTTTCGCTCGAAACAGCTTCGCTGACGGCGGAAGCAGCTTTGCGGCTTACTCTTGAGCGGCGGTGCTGGCCTTCAGGCTGCCATGTCATGCTGTCTGCGGAGGATTGACGATTGATATCAAGGAATTGGTAATGCTGACTGACTGACAGAAGCAGCGTATGCTGGACTTCCGGAGAGGCGTTGAGCCGATTTCAGTGTAGACTGAGTTGATTGATTGAGTTGTGTCTGTGTTGAATGTCAATCCTCTTGCACTTATAGTTGTTTGCTGGCCTGATCGGCTGATGCTCTCCATTATCTCCACAACTTCCACTATTGGCGGTTGTCTTCCTCAATCCCACGTTCACTTGCAGATTTAGTTGGCAGTTTAATTTGAATTATGCTCAATCTCTTAGTCTTTTAATGTTTGTAACCAACTTGGAGATATTTAGGGAAGTGGTTGTATTTACCTTAACTAGCCAGCTAATTACGTGGCTTTTGTAACTTATCCTCTAATTAATTATTTTTATAATTAATTAAACCAACATTTCCGCTGCTGGGCCAATTTTAGTCCACACCAATTGATTGGGCCTTGTTGATGAGTATATTTGGGCCATTCATTAATTAATTAACTGGGGCCTTTTAATTAGTCAATTAATTAATCCTCACTTGGCCGAAATAACTTCCTGGACTAATTAGGCCCACCTTCTTATGTCGGGCCTGTTTGGATTCGTATTGGTCCTATTTAATTGGGCATGTTGCTATATCATGGCCTTCCGTCAGCCCAACCTGTTCATCGACCCATCATCGAGCTAATATTCCTCGATCAATCGAGGGTGATTTTTTGGGTACAAACAAATAATTAACCGGAAAAGGAAAATTCACTAATTACCTTTAAATAATTACATAAAGAAAATGAAAAACCAATTTGACGTTAAAATATTAAATTTTTCACCATTGACGACTTGGAAATTATAGAACTTATCAACTAACTACAATAATTTTTATGCAAGAACATAATCAGTACTACTATTTAATCCAGAAAAACTGATGGGGTCTCCATCCGCCCTTGATTGACATGGAAATTATATATAGAACTTACAGCCGAAAGACATATAAGTAAAAATAGATTGACGGCCCGGCCCAGACATATATGTTAAGCAGTTGTTATTTTTGTGTATACAAAAATTTGTTGGCCCAAATTAATTGTGTCCAATCCATCGATCACCTTAAAGGCTACCAACCTTTGGATATCATTGATAGATCCACTCATCCACCCTTTAATTTATTTACCTTTGTTTTTATGTCATCACGTCAAACTAATTTGTTGACTGGCGTGGCTGGCCTGTGGTGGCTCCGTTAACGTTATTGTTGCTCAAGATATCACCCGCAACAACACGTACGATTGGTGGAAGAATTAATCTTGATTATACGATCGATGAATGCCCAAAAAGTGGGTGTGTTTGGGTTTTGGTATTGGTATTGTACGTTGGATTGAGAAGAGGTATTTTTTGAAGAAGAATCACTCCCTGTCCCTACCCCTAGTAGTCTATCTGCTGCATATCGATCCCTTAGACTTAGACCCCATTAATTAATTAATTAATTAAAAATTAAATACTTTCTATTGAGATTTTGAGAGAAAATTAAATGAATGAATGATGAAATTAATAATGCTTGGGGGAGGTCGACGATATTAATTAATTTATAATCCATTTTTATAGATATGGAGAAATTACATTAATTATCTACGTACCGTGTGGCCATCGCGTTAGCTAGCTAGTTTTTAAGAGGAAATTTCTCATAATAATTAATGCATGCAACACCAAATATAATTCAGCCACGTCTACAGCCTACATATATATATGTTTGTGTTGTACTTGTGCCTGCCCTGTGGTATTGTATATTCTTAATTTTATGAATATATATATCAAACTTGGTAGGAGTATATATATATTTTCAATTCATTGACCGTTGCGGCTTGATTTTTATTTATTAAATTGTTTCACCCAATCCAAATTATCTGAAAAGTAAACCAAATCATATATATATATATATATTGTATAATATTCAGTATGAACTTTGAACCAGAATCAATTGATGCGTGTAACGCGAACACACATACGTACACACATTTATATTTATTTACGCGTCAGCCGATAAGGAAGGAAGGGATATATGCATATATGGTTGCAATTAAGTTGTTCAATTTTGGGTACATGACCACATAATATATTTTGCATTTGACTTTAGTAATCAAATATATCATTCGATCTACCTATTCAAAATTATTACATTTTTTTTACTTTATATGTTTTCCTTCTTCGCTTAAGTTAATATATTCTAGAAATTAACAACTTTAGTTGAAATCAAATTTTCAGAAATTAATTGTATTATAGCCACGTACTAGAACTTTTTAAACTGATAAATAAGTCCATGAACCTGAAATGCGAATAATTAATGTCCCAATTTATTTTACTATAAGCCGGTTAATTCAATGATTTTAAAATTGTATGAATTTAAGAAATTAATATACAATAATAAAATGCATCAGGATATAGCAACAGTACTTGATAAAATGTAGAATGAATTTTATACTATAGAAAAAAAAAAGATCTAATTGCAAAAGGACCGTATTTGCCGTCCTATATATATATACTAGGTCAAATGCTCCACGCACTTGCGTGGAGGTTATTGCCCATTTAACAAAACAATAGTAGTACAACATAATTTGATTAAGTTCCACCAAATATACCAATAAAACTGTGCAATTAAATTAGGCTAGCATCGATCAAGACAACATGAATTTCAAAAATTTAAACTAAGTTTAACTACCAATAGTAGGGAAATAATGAACATAAGAGAAACAATCAAAGATACTAAGTAGTCCAACCTAAAACAAACATGTCCACCCCTAACAGATTCTTCTCTCCAGTGCTAATTTTTTAATAAATGCAAATGCAGTTAAATTTACTCAAAAAGCATTTTAAGTTCCTGAAGCCTTGTCATCCGGACTTCCTCGCCTGTTAAAGCTCCAAATATCATCCGTTATATTCGTGATTGAACTTGCTGCAAACGTTCTTCTACTGTGTCCTAAAACATCACAAATTTAACACATATAGATCAAATTTAATATTCTTCATGTGTTAGAAATTAAATTATAACATGAAGTAAAATTGTTACCTTGACAATGAATCTTCTAACACGAACAGTTCGTTTCTGACCAACACGATGAACTCTCATGGTCGCTTGCTCTTCCACAGCTGGATTCTACCATGGATCCTACTTGAATACAATAAATAAAAATTCAGACATCAAAGTTGAAAATTGTAATAAAAATTGCAGTTTCAAAGAATATACCATTATAAAGACATTGGAAGCTACAGTTAGATTCAAGCCAACACCACTGGCTTTTAACGACATTAATAAAACTCTTTTATCTTTAGTCTCATTAAACTCATGCAAAACCTTCTCTTTATATTTCTGCACCAATTTCCCATCATATCTCAAGAATAAAAAATTTCTCTTTTCCAATGCAGTTTCTAAAATATCCAAGAATGAAGTCCACTGGCTAAATACAATGGTCTTTTCACCAGAACCCGAGCATCGTATTTTTTCCAAGCAGTAAATGAGTTTGGAAATTTTCGAGGATTATTGCCACTTGTTTTCACTGTCTATTCTGCTCTTACCTCCAGATGGCATGTGATTAGATCACTTTCCTTAAGCTTTTGCCGACAAATTGGTCATTGGCCAGCAGGTGGATTGCTCTAGCTCATGATAAGGCACTTACGGCACATTCTATGGGCACACGGGGTTGGGACAGGGTCATCTGCTGCCTCGAGGCAAATTGGACATTTTGCATTTCCACCATTTTTTAGACCCTCGACTACCTCTTCTACGTATGCTCGAGAAGGGCCTTTTTGGGCAAATTGGACATATAAGAAGGGAATGCATTGCTACTTTTGAAAGAAACTAAATTGTCTTACTTCATGACAAGGAGAGGATGGTTGCAGCACTGCCTCAGTCGAGGTAGCAGCTCGAGAATATTTGCGTAGTTATGAAGAACTTTTCCTTTGGAAAGTAGTTGGTCAATTTGGACCTGTTTAACGTAATAGTGTTAACTTTGTTAACTAAAGATAATAATATGATAATATTTGTTTTGCAAAGTGACTTACTTTGGATTTCATGAAGAGGGCATCGTAGAATTCATTCTCTAGTTATGATTTATCACACTCAATGGATATCAGTCGGTGGAAGAACAAGGATTGGCCTATACATATAATCCCAATATGCATAATCAACGACGTGTAGCAACATAGCTACAATAGTTGACAAAGAAAATATATGGTCACCTTCCTTTGTTCTTTGACTCCTTTGTCCTCCTAAGCATCAACTGCCTGAGAATGCCCTTTACTTGTCATAAGGCCTCTGAATCAACTTGCTCCACCTACAAAGGGTCAAAAATAATGAAATGAATCTATGTGGGATGGTTTGACATAAAGAAAAAATGCAAATAAACTGCACTCAATATTAACTTTATACCATGCCCAATTGCACCACAGCTCAACTAGCAAGAAGCGTAAAAGGCTGTATAGATCTTCCAAATCATTCTGCATAAATAAAGTTATATATTCATATCATATTTAGAGTTTATAATCTTAGTAAGAAAGGAAGGGAATTTGTAAAGAATTAACGTACCTGAATAGGAGTTCCAATAATACACCATCGGCAATACGAGGAGAGGACAAACCAAAGGCAGCTTGAGCACCTTCACTTTTATATGATTTGATAGTGTGAGCTTCATCTAAAACCACTCTATGCCATTCAACTTTATGAAAAATACTGGCCATTGAATCCTGTTAACATAAAAATATATGTAAAGGAAACTGATATATAATGGAGTAAATCAGATGTTCTTTTTCGTTTCTTAAGTTATGAAGGCTTAAACTTTTATGGGCCGAGCTTAAGACACCATAGGTAGTAAAGACTACATGAGGTCTAGCGATATATCTAGGATCACTGGATATGTCCCCACTATAATGAACAAAGATAGATATGCTATTTGAAACTGAATGTGTTTTTAAGCTCATCCTAAGGAACATAACAAAGATGTCAAAATAAAATTAGCATAGCTCATAGGAATTTCTCGATTTGAATGCAAATAAAAAAAAAAAAACCAACCATGAAAAAGCAAGTTAAATACAGCACTATATACATAAAGTCACTAACCTTCCATTGGCCTAAAAGAGGCATAGGACAAACAATGAGGGTACCACCTTTTACTTTACTATCCTCCTCTTCCATGACAACTCGTTCATTCTTAGGGTAACCTTTGCCTCTTCTAGCAAGTATCAAAGCAATTGTCATCACAGTTTTTCCAAGTCCCATTGCATCAACCAAAATCTGCTTATACCATCATCAAGAAAGTTAACAATACGAATTCTTATCTTTCACGTCCAAGAATATAGAGAAAACTCAATCACTTAATCAGTTATTAAAAAAATAAAATTACTGTCAGGATATACATTAAATGTTATCTTTTTATAATAATAGTAATAGAAATTAGTCATATATTTAACCCTCCTCTTGCAGTCAGTTTTGCAGTTGGAAAATCGGGTACTTTGCTTTGCCAGAACAACATCTTCTATGCTCAGTCTCAACATGTTCCAATTTCCAGAATCATAGATAAACTTCAACACACGTCATCTTAAGTTTATATGTCAAGGTTAAACAGGGATTCAAACCTTTTTATTGGCCTAAGAATAGGTGCATCTTCATATATACCCTTGCGAATTATCTGCAGGAACATCCCAAAAATAAAAAACCTTCACAAATTTAGAGTTAACAACGGAGAAGTAATAAACTAACATAATGTTAACATTAGGTTGAAAAACATATGAAGTTACTGGACAAAATAGGAAACATTAGAAGCAAAAAAAAAACACAAAATTATTTAAAGAAATTAAAATCAGAAAAAATATTAAATGAAAAAGGAAAAGTAAGGTAAGGTAACAATCCATGCTTGTAAAAGTGCCTGCACAAAAAGGAACAAAGTTAGAAGCAACTTTTTTCACCAAACCAAATGGTAACACGAATACAAACAAGAAACAAGAATTACTCCGTCTAATAGAGAACTCAGTTGTAATCTTAAAATTGCCACTTGATTTGATATCAGTGTTGCCTAAAAACCATAAATACATCTTTAATAAGCTAGACAAATTGATAACAACTAAAAACAATAGAAAGAGATAAAGGGAGTGGAATAGATAATTTATCATATACCTCCATCTCCGGAAGAGTGTTTATCTCTCTCTCATAGTTAGAAGGGTCAAAGTTGGTAACCGCTTTTCTCCCACTAGACTGCATGGCTGCTTTATCAATTTTGACGATTTCGATTTTGGGAAGAAACTGAACTTTTAGGAAAAAACTGAACTTACAACCCACCACCACAACCGCGCCGACGCCGCCAGTCCACCTCCTTCACCGGGAACCAAATTGAATCCCGTAGCTGCCGAAATCAAAGACAGGAGAAAAATGAAAAATCAATGGAGGAGATATTATTTAAGGTTAGAAGGAAAAGAGAGAAGATAATTGAAAAGTCTTGTGTTGGGAAGAGTGGAGAAATAAGGCTGATGATTATAAGGTAGCTTATAAGAGAAGATTGAGTTCCCCTTTTTCAATTGTTTGTAGAGGGACGTCGATTATCAAGCCGCAAAAAGAAAATAAAAAATCACATGGGGCCCACATATTACAAATTGACCATAAATAAAAGTAATATATTAAAAGCAAAATGAAAACAGAACAAGAGCAATTTTCTGGAAAAAATAAAGAAACGACGTCGTTTAATGATTAAATGTGCAAAAAAAAAATGGAAAAGAAAATGCTGGGCACTGTTCATTGTCCGCCTTGCGGCTTATAAGTTATAATATTAAGATCTAGATCGGTTTGCTCAGTCATGACAAGTGTTTTTGTGGAGGATTTTTCAGATGTACTTGATTTTCTTGAATTTGAGAAAAATATTTGATTTTAATTACTTGTTAGATTAAAAGAATAATTAATAAGCTTGACTTTTTGAAAATTGACATTTTTTTGTAGAGATTATGAATTGAAAAGAAGTTAGAATCGAGGTTATTATGTATGCGGTTATTGTTTTTAAAGATTTTGAAAAGAATAGAAGTATGACAGAAAATATTACTTTTTGCAAAATTTGTTAGATAAAAGTTTTTTTTTTTTTTAAAAAAAAAGGTTATATTTTAAAATTGAGATTGAAATTCTCTCTATATAAAAAGAAACGGAACATGTTAATAAAAATACCCTCACATGACATCATCGATTAATAAGCCCTATTTTATTTGACCATGTCTTTTTTGCCCTGATCACGCATCATCGACCATATTTACCAACCAAGAATTTCAAATCTTTTACTTTGAAAAACTAAGCTCACTTCGACTATGTTTACCAAGAATTTCAAATCTTTTACTTTGAAAGACTTTGTACTTAAAATACTAGTTCATATGATAAGCAAAGCTATTTTAGATTTTTAATTAAGTTACAAAATGTTGGTAATTAGTTCTTATAAATTTGGTCTTGCCCTTACTTGTAGACTAATAATTTAAAATACAAAATCATGAATTACTTAATGGGAAGCTTAAAAAGTCAAAATTAATGATGGTATAGGTCCTTGTAATAAATAATATTATCAAAGACATGAATAAATATACTTGGGTGCACGTGCATGCTGTACCATTAAATTTCGAAAACGTCCAAATTCCAAATATAAGTCATTAGTAGTTGTACTAAGAAGGTCGATGTCAATTACTTTTAATTATCCAGAAAAGGAAAATTGGGACAATTCTATTCTATTTATGTAGACAACGTTGGCACTTAGCTTTCTGGGCACCATATATATAGACTAACTGAATTAATTAATGAAAATAAATCAGATACTACTATCCATCCCCACACGGCCACCTGATTTCATTCCCAAGTCTTTTTCATATTTTTTTTTTTTTTTTAAATTGGCTAGCTTTTCATTCAAACAGAAAATGTCACTTGCACCAACTAAGAAGCTGATTAATTTTACTAATTTAATATTCTACCTATTGCAAATCATACATACAAACTGAATTAACTGTCCCATCACATGTAGATCTCATCTCAACCAAAATTAATTAATATTGAAAAGAAATATCTGGGATAATCAGATTTCACATATATATAAATATACTTATCAATTTATTAATATAATAGTATGATACAACCATTTTTTTTTTTTGGTAAATTTAAAACAGCCATTTAAGACAATAAATTAATTAAGATGTAAAAATTAAAATTACTTAGTACAGAACTACGTACACAAGCTAGCAGCAGCAGGTAACGTTTTACACATAAGGAATCATACTAATACAAACATATATAGGCATAAATGTTAATTATTGTCTGTTTATGGATCATAGCTAGTTCACCAAATACGGGCTCCGGCACGTGTGGGCTGCAGGGATGTGGCGGTGGTTTGGACATCGACGACGACGTTGTCGGCTAAGAGATGATCTGCGACAGTACTGCGACTGTTTGAATTAGAGGCATGATCTTGCAGCTGATTGTGCCCAAAAAGTGAGTGGCTTTGGGCGGGTTTAGAAGTATTAATTGGTGAAGAGGAATCAATAATATTCCCCATGCCTAGTTTTTCTGCTGCATTTCCCCTAGAACTCATTTCAATTAATAATTTATGTATGAAGATATATTAATTTGAAGATTGTGAGTAGAAGTATGTTGTAGCAAAGAATATGGGCCTTTTATAGAGATTTTCCTGAAAAGGGCATATTAGTCATTTAAGCCCATTAATTGTATACATTTTATAATTGTATGTATAATTTTGTTTCATATTTAGGTGCATGAGATCTAGAAGCTATCTCCAACACTGAAGATGATGAGTCACATAAACCATGATATTGTCAAAGAGGTTGTAGTCTTGTTGTAATCACTGATAAAGTTGAGATCCTATGATCAAGAGTTTATGGGTTCAATTTTCATGAATATTGATATTTTCTCTAGTTTGTTACTAGTTTTTTGTAGTTGTTTATTCTTTGTACGTACTTGAACCGTTATTGAAAAATATTTATGATTTAATGATCAAAGATCAATGTATTAAAAAAAAAATCATAAAAATAGCATATCGCCTGAACACTAAGCTAAATAAGCAAATGTTTCACCGAGTCCAGGTTGACTAATCTCATCTTTCATGCTTAAATATGTCATTGGTTTCCAAATGTTTTGCCTTTTCTTTTGGATAATTTTGATCATTTTTGCTTTGGATTTTGACTTCTTGGTCGATTTATTCAGTCAGTCATGACGACACTCAGTTACCGACCAATGATAGTTATTCTTTGAAATTCCAGATGTAATAATTAATGGTGCATGTACAGGGCAATTAATTTAATTAAATTATATATACTCCGGCCGTATTATCAGATTTGGGTGCGTGGCCTTTTGGCGGTGAAGGGGTTATAAAGGTGCGTAGTCTATTAATCAGCATAGCGCTGCTATTATTTTTTCAACCCAAGTACAGTGAAATTATGCATCTTCATTTAAATATTTTTTCGTGAATGAAATATAATATTGAGTGTTTGATTATATATTTTTTTTTGTATCTACTTTAGCTCCCCCTAGATAAAATTCTTGGATCCGCCCCAACCACTAAAGTCGGCACTTTGGCATCCAAGTCACCGAAGTTAGTATCAATATGTCCGACGAGAAACCTAAAACGAAGTGAAAATAGATACTAACATGTCATTAATTGAGTAGTTCGTCTATGATAACCCCAAGTATAGTGACTAGTTGAAGTAACCAAATTTGACTTTTTACGGGTTCATACCGCATGACTAGAAAATATATGATGCCGCTAATGAGAATTGCAAGTTGAATAAACGTTCCTAAATGGATAAAATATAAACGAGACTTAGTTCAATTCAATGATGATAAAATGGTTATTCATTGATTGAACTGGGAATGCATATTGATCATAAGATGCAGCATAAACAGTGCAATTACTACCCAAAATATAAGCTTATTTGGTGAACCTGGACAGGGCATGCATCACGAGGAATTTAAGTTAGATTTGACCAAATTCATTCAATCATATGACAAGCGTAGGCGGATCCAAGAATTTTATCTAGGGGAACTAAAATAGATACAAAAAAAATATCTAATCAAACACTCAAATTTATATTTTATTCACGAAAAAATATATGACGAGATATAAACCCGTTATTTTATCAATTTATATAGCTTAGTTAGTGGTGAATAATATTATAATAAAGTGCCTTCCGAGCTTTATATATACTATTTCTTTAATTAGCTTGATTTGAACTTTTCTTTCTTAGATTATTATTTTATTCATCTATTACATCATGAAGTTTAAAATATCTAGATCCTTCAAGGATCATCCTTGTCCTTTTGCCATCCGTTTTATTCCTTATTTATGTTAGTTTGAACTTTTCCGATAAAACGTGTTGAAAATTGGAACTTATATAATACTAGGCTATGTGCTCCACGCAATTGCGTGGAGTTATTGCCCAGTTGTTGTGGTTTAAGGATGGATGAGTAGATATATACATTTGCAAAATGAAGGGTAGTTGGCGTAAATCGTAGATCAATAAAATGAATACCATCCGGCCTTGTTTTTCTTAGAGAAAAGTTAATCACCTTTTATGACATGCTGGCACTTGCACAACGCATATCTTTTAAAGATTTAGTTATAAATATGAGCACATTTTCAGAAACAAGCAGCCCAGTTTCCAAATTTTAGTATAATAGATAGGCTAGTTTGAAGATGAAAAAATATCTGACAAGCGCCAATACCTCCATATTTATCAATATATTTTTGAAGTTAGCTGCATCCAACATTTTGCATATCAGGCCCCATACGCAGATAGATGCTTAGTGTAGTACTCAATAATTGTGTTTGATAACATACTCTAAACATACTCCAGAGTTGATCGACATTCTACTCTAGCAGCATCACATCCTTATATATATAACGATGTCTCCATGAAATCAAGTGCTAAAAGTTTCTACATCTCTGTATTTATTCCTAGATCACTCACTCTTCAACATTGAGGATATCAAAATAGACCTATGAGTTATGGAATTATACAAATTTGCTTTGTTGCTCTGTTTGCCTCAAAAGTATCCATCATCCTATGAAATTACAATTGAAACTTTTAGCATGATTAATTGAAGGTTCAGTTGCAACTTCAATGCAAGAGTAACAGTCACGAACACGACAATACATCAAAGTATTAAAGAATTGGGGGGCGGGGAGGGGGGGTTTGACATAGCAATGAGACAATCAAATATAACTGTACAGCTCAACATGAAGGTATGAACTAAACACCACAAACAGAAAATAATTAATACCTTGGCATGTCTACAGATTGTTGTTTGAGGATCTTCGACTCTTGCACCACTTTTTCCATGATCATTTCCTGATCAGCAAGTGCTTATGTGCAGAATTTTCCTTTTCTAGTTTTTCTTGCTCTGCGGACTTAATTCCATTCCTAGCTGCACCTAATCGCATCTGCCGAAAAAATGCCCAAAATAAATTAAGACATTGCTGCATCAACTTAGAACTCTGGTGAGGTCAAGATATCGCTGTAACACATTTATCATTTATATTGGCCTAGCGGGCCTAAGATATATCTGAGAAGATCACAAAGATAACCATAAAGATATTTTTGCAACCCTCAATGAACATCAAAACCTTACATTTAAAAAGTGCAATGGAGACACGTATTGTATGAGGCACCATCAAGTATAGCCTCTTCAAGTTTCTCAATGGTTTGGCTGAGATTTTCAACCAGTAAAGCTTTCTGCTTATTTGACATATCGATTATTTTACTGTCCACTCACATTATATTATTCATTGAAGTTAGTATTTTCGAACGAAGTTCATTTAAATAATAGTATCCTACCTGACATATTTCGACGTCTCTTCAGCACCAAGATTTGATTTGAACTTCTTTTACTATCGATGCATTTTGAAGAGAACTTCTCAAATCATCAGCATTATTTCTATACTTGAGACGCTATAGAGCCCTTGTATCCTTCTGTAGTGCCGCAACTTAAAATTCTAAAAGACAAGAAGTTCAATACTAATTTTTTGTCACACAAATGAAATTTAGATCAATAGTTCATTCTTACACATCTAAAGTTTTTCTTGTAGAGGAGCAATGACTGACTTAATGGGAATAGAATCATCATCATTTTGATTGGCATAGACCTTTCTCAGAGTTGTTTCATCTGAATATTGCGCATCTCATGCTTCTTTCTCATCATTTTTGAGTTTCTTCATGTGAAAATTTGCATCAGTCAAACTCAACACAATTAATTTCCATAAATTGAATGGTTATGTTAAAAGCAACACACACGATGTATCAAGAACCAATCTCATCCTCTTGTTATTTGTCAGTCTCCATTCCCACACACCGTCAAACTAAAACCTACTCAACAAAATAAAAGGAAAACATAGTCCTATCAGTTGTTAAAGGCACACAGGAAAAAATATATTAGACAAATAAAAAATAATCCAAAAAAATTGAGCAATAGAATTCAATTGATGTTGAGGTTAGCACAAGAGGGCCACAAAGACCACGTGAGAATGACAAAAGAGACCAAATATGAAACAATTCGATAAAGATCCACATAAATATTCCTCGTAGCTACAACAGAGGCCCTCGGTTGAGCTGAACCAAAACACGTAGTCGGTAGTACAAACACGTGTGCTTGACGAGTTAGAACTACACACCTCCCTGAGTAGTCCAACAAGAACAAATTTTGGCCACAAATTGCATCCCTGTAATCCAGTAAAAATCAACCCAAAACAAAAAGTCCACAACAACACATGAGCAAGATGAATCCACAGGAACCACCGCTAATAAATAAAAAATTTGGCAGTCTATTTATTAACTCTCATAAAATTACTCAATTGAATTATAATACCTGGAACTGGAAAATATATATTTGAAATGAATATTAATTAAAGTAGTAAGAATATAACAAAAGTATGAAGTACAGAACTCAGATATGCTAATGCTAATGCTCTAGCTGCAGCCGCACTCACCTTTGCTTTGGCATTATATTTTGAATTGCTATGAACAATATATTATGGAATGAATTAATGGTTAGATTATTACCTCACCACAATCCAAGGAATTAAAAAAAAAAAGACTTTTTCTTATGAATTAGTTAAAAAAAAAAAAAAGCCCTAAAATTTTATTACAATTAAGAACAAAATATTTATTAATGACTGTCTCTATCCATTCTTAACTTTTATACTTTGTCTGTTTTAATGTTGCTAATGGATAGTATTTCTTATATGTCTCCCCTTTCTATATAACTACAAGGCCCTACTCCCCTCTTGCTAAAGTCTTCAATAGAACAGCTAACTAAGATATTACTGTACATAGTGATATACCATCATTGAGGACATACATATGTTATGTGCTATAAATTTTAATAATATCTCTGGAACAAGCTTTGATTGAAGGAAAATTATTACTTGCCAAAGCATCATTCAAAAAACTACAGAAAAAAGTAACCTAAAAAAGAAAAATAAATTCAACTAACCCCCTCTTGCTAAATCCCTCAATAAAACAAGTAAGATATCCCTGTACATACTTATATACTATAATTGAGGACATAAAATTATCAGAAACAAGCTTTAATCCAAGAACAATTCTTACTTGCCAAAGCATCATTCAAAAACTACAGAAGAAAACTAACCTAAAAGAGAAGGAAATTCAACTAACCTCCGAGAGATGAGAAAATTCACAAGCACTAGCAGCACTAATAACTGTTACAAAAAAATCATAAAACAACATCAATAGAAGGACCAGAAAAGCCATAATTATCGTTACTATCCTAAAAAAAAGCATACAATTTAGAAGAAACACTATTGAGAGGATTAGTTCGAACAGGTACAAAGCAGAATGAGAAAACAACCCTGACCAAGATAAATACAATCAAATTGATGTAGTACACAACAGAAAGATTGTGTCAAACCTATAATCACATACATATCCTGCCGTAGTAATCCCATCGAGATCATAATCTAGGCGAAAATAATATCTTCGAAGCAAGAGGCAAAGAAAACCTTGTAACCCCAACCCGAAGCAAATAACACCGAAGCAAATAACAAATCATAAGAACCTGCCGCCTTAACAATTCCTAATAAGCAATTTACACAACTAAGCTGGGCGACACCCATAGAAAAATTCACATGGCTAACTTCATCTAAATCCAGTAAGCAATATATTATTTAAACAATTCCCACTTACCAATTGAGAAAATAAGCCGAGAAGAAACAAAAAGAAAGGCAAGCAGCATAAGATATTAACAAGCAGGAGGGGCCACAAGAAAAAACGGAAGAAAATAGTAGCAGGTGAAATTAAAGAGAAACTAAATTGACCTGGAAGTGTAAAAGTCGGAGGAAAAAAAGAAACGATGTCGTAAAGGGGATTAAACGGCGTCGTTTTAGGGGGAGAGGGATTAAAAAAAAAGGCAAAAGAAAAGGCGGGTACTGTAGCGCAGTCCCTTACCCCCGAAAAAAATTTGCAGAAAATTTGCAGATATTAAAAGTCGCCTACGTAGGAAGAAGACGAGAGAGGAAAATATTTGCAGAATTAAAGCAATAAAAGAAAACCTAAAACGGAACAAATTAGGTGGGCCCCCCAACATGGACAACAAAAAAAATTAGCCGCAAAAAGAAATTGAAAAGTGAAATAAGTTTACACATAAAAGGAAGAGAAAGGGAATAAAACGAGAAGTGGAAAAAAAAATTCCAAAAGAAAATAGGAATACTGTTCACAGACAACATTGACACTTATAAGTTATAATATGCCATATTATAACTTATAAGTACCAATCTTATATGGGGCCGTTTGGTAGGACCTAATAGGGGGTATTAGGTCATATTATATGTGTCAATATGGGATAATACAACGTTTGGTGGCATTGCTCTAATACCGGGTCAAATGGATTAAATCCTTATGACCCGGTATTAAGACTAGATTATAATACACCCAGATATGGGTGGATTAGTTAATCCAGGTGAATATGGATTCGACGAAATGTCACGTATAACCTCAAATTTATATATTACCTATTATAACATATAATTAAATATCATAAATTCTTCTTAAATCTCTGAAAATATATTAATATATGCTTAAACTCATAATTCCCCCAAACATATTACAGTTTATTGCTTTAATGTAATATGATTCAATCAAATCTACCAAACGTATTTTTAATATGACTTTCAATCTGGCTCTGATTTAATCCACCTTAATTCCATACACCCTACCAAACGGCCCCTATATGAATAAGTACCAATCTTATATATGAACAGTGTTCCTATTTTCTTTTTGATTTTTTTTCCACTTCTAATAGGAAAACGACGTCGTTTTACTGCCTCTCTCTTCCTTTTGTGTGTAAACTTATTTCTATTTCTAATTTTTTTTTGCGGCTAATTTCTTTTGTTGTCCATGTTGGGAGGGCCCACCTAATTTATTCCGTTTTAGGTTTTCTTTTATTGCTGTAAATTAGTCCTGCAAATTTTTTCCCCTCTCGTCTTCTTCCTTCTTTCTGCAAATTTTCAGCAAATTTTTGTGCTTGTCGCCCTCTTCCTTAAATCCCCATGTTTTTTTGTGTTCTCATTAAATCCCCATGTTTTTTGTGTTCTCAAGTCATATTTCTTCCTAAAGATTTAGGGGGTAAGGGAGTAAGGGACTGTGCTACAGTACCCTTTTTTCTTTTGCCTTTTTTTTTAATCCCCCTCACCCTAAAACGACGCCGTTTAAAGCCCTTTACTGTGTCGTTTCATTCTTTTCTCCCAGATTTACACTAACTGCTCAATTTCTTTTCCCTTTTACTTCACCAGCTTCTAATTTCTTCCGTTTTTTCTTGTGGCCCCTGCTGCTTCGTATTTTCTTATGCTGCTTGGAATTTCTTCTCCCTTAATTGTTCTATTGGTTGGTTCGGTTTCATTATTTTTGCTGCTTCCTTTGCCCTCTTCTTTATCTTCTTTCCTAATTTTTTCAATTGATGTTCTTTACTTCGTTTGACTTCAGCTGCTTCAGGAAATTCCCCTAATATGTATATTAATTGCGACAACTTTGGTTTTAGGGATTAGGATGTTTTTAATTGGATTTCAGGCTTGGGAAATCTCCTTTGCTATTCTAGCCACATCCTCTGTTCTTCAATTTCGCCGGCAACTTTGGGAGTTATTTGGGGAATTGGATGTTTTTATTTGGATTTCAAGCTCGGGATCTCCTCTGCTCTTCTACGCAGATGCTCTATTCCTAAATTGCTGCTGGTATTTTAATCGATTAACTTTGTCGTTTCTTGTTTTCTGACAAGTTTATCACTACCAACTCTATTTTACCTGTTGGGTGTATTATGGTTTGGATAGGATTACTATGGGAGCCTATGTATATGACGGTTGTTTATCTCTAAATTTTTTTGTCCTGCTTTGCACATGATGATTTTTGCTATATTTTTCCTCATTATCAGCTGCTCTTGCTTTATTGCTTTCACTGAAAAATATTTGTTCTTCTAGGTATTCTTCTGACTAAATAATAGTAATGTTTTTTGGGAATTGATTTCTCCTTAGTTATGTGTTTTACCTCTGCCTGTGAACTTTTAATGATCTTCTTGTTCATATTCATATGCTGTAAGAATATATGTTCCCTTTGTCACTTAGGTGTTCTGTTTTAGCTTGGTTATCCTAATTCATAATTGTTTGAATGTGGAGTGATGCATATATGATATTATTTGGCTGTTTTGTGAATCTATATGCTTTTTAGTTTTTATGTATTTTTCTGTGTTTCTCAATCAGACATATATTAAGCTTTTTATGTATTTAGCTTTTTATATATTAAGACATATAAGAAGTTAAGGGCGATGTGAACAGTGCATGCCTTTTCTTTTTTCTTTTTCCTTTTTTTTTAATCCTCCACCCACCAAAACGACACCGTTTAAACTCCGCGTGCCGGATCGACTTCTGCTGCAGTGATGGTGTACACCATTTTTTTTCTTCTTTTTTCCCCAAATGAATATTTCTTATGCTTTTTCTGATTTCAAGTATGATTCTATTCTATTTCATGATTTTGTACTCTCATTTGTCGTAGAAAATTCCAAGAGCTGAGAGTTTCGACATGATTATTTTGCAGCCAAATTTGAGAAAAAATTCATGCAGAGGTGAGAGGAAGTGATACGAGCAGTGAGAGACAGGAAGACAGATGGACTGAGAGTGTGAAAACAGGTAACACTTCCGCGAACAGTGCTCATTATTTCGTATTGTGTATTTGTTCAATTTTTTTCTGTCTGTCAGTTTTAACGTTATTTACTTTCGGTGAATTTTTTTTAGTACACATTCAAATCAGTTTAATCAAAAAATAATGTAACAAATTAATAAAGATAATAATGCAAGAAAACTCACCGTTATATTCCTCTAAACTGAATAGAATTAATACATATCAAAATCAGTTCACCCAAAAAATTATCGTTAATAAAAGGGATTTGTTGTAATAAATTTTCAAAGAATGGAATGTGGGGACGATGTCCATCCGTGATTTGTTCAACGGTGCTAAAGTTGGGGTAAAGTGGGAGGGGAATAGGAAGAGATGGATAATGAAGGAGGAAAGGGTGGGGGTGAATTCTGGTTGGATTGGGAATGCTAAAACTTTACTTCTCTTCTATACTGTTCTTGATGAAAAAAAAAATGACCTTCTATTGCTGCTTCTCGCATGCAAGAAATGTTTGAAATGTTCAGCATTGACCTTTTTAATGATAAGGTGAAGTGCTTGCTAAACAACTCGCAAGTATGGGAGCAAAGCTTATTATATCTGCTCGAAATGAAGTGGAACTGCAGCGTGTTAAGAAACAACTAACTGGTTTGTAACTATGTGAACCACCTTATTGCTGTCTTATGAGGACAGATGTCCAAGTTTTTTTTCCTTATCTTGATTATGTGATGGCTAAACCAGGAAAACTGCACCGGATGAGGTGATGATCTTACCTTTGGATTTGTCACGGGGCGAAGAGTATCTAGGAGAGGTTGTACTTAAAGCATAATCCTTTTTTGAGGGTGAAAAAAATGTCTTCCACCAATTCCTTTTACACCTGGTCCCAATCCTTGAATACAATAGCAATGTTTTGTATAACATGTGCCGTCTAAACCTCGTCTTTTGCAAACTCTTTCACAGCCTTTCTTGATAACACCAACACAAACTCCCTTGAAACAATTGGTATGTAGAAGTGATACGAGCAGTGAGAGACAGGAAGACAGATGGACTGAGAGTGTGAAAACAGGTAACACTTCCGCGAACAGTGCTCATTATTTCGTATTGTGTATTTGTTCAATTTTTTTCTGTCTGTCAGTTTTAACGTTATTTACTTTCGGTTATGTCTGTGTGTTGGGAAAAATAAGGTGATTGAATTTTCATTTTCCTGTTGTAAATGGTTGTCCCCGAATAATATATCAATCCTTTTCGTGAATGCTTCAAATCTTGATATGAGGAATCTTATTGATAAACTGCGATATCTTATACGAGAGCATCATTCAGATGCTATTTTTGTTATGGATCCAGGGTTTCGTTTCGAAGATATGTGGGAAGCATTTTTTGATACAAATTATGAACTTAAGGCGTGGAGTTCTTCTGTGACACTTTGCCAAGCTATGTTGATGAATGTAACTACAAAGAAAAGAAAAGCCAAAAGTACTTAATTTATGATTACATGCCAAATGGAAATTTGGAGAAATAATTATTCCCATAAGAAATAGGATTAAATACGACATCAACTTGGCCCCAAAATAAGAGCATATTTTTTTAACATAGGCAATGCAATATCTTATATTCACTAAGGAGTTAAGTCTTCTATATATCATAGAGGCATTAAGCCAACAAACATATTGTTACATTCTAATATGAGAGTAAAAGTTAAAAATTTCAAATTGGCACAATTGTAGGAACTCAGTGCTACTTAGCCCCCTGAGTACGCTCTGTACGAGCAATCTGGTTAGTTCTTGAGATTATGTATACAAGAAAACAGGCAATTTTTCTAAATAAGAGTTGTTAAAATAATTTTTATGTTCTTTTTTTTTTTTTTTCAAACTAATGGTTGATATTTAGTAATATCAAATGCAATTCATACTTGGTCCCAATATGAATTCTTGCAATTTCAATGTTACCAAAAAATAATTTCTTGTTCTAAAAAAAATATTATTCATTTTTTGTCTTTTAAAAATTATGCATTACAAAAAATGTCATTGAGAAAAAACCCAAGTCAAAGCATCACAAATCTACAACCTCAGTTTTCAAAACATTTAAAAAAATTTCCACTACTTAAAATAACTCCAATAAAAATTTATTCAAATAAATACATCTATATCTTCATCCAAACATTCTAAAAACACAATAAAATCACCCAACTGCCACCAAGAACGATAATTTTTAACTACTCACTGAACTTAAAATACATGATAACATAAACTTCATAAATTAAGGAAACCAAATGTACCTCAACTTTCACTTCATCCTTACACAATATACCCATATTTACTCAACAAAACAACCCAACAAGTCTGGGCAACTAACTCCACGCATTAGCGTGGAGCACTCAGCCTAGTATATATATATATTGGCATGCAATTATATATCGAAAATCCATTTGTTAACTGCTTTCTGAAGAGATACTTTCTGAATGGTAGCTGCAATTACTTGAAACTTTATGAAATTAATTAATTAATGAATTATAAGTGCATGTTTATTCAAATAATTACAATCTTTTTTATTTGTTTTAAAGTGAAAAAGTTTACTTTTTTGTATCAACAGTCTTCAAATAATAATAACAATAAACAAAAGAATCCTATGGTTTCTGTTTTTCTAACAACAAAAACTAATCTCGGATTTGTCACGTGTCTTTATGTAGTTTTGTTGTATTTAATAACTAAGTGATTTAATACGTACAAGCTAAGTCAAGTGGGGTAATATCATATAAATGATTTTTTCTTTAACAAAGCTTAAAACCACAATTTGGTTGCCAATCATGTTATAGCTCGTTGCTAAGATTGAGTTCTCAGGATTAAGAGATCGATTGCTTAATTCTCACTTGTGTGAATTTTTTTTCAGATTTAATATAAATGTTTGATGAATGATTTTTTTTTTTAGTTTAATACATTGAGTATACATTAATGATATCATCATTCGAGTAATATTATCAGAAAACAAAATGAATTGAATGCTTTACATATTATGCAAAGGCATTCCTTTTTTTTTTTTTTTGGTTAAATTGAGATTATTTTAATTTATGGTTGTCGGTATATTAGTTGACCAATGAATCCTGATAAGATTTGACTTTTTAATACCTTTTACACGAAGTAAACGTATCAGCCATTGGAAATAAAAAAATTGTGCTGGCCACCACTTTTTTTTCTTCTAAATATCGTAAAAACAATAAATAATTTGCGTAGATATAAGTTAGGTTGTTTCATCGTGTCATCATCATTCATCCCCTTGGAAATTTCAGTTTTTAATACAACACTTTGCTATGCATGTTTCCCGACCAAAATTTCCAAAGTTAATTCTCCTTTGGATTTTTCTTTGCTCTATTTGGGTTAAATTGGTCCCGAAGTATAAAGTGTTTTATATTTATGTCCCTCTTGTCAAAAATATTATCCTTAAGTCAAGACCCTAAGCTCAAATTATGCTCCTAAATATTTTTCACTAAATTATGAATTGGTGTAATCAATCGATGTCGTGACGTAATGATATGAAACTCAGGGATTTGTTTTTTTTTTTTTAATCTCAAGCCTTATTTACACTTGTTCAACATCAGTTGAGCTAACGTTGTTCAATCTCATATTACACATTGAAACCAGTTTGAACATCAACACATCAAATCACAGAGAGAGGGGAGAGGACTAATCTCTCCACAAAGAATTCAAGGAACAAAAGCTGAAAATATTTCGCTGATAATGCCCAAAAAGGCCCAACATAAAGTTTGGCCCAAGTTTGTTTGTCCTCCTAACTTAGATCATGGATCCAAGTATCATTTCGCAAAAAAGCCTAAAAACTCAAAACAGAAGTCCAAATTGATATTAAAAATTATATTGGCCCATGTAATAGGAAGTCCAACTAGGCTCCCTTTTTCATTTTGTAATTATAAAATAGCTGGTAACACGCTTTCATTAAATCGTCAAAGTACATTGTATTTGTATCCAAAATTGGTGGAGGTTAAAGAAAGAATCATATTTAGTAATCAATTTCTCTAGATTTTCTTGAGGAATTTATCTTTATAATTCGAAACTTTCCCCATAGTTTGTTTAGAAAAAATGGTAAATTACGAATACCTTTTAGGTAAGATCAAATTACGATCGAAAATTCCTTTTATATTTGCCTACATTTTATAATTAGTCTCTTACCCCATTTTAATTTTGCCCGTAGGAGTTAATTGTAATGTTTGCAATATCTTAAAAGAAATTAAAACTTGAGTGTTAATTGTAATAATAACTCATTAATTATAAAATTAATAATTATATATTTACCATAAAAAATTGTAGAATTGTCAACAAGTTTTAAAAAATATAATTTTATACAATTTGAAACTTGTGGACAATTTTACAATTTGATATTTTTTTATGGTAAATATATAATTATTAATTTTATAAGTAATGAGATATTACAATTAACACGCTAATTTTGATTTCTTTTAAGATACTGCAAACATTACAAATAATTTATATATAGGGGCAAAATTAATTTTTTTTAATGATAAGTAGCTAATTGTAAAATTGTGATAAATTTGAGGGAAACTTTCTTAATACCCAATACGTGAGGATTTTTGTAATTAGATCTTAGTTTTTTTCTTTTAAAAACTCTTATTGGTGCTAAGGAAAAGAAAAGGTAACTCTCATTATTCAAATATTTTCCTTATCTATCCTTTTTCCTCTTTCTCTAATTTTCTCTTCTACAGTATCTAATTTAAAATGCTCAAAGTTCAATAGAGAGTTTGGGGTTTTTGGCATTTTTCACGTCTTGCTTTAGTTTGATTGCAACTAGCATGTACCCTAAAATTATAGGATTTTGACATTTTACACCTGGATTAAAGGTTCAGCATTTTGCATTCTGTAAATATAATTTATTTGACACTTTGTACATTAGTGTGTGTTTTGGTGAGAAAGTTCATAAGTAGAAGGGTAGAATAGTCATTTTCGAATATTTTTTTTGGCACTTTGCACCTTGAAAATATAGATTTTGGCACTCTGCACCCTAAAAATGTAGAATGTTGGCACTTTGTACCCTAAAAATAAAAAATTTTGGTACTTTTCACCGCGAATAATTTTTTTGGCACTCTTTCACCCCAGAAATATAATTTGTAGGGCATTTTGCACCCTACTGTGTTTTCCTTTGGAAAATACTCATGAATGTCTAACATTTTCTCTCAGTAAAATTTAAATTAAAAAAAAAAGACATTATGACCATTTTGTTTTCAAGTATCCTCTAGATTATTTACATTGTATCCAAAAAATATTTTCACAAATCTAAAATGTTATTATATTGCATGATATTGTTTATATAAGACTCACATGCAACAAATCCTAAATTTTTCTACACGACATACCTACCAATTTAAATGTATTTACTATTAGCATGTTAAATTACAACAAAAAAAATTTTTTTTTTACCTAATCACTAATAGCTAGAAATTTGGTTAAAATAAAAAATGTACCAAAAATATTAAGTCGAGGTTGAAAATATCAAAAAAATTATATTTTTAGGGTGTAAATTAAGTATCAATATTCTATATTTTCAGGGTATAAAGTGTCAAAATCTATATTTTCATGGTGCAAAGTGCCAAAATATTCGAAAATGACTATGTTAACCCTCTATTAATGATTTTTTCCATAAAAAAACGCACTAGGGTGCAAAGTGCCAAATAAATTATATTTACAGAAAGCACAGTGCTAAAACCCTGTAATTTCAAGGTGCAAAGTGCAAAACACCCGAGAGTTTGTGATATTTTAATTTGCATTAAACTAAAAAGCAGTCAGAATACTTACTCCTTCCAGGCCAATATTTCTAGTGCCAATCCAACACAATTATTCTGCAGATGAATCTTGAGATCGACTACCCTTTCCATTTACACCCCAAGTCAATGTATGTCTATATAATAAATATTTAAAAATAATGAATCTCCGGCCCAAACTCAGGTCGCCGCCGTTATCCACCGTCTCTTCCCCTGCTTCACCACCACTCCTCCTCCACAACACTAAATCCACAATTCCCAATATGCCCCGCAAATCCTTCCTTAAACCCACTCTTACCCTCGCCTGCCTCCTCTCTCTCTTCGCCCTCTACTCCTTCCTTTTCTACACCCCTCTCCCCCATTACAACACCAACACCAAAATCAACGAAAACAATTTCCGTACCGTCGATAGAATTAATAAGAAGGTGAGAATATACATGTACGATTTGCCGAGGAGATTTACGTACGGTGTGATTGAGAGCTACGCTGCGGCCCGTGGTGGACAATCCGTAGCGGACGACGCGTTGCTGAAGTACCCAGGGAACCAGCACTCCGCCGAATGGTACTTGTTTACTGATTTGAAACGCCCGAGTGGAGAGCGGGTCGACTCGGCCGTGATTCGGGTCATGGACCCTGAAGAGGCTGACCTTTTTTATGTGCCATTTTTCTCTTCACTGAGCCTCGTCGTCAATCCAATTAGACCCGCAACTGTGAACGCGTCTCTTGACAGGCCTGTTTATAATGATGAACAAACTCAGGTACCGAGCTTCAAATCTTACTTAATTGTGTTGATTTTAGGACATCATTGGTCAAGCTATAATTTGTACAATAATATTGCTCAATTTGATACCCTTCTTTTGAACTTACCATTAGATGATCACGGTTGAGTGGTAAAATCACAACCTATCGTGTGTCCAGGTTTTCAATGAACAACTAAATTAAGTGGTTGTGTGCTGATTATGTTTTGTGATGACTGATTTAGGAAGCTTTAATGGAGTTGTTGGAAGAACAAGTATATTGGAAGAGGAATAATGGGTGGGATCATGTATTTATATGTCAAGATCCTAATGCTCTGTACAAGGTCATTGATAGGGTAAAGAATGGAGTGCTGTTAGTTTCGGATTTTGGGAGGTTGGGTCGCGACCAAGCGTCACTAGTGAAGGATGTGATTCTTCCATATTCCCACCGGATTAATACATACAAAGGTGACATAGGAATTGAGAATCGCAAGTCGCTGCTCTTCTTTATGGGAAATCGTTATAGAAAGGAGGTAATGATATGCTTTCTTTCCAATTAATGGTTTTGTTTGTTTGGTAATAACTTGTAAGATTCAATATTTTCTTGTGGGTTGAGTTTACTACTCGTTTGAAATGAATGTAAAGACTAGACTGTAGATGACTACTTTCTTATTAGAAAAGTCATATATGGAAGCTTACTTTTTCCCACGAGTAATGTATACTTGTGAAATCTTTAATCCGCATGCTAAAACTCAGTGTTTGTTTTAAGAATTTGGAAGCATTATAGAAAGAAGTTTTTATGAGACATTGTTTTCTTGTCAAATGTAGGGGGGAAAGATTAGAGATTTGCTTTTCCAAGTGCTTGAGAATGAAAAAGGTGTTATCATCAAACATGGGGCACAGTCGAGGGAGAGTCGTCGTGCAGCATCACAAGGAATGCATACATCAAAGTTTTGTTTACATCCAGCAGGCGATACTCCATCTGCTTGTCGACTTTTTGATGCCATAGTGAGTTTATGTGTACCTGTTATTGTAAGTGACTACATTGAGTTGCCCTTTGAAGATGTGATAGACTATAGAAAGATTGCCATTTTTGTTGATTCCAACACAGCTGTTAGACCTGGGAAGTTGGTAAAGTTGCTAAGGGGAGTGAGTTCAGAGAGGATTTTGGAGATCCAGAAGGAATTGAAAAAGGTATTTCTTAGCCTATTAATCCCATAATACATGCAAAAGAATTTGGTTTCTTTTATGTTCATTTTGAACTTGTTTGATTAATCCCATAAAGAATTTGGTTCCTTTTATGTTCATTAAAAACTCGTTTGATAGCAAAGATTCGGTGAGATTATGCAATTTGATAGCGGATTATTAGAGGGTGAGATTATGCAATTTGATAGCGGATTATTAGAGCGCCTTGACCAATAACTCACCACTTTAAGCACGACAAAGTTGTTAGTCCCACAGGACTAGACCCTTGGTACTTCTAGTCTGTATTTTATAAATTGCACTTTTGGTCCCAAATCAGTCGGAAATGAGTTTATGGGGCCAGAAGTGCAATTTTTGTGAAGTACGGGGCTAGAAGCTCTGAGGGTCCAGTCATTTGGGACTAAAACTGCAATTTTCCTCTTCAAGCACAAATACAGATAAAATTAACATAGGTCCAACCCTATGATAGTATACTCCATGACCCAACTAAATATTTAGGTGGTAAATTTTGCATCATTTTACTAATTGGTCACTAGCCTATGTTTCAGACTATGCTGCCAAACAAGTTCAAAAGTTATTTCATCGTAGTCCTAATGACGTAGTTAATATTTTGACCATTGTTCTATAGCTGCTATCAAACAAGTTCTTCTAAGTAGATATCCTGGAGAAATGTGTATCTATATTTACCTACATTCTCATATTTGGAGTTTTTTTGACTTGTTTGTCCTGGATAATTATGTATAATCCAGGTGAAGAGGTATTTCGAATATGAGGATCCAAATGGGACTGTGAAAGAAATTTGGCACCAAGTTTCTTCGAAGTTGCCTCTTATCAAACTTATGAGTAATCGGGATAAACGAATTGTGATGCGGGACTTGAGAGAATCAGACTGTTCGTGTCTCTGCTCAAACCAGTCAGGGATACACACGATATTGTGATTCTGTTGAGTTGAATTTTATTGATTACTTTGCCTCAGTTTTGGGAGATCATGGGCAAAATGTGTTATTCCATTCATTGGCTGTGAGTCTGGAGATGAGGCTTCGATTGATTGAGTTTATTCTTTTGGGGGGTTTTTATCAGTTACAGTATAGTATTATGGGAAATTTTCCGGAGATGAGGCTTCGATTGATTGAGTTTATTCTTTGGGGGGTGTTTATCAGTTACAGTATAGTATTATGGGAAATTTTTACCCAGACTGAGTTTGGTCGAACATAAAGTAACTATATGACAAGTGTAATATACAGTTGTTTTGGAATTGGATGAAACTCTTTGGAGAGTGACCAATCACAAAGCAAGTGCAATACATTTGCCATGTGGTTGGATGGGTTTGGCCAAGCCAGGTCTGGACAATAATTTTCCCAACATTATAGATTAATTTATGAGAAAGTTACATGATGCTTGTGTATGCCAATTCCTAATTCAGGTGTATATTGTCACAGGAAAACCCTAAAAAATTGAAATCTAATGCGAGTATTTTTTTTTTTTGGATGATGGATACATTATTTACAGCTGAACTGCTGAAGTACAAAGATAGTAAATAGAAATATTATCATTTACCTCTTAGACATCGGGCCTCACCTTTACCATTAGGCTAGATATACTCGACTCTAATCTAGTATGAGGTTATTCTTTTCTAATGGATGCAACTCGACCTAATCTAACAACATTATTTACAAAAGAAGAGTGTATGTAAATTTACAATCTCACCGCCACCACATATTAGACTGCTAACTATAAGATTCATACATTTTCAAGGGACGGAGAAAAGTTTGGAGGTTTTACGTCATCTCATTCCATCCCAATATTCCATTTGCCCAATGAGTAACGCCATTCTGAATTAAATGTACTACAATCATAAAGTTGAATTCACTGATAAGTATAGCAACATGTTTTTCTTCTGAAAATTGATGGAAAGGACACATAAATAATCAGCAAAATCAACCTCAATATTTATCAGATTTACGGCATGAGATAACAGGATGAGGATTATTCTTATAAAGAAATCATTATCTCAAACAACAAAGTTAAAAAACTTTTCCAGAATAAAAGGAGAAAAATTGTGGCTAAACAAGAAAAGCGAGAAAAACAACCACTATGTAGAAATTCCAACGCTTTGAACTTCAAATGATTGATCCTTTTTTAAAAGGAGGTTTTCCATTGAAACCCCAATGCTTCTATCAATGAGCATCTTCTTCTTCACAGAACTTGGTGTACTGATCATGGTCCATTAACTTCTTCTCTTCATCAGCATTGTTGATCTCTACTTTAATGATCCATCCATTTTCATAAGGGCTTGCATTAACCTAAATGCAAATTTCACAAATGATAGGGAGAAAAACGAGGATAAGATGCCAATATAATTTTTATGGTAAATAACAGAAGAATTTTGACAATATGAATGCAAAAAGAGTAATTTCACATGCACTGAGTTATACAATAAAAAGCACTGGAAAAGAGTTTTAATATAATGTCTACAAAACAACTTACCCAATCTCTTAGAAATTGCTAGAAAACAAGATTTGCGAGACACTCACCAGACCAGGAGAATCATTGAGCTTTGTGTTAACTTGAACAACTTTCCCTGAAATAGGAGAGTTAATGTCGCTAGTTGCTTTGACACTTTCAACAGCGCCAAAACTTGCACCTTGCGCCACCTCAGTCCCCTCTTCAGGTAATTCGACATAAACAATGTCACCCAAGTGGTCCTGGGCATGATCTGTAATGCCTACAGTAGCGGAATTACCTTCAATTTTCACCCATTCATGAGAGTCTGCATATTTCAGATCCTTGATCACTGCATTGGTTCAAAACACAAAAATCTTTACAAACAGATCCAGGCTGCCAGTATTCATTATGAGTAAGCCATAAGCTAAACTTTATGCATCTCTTTTTCTTTTTCTTTCTGGTTATATAAAACTAGTAATGTTTTCAGAGAATTTTAATTAACACATCTCCTCCTCATTTCAATACTATGTATGAATGACCACTTTGCTCATATCCATTTTAAATCAGCTAGAATTACCCAAAATCACAAGAAGTAATATTTAAACAGATGGATTATATAAACTCCAAAGCATTAAGGAAAGAGCCAGATCGCCCTCACATACCAAACAAAAGGACGAATCATGATAATTAGTAATAGTTATCAACAATTTTATCACAGAACATGTTTTCAAACACAATTATCAAAAAAATATTATATATGATATAATGCATAAATCACAATTAATTAATTAAGAAAAAAAAACAGCACATGATCTCCTAACCTACTGATCCATAGCACAAACGCGTAATGAAAAATCAGATCTTTACACCAGGAATGATAGATCGCCAAATTTTCACAAAAGCAAACGCTAATCAAAATATCAAATCACGAAAAATGCGAGGTAAAACTTACCAGTGGCGAAACCTCTGTAAGGAGCAGAGATCCTTAGATATGAAGCAGTCCTCATTGCCCACAACCTTGACGCCATTTTTAAACGTAGGAACAAAATCCACCGCCTTTGCTCTGTTTCACTGCAGGTGGCGCACACTCGCACAAATAACTCTTCTGGTTCCGCCAACTATTGGCTTAAAGTTGGTAACACCCGTAAACAAAAGGAAATGGGTTGGTAGTAGGGTACAACTAATGTATCTATTTGTAAATGTGAACTTGTACGCCCATATACTTTACAAAATTTCCTGGAAGCCCCCAATAAACATAGACTTGCATACTTGCACCCTTAGATCCAAATTTTCATCATAAATAAATAAAAAATAAAATACATTTCTTCTTTAAGTATATAGAAGCAAAAATATACTGTAATTACAAAATTGCGTGTCTTCTTTCAGACTCCCTAGCTTGTTATCTCGAATTCTTTTTTGTGAATAGTTTCTTGAGAAAAATTCATTTTTTTTTTTTCTAATTCTTAATTAATGAACTCTTAATTGTTTTAATTATAAAAATATGACACAGGAGTTACATCGTATTTTTTTTTTATAAACTTATTATTTAATTATTATTACTAAATGTACTTCATAGAGCTATATAATACGTAAACTTTCTTAAACTCCGATCCGAGATCTAGTTTATAATATGATTTATCCCACATGGTATCACTTATCTTAAACATGAATTTTTTTTAATTACAAATGTGTCACTTTTTTTTTTATTTTTGGGCGTAATAAATTACCATTCTGTTTTGTATATGAATAATGTCGTTCTTGGTGGATTTGGTTCCTAAGTCATTTTGAAATCAATTAAGCTTAATTTGCAAGCAAGCATGTTATATTTTTGACACAAAAGATAATTGTAAAGTTGATATAAAGTTTTCTAACAAATAAGAGGGCATTTATGCAAATTGAGTGCACCTAAAATTAGAGTTAGTAAGTAAGGTAGGTGCAATTATTTTTAATTAATAAATAAATAAATTACAAATTAGCAAAGAATCAAGTGGAAGTTGGTGCGTTGATGAGTCAGCAAAGCAAAATTGATTGAAGTTTACGTGAGTGTTGTGCATTTTCTGGTCACTTAATAATTTATCTAAGACACTTAATTACTACTAGTAATTAGTATGTACAAATATATTATAATTAATAATTAGTATTTTATGAGTCTGAAACTTTCTGCACAAAATATGGAACGAACTTAATTATATAATGTTGAGATTGAGAACAAGAGCCTTAGCTCATTTATATAGCTCATTTATCTCTCTGTGTGAAAATCCAATTAAAATTAGGCTGACATTATGTAGTTGGGCTTCAATTTCTTCAATCTAAAATTTTCTATCTTGAGATTTATTAGTTTGGTTGTAAATAATATTTACTTTGGGCTCGGGCGAATCGGATCAACTCCCTCCACGATTCTAAAACCGCTCAAACTTTCCTTCTGCTCCAACATATATATATTACTCTAAATAAGATCGTACTGCTAGTGGTAACAATTGCCTTTATTTTGTTTCCTTTTTTTTTTGGCCCATTTAATCCTAAAACGACGCCGTTTTGGGTATTTTTCCCTCAATTTGAACTGTCCAATATTTTATTTTCCATTTAAATTTCACTGAGTATTGAACGTGTTCCATTCCTCCCTGGGGCCCGCTTCTTTATTTTGCTTTCTATTCTGCGTCTTTATTTTATTGTCTACTGATTTTATTTTCCTCTCTTCCTTCAGATTTCTGTTGGAGCTATATCACCCAGATTCTTCTTCCACTCTTCTTGTTCAGATTTCTGTTGGAGTAATCATCACCAAGATTCTTTTTCCACTGCTTCCATTACATTCTTGTTCCCTATTTCTCCAACACATTACCCTACCTTCTGACGAGTTCCTGGTTTTGCAACGGCCTGTGATGCATTCATTCTTTTTTTCATGGACGAAGGGGGTGAATCAGTTATACTTCTTTTCATTGCAACCCTAGCCTATCCATATGGAAAAAACTACCATGTCTAATTTACACATTTAGGGTTCAAATTTTAGTTTTTTTTATTTTTATAATTCCAATGTTCTATTAGATATTATTATATTTCTGTTCCATGTCATAATTGAAACGGTTTTGCTAAATATGATTGTGTTTTGCGGTTATGGGCTTCCGGATTTCAATTTTTTATTCAATTTTCAGGTTGTTTCATTCCTTCTCAGAGGTTTTGTGGGGAAATTTGGCAAAAAAAAAGAAAAAAACTTTATTTAATCCACTATCTCATCATTGCGTCCTTTGCAACTTGCGTTTCCAGTCTTGTGCTATTCATCCTTTATATGCTGCCTCGTCTTGTTTGTAATTTGGGTTTAATTTACACATTCACAAGTTACTTTTGCTTTTAAATACTGTTGTGTAGCTTGTTGTTACAAATTTAAATCATATTGTCTCTTATTTGTCCCAATTGTTCCAATATTTCTTATCTGGGAATGCTGCTTTACAATTTCTAATACAATCTTTTATTTTGGCTTGTGTTATTATTGATTTTGTTCCTTTTTTTGTTGTTGTTGTTTGTCCAGGTGATATTGATTCTGCGTTTTTAGAGGTGAGTAGCCTTGTAGTTCTTGTTTTGATTCTGGTTAATAGTTTTCGTTTGAGATTCTGAATTCCCTTGCTTTTTAAAGCTTCTTTATTGTTAATTTGGTGAGTCCTTCATGTGTTTTTCCATCTAATATTCTAATTTAATGTTTTATGCAGGTTTTTTTGGTTCTTGTATTTTGGTCAGGTTAAGTGTTTATTTTTGGATACTTTTATTTGGGAACTTTTAAAGGTTCTAAATAGTGAGTACTTTATTAGTACTTATACATGTTACCATGTAGTGGTGTCTTTTTCATTATCCAAACAATGTAACTTTTTCTTATTTCAAACTCCAAAATTATAAAATACAGGTGCTTTAATACATTGAAGAGGAGCTTTTCTATTGTTCGTTAAGATTATAAAAATCATATATGTATTGAATTATGAACTTGGCAACTGTTTTTCTTGTCTTATTATGCAGGGCCTTTATGTCTTGAATGTGGATATTCTGGTACAACTTTAAGTGCTTCAATGGTGAGTGAAATTTAGCTGGGACGTTCTGCAAGTTCTTGCTATGGAGTTTCTCGTCTGTTTGCTTAACATTCAAACCGCTTGGGTAATTTCTTCTTGTCTAAACGCCGTTTTTTAACTGTTTCCAATCTGTTTTTTGATTAGTGTTTTCTTGCTTCCGAGCTCTTGCATTGAGTTAGTGTTAGTGTCTGTAATTTATTTTCAGCCTTTTCTCTTTATATGCAGACGGTGCACAAGACTTGGTGTTTTCTTGGGTTATAATTACAAACTATCCCGAATCTGTGGGGCTAACTTGTTGGTGGCCTATTTTTTATCTGAAGCTGAAAAAGATTGATAATATATGATACTAATTTCTCATTTAAATGCATATGCTTCTTTGTTAGTTTTGTTTTAATTTCGTTGAATTTGATGTAACAGTGTCGCTGAGGCTGATAATTGATGAAGCTCAATATAATATGCAAGTTATAAGGGCAACACGACATTGTCACTTTAGTGATTGTGTCATTTTAGCTTATTGGATATTATTACTGAACCGAGTTTCAAAATATTTCACCCGTTAGATATTAATGTTCAAAGTTGGTTTGTTATGTACAAGTTAAACGTATTTTTATCTAACGAAGTCAAGCCGAATATAGGTAGAGTATACAAGATTGGGAAAGAGTTCTATTATTTGGTGGATGTATGTCAAAATACTCAGTTTTTTGTTCAATGTATATAATGCGAATCACTAACATCAAATCTTATTTTAGTGCAGAACTTTTGCTACATAAATCGACAACTAGCATTTTTTTCTGTAAATGATTTTATTTGTATATGGATGAACCATATTTGACATTACTCCAGTATGAAAGTTCAAGTTAGCTTAAACCCTTCATTATTTGTATTAATTATGAAGGAAAGTCATCACATGCTTTTCCTTTTTTGCAAAATGATAATACAATGATATAGCAGTAAGAGTAAATAGGCCAGTGAATCATAGTTTATGTGGTAAAACTAGATCCTCTGAGATGATGATGATTTAGCCATGCATAGGTTAAACGGAGCGGCTTTTGGTGAGTTTGGTGATATGGTGAACCACCTCATGAGCTTTAAGCTTGAAAGTTCTTTTGATTATTTTGTCAAATTGATGAATTAAACATGCCCTGGTTGTTGTATGGGACATTAAGGTGATGTGTTAAACCTTTATATGGATGTGGATGCTTAAATGGAATTCTGTTTGTTTTTTATATTTTGTTTAGATTTCCATCTTAACGATTTTATAGCATTGAAGGGTGCTTTAAAGTAGCCTTCTTTATTTGAGCTCCACTTTTTCATTCTCCAAGAAGTGAGTAATACTCATTTAAGTTTTTATCTGGTTATAATCTATCTTTTACTTATAAATAACTTGGTTCGATATAGTTAGAGGAACTGCAGATCGATTGTATTTGGAATTGAAAACTTTATCATTTTATCAGCTTATAACACTGTTAGTGCTGATTTATGTATCTCAGATTTGGTACTTTGCATTTCTCATATTAATGCAGCTCTTCAGGAAAAAATGCTAATTCTATGCAAATTTGATTGTTGGATCAGAAAGTATTTGTGACAAGGAATATTAATCTTTAGTTGAACTACTAATTTTATTTACTGATCCAAATGTTCCAATCATGTTTTTAAGTCTTTTGTACCTGCTCTATGTGTTGTGAAATATCGACTCCAGTGGTGACTTATGCCTCGGAACAAACCAATATGTATTTTTAGTGTGGTGGTTGTGAATGGAAAATATATTAGAATTGCTTGTGTACATATTTATTTGTCAGCTTTTGTTAAATACGAGTAAATCTAGGTTGTTGAAATTGAAATTGTTAATAAGTGTACTGATGTTGGTTGGTTCTTGACAATCTATTAGAAGTGTAGAAGTATTACTTGGCAATCCATTGCTCACAGATTTACTAAAGGAATTATTCTTCTCTTTCCTTCCCCTTTTTTTCTTTTCTCAAATAGTGATGTTCTCCAAGATAATCAGATCCCAATTCTCGCTTCTTTGAAGGCAGGTATTTCACCATCTTTGGACCTTTAATGTTCTTAAATTATGTTTTTGCTTTTAATTGGTGATTCTATTTCTATTTTCCTTTTTTTTTTAATCTCGGTTTCTTGTATTATGGGCTTATTTTAGTATGTATGATAGAGATTAGTAGATCTGTTACAAGTGTCTTCTTTTAGGATGCACAATTTATTTAAGACGAGCTTTCTCTGCAATCATGGAAAATGGTTCAGGTTTAGAGAAAGGCATCCCCGACCGTTAAAGGGAGAGGTTCAAAAGCTTCTCAAAATGTCATAGTTTGTAAAGCTTTTAATATGATAATATTGTTTGTGTCGAACTTTCCTTTTTCAGTCAAGCTTCCTTTCTACAGATGACAACTCTCTTGGATACAAGACAACTTCTCTTGATTAGTATCTGAGAGCATCTTCACCAAAGAAAGCAACAATTTTGTTACATGTTTCGAATGCAAGAAAGTCTTTACTTTTTGTTGTTTAAAATTATTGTTGTTGCATTTTCCTTGGCAATTATGTCTATAAAATTGTATTTGCAGCCGCATTCATGTCGTTGAATGCATGCATAATTACAACCATGTTTTCCCCTAGATTTTGTGGTCTTCTTTTCGTTGTTGTATTGGTGTAATCCTAATAGATGATTTCAGTAATATATTGGACTTTGGAAAAGCTTTCAAGCTTCTTTTTACAATTATTCACATCATGCATCCCATTCCACTATTTTTAAGTATTTTTTGTGCATCTATTAAATTTTACCATACCTCAACGATGATACTAAATTACTATTCATAAAAAATAAAATAGAGCAATTGTCCAAAATACAACATCGGAACTGGCACACAGCACCGCGCCTTGCGCGGTGCCTTTCCACTAGTATATATATATAAATTCACATACGCACAATACAGATCAATTTCCAGTCTGGCGTTTCGGTAACATATCTATTCTATTCTCTTTTTAGGTCTGGAACTTGTCCTTGTTAAGGCACCTAATCTCAATTTTGGCATTTATTAGGTTGGTTTCAGTCCTTGGTTTATTGTTTTGAAGCATTAGTTGTATGATTTTCTCGTGCAATTTCCTCCTGTTTCTAACTGTCTTGTTTTAATTAGTAATATATCACTAAGTTTTCTTGCCTATGGAATTTGGTGCATGCTTATTATTTTTTAGCTAGTATAAAATTCGGTTAATAGCCTTTGCCTTCTGTCTCAGGGTTACAAATTTTAGTTTGCACTCTTTAAACAATAGGCAATAAGAGATTTTCCAGGTGGGTGATATATCTATTTATCTCTTTTTTGAAATTCTGGTTGTACTATTGTTTCCTCATTGCTTTTTTTCTTCTTCTTGGGGTTATACACTCATGTACTTTTGTATGTAGGTATTTTAGAATTATGACTAGTCACACACGCACTCACCCCACCCTTCAAAAGATAACTGAATGTATATCTTTTTGTTCCTCTATGACCATTAGTATGTATGGATTTTATTACTCTCACATTGGCTGATGGGGCAGCTTACAGGTTTCCAATGGAGTATGATAAGGAGGATGGTGCTGATGGAAGTATTCCTGAATTCGGTGCTATCTTTATGGCAAATACTCTTACAATGAAAGAGTGCTTTAGACGTAATGTATTTGCCTTACCATCTTCCAAGGCTAAATTTGTGAAACAGGTTAAGGCCGGAATGGTCTTGTTCTTGTTTGAATACGAGAAAAGACAACTATTTGGAGTTTTTCAGGCATCCTCTGATGGTGCAATTGATATAGTTCCCCATGCATTTCACTATTCAGGGAAGCATTTTCCTGCACAGGTATGTCATGTATTGCTGGTTTCTATTTTATTATGATAATGGGATCTTTATCTAATACTTGTGTAAATTTGTTAATTTTGTTCATCTGCAGAACTATCTGATAAAATGTCTATATGCACTTTATGTTTCTGTGTCCAGATTTGTTTTACATTAATATGGCATTGTAAGCCACTTCCCGAGAAAGAAATTCGAGATGCTATTAGAGAGAATTATTTTTCTCCAAAGAAATTCAAGTTTGGTTTATCTGAAGATCAGGTTTGATGAGCTTTTATCTCTGTTATTTTGACATTTGCAGGAAGTTCAAAAAGACCTGAATTTTCTTTCATTTCCCGTTGTACCAATTTATAGGTTCACAGGCTACTGTCTTTGTTCAGTTCAAGAAAGTTGATAAATAAACTGCCCCATCAATTGCCAAGAGAATTAGACGATGAAGTAGCTAATTGTGAGGACAGAGGAGTTAGAGGTGATGACAACTTTGCATCAAATGAGAGAACTTACATGGAACCTTCTACTTTGCGTGATTACCAAGGAAATCCATTGAGTAAAGCCACTGAAGATGATATGGTCTATAACGAAGACAAAGTCTATCCTTTGGCTCAGTGCTTCTTGACTGATTACCATGACGGTTTTCTGTCAAAAAGGAGAAGAGTAAATTATGGTAATGGGTTTTCTGTGAATAATGACTCAGAAAATAAAATATCTAATGATCATGGTATGTCGCGGTCCTCTAGCATTGTTCCTACACTGAATTCCTTGGATGAAGTAAGAAGATCAGTTGATGAACGTCGAGTTCTAATAGTCGAAAATGAAAATCAAGCTGGGAAAGATCTTAATTCTGTTAACTCCAACAAATACTCTGTGGGCCCATTGGAAGCTGATTATGACCGCGCTATGCAGAGAAATATATTGTTTAGTGAATTTAATTCTGACAATGGCTTTGGTCGGGCTTTTGCAAACGAGCACTGTGATAAACCTTTGAACAAAAACAGGCATGCAATTGATGATTGTGTACACTGCAAATACAATGTCCTTGATATCGTTAAACCTGTGTTTTGTGGTCATAAGAACTTGAATTTACCTGCACAGGCAAGAGAAATCACAAATGATAACAAGTGCTTGATGAATATGAAATCCAAGAATAATAGGTATCACGTGGACAAACAGAGTTGCCCAGACTGTATAATATCTGAACAGTTCCACGACCATAGGCATAAAGTAAGCAAACCTAATTTTGGTACTTGTTCAATGGCAGGCTTCTTATCTGAAAATCAAGCACGCCAATTAGACTGTGATTGCAGGGCTACTCATGATGAATATATACCCAGTGCTGATGGAAGATTTAGAAATAGTGATGGAGTAGAAAATTTCGAGGATATTCACGCATTTGTTAACCCTGTCGTCTCAACTGAGTACTCTTCTTTCTCTAAGCCTAAGCAGGACATGTCTTCATCTGTTGACAAGTGTTTACCAGAAAGAGAGCTTCCTTGGTTAAATATAGCTCAGGATTTTGTCCCCTCGAGAGATGCTCCTTACATTCCTGAACTTCCCAAAGTTACTCATCGATGCTCTATATCTTCGGCAGTTGATCGGGATTCTTGTTTAGTGCAAGAAAATCATCCTTACCATGGTTCTTTAGGAAAGTCACCATATTTCGTGGAACGTGAAAATAAAATTTTGTCTGCAAACAAGTCAAACAACCATAGTTCCTTGCTTCATGAAACCACTAGTTCTTTTTTGGACTCCAACTTATTTATGCACAGAGCTTCTAATACATCTTATCCTCCTGTTGATTACAGAGATTCATTGTTCTCGAAGTCTTCTTTGCCTTATGTGCCTTCAATCGGTCGTGGGATTATTGATGGAGAAAAGGGTTTGCTATTTTCCAATCTCTCCAAACCAAGTAAAAATTATTTTGCACTTGGTGGGCAGGAAGATGTGGCGTCAGACCACGTCATTGAGCAAGTTCCTTGCAAGCATAAGGATAGCACTATAGGTGTTTATCACCCAGAAAGAGAGTTGTCAAGTTATGACAACCAACATTTTAAATTTTCCAACCTCAAGGAGCAACAGGATATTTCTGAAGCCCCACATTCTGATTCCAATACTATAAGAAGAAGCGTTTTTACACGGTTGACTTCTGCAAAAGATGTCAGGTCGGTAAAGAGATAAATAATGCTCATTTTAACTTTTATGACCATTACATGGATGCATCAGCTGATGAAGTCATGGAGATGTTGCCACTGAGGAAGCTGAAGAAAGTCAGAGTAGTTGAACAACCTAAGCATAATGAAAGTGTTTTGTTTGACATTAGTCACATAATAGTAGAGAATAAAAAGCTGGAGGATGCATATGTAGCAATTGAGGAGGATACATATGAAGCACCTATAGAGACACGGGTGGTGGATTTTAAGCGTCGCAGTGAAAAAAGGAAAAGCTTCATTTCTTATGCAGCACCAGGTAATAATATTGTCATTCCTCATAGAGAAGTAGAGAGCCCCACAAAGATCTTAAAACGCAGAAAGCTAGTCAGGCCTGTCTTTGGAAAAATTGAATCATGCTGTTGAAGGCTCCTGCAGTTATCAAAATTTACAAAATTCTGATATAGCCATTAGCACTTGTGGGGGTGAATTGCTTAAAGATATTGCCTGGTTAACTGAACCTAGTAATAACTTGGAGGAGCAAAAGGATCTAATCGACTGTGAAGGACATGAAGTATCAAATGAGGGTCTTCAAATGAATAGTCGTTTGGAAGCACTCCTGAAGGAAGTAACTCAGCATAAATGTGTTAGTCTTCAAACTTCTAATAATGTTCTGTCTAAAGAAACAGATGCAACTGTAACAAGTGCGAATTTGGAGGAGTCTACTACTTCAGAAAGGCTCAAACTTGGTGACATTTATGAGAAGAACCCTAGAGAGGAGAACAATTTAAAGATGTTGAAAAAGAAAAAGGAAAATAAGAGTAAGAGTAAAAGGACTCGCAAGATAGAAGGTATGGAGTGTTCCCAGTGAGGGGTTTTTTTATTTTTTTTCAGGTTAGCTATGTTGAAGGGTCTGTTTAGTGGCTGCAATGTTATATATTGAACTCATGTGATGCATGAATTAGAACTTAGAAGGCCGTAAAAAAAAGGGTGCACATTTTGATTCTTTTGCTGCTTGTAATGTTATGTTTGGTGGATAGGGGTGATGACCTTGGTTTAGATTTTGTATCGAGAACGAGTTTTTATTTCGAGTCATATATCGAGTAGCTTGATCATTTTATGTCAATTTTACTTTACCAAAAATCTGCGAAAATTTTATTCAAGCTTTTGTTTGATATGTACATATAATGAACTGAATTCAAAATGAACTTTTATTGGATGAGCTTTTTGACATAGTGAATGGCAAATAGAAGTAGACAGTTTCTTCTGAGTGGAGGATACACAGGCTAAAAAAAAATGAAAAAAAACAAATACAACCACAACATTGCATGCAATTAACGTTTCTCAACCTCCCTTGATTCCATAAATTGGATTAATGTGTTTGCATTGTTGAGATACAAGAATTTGAAGTAGCAAATATTTGCATCTATAATCAAAGAAGAGAAGAAACAGATTAAGAATAACACGGGGATACACTTGTTACTTCTTTATTACCAACACGACCACAAATATCCTACAAAGCTTAAAATAATCATTAATTTTCCCCAATCCCCATACATATTATCTGAAATACCAAATCAAACATTAATGTTGGATTTTGAAGTCAATACAATAACTAATTATTTTAGTAAAATTTAAAATGCAAATATATATGTGCCAATTGATCAAACTAACTAGCTTGCAATAGGGACTACGAAACCAGAAATTAAAGTTATTATGTACAAGTACAAGACATCAATTATTTCAGTTTTTCTTCAACAGGAGCTGCTATTGATTCTGCGGGAATTTAAAATTTCTTTTCCTAATTATTTTAATCCAATGCATTAGGACCAAAACAGCTCTTCTTGACAGGGTTCCACACCCACTGCACAAGGTACTTTCTCCCCTTGACCCCATTCAAATTAAACCCATTCCCCCGTGAATCCTTATTCACAACTCCCACATAACCTCCTCCACCTCCACTCCCATAAACACCCAAACACAAATCTGCTATTTCTGTAGGCGATGTGGGATCATCCCCTGCATACCAAGCATTAACTAGAGGATTACTCGACACTTCTGCTAACTCGTGAGCAATCACACTAATCATCCCATCAGTACCCGCATCCCCATTCGGCGCCCCCATCACCGTGCCCCCCGACGGCGGCTTCGCGCCTGAATACCCCGGCCAGGCAAAAGGGTAAGCGCACATTCCGGCGCACTGGGTACCGCTGTATCCAACCCAAGCGTACGGCAGAGTCACCCCAACAACAGATGGGAACGTGAAATAGTGATACCCACAAACTGCTCGACAAAATTCCTCAACGTTTACATCAAAAGATGTCAGAATTAGATACAACCCGTTGTGGTAATTGAGTGGTAGGGCTCTCGGGTACGACGTGACCGCGTTTTTAATGATGTATTGCATCGATAATCTGGTGAGATGCTGGCCGTCAGAGTATTTGTAATCGTAAAACTCACCGGAGAGGTTGATGGCGTTTGTAATGTTTGAGCCTGTTTGGTCTGTGTAAAGGCGTACGGTGCGCCACCAGTCGGCGACTGATGGATAGGGGGCTGGAGAAGAGAAGGAGGTAATGAAATCTCTTATGGTGGATTGATGTTGTGGGTGCCATTTGCCGTACCATATTATGTAGACGTTTATAGGAGAGGATAGGACAGGTCCCATGTGGTATTCCAGGTTTATGAGGTTTGATGAACCTTCATACTTCTTTTCTTGATTGTAATATTGCCCCTGGTTTTGGGTCCATGAAGATGCAACAAATGGGAAGAAGAAACAGAGACAAAAACAGAGGGACGTTTGAAGATGAAGATTTTGCATTTTGGTTAGTACTAAACATGAAACTATGCTATACATATTAATAATGTTGCAAAAACTTGTGCTATATATATAATGAGATGCACAAGAATGAAGAGATATATATATATATATACATATAGGATTCTTCTATTACTTGTTTGTGGTGTACAAAAGACAGCATGTTGAGCATATTAATTTTCATCATTACCTACTTTCAATAATGACCATGTTACTCTTTTTTCTTTATTACATTATTATTCCATTCTTATACATTTAAAAAATAAGGTTTTAGTGCAACTAACCCTTGATAAATTTTAAAGTGATAGGAATATGTTGTTAATTACATTAAGATGCCATGTATGGTGTCTTAAAGCTTGGACACTTATCAATGCTTTACATGTTACCTGGTCATAATTTAGTACGAGACGATCTCTTTCATGAATAGTCCGTATTCTAGCTCAAACTAAATTTTATCACATCCAAGCCACTCAATAAACAAGTAAAATACACGTCTCGTGATCTTAAAAATCACTAGTCGTGTGTAGATACTTACAGTGGAAAATAGACGAATCGGACCTGGTCCGGGTAGATTAAAATGTTCAAGTTAAATTTGAGTCATGACCTATATTACAATCCATGATAAATACAACTGTCTTGTGATTTAATGGTTGAGACCCATGCATGCCAAAGGCGAAATGCATATAACAACTAAAACAAGTTTGAATGCAATAAATGTGTAGTTAATTAGCCAAAGTTGAGATTGAGAAGATATGTCAATTGTGAAGACCAAAGTGTAAAAAGTTAATTATATATAATGATGGTTAAGCAAAAGCTTGTACTCTCTTTCTGGAAAACGATTTTTCCACTCTCTAAATCATTGACCATTTGCCTCTCTTCAAATGATAAAAAGTTGTATTCGAACATGATGATATATAGTGATTATTTTCTTTGACGAAATACCCGTGCATGCCAATTTGCCCAAAAGACAGCACACTTTTGTAACTTCACCGCATCTTGCGTAATTGGTTCGTTCGTCTTTATTACTTCTTTTCAAAAGTTTAATATGTACTCGATTATGTTTAAGAGGTAATTAATTGAGAATTAGATAATAATACATACTACTACTGCTACTAAAAGCTTACCAACCAAGATCACTTTTGTACATGACAAATTTAAATAGCAAGGAATTAAAGATACCCATGTTACTTTTACTTACGAGAAAAATAATTTAGATAATAATATAACTATTGCATCCAAAAAGTTGTGAAATTAATACAATAAATAGAAAATTGAGTTATACATTAAGGAATTGTAAGATGCAATGTCTCTCCACCTAACTGCCGAAAGTTCACATGCACAATTGGCAGAATCAATTACCGGAAACATATGCAAAAAAGCTATAAATCAACATACTTGGAATTAAAATGATAAATAAACTAATTTATTTTTTAAAATCTAGGTGTACGAAATTACTAGTTTTTAACATCTTGATCTTAATATATACCGTAGCTAAAATGATGTATCAAATTAATTTTTAATATGATATTTATCGACATGTATAGATCTGAAATAATAGTGACGAGCTGGTGAAGTGAATATGGCCCAGCAGAAGTTGGGTTGGGCCATAAAACTTGTAATTAGATTCCGAGAAGTTGGGTTGGGCCAAAGACAAAAAGTTCCATGTCATTGTCCATCCATGCTATTTGGAAAAATTGGAAGTGAGAGAACCTCTGATCAGATCCCCCAATTCAATTCAAATTCTTTCCAAGCTACAAATCAAACTTATAACTCTGCGTGCGTCACCAATTTCATGGTGTCCCTTGCATTCAATCTTCTGAGTCAAATTCTGCATCAAAAAACATCACTCAGGACATTTCTAAATGGCGTTCGAGTCAGACCCTTTTGCCACGTGCCCGCCATCAATCACTCTCCCACAGCTTCTTCGCCACCGTCTACAGTCATCATCAAAAGAGTATGTTTTTGGGTCTGTGATTCATACTACAATCAGCCAAGAAAGACTTATCCTGTGTTAAACTTGCCTATACATTCCGAATTCTTGACCCAGGAACAAGCCATCACTGTGGTGGCTTCATTGGCTGATGAGGCTGGGTCCATGGTGGCGTTGAGTTTCTTCTATTGGGCAATTGAATTTCCCAAATTCAGACACTTTATGAGGTTTTACATAGTTTCCGCCACGTGCTTGATTAAAAACGGAAACTTTGAGAGAACCCATGAAGTTTTGCGTTGTATGGTGAGGAATTTGTCCGAGGTTGGGATGTTGAAGGAGGCCGTGGACATGGTTCTTGAATTGGAGAGCCAAGGTTTGGTTTTGAGTGCTCACACTTTGAATTTGGTATTGTCTGTGGTGAATGAGATGGGTTGTATTCAGATGGCTGAGAATGTGTTTGATGAAATGTGTAAGAGGGGTGTGATCCCCGATCCCTATTGTTATAAGTCGATGGTCGTGGCCTATTGTAGAATTGGGAGAGTTTCCGATGCTGATAGATTGCTGAGTGTAATGTTGAGTAGAGGCTTTCTTGTAGACAATGCTACTTGTAGTTTGATTATCAACGTGCTATGTGAAAACGGTTTTGTGAATAGGGCGTTGTGGTTCTTCAATAAGATGGTTGATATGGGATTTGAAACAAATGTAATCAATTTCACTTGTTTAATTACTGGCTTGAGTAACAGGGGCTGCATTAAGCAAGCATTTGAATTGTTGGAAGAGATGGTTAGGAAAGGCTTGAAGCCTAATGTATATACTCATACTGCATTGATAGATGGCCTTTGTAAGAAAGGTTGGACTGATAAGGCATTTAGGCTTTTCCTGAAACTTGTAAGAAGTGATAATTATAAGCCCAATGTGCATACTTATACAGCCATGATTGCTGGCTACTGCAAGGAGGAGAAGTTGAACAGGGCAGAGATGTTACTCGTAAAAATGAGGGAACAAGGATTGATTCCTAATGTAAATACTTATACTACCCTTATTGATGGGCATTCCAAGGTTGGGGATTTTGATCGCGCGTATGAACTGATAGACTTAATGCGTGAAGATGGTTTAAATCCTAATATTTGTACACATAATGCTGTTATTGATGGTCTGTGTAAGAAGGGAAGGGTTAAAGAAGCTTATAGGTTGCTCGAAAGAAGCTATGAAATTGGCTTATGTGCCGATGAAGTTACATATACCATTCTCATAAGTGAGAGTTGCAAGCACGAGGATTCTAGACAAGCTTTGGCTCTTTTTAATAAAATGATCAAATCTGGTATCACACCCGATATGCACACTTACACAACTTTGATATCTGCACTATCAAGGCAAAAAAAGATGAGAGATTGTGAGAGAATTCTTGATGATGCTGTAAATATAGGCCTTATGCCAACCACTAAAACTTATACATCAATGATTTGTGGGTATTGTATAGATAGTAAGATTGACTTGGCGATGAAAGTATTGCAAAGGATGCGTTTTCACGGTTGTGCCCCTGATACGTTTACTTATGGCGCATTAATAAGCGGGCTTTGCAAGGAATCCATGTTGGATGAGGCTAGAACACTTTATGAAGAAATGATGGATAAGGGTATGTCACCAAGTGAAGTTACCCGAGTGACAATAGCGTATGAGTTTTGTAAGAAGAATGAACCATCTATAGCAATGGATCTTTTAGCTAAGTTAGACAAGAAACTATGGGTTCGCACAGTGAGCACTTTGGTTAGAAAGCTTTGTAGTGAACAAAAAGTAGAAATGGCTGCACAATTTTTTGAAAAATTGTTAGATATGAACCAGAAAGTGGATCGTGCAACTCTAGCGGCATTTATGACTGCCTGTTATGATAGCAACAACTATGCCCTCGTTTCTGATATGTCACAGAGGACACAGAAGGAAAATGGTTAGGTTCTTCTAAATTTCTAGCATTTAAGTTTTAATTGCAACAAGTATGTTCTCAATTTCTGATATTTTTTATGTTCCAAGTGAATGGTTAATTAGTTTCATATTCTGTATTGACTGAAAATTATGCTGTCTTTATAGACTGAGGTTTTGTATTTGCAGTTTGATTTTTTGGTTCCTCAGTACATTTTAATAGTTATCAAATTCTTTTCCAGGTTCCCTATTACACAGTCACGACGAGAGTCGCGAAAAGCAACTAAGAGCGCAAAAGTAACTTAACTTCATTAATTTGCAGTGCATGCAATAAGCATCTCCAGCTTAAAAACTTCTTCCTCTATGGGGTCTACAAGATAAGAAGTCCTTATAGATTTAGGTAAAATTATAGTCCTAGATTTTCATTTGAACAGTTTGAGTTCTACTAGGCAGCCAAAATGTTTGTTATCTACCATGTGATTTCTTGTTTGTTACTATGTTTTCGCAGATCCAAGTTTATGAGATTTGAAGAAGAGATATATATATATATATATATATATATATATTCTTTCACCCGCTATGTCGAATTTCAGTGGTAATGGTATTTCCATTTTTCTTGGTTATCATCAATAGCCATAAAACGTAATCTCATTTTTGTTGTTTCTTTTGCAGCTGCACTGTGAGATTACTAAGATATAGTATCATTTTTTACCAACTCAAATCTCGAACCAGTTCTTGCGGTAAGAGCATTCTATGATTAACCGATGAGAGAGAGAGAGAGAGCTTTAATTAAAATTTATGTGTTTGAAGCATCTAGACATTGATGCTCATGCATGATAATGTTACTATTAGCTGAAAACAATCTATGCTCTGCTGTAGGCCACACACTATTTCAAAGTTTAAGGAGGCAAATTAGTCTAATTGATTTGGTGTACTACTACTACTACTACTACACATCCATATATTATGAGAAACGCTGTCAGCTTCTTCAAGTCGGGGGGCTGTCAATTACCTGCTGGACCCGTCCAACAGACCCTTATTTGACCCGGACGGAACCTGTCCTGATTTGTTTTGCTCTTGCTTCTCTCATGCCTTTAATTCTAACGAATTTTGCCCACGTATTTAAATTACGGTAGAATGAGAACTTTGGCAAATAACTTGTGGTGTTGAGGATGAAATGATTGAAATGGAAGATTTCAAGCCATTGAACAAGCATATTTTTTAAGGTTTATCATCTTAATATTCAATTGAAATAATTCTCCAAATCAAATTACAAAAGTTTGACCAAAAACTTTCAAACCAGACCAAAATGGAACCTAACCAGGATGTTTTCATAGTAACCCATTTCAGCTCTACATGATACACAATATATAAATTCCATGTTAGCATAGCACCCATGGGATATCTAAATACTTGTAAATCATGATTAAATATTTGAAAGAGAAATTCGATTTTAAGCACTTTGATAGGTTGAATTTTATAAATGTATCAAGCATAATAAAGTGGTGATCAAACGTACATTTAATTAAACTCAGCGTAAATATAATTGATTGAATCATTGGATTTAAGATATGCCAAACTTAATTGAGAATTCAAGACAAGCACGTTCATAATGTGTATCTAATTATATTTATTTATTATTGAAATTGAATCTTTAACGAATTAAATTAAACAAATTCCATATTCCCTCCACGAATACCGAATGGAATTTCATATTCATATTATATCTATAGGATTTCTAATGAGCTAAAAACTCTTATAAATTGAATTGAATTGAATTGAATTGAATTTGAACCCGTATTTAAATTGATATCCTCTAATTTGAGGCGAGCGTGGGGTCCACGTAGGACTCTTCTTACTGATATGAGGCGTAGGGAAGGCGAATCAAGATAAGGTAATTAATTCATGTCCTTAACTTTCGCAGGAGTCTTGACTTACACGAGTTTAGTTACTTTTATTGTTGTTAAAAACGCGACTTCAAAACAATTCAAATTAAGACCCCATTCATTTATCGTGGAAATTAAATTCCCCTAACCTGAAACCCCCAATGCAGCTTCTCTGTGCGACGCTGGGTTGCACACGCGCCATTTGTTCTGTCTCACAACAACAGGTACTTGATTTCCTCACTTTCCTTCGGATTTTGTGGCAATATTATATTAGTTTTGAGTTGGATTTTTCTGCAACTCTTGAGGTTTTTCAACGAGAGAGAACGAATATTGTGGGACAGCAAAAGGAAGAGGTTAAGTTTTTGAAGTTCTTGGCTCCGCCATTAATGGCTGCGGTTGTTGCCCTATCTCCTATCTCCAGCCCTCCTGGTGAGTGCTTATTTAGAATTACAGATTTTACATACATTTCGTGCTTTAATTGTTGATTAACTTGTTCAAAGTCAGTATTCAACTTAGGTCAAAACTTCTGAACATGAACCTAAAAAGCTTGTAGCAAGAGTGTTAAGGTAAACTAGGTCCACAATAGAGAATGTTCCTGCTAAGCACGCGGCGCACTTGTAATAGTTGTAGTATTTCGTTTAATAAATAGTTCGAGAGGGATTTATTAGGTTACTTTACTTGTTGACCTTTGCACCCATTCTACCATGTATGAATCATCCAACTTCTGATAATGATGCTAAGTTCGAATTGCTTCTTGCCAATATACCTGATAAACTTTTTGGAGCTATATTGTGCTGTTTAGTCCAGCAGGTGATGAAGTTTACTTTTTATAAACACTCGGTTACATTTGTTCTTAAAGTTTTTTTATATCAATCAAAGCTCTGTTAGTAAAATGTTTTGGAAGTCAACGTCTAGAAACTGCCGTTGAGCACTTCTTTTGTTAATTAAATTGCTTTCATAGTCTTGGAAGTTGTATGCCCCAGTTTATCTAAGTTGGCGTTGGCATTTATTGCTGTGGCAGACGTTTCCTGGTTTAGATAGGAAGACTGCAGAACTAATAAGTGCCTCACTAATGTGTAACCTATTACTACGTTTTGGGAATTATCTTATTTTTATAATGCAGTGTCACTCGGACAAACAATAGATGTTCAGAAAGGAGCCACCTTGTTTCGTCGAACTTGCATTGGATGCCATGATGCTGGAGGCAACATAATACAACCTGTGAGTTTACTTAATCATTTCTCCATATCCAAATGAGAACACGGCCAATATTAGATTATGTTGACTTCTCATATTTCCAGGGTGCAACACTCTTCTTGAAAGATCTGCAAAGGTAATGGATGCTTGACCTTACTTGGTGTTTTCACGTTAACCGTGTAATTCGATACCAAACTGTGAGTTTTTTGGATATCAAATATCAACCAGCCAGTAATATGGAAAATATCTGCAGTTAGACCAAGCTTAATTTTGTTTCACCTTACTCAGTCCATTTTGTTTTTTTCTTCTCAGGGCATCCATGTCAAAGTTGTGACATGATATATGAATTTGGCCACTTTATGTGCTATATGTATAAGTAAAACTAGTGATTAATTTCTATCCTGACTTGAAGCAAAACAGAAATAGTACCTGGTTAATGGAGTTCCACGTGTGCAGAAATGGAGTTGATACAGAAGAAGAAATATATCGAGTCACGTACTACGGGAAGGGAAGAATGCCTGTAAGTTTCAAACTGAGAAGAACATATATTTGACTTCTTAAGATAGTTCATCGTAACATGTCTTGTTTATGAAGGGGTTTGGTGAGAATTGCACACCTAGAGGTCAGTGCACATTTGGACCCCGACTACAAGACGGGGAGATTAAATTGCTGGCCGAATTTGTGAAGTCACAGGCGGATCAAGGTTGGCCTACCATTGAAGTTGATGGAGATTAGTTCTTCTGTTGTGAAATTTTAGTTTTATTTTCTTTAGCAATCACAAAACTATGTAAATATAATGAAATGAGTAATCTAGACAAGAATATAAAATAAGTATAATAAGAATAATGTAAATTTAAAATAAAACGGCTAGCCTGATCCGGAGTCACGCCACTAGACGCTGTCCTAAGAAAACGATTGCCTCCTCTCGTGCAGGTATTGGAGGTTGATCGATTCCCCAAGATAAAACCTTTGGCCTCGCCGGAGTCTTCTCGTAAGCACGTTCACAAGTAGACAATGAACCAAACTTTGTCTCAAGTGCCCAAAATAATATAGAGAGTAGTATAATTTTAGTGATGCATATTAGGCTAGTGAGGTGTGTGTATTTCCTAGGACACCTAACCCCTATTTATAGTGTGTATGAGACCTCTAAGGTCAAATAATTTTGAATAGCCACATAATGGCAATAAAGGGGAATTATGGCATTTAGGTTACACAATCAATTTTGATTGTTACAAATAATTTAATTTGAATTTTAAAAACTTAAAATTCCAACAATCCCCCACAAGATTTTAAAATTCAATGATGCATATAGAAAATAATTGGGCACTAAAATATTGTGCAATGGGTGCAGGAGCCTTCCGGGCTTGAGCCTACACTTAGTGTTGATGATATTCATTTGAGGAAACCGTAATGGCGCAAGCGCTTTGAATTAGGTTCCTTGACCAAACTTCAATACATCACACACACAATATCGACATCAGTTTTAGTTCGCGGGTTAGCGCGTTAACGGCCGTGCGCTCTAATCTTGATTCTCATGAGAGTTTTAGGGTCAGCCCAGGCCCCATGGCAACTCTCATTTAGGTGAAACCTCCAAGGGTACGTGCGACCTATACCCTGCAGAATTCTGCCTTGATCTCATTAAGGGTCAAAACCCAACCGTAATATCACACTTTACAACACTGTCACCATAGGGATGGGAAGGAGGTGCACTCCTATAAATTAGTGCTAAACGAGTCACGCAGTACGGGTTGTTTCTACCCATTGAACCTTCTTCATGGGATCTCCAATCACAAAGGTTGGGTTTCTCCCGGAGGTGACTCCCTTATGGGCTTAAGCCCATCCCCCTCGATGATTCAAATACACCCTTAGTGGGTAAACCTTTGGTTAAATTATCCGCCAAATTTTTCTCAGATTTTACAAAATCTAGAGATATTACATTTCTCTTAAGTAAGGATTTCACACTTTTACATCTCGCTTGTAAGTGTCTATTCATTTTCTTATTTGAATGAGATTGTTTCATAAGTTCTATTGCAGCTTTAGAGTCACAGTGTATAGAAATAGCCGGTAAAGGTTTCTTTACTAGGGGTATATCAAGCATTAAATCTCTTAACCATTCAGCTGTTGTACAAGTTGTATCTAAAGCTATTATTTCAGCTTCCATAGTACTTCTAGATATAACAGTTTGTTTCTTAGAACCCCAAGTTATTGCTGCACCACCTAACATGAATACAAAACCACTAGTAGACTTAATTTCAGAGCCATCAGTGATCCAATTTGCATCACTATAACCTTCAAGTACATCTGGAAAAGATTTATAGCACAAATGATAACTTAATGTTCCTCTAATGTACTTAAGAATTCTTTCCAAGGCATTCCAATGATCTTTACTAGGATTGTGAGTGCACCTACTCAGCCTACCAACGGCATAGGCAATGTCAGGCCTAGTTCTATTAGAAAAGTACAATAGTGATCCTATAATTTGTGAATACTTTAATTGAGATATAGGTTCACCGGAATTCTTTTTTAAACTTACATTTGAATCATAGGGTGTAGATACAATCTTACAGTCATAATAATTAAATTTTCTCAAAAACTTTTCAATTGCACTAGATTGATCCAGTAAGATGCATTCATTTATTCTACTTACTTTCATTCCCAAGATTATATGAGCTTCACCCAAATCTTTCATTTCGAAACTATTAGATAAATAATTCTTCACATTGTGTATAAAATCTATGGTTGTTCCAAAAATTAATATATCATCCACATATAAGCATAATATCACATGTTGACCATTTTCTTCCTTACAGTATACACATTTATCATGTTCATTTGATTTGAATCCAAAACTAAGTATAACTTCATTAAACTTTTCATGCCACTGTTTTGGAGCTTGTTTTAATCCATATAAAGATTTCACTAACTTACAAACTTTATGTTCTTGCCCCTTAACCTTAAAACCTTCAGGTTGATTCATATAAATTTCTTCATCTAAGTCGCCATTTAAGAATGCGGTCTTTACATCCATTTGATGAATTACTAAGTTATTTATTGAAGCTAAAGCCAGCAGAGCTCTAATAGTTGAGATTCTAGCAACAGGAGAATATGTATCAAAATAATCTATTCCTTCTTGTTGTGTAAACCCTTTTGCTACTAGTCTCGCTTTATATTTATCTATAGATCCATCAGCTTTTAGTTTCTTTTTAAACACCCACTTGCATCCTATTGGTTTACTACCGGTAGGCAAGTCTGTTAAAACCCAAGTATTGTTTTGAATTATTGAATTATACTCATCATTGATAGCTTCTTTCCAAAAAGGTGCATCTATAGAAGATATTGCATCTTTATAAGTTTGAGGTTCTCCTTCTACTAGAAATGTGATAAATTCATCTCCAAAGTTCTTTTCTATTCTACCTCTCTTACTTCTTCTAAGTTCAGTCGGTTCTTCTATTCTACTCTCTAGAGTTTGTTTATCGTAGGAACTAACACTAGTAGATTCAACTTTTGACGTAGAAGGATTCTTAGCAACTCTAGTTTTAAAAGGAAAAATATCCTCAAAGTATGTAGCATCTCTAGCCTCAATAATTGTATTATTTGCAATTTCACTAACTTCAGAATTAGTTATTAAAAATCTATTTGCGCTACTATTTTGAGCATACCCAATAAACACGGCATCTACAGTTTTAGGACCTATTTTCTTTCTTTTAGGTTCAGGTATAACTACTTTTGCTAAACACCCCCATACTTTAAGGATTTTAAGATTTGGAGCCCTCTTTTTCCATAATTCATATGGAGTTTTATCACTATCTCTAACCGTTACACGGTTAAGAATAAAACACGAAGCTAAGATAGCTTCCCCCCACAAGTTCTCGGGTGCTCCAGAATTTAATAACATTGTATTAACCATATCCAATAAAGTTCTATTTTTCCTTTCTGCTACGCCATTCGATTGAGGTGAATAAGGAGGTGTTGATTCATGTATAATACCATTATCTTCACAAAACCTTTTAAATTCATTAGAAGTGTATTCTCCGCCTCTATCGGATCTAAGTATTTTAATTTTCTTTTCAATTTGATTTTCAACCTCGGTTTTATAAACCTTAAACTTATTAAATACTTCATCTTTAGATTTAATAAGATAGACATAACAATACTTAGAGTAATCATCTATAAATGTTAAAAAGTATTTGTTTCCACCTCTTGAGGGAGGTCTATTTGAATCACAATGATCACTATGTACAAGTTCTAGGATATTTGAATTTCTAATAATTGAATGATAAGGTCCTTTAGGTTTCTTTCCTTGTACACATACTTCACACTTTTTATTTATATCTACTTGAGATTTTGGAATCAAGTTTAAGTTCATAAGTTTTCTAATTTTATTTTTACTTACATGACCTAAACGCTCATGCCACAAAGTGCTAGACTCTATGTTTAGGATTAAAGGACTTTCAATAATGTTATTCAATATATTTAACTTAAACAAACCATCACTTACAAAACCTTTTCCAATAAAGGTATTATTTTTAGTTATTACAACTTTATTTGATTCCATAACAAGTTTATAACCAACTTGTACTAAACATGAGCCACTAACTAAATTTCTTCTAACTTCGGGTACATGTCGGACTCCTTCAAGAGTTAGAATTTTCCCCGAAGTCATCTTTAGATCAACACTTCCTATTCCAAGTACTTGTGCCAGTGAATTATTTCCTAAAGTCACGCTTCCTCCACTTGAGTTCTGATAGGATTTAAACATCGATTTTTCAAAACAAACGTGTATATTAGCTCCTGAGTCTAACCACCAATCATTATTAATATTTGTAAAATTCACTAAGGATAGGGAGGATTCTAACCTGATTGAAGGTTCATCTTCAACCAACATATTCACTTGACCTTGATGATTATTAGGCTTAGAGTTGTAGTTAGGGTTGTACTTCTCCTTTTTCCGATAGTAACAATCCTTGGCTAAATGATTGGTCCTTCCGCATACGAAGCAAAGTCTCGGTCCCTTTTCTTTGCTTTTACCATTCTTAGTATTATGATTCTTTTGTTGGGCATTATTATTATTATAGTTTTTCATCCCATTCCTTTTATTATTTTTGAAATTATTATTATTTTTTGGTTTGAGATTATTTTGACTTGTTTTATCCTCCACTAAATTAGCCTTGGCTTTAAATTCTTCTTGTCTAAGATTCATTCTATGTTGTTCTTCAATTCTTAAGGAATTAAGGACTTGTGGCAAAGTCAATGAACCTTGTTGATGTCTAAGACCTCTACCGAAATTAGACCAAGAAGGTGGAAGTTTATCAATTAGACACGACACTTTATAATCTTCACTAAACTTTGACCCATTTTTCTCTAAAGGCCTTAACAAATCTTGAAATTCATGAATTTGCTCATTAATCGATTTTTCATCAACCATAACAAATCTTGTAAAAGTAGAAACATTAAACCGTTCTATACCTGCATTATCAATTCCATATTCAGACTCTAAGGTATCCAAAAGTTCTTTAGCAGTTTTAGTGGATTGGTGAACATCATATAGTCTATCAGACAAAGCACTTAGGATACGATTACGACAATGATATTCAATTTGATCAGAAGTATATGAAGATTTTGAGGCATCGCTTCCGTCAATGGCGGAAATGAATCCAAGAACATTCAACCAATATTTTAGTTGATTTTGCCATCTCTTAAAATTTAGCCCATTAAATTTTTCAGGTTTGACACTACTAGCGTCTTCATTTGAAGCCATTTTTTTTTCTTAACTAAGAATTAATAAAGCAAAGATGGATTATAAAATGATCACTGCAAGTTTAGGAAAATAATATCAATACACAATTACTTAATAATGTATATCGATAAGCAATGAACAATATATAAAACTTTCCAAGGAATTAACTAGAAAGCAAGTAATGACAAGATAAATGCCTCTAAAATAATTAGCACAATAAACAATTTAACGTTAACAGAACAAATTACTTTTGTTTTCCAGTCAAACCAGAAGACAATGATACATATAATCACTTTTGTTTGCTCTACCCTTTATGAATTAAAATATCACACATTAATTGACCAATTTAAACCAAATAAGAACCAATATCTTTTAATGTAAATATTTGTTGTAGACATATATTATTAAAATATGAATTTCACTTGCTGAAGTAACTTTAATTTGTAGTGGACGGTCAAAGAAGCTTGTAAAACTTTTAAGCAAATTTTAACAAAATAGAAATTTTAGAAGCTTCAATTTTAACAAACAAACTAATTTTAGTCAATCGTTTTCTTAGATTGTTGTGAAATTTTAGTTTTATTTTCTTTAGCAATCACAAAACTATGTAAATATAATGAAATGAGTAATCTAGACAAGAATATAAAATAAGTATAATAAGAATAATGTAAATTTAAAATAAAACGGCTAGCCTGATCCGGAGTCACGCCACTAGACGCTGTCCTAAGAAAACGATTGCCTCCCCTCGTGCAGGTATTGGCGGCTGATCGATTCCCCAAGATAAAACATTTGGCCTCGCCGGAGTCTTCTCGTAAGCACGTTCACAAGTAGACAATGAACCAAACTTTGTCTCAAGTGCCCAAAATAATATAGAGAGTAGTATAATTTTAGTGATGCATATTAGGCTAGTGAGGTGTGTGTATTTCCTAGGACACCTAACCCCTATTTATAGTGTGTATGAGACCTCTAAGGTCAAATAATTTTGAATAGCCACATAATGGCAATAAAGGGGAATTATGGCATTTAGGTTACACAATCAATTTTGATTGTTACAAATAATTTAATTTGAATTTTAAAAACTTAAAATTCCAACATCTTCCAGCAACGGAGAACTTCTTTGAGAGGCATCTTAGGTAAGGGTTACTGATGAGTCTGTTTTCCGTATATTAATTGTTTATTGTCCAGGTGTCAAGATTAAACGGGACTTATCAATACGAGGAGCAGTAGGTCAGTCAAGTCCTTCCTCAAAGTTTCGGGATCTTAACCTGAAATCAAAGATAACTACGTTGGGTTAGTACCGGTGGTGACCCGGTGATAACCCTCCGATGGTTAAGTTAGTGTCGAGGATGAGAGATATGGTTTCTTTATAATATGTTCAGATTATCGCCTCCCTGTTCTCTATAAGGAGGGATATTTATAGTTTTCACAATCCAACTACCGGGTCGGATTGTGATGAGACGTATGGACTCGGATACGGGTGTGGTTTATTCGACTTGACCCGGTGGCGTTGTGATGTGAAACTTCTACGGACGTCGGCCATCGACACACTCATCGATTGTTGTACCTCTATTCTTGGTCGTGTCGATGTTATATATATATTTTAAGCGTATGTGGTGGTCCACGTCAAGGGACGAAGACTTGGTACATCAAGACGAAGACTTGGTACATCAAGAGTCCCCCAAGTTCATGAGTTCAAGTGTGGCGCGAAGTCATGAAGTTTATATTTAGGAAAAATTTTATAGATTGGCAAACATAGTATATCGAGAAACTGAGAACTGAGATTAGGTATGTGGTGGTCCCCCAAGTTCAGGAGTTCAAGTGTGGCGCGAAGTCATGAAATTTTAGCGCGCCTTTTCTGAGGATGTAATTCAAAAATTGTACTGGATGTGAATCGTCACAGTTCGTCAGGGGGCAATGTGCAATTTGCCCGTGCGGTTAATAAGTGGTCCTATATATAGGTCCCACGAATGTATAGCGGAATTACTTTGCAGTAAAAAGGTTTCGCATACTCAGAACAGTACTCGTTCAATTTATTTATACTGCGTGAGAAAAAGAAAAATGTCGTCGAGTGGTACGGAGGGGGATTTTGATGACATCGACAGAAATGCTCTACAAAATGTATTAAATTTTGTGGAGTCTCAAGATGGGTCCGATGATGCCGAAGGGGCCGGTGGTTCTCGTCGATTTTTTACCGAGACTATGTATCACGAGTTTGTGGCTGGGGATTACAGGCGTACTCTAGCCGAGATGAGCGAGGCGTTCTCAATTCCCGCTGGCTGGACGATATGCACCCCAAGTTCCAACCAAAGGATGCATAATCCTCCTCGGCCTGGCATGGCGATTCACGAGGCAAGTTTAGAGGGTGGATTTCGGTTCCCGATTCCCCCAGAGGTGGCTGGGATCATAAATGCGTTAGGTGTTCGCCCTACTCAGATACTGCCAAATGGTATGTCGACTATTATCGCTTTCTGCGTGGTTATGAAGGTACTCGATCAAGCTGCTTCGTTCGGTAACTTCTGGGCCCTATTCAAGGTTACCGAGTCTCCGAAGTCGAACGAGGGTTTCTACCAAGTCAAGTCACGGGGAAACAACAATCGATTCCTATGTTCGACCAAAAGTTCCCACGGCAAAGGGTGGAAATCGAGATATATTTACGTATATCCCCCGAAGGGTTACAAATGGAATGTCAATTGTCCATGGCGTGTTGGCGCAATTAACCCAAAAAACGTTCCGAAGCCTTCCTGGCACGAGGGATTCGTCGAGAATCTCCGACGATACAACCTCGACGTACAGAAGCTTGTCGAGGAACCACGGCTTCGTGCTTGTGGGTTAACGTCGTCGCGTAGGAAGGTTGGGGACCCCGAAGATCCTAACAAGGAGGAGGTACTCCGTGGGGCCATGGTTGTGCCGAAGGGGAAAGAACTACATGACTTGCAACGAAAAAATGAAGCGTTTTGGAGTCGTGCGTCGACATCAAGGGGGCCCGCGGCGATCCCGAGAGCTACCAGTAATGTCGGGCAAGCCGTAGAGTCTGGGAGGATCATAACTCGCGAGGAGCGTCGTCATGGAAAAAGACCGCGAGTTGAAGAGGATGATGATACCGAGGGAGCTGCCGGTACTGCGGATCAAGGGAGCGGTAGGATTTCGGATGATGAACGACCATTATTCGATTGGACTTTGTCTGATTGGATGGCGTCGGAATTGACACATCCTGGCGGTTTAGGGCCTGATACGTCGGTGCTCTATTCTGAGTCTTATAATTCGGCGTTTGCAGCATTTATACATGGCATCTTCAAAAGCGACCAGGCTCTGTTAATGAAGAAGTCGGTTCAACAGAACGTGCATACCGCCGGGCGTCTTGGTGTCGGCGTACGTGAGCCTTTTAATTTTTTGATTGCTCTTGTTTTCCATATTCTGCTTATATTAATACACTTGATGTTATCATGCAGATGCTACAATTCCTCTTTCACGGTTATTATCGTGCCGAGTTGGCAGAAGTGGAATTAAATAAACAAAAGGACGCGAATAAGGCTGCCCTTCGCGCGAAAGACGAGCAGCTAGTCGAACAAAAGAACAAGGCGGAAGAATCCCTTCGGGCTAAGGAGGAGGAGCTTGACGAGGCCGTCAAGCAACTAAGTCTTTTGTCGATGGAGAGAGATAAAATGAGGGCCAGCGAGTATCATCAGGAAGAAATCATTTCCGCAGATCAGAGGTTGGCTATTGCTAAGGAGTTTCTCGAGTCTCCCGTGTACGAGTATTTGTCCGATGCTAAGATGGGTGTCGAGCTCTTGAAGATGTTCGATAAAGCAATCAGTCAGTGCGCATATAAAGGTTTTCTGACCCCGGACTTCGATCGTAATGCCGTCAACCCGTTTTGGGATGAAGAATGCCAGGTCGAGACCCTCGAGGGGGAGGATGAGGAGGAAGCAACAGCTCGAGGCCACGAGTTTGGTAGTTTGATACCATCGCGCCATCCCGAGAATAGATAGATTTTAGGCGACTGTAGGTTTTGCAACTAGCTAGGATCTTTGTAATTTTTTGTTAAAAATTTTAACGAAGATAAGTTTCTTTTGTTCCTGTCTTGATGAATTGGGCTCTTTGGGCCGCTTGTATGGGCCTCCCCCCCGAGCATCGCGATTGTTCTAATTGCCAACCAACGAATGCGTTTGTTTGAATGCGTGACCAAGTAGTTTCGCGCGCTTTGATGTTTTGGACTTTTTATAAATAGGCGTATATCTTTGTACTGTTCATTCCATCAATAGAAAGTTTAAATTTTTCTTGTCGGAGCCAAGTTGTCGGAGCTAGAAGCGAGTGGTTGTAAAGAGGTTTTCTGTCGAAAAGCTATTTAGGTATTTCTTCTCTCTTTATCCTATGGCTAGTCGATCTGTATCTGTCGGAGATGAGTCAGTTGGGGAGGGAGAGGGTATGTCGTTTGAGTCTATCATGTCACATTTTGAAATTCCTTTCGAGGGTAGACTGCACAGCCCCCTCTCCGCCGAGTTGATAGATGTAATAGCCGCTAGGTCTAAGGGTGGTCGATCGCAATCTGCGAAGGACACACACCGTACTACAGATCACTTTAGTACCATAACAGCTAGTCGACAGCGTATATCGACAGAGTCTATTTTGGCTAAATACCAATTTCCGTCAGGATGGTCCGTCCTTCTCCCTACGCCCGACCATAGGATGAATGATCCACCTCTCGGATGTCGGACCTTTCATATCGATGCCTTGGAGAATGGTCTTCGTTTTCCATTACCCGATGAGTTTGTCGATATCGTAAATGGTCTCGGACTGTGTCCGACTCAGTTAGTTCCTAATGCCGTAGGTTATATTATAGGTTTTTGTCTCGTAATGAAATCAGTGGGTCAATCGGCTTCTTTTGCAAATTTTTGTGCTCTTTTTAGAGTAAGCGAGTCCCCTAAGTCGAATGAGGGTTTTTATTTCGTAAAATCGAAACCCCATGTTAGATTTCTTGGGGATTTAAAATCATCTCATGGGAAGGGTTGGAAAACCAAGTTTATTTTCATTCGTGCTCCCGAGAATTACGTATGGAGGACGACACGCGAATGGAGGTCGGGTCCCATTCTGCTAAAGGGTGTGCCCGAGCCTTCATGGGGACCCGACTTTCCATCGCAATTGTCGGAATCGACATACGATACGAACTTGCTTCTGCGGGAGCCGATCTTGAGTTTGGGAGGGATGTCGATAGCTCCTTTATCTATCGACAGTCCTTCTCTAGGTAGTTACTAAACTTGGTTTGTATTATGATTGTGAATATTTTGTTGTTTGCTAACTGATTTCGTCGCATGCAGAATCAGTCGTACAAGCTACCATGAGTCGAGCGCTATTATCCATGGCCAAGGCTGCTAAATTGGGTAACGCCCCCGCTCCTCCTCCTAACGCACCCTCGAAAGCTCCTTTACCGAAGTCGACGCGGCCTGCGACTTCGACTACTCAGCCGCCGCCCCTGGTATCGAAGCATCAGGATAAATCTGAACCGCTTGATAAGGGAAAAAAGGTAAAGACCGTCGATGGCTCACGAAGTGAGGAGCCAGCTTCAAAGAGGGTCAAAACCGGTGAGGATACTGCTTCTCCAGGGTGTGCCAAAATAGTGGTGAAGGAATCTCTCGAGTCGATTATCGAGAAGATGAAGCAACGCACGGGGGGACAGGCCCCTAATACTTCCATGCTGAATCCTGCCTTGTTGAGTTCTCCCTGTAGTCCCGACGTGTGGGACAAATTTTGTTCGACCATATCCGTTCTCGATCAAGCCGCCATGGGCCCAATGGATATGAGCGAGCTTATAAGGATGGGATCTGGATGCCTGCTTGGGGTATGTTCATTTACTTTTTCTTAATCATATATAAAGTTTTTGTTATTTGAATTCCATTTATCTTTCGTGCGTAGCTCAACCAAGTATTGTTTCAAGCCGGTTATCGGGTCGAGTCATCCCGTAAACGGGCCGATAAGTACCGCTCCCTTGGAAAAGAGAAAGAGAAAGAGCTCAAGGAGGTTCATAAGAAATCCGTTGAATATGAACAGAGAGCCTTATCTGTCGAGGCCGAGATGTCGAAGAAAGTGGAGAAGATCGCTGCACTCGAAGCCGAGTTAGCACTTCTGAAGGAGAGTTTCGACGCTCAAGTTGAGCAAAAGGCTGCAGAAAGTTTTGAGAGAGGCCAGCGAGAGGCGTTGGCCCTCCGTCGAGACGTTTCTCCTGTTGAGAGGAAGGGGATTGTCCTCGAGTTTTTCAACAGTATCGTTTTTCAGGAGCTCGTCGATCGCCAGTCAGGGGGTGAGCTCCACAGTATGTTTGTGAAAGGCTGGAAACAGTGCGAGGCCTTTGGTTTTCTCAACGATACCTTTGATGCGGCTCGGCTGAATCCTTATTTGGACGAGAAGGGTATTGCAATCGAGGAAGGACCAGCCGATGAGGAAGATCACTCAGAGAGACCCGAAGATCATGAGTTTGGATTTCTTCTCGATCTCCAGGCCGAGAAGGTTCGTGAGGTGGCTGTGAATCAGCAGGAGGTTGAAGATAAGTCCAAGTCCTCTTCTCACATAGATCTACTTTTGCACGAAGGCCAGTTTGGTCCTTCTAAGAATTGACGTCTCGAATTTTGGCCGGCTGACCTAGTCTGACTATTTTGTAGTGTAGATAGGTTAGCCTTTTGTAATCGATTCTCGTCTGGCTGGCGATCCCTTGTAATTTCTTTTTAATGTAATGGATCGATTTGTTTCATCTGGTATTTTGACTTGTATACAAAAGACGTAATTCATTTGATCGATGTCTTGTTCTATAGTTATTTAAATTCTTGCGTTAATGAAAAATAAAAAGGGGGGGGGGGGGGGCCCTCCTCTGACACTTCCAAATTTAAATGAATTGTGGATCTCGAGGTAGTCTATCGTTTCTGGACCGTTGGATTGAGTACAAGTTTCCTATATATATGGGTGCCTTAAGTTTATTTTTTACACAAAGGAGGGTTGCCGTAATATCTCTGTTTGCCCTTTTAACATTGTTGATCTTGGAGTTATTTGTGATCAACCACGATTCCGCTACGTATAATTTGGTATGGGAGAAATTGGAAATTGTTATCGGATCGACGTGTATCGTCGTTGTTCGAATTTTCTTTTTATGTCGACTTTGCGCCAGAGATAGTCGATTCTGCTGTAGGGTCGTGTTCTCATTCCAGCTTTTACATGTTTAACCATTGCAGACATGTTAACCATTTCAGGTTGACGCATTAGTTTGTTTTTGTTGCGGTGGTGTTTACGCACTGCCATCTAATCGACATGACTTGTTAGGGAGTGGAACGGTTGCGTTATTTTCAGGGTCCATCTGAGCCGTTGGTTGCGACATTTTCAGACCGTTAGATTTAGTCAGCGCGATTTTTCAGGCATTGGGACGGTCATCGCATTTAATGGGTCTGATCTGAGCCGTTGGACGTGTGTTTGGATGAACCGTTGGATTATACGGTCTAGGCCTATATAAGGTTGAGAGTACTCATAATTTTTCGTACCAAAACATCCAAACATGTATCCGCCTACGGATTTCCCCATATATGTTCTTTCCTACCATGTCATCCTTAAACTCATGAGGGTTTTCTTTATCTTCGTACCTCCTCGATCGTCTCGACGCCCTTTATGGAGAAAGGGCCGTTATTCGTTTTGGATTGGGTGGTATCGGTAAAAGGGGTTCCTCGTTGCGATGGCCTCTCCTTTCGATTGGGTGGGATCGGTAACAAAGGAGGGGTCAATGTCGGTGCCTCTCGGAAATTCGTCGTTCAGAAACCCATCACCATACATCTGGACGTAGGAATTCCGAGTTGTCGCCGAAATCGCTGAGTCAGGAGGGAGAAACAAGTTGGCGGCAGCCGAGAAAAGGGCGGAGGAACTAAAGAGCAAACATTCGACTCGCGAATCCTCCAGCTCGACGCTCAACGGTCCATCCTTATCTCGTAGAGTGCCCTCTGATAGAGATGATGGATACTATCAAGGAGCAAGCTGCTGCCATTAAATACCCCTGGCCCTGGAACATTCGAAGACTCGAAGACTTGTTTGCGGGGTCCTCCTCGAACAAGGTAGTATTCACATTACACCTTGAAAAAGAGGCCTTAATTAACTCGACGTCGGGTTCTTTGAAGTCAAACACCACCGTGTTTCTTCAGTTTTGGTCGTAGGATTTGTAGTAGGATCTCGATAAATTTGTAATGAGTTTGACATGTTTGTACTCTATCCTTTTATAAGAAATAAAATTCAGATGTTATCAATCTCTGTTATTTATCAATCTTTGTATACTTCTACTTTTTTAGATGAATAAAAATTATGTATTAGTAGATCGCATCTCGATGTTTCTTCAGCTGTCGAGGGACTTGGAATATACTTGAGCTTTATTAATAGCTCGCATCTCGATGCCTCTTCGGCTGTCGAGGAATTTGAATAATCTCAAGCTTATTAATAGCTCGCATCTCGATGCCTCTTCGGCTGTCGAGGAATTTGATTTTTCTTAAGCTTATTAATAGCTCGCATCTCGATGCCTCTTCGGCTGTCGAGGAATTTTAATAATCTTGAGCTTATTAATAGCTCGCATCTCGATGCCTCTTCGGCTGTCGAGGAATTTGATTTTTCTTAAGCTTATTAATAGCTCGCATCTCGATGCCTCTTCGGCTGTCGAGGAATTTGAATAATCTCAAGCTTATTAATAGCTCGCATCTCGATGCCTCTTCGGCTGTCGAGGAATTTGAATAATCTTGAGCTTATTAATAGCTTGCACCTCGATGCCTCTTCGGCTGTCGAGGAATTTGAATAATCTTGAGCTTATTAATAGCTTGTAATTTGAATGTCGATGCTTCCTTCTAAATTAGATACAAAATAGGTAGATTTTCACAGGATAACCAAAATATCTGACAAAACGAGATCTTTAAGTGCGACACTAAAATAAGATCCTCAGGCGTAAAACTTTCTAAGATTTCTTCCGTTCCAGGTTCGGTCTACTAGCTTTCCGTCCATGGTGGATAACCGATATGCGCCCTTCTTTCCTATCTCGATTACTTTAAAAGGTCCTTCCCAGTTAGCGTCCAGTTTTCCTTTGTTTTTCGACACGTCGACTCGCTTAAGTACGTAGTCTCCCACCTGAAAGAACTTTAGCCTCACGTTCTTATCATATGCCTTGGCCATCGTAGTTTTATAGGCCTGAATTCTCGTTGAGGCCCTCTCACGTCTTGCTTCCGTTTGGTCGAGTTCGAAGTTCCGTTTCCCTGCGTTTTCCACTTCGTCATAAAGCTCGACTCTTGGTGATAGAATTTCGAGTTCTGCCGGAGCAACCGCCTCGGAGCCGTATACTAGACTAAAGGGCGTTTCTCCTGTTGCTGTTTTTTCCTTTGTTCTATTTGCCCAAATTACCTAAGGCAATTCTTCCAGCCAAGCCCCACTGGCCTGCGTCAGTCTCTTTTTTAGGAGTCGGACGATTTCTCTATTAGTGACTTCGGTCTGACCGTTGGTTTGAGGACACCCGACAGAGGTGAAGCGTTGTGTAATTCTGTGTTTCACACACCAATCCGTTACTCTTTTACCGACGAATTGCCCTCCATTATCCGATATGATAATCCTCGGGAGACCGAATCTGCAAATTATTGACCAGTAGAAATTGATGATCTGTGTTTGAGTGATCTTCTGCAAGGGTACTACTTCAATCCATTTGCTGAAATATTCAACGGCCACGAGGAGGAATTTCTTCTGTCCTCTTGCTATTGGGAGTGGCCCAACCAAATCAACGCCCCATTGATCAAAAGGCCAGGCAATCGAAATTGATTCCATCTTTTGAACTGGTTGATGAGGCATGTTTGCATGATATTGACAGCGAGCACAACACTTTGCATAATCATTAGCGTCTTTAGTTAAAGTTGGCCAGTAGTATCCCAGTCCGGATATCCTAAGCGCCAGTGATCTTCCCCCGGAATGACTTCCGCAGGAGCCTTCATGAACTTCTTTAAGTACAGTCATCGTCTGTGGCGCGGAAAGGCATCTGAGCAGGACTCCTGTCACAGATCGACGATATAATTCGTCGTTAAGAAGAACGTACCGAGGTGCTCTATACTTGATTTTTCTTGCATCATTGTTGTCGGCAGGCAATGTTCCTTTGGACAAATATTCAATCAAGCTGGTTTTCCAGCTGGGCTCCGTATCGTCGAGATTCAGCACTTCAATGTTCATAGTTTCGATTTGCGTGTCGATGGCCGGTTTAGTAGAGACCAGGAGCGTTATTTTTCTCGTCGTGACTCCTTCGATCAGGTTCCCGAATTTTGACAACGCATCCGCTCTCGTGTTCTCGGTTCTTCTTATATATTCCAGTTGGAAGCTTTGAAATTTGGATGCCTGAACCTTGATAAGTTTCAAATACTTGATCATGGAATCCTCCTTGGCCTCGAACAATCCCTTGAATTGTTTTTCCACTAGCTGGGAGTCAGTAAATGCAATCAGATCTTTTATTCCTGCTTCTTTAGCCATTTTGAGGCCTGCCAGTAGCGCCTCGTACTCTGCCTCATTATTTGAGACTTGAAAGTCTAATTTCAAAGCGAATTCCAACTCCTCTTCCGTTGGTCCTCGGAAAAATACTCCTGCGCCTCCTCCCGTCGATGTCGAAGATCCATCGACATGCATCGTCCACAATTCTATTTTCGCTTCTTCCAGTTGTGTGTTTTCTAGTACGAAATCAGCTAAGACTTGTGCTTTAATAGAAGTTCTCGGCATATAGTCGATGTCATATTCACCTAACTCCACTGCCCACTTGATCAGTCTTCCAGAGGCGTTTGGTTTAGAAAGGGTTTGTCTCAGTGGTTGATTGGTGAGGATAACGATTTTGTGTGATTGAAAATAAGGACGCAGCTTTCTGGCCGTTGTTATGATGGCTAGAGCGAATTTCTCTATCTCTGTGTAGTTTTTTTCTGGTCCTTGTAGAACTCTGCTTACGTAGTATATTGGATGACTAAATTTCGCCTCCAATCTGACCAAGACCGAGCTGATTGCTTGTTCGGAAACGGCTATGTATAGGTACAAACTTTCGCCTTCTTGAGGTTTGGCTAAGAGAGGTGGTGATATTAAGTATGCTTTGAGTTGTTCGAAGGCTTGGTCACAATCCTTCGACCATTCAAATTTTTTAGCATTTCTCATGATTTTAAAGAACGGGAGGCTTTTGTCTGCGGATCGGGATATGAATCTATTTAGAGCTGTGATTTTCCCGACGAGTTTCTGTACTTCATTCAAGTTGCGAGGAGCTCTGAGGTCTAGAATTGCTTGGATCTTCTCTGGGTTGGCTTCTATTCCCCTCTCGTTTACCAAATACCCCAGGAACTTTCCCGATCTGACTCCAAAAGTACACTTCGCGGGATTCAGTTTCATTCCGTATTTCCTCATGATGTCGAAAGCCTGTCTGATGTGTTCCAGGTGATCTTTTTCGTCAAGGCTTTTGACTAGCATATCGTCGACATAGACCTCCATGGATTTTCCAAGAAGTGTTTCAAACATCTTGTTGACCAAGCGTTGGTAAGTAGCTCCTGCGTTCCTTAGTCCAAAGGGCATCACCTTGAAGAAGTAGACGCCAAATTCCGTGATGAATGCGGTTTTCTCCTGGTCTTCGAGAGCCATGAATATTTGATAAAAACCTTGGAAGGCGTCCATCATACTAAGAATCGCACATCCCGCTGTCGAGTCGACTAGGGAATCGATTCTCGGTAGTGGATAGGGATCTCGGGGACACAACTTGTTTAAATCTGTGAAATCGTTGCACATTCTCCATTTCCCTTCACCCTTGGAAACCAGAACTACGTTGCATAGCCATTCCGTGAATTGTACTTCAGCTATGTAATCCGCCTCGAGGAGTTTTTTAACTTCCTCCTTAATTATCCTGTTCCTCTCAGGCCCAAAGTTTCTTTTCTTCTGCCTCGCGGGTCTTGCAGCTGGGTCAATGTTTAGCCTATGTACTATGACTTTGGGGTCGATTCCTTGCAAGTCGGTGGTTGACCATGCAAAAACATCGACATTCTGTCTGAGGAAATCGATCAGTTGGGTTTCCAATCCTTCAGAGAGTTGGTTTCCCACTCTTGTCGTCTTTGATGACTCACCAGGGATTAATTCGATAGTTTTGTGACCTTCAGATGGTTCTATTCTTTCAAACTTCCTTTTTCTAGCGTTCAACTCCTCATGTTTTTCCTTCCTAGTTGAATCTTCGTCGATTACACAATCTACTAGGATAGGGGTGACTGGCTGGTACTGGTTCTCTTTGTGGGGTTTCTTGGCCGTCGAGAAAGGGAGTTGTACTTCCCTTACACGTTTGTCGAGAGCCACTGTATAACAATCCCAAGCTTCTTTCAGATTTCCCCGTACTTCGCCCACTCCTTTGGAGGTTGGGAATTTTAGCTTTTGATGATACGTCGAAATAATCGCTTGAAAGCTGTTCAGAGACGGTCTTCCTAATATGACATTATAGGCGCATTGAGCATCGACAATTAGAAATTTTACCATTCTGATTTTAGAATTATCCCCGTCGCCTAGCATTAGCGACAGAGATAAAGTTCCTAAGGGTACAACTTGCGCTCCTCCAAACCCGACTAAGGGCGTAGCTATGGGCTCGAGTGGCGTGCTTCCGAGGTCCATTCTTTTCAACGCATCCAGGAAAAGGATATTAGCCGAGCTACCCGAATCAATCAGTATCCGTTTGACCGTCGCGCTGGCGATTTGGGCTGTTATTACCATTGGACAGTCGGGCACGTCACTTTCATCGTAGGGTACATATCCTTGAAGTAGGTCTGAGTCGTCAAATCCGATGAATTTATTTGGGGATGAAGATTTTATCGAGAAGACTTCTTTTCGATTGCTTCTCCTTCTATCCTCAAGAGCTCTAGACACTAGCCTTCTAGAGTTCTTGCTGTCTCCCCCCGCAGGTCCTCCTGAGATCATGTTGACAATTGTTCCTGGTTGAGCCCTCCTTGGCTGATTATCCCGATTACCTATTTGCGGATCCTTCCTTCCTGGGGATTTTGACGGAGATCGATCATCTCTTGTCCTAGGCCCCGCTCGGCCATCTTTTTCGATTTTAACATATCCTGTTAAATGTCCTTCTGCGATTAGTCTCTCGATTTCTTCCTTTAATTGATAACAATCTTCAGTATCATGACCTCTTTGTCTATGAAATCTGCAATATCTTTTTGAATTTGGGGGTTCTCTCTGCTGGGGAGGTCGTCTTAAGAGGTTCTTGTCTTGTATTGCAAATAAGATCTCGGTTCTGGGTCTCTTTAGTGGAGTAAAGTTTTCGTTATATCTCCGAGGCGATCTCCCCTTGTTTTGCCTTCTTGGGTCGAAATTTCTTTCTTCCTCGCGAAACTCCCTTTTGTTCCTCCTTTCGACATACCTGTCGACTGGGGCCTTGTCGGTTAAAGGTTCCCTTTCCTCCACTTTGCTCAAGCCAAAAAACGTTCCCCTTAATTTGGTCATCTCTTCCTCGACCATATACTGGTTGGCCATTTCCATCAGCTTTTCGTATGTCGAAGGATTTTCCCTTACGATTGCACTGGCAAAACCTCGATTTAACGTACTTTGGAAGAGGACGGTTATTAGAAAGTCGACCCTGGGCATTTCGACTTTTAATAACTCATTATTGAATCTTCCCATGAAGGTTCTAAATGATTCCCCGGGTGAGTGTGTTATTGAGTACAAATGGTTCGCCGGAGGTCTTACTGCTTTCTTACTCCCAAACTGGCTCATGAACTTGTCACATAATTGATCGAAGTCAAAGATCGATTTCTCCTCCAATCTACCAAACCAGGATTGGGCCATACCAGCAAGTGTTGTGGAGAAAGCTTTTGCCGCGACGTTATCAGAGATTCCGTGCAACTGCATTTGTAAATTGAACGAGGCTAAATGTTCTTCAGGATCTTCCGTGCCAAAGTATCTTGGTAATTGGGTTGGCAACCTTTTATCCAACGGTAACCTCTCAAAGAAGATTTCGTCACAAAAAGGAGACTTTCCTAGGCGAGAGTTAGAAATAGGTATTTCATTTTTCCTTTCGTGTCGATCCAGTTTTTGGTGGAGTGATCTAACCTCAGAAGCCAGTTTATTGACTTCTCTTACTGAGTCTTCCCCCATGTCGTCCCTTTCAACGTGTCTTTCAAAACCTTCACGAGCCCTACTGATGGCCTCGTTTGCTTCTCCTCTTACTCCTAATCCCGGCACTGCCGGTGGTGGGAGTTCTCGAGGCACCTTTAGCCCCTCTTTCCCTATCTCGGCTACCCATTCTCTTCTGGCTTCGTCCAAGAAGGTTTTCAGATCTTCCTTAGTGAGCTGGAAGACGGCTGGAGCTGCAGGCCTTGATGGTCCTATCTCTTCTATGGGGGTTGAAATTGGGTTTCTTCTAGCGATATTATCGCCTTGTCCCTCTCCGTTTTGATCTCTGTTGTCCTCTCGATCTCTCGCGAGTGCAGCCCTCGATCGGGTAGTCATCTTGTTTCGATTCGTGGTTAAAAGTTTCCCACAGACGGCGCCAATTGATGAGTCTGTTTTCCGTATATTAATTGTTTATTGTCCAGGTGTCAAGATTAAACGGGACTTATCAATACGAGGAGCAGTAGGTCAGTCAAGTCCTTCCTCAAAGTTTCGGGATCTTAACCTGAAATCAAAGATAACTACGTTGGGTTAGTACCGGTGGTGACCCGGTGATAACCCTCCGATGGTTAAGTTAGTGTCGAGGATGAGAGATATGGTTTCTTTATAATATGTTCAGATTATCGCCTCCCTGTTCTCTATAAGGAGGGATATTTATAGTTTTCACAATCCAACTACCGGGTCGGATTGTGATGAGACGTATGGACTCGGATACGGGTGTGGTTTATTCGACTTGACCCGGTGGCGTTGTGATGTGAAACTTCTACGGACGTCGGCCATCGACACACTCATCGATTGTTGTACCTCTATTCTTGGTCGTGTCGATGTTATATATATATTTTAAGCGTATGTGGTGGTCCACGTCAAGGGACGAAGACTTGGTACATCAAGACGAAGACTTGGTACATCAGTTACACTTTCCAATAGCCACTTGAGGGATGTTTCTTTATATGCTCTACATGGGCTGCATGTTTATCTTGTGGTAAAATTTAATTCTCGTTTTCTCTGTGACTGAAATATGTATACATCTAGTTCTGTAAGATTATTTTGATGGAAGATATATTAATTCAAGATATGCAAGATCCTACAGTCTAGTTGTATTTTAGTTGAAATTTCAAAATGTAATGCTCCTCCATATGATATTAAAAGAAGAGTTGGTGGGGTTTGAAAATGTGAGATATAGTTTAGTTGTATTTTGGGTGTTGGGATTTTCAAGTGAAATGTATGTGGATGTGGGGAAGTATCAAATTATGGTGTTATAGTGTATAATAGTTGAGATGATAATAGAAATACTGTGTGTTTTATCACTTGGATCCAAGTTTACAAAAGGTTTTATATATATATATATATATATATATATGCTCTTGATATGACTTTTGTTTTTATGTCACATTTATTAGGCGGATAGAATAGGCTGATTGCTTCTAGAAAAATTGGCTTTTCATAGAATTACTTTACTTATGTAATCTGGTACTTGAGCCAGACTAATCAAATCAAAACCTTGTGATTAGTTATTTTCTTAGCGGCAAAATTTCAGATTTCATTTCAAAAACCAACTTATTTTATGTTGAATAATTTCATAATTCTATAGCCACACGAATGAATCAGTCAAACACTGCATCGAATAATCAGTTTGCCAGCTCTTCTCTCAATGTCCTCCCCCAATTTAGCAAAATTTGATTTGTTAATAAAGGGTCGATGATAATATTGATGATAATGTATAATATTACAGGAATAATATTAAAACTTTTACATAGAAAATGTTATCAGGAACAGCTTTATCTACAATGCTCTAACGTTAATAACATGAAGAATTCAAGTTTGTAAGCTAAATTACAAAGCAAAACCATGTGAATGTGATCCTATATATATATATCCATTAATCTAGCTAGGTAGGAGTATTAAAATTATTTAAAGAAAAGTGTGTGGTCCTTAATTTCCGTTAGGCCAGGGCAAGCTGGTCTGTTCTGTTTTGTTTTGTCAATCATGGACAGATCGAGGAACAACACAAAGCTAAAGACAAAATTTCATTTGATTCGCCACCAGTTTCGTTTGGCCCACACGTACCCCATTTATATAACATTACCTATACTATACCCGAACCCATTTTATTGTATTGTTTGGGTTAATTCATCCTTTTAATGAGACACTTCATACTCAAATCAAATTACTAATTTAGTTGAATGTGTAGTATATATTATATTGTGCCTCCAACTAAGCTAATTCGAGCTCAAATATGATTTGATCGAACTTAATATATATAGATATAAAATAGGAGATGGGACATATTTAAATTCACATTTTTGTGGGAGATCTAGCAGCAGTAGATCTGAATCAGAATTTTTCTTACCTTTTTTAGAATCTAAGTTATATTCACTCCTTTCATAACAAATTAAAAAAGCATATTGAATTTTTGGTCCCCTACAAGATATATTTAAATTGGCCCGACAAATTATAGCCTTTGTCCATTTAATTACGAAATCCTATGGCCATTTAATGTGTGGCTGAGAAAATTCTAGCACATATCTAGTTCAAACTCATTCAAATTATTTATCAAATAAATACAATAAGCTTGATTTATGGTTGGATAATATATAGTTTCAAGTAAATGACGACTAATCACAATATATATATATATATATATATATATATATATATATAAAAGTACATTTCTTTATCTTGTGAATGTATCTAGAGTGGTATATATATTTTGAATGACTATATGGTATATATGGTGTGGTGTGGTGTGGTTGCAAGAAGCAACAAAATATATATATATACTCCATGGCACAAATTAAGGTGGACAATTTTTTTCTTGTTAAAATTGCGTCTGTAATAAATATTGAAAACAAGTAGTACTAGTTACTAGTTAGAAGGCAAAAACATTGGAGCGAAAGAAGCATATGCATTTTGTCCAGCCAAAGACAAAGCCCCCCATGTGACAGACGCAATTTGTTTATAAATAAGCCGTTTATATTCTGTCAGAGATCCCTCTCCCCCTCATTTGGGATCAATTATTTCTTGGGCCAAAACATCCTTGATTTATTCATTGGTAATTACTGTATGTACTTAGATAGCTAGCTAGCTCTTTAATTTATTTAATCCATATTCAGATCATATATATATAGTAGATATAGTTGATTTTTTCTTCCAAGATTAATAATAATTAATAAAGGAACGTACGTAATTGTTTGATATCAACACAATTTTAATGATAAATTAACATATTTTAATTAAAGAAAAGAACTTCATGATCAACAACATATATAATTGTTAGTATTTTATTTACCTCAACGTGATTGTGATTTTTAATTTGTGGTCCAAATTCATATATATATGTCCAATAATAATTGTTAAGGTACTAGTCCTTGTAGTGAAAGTGATATATAGTAATAACAAACTTAACGGTCATTAATCTAACTCTAGCTTGCTTACCTAGAATTTGTGTTGGTATATATATATGTTGCGGTAAAAACGTGTAGAAAGTGAAAGTAATATGTATAATTGGCATGATGGCTTCTAATCAATTAATGTATATGGAGAAACAAGTAACCTTATTAATCTAATACCTCTCATTAAAAATAGTTAGTTAGATTAGAGACAGTAGTAGTATATACTAGTTAGTGGTCCTGTCCTGTGGCTTTGAGAAAATTAAAAGCGTTTCGTTTCGTTTCGTTTCATGTCGTATTTGAATTTGAATATATATATATATATACAATTAAGAGGAGTTTTGGCCTTTGGACAGGCAGTAAGTCAGTCAGTGTCAATAGCTGTAAGATTAACTTAACTAAAAACCACACCCCATTATTATTATATTATATACTCCATATATATATATATTTAAACTCGATCGATCGGGTAAGCCATGCATGTATATATATGCCTACATACATGTGACACTACTATTGCTATATATATATATATATATATTAACAGTGTAATAATGTGCCCACCCCACCCCACCCCACCCCGGCCCTCTGCTCTGCAAATTGATCCAAGAAGCTAAGTAGCTAGCCAATTTATTTTCTGATCAATTAATTAGCACAGGCAGTACAAATTATATTACAAGATTAATTCATATTCATATTCATATACATATACATGTATGTTGGTTGAGAGGTTGAAGCTGCCAGCATGATCTGATTACAAATATCCATTTTTTTTTTAAAAAAAATTTATCCATTTATATATCTTTCACAAATTATCCATCTTGGTTCATTAATAAATAATTTTCGTTTTCCTGTTTAAAATTCAAATAGAGGGCGATGGATCCATCGGATATATATATATGATTTAAAGTGATTTTTTATTTTCAAAATATTGGGTATTTATCAGGTCATCTAGCAGCTTCAATCACTCTTCAACAATACCAATTAGTAAAAGCAGCTGGTTGCATATGGATATCTTGGAAGGATTATTCTACTGCGCTCGATCGATCGGCGCAGGTAAGTTATTGATCATTTATCGTCCCTTTTATATATCAAAGCTACCTGATTTTCTGATTAGTTATGAATTTATTATGCAATTCAATTAATTATATCCGTGCATGTATTTTTCTTGTTTCTTTAATTTTCTCTCTTAACTTGGAATCCCTGAAGCTAGCCTAGATTTATACTTACTACCTTTGAATGGATATATATATATATATATATATATATATAGGTAGCTAGGGTTTCTAATTATTCTTTGGACTACGTTTATGTTTTAATTAATAGTAATTTCTGATTTTATATAGCAGGGTTGATTTTTTCAGACACATATATATTGTACACAATTTTGTTTTGAATTTGTGACCAGCCCTAAAATTAAATCGATCAGAAAATACTTGAAGTTTTAATAGGTATATATCCAATTAATTAAGACTCAAATTATATATATGTGTAGTATTATATAAAAAGATATATAAATGATCATCGGGTAAAGTATATATTATTGTGGATAATATATTCATATGTAGGCAAATTAAAATTCTAATTAATTAACTTGAATTCGGTTCATTTTAATTGGACTAAAGCTTATGTCCTTCTGTTCCCAGCTATCTCGATCTGATATTAATTAATTTGTCTCCGTCGTCGTATATATATAGTAGGAAGTATATGTTTATTCAAATTTTATTTTTTTGTCCATCCTATTTCCTTTTTTTACTCGTCTTCGTCTCTTGATATAAATATATATAATTATATATGTTGCTGGCTCACTTAATCACAAATTAATTGTATTTTCCAATTATTTATATTGTACTTGTAGTACTCTATCGTCATCGACCTAGATCTTATAGTTGTTATTCATTGCATTAGCACAACTTTCAAGTTAAAATATTGTACTGTACTACTTTTAAATACTACTATATGATAAAAAGTAATTATTGCTATCAGTAAATCATCGATCCTCCCTCTAATTCAATTTCTAATTAATAGCAATGGAAATTGATCTCAAGACGTACTAGCATATACGAACATGCGCGCGTGGTGACAAGCTAGCTTGCAATGAAGAACGTACCAAATTGTACATACTATATATACAACAATTGTTTTACGAATTTGCTTTTATATATATACTGTATGATTTATTAATTACTGGCAGTGGCAGTAGTAATATTTTGTAATTACTACTAGTAATTAAGCTCAACTGAACATCAAGTGGTTAAAGAGCTTGTCAGAGGACAAATCAGAGTCTTACAAACAAACCACCACATGGAGAGACAGACTTAGACTAATCAACTGCCATAATTTTATTTAAAAAGTTACTATTATGACATTTTATTCTATTAGTATATTCTAATCATAATCAAACAACAAGCCACCTGCCATAATTAATGTGATACCTATACTTTATTAAGATAATCAATCAGCAACAGGTTAGCTTTGCTTTGCATCCTCAATTATTAATTTTGTGGTTTCTTTGGATCTAATTGACTTGACTGACTGACTCTTTCATCTCAAACACTATTGTATTGTACATTACGCTTTACAAGTGCCAAGCCACTCAAAACCAAGTCATACATACATACAAACATATTTTATCAAACACAATTACGTTTTCACAATATAATAATAATATATTATATTGTCATTTCAAAAACCAACAAATTGGCACAAACCCACCTACTCCTTTTATATTTATAGCTTAGAATTGCATTACTTTTATAATATAGAAATGCTTACAAATTTAAACTTTCAAGTTGACCAAAATTTCCTAATATAAGTATCTCACGGGAGCACTTGAGGCCCAATCCACTTCTTGGTCCAGATCATTAATAAACAAGTTAACTACACATGCTTAATTTAATTGCAAGAATGTAGTAATTAATTTGGTACATAAATTTATCATTTGGTTTTAATGCAAGACCCGCAAAGAACAAACCCAATTTATCAAGAAAAAAAAAAAAGGTTCCAAGAAACTACACATACAAGAGAGAAAAGACAACACTGTAAGCAAATCCATTAGGCTATACATCGTTCAGAATTGCACCCTGTAAAATGAGGAAAATACAAATAAATTACAATCCAAGTCCAATCCTCCGTCATTTAAAAATATTTCCATTACAATTACTTGCTAAAATCCAAAAATCAAACATGAAGTGTTTCAAGCAATGATCCAAAGAAGTTCACCTTATCTCAATCATTAGGCCTGCGTATGCTTAATAAACTTACACTTACCTGACGATTTAACCGTTGATACTTCTGCAAATACAAGCTCCAATATCAGGTGGATTTAATTGAGCTTCAGTCCGAAAATGAAGAGATTCCTGTCAATCAGCAAAGCAAATCGATCAGAATTTTTATTAGGCATGTAACCCAGATATTAAATATCAGAAAAATCAAAATAAAGAAAGAAAGTACATTAAAACTTCTGCATAAACCAATTAAATAGATTTTGATGCAACATAATTAACAGTAATAACTTCCAGGGTTACTCAGATGCTGAAAGTATTATCTACTATTACTTCCAAATGTTAAATGTCAAACTAATCCAGGAACTCCTAAAAGGGAAAGAATTAGATGGATGACAAATAATATTACAGCCACCTACAGACACCTCCATAACAAAATGCACCAATATATTTGTAAACCAACATTCAACTAAATAACAAAATCTTGAGCTTAAGTTGAAATTCTTTTGAACAAAGAAAACAAATATTTATCAGCACCTTACTAACATTTATATATATTTAGAGGGCAATGATATTAGAACACAAATACCCAGACATGCTACACAAATACGTTTCCAATCACGTTATTAAAAGATCATAATAAAGAAAGCTTAATGCCTATATCACCAAAACAAAAACTAAGTCAAATAATCAATATCTGAATAGAAATAAAAATATAACCACCTGATTTAGAAATATAAATGATACAAATGATTTGATCTGTACCAGTCACTTTCACCACATAGTGTACAAAATTAAACAACAATAATACCTGAACTAAGTAGTTGAAACAAATGAGCACGTAGTATGTATCTTATTCTGCAGCAAACTTTTGCTAAGCATCTTCTTGATGGACACTGGCAGGAGAACACAAAATGGAGCATATATGGGAAGAAAGAGTCACAATATACACATTACCCTTGACAAACTATTGAAACTAAGAACCAGAGATAAGAACACTGACCAGAAAATTGAAAATAGTTGCAGATGGTAGAAAGGCAGGCAAATTATCTGACCCTACCGATTGCCACCAAAATGGTTTACTCAGAAAAACTAAAATTAGAAACATATATGATAAAAGAAAAGCTTAGTGACCATCACTATCTCCAAGATGCTGCTCTTACAGGAATCTTTAACTAAATGCTCGGATCACAACTAAAATGAGATCATTTGCCTCATATCAGAATTAATGAAAATACAAACACAATAATCAAGTAATCAATAAGATCCAGAGGGGAACAACACATAATCTCAAAAATCCGTATAAAACTTGCTAACCCTTCCAAAATATCTTTAATAGCTGACTGGTGGAGAAGATCCAAAATGTTGGACTCCAGGTTTAAAATTTCGGTTTGTTCGTAAACTGGAAACCGTATAATAGGACTATTATTTTATCCTTCTACATTTTTTGTGTTAAAAATGTCATGTAGATAAAACAGTGCAAGTATCATAACTCCCAATGAATCTAGGACAATGCCCCTTCCAAAAAATATTTTTCAACTGAACTTAGTCTTTCATCGTGTGAGGAAAAGATAACACAGTTAACTTAACCCAAACAATCACACTGTGCAACATAGGATGACTCAAACTATAACACCAAACCAATCCCCCCAAAAGACCATTGTTGCAATGATAAAGACGGAAGCATAAAGAATGATCACCTAATGCATCTAAATTGATGATTCGACGTGATAAAACTCAAATACCATAGCACCTCAATGGAGCAGATTACAATGTAAGAAAACACATAGCATAATAGGTATAGAATAAAATTAATTCTCAAAAGGTAAAAAATGAATTCCAAGTTGCGAAAGAAGCTTCACGTATATCATATAAATCAAGAATATTGGCAGCCTTTATCATCATCGAGAAACGAAAAGTACCCCGCCCCCTACTTGAAATGAGTAGGAGTTGCAGGGTTGAAAGTATATGCATCTCCTTCCTGCCAGAAGTCAGCATGCAAGCTTCTTAGTTCATTTGAAGCAATCCATCATGTAGTATGCCACCCACACCACATTTTAGGAGAACTTGCTAAGTCCAGAAACCTTAGTTGCTTATTGCTGACAAATGAATGTCCCCAGCTCTTCAATAATCATGCATCGAAGCATCATTTAGGTACATAAAGAAATAAGAGTTCATCTTAAACTAATTTCAATCAAGTTATCAGACCAACGCTGTAACATGACACGCATTCCATAAATTTAAGCACCATAAACTACACATGGAAGATCAAGTTTCTACCGCCAGAATGTAAAATTCACACAATTGAGCATGTCCAACATATTTTTTCACATCAGCAAGATCACTGTAACCGACACCATCATACCTCAATTCAAAAACCCAATACACATTCAAATATGTGAATGAAAAAAGGAACCGCACAATCCTATTAACACAAAAACCAAATATAAATTAAAAAAAAAAAAAAAGATAATCCACTAAAAAAAGGGGCAAATGATTCCTTAAAGACATCAAAGAAACTTTAAATACATAGGAGCCACTAAGTCGAAATCTGAAGACTCCACTCTCCGATTGTAAATCAATCATGATGTTTTCCGGGAGGGGTCTCTTTTCTTCCTATGAACAAAATCTAATGGAGTTCAATAAAGGCCGGCCACAACAGTACCCAAGATCATTCAACAATATATATGATACATGAAATAAGAACTAAAAGTTAGCTATTCAAACTTGGGTGGGCTCAGCCTCGCCTCAGAATCCGATTGCTTAGGAACAACAGTACCACCACCGCCATTCATTCTAGCACGAGCCTCCGCAAACATCCTCTGCTGTTCCGCCAACGCTTCCTCTTCGGTCATCTCGGCTGCATTGGTCCATTTCCCAGGTCTGATTGTGTCAATTGTCTCAATCCTGTGCTGCTCATAGGCTGCATAAACTTCTTCAATATAGTCCCCAAATCCGAGAACCTCTAGGGCTTTGAGTACATGTTCTGGTGCAATAGTTCTCTTGTCTTCCCTGTTACAAACTTCATTTGATTCCGATGAGATTAGATTAATAAACTCCACACAACACTCAATCAAAAGATCTTGAGCATCTCTGGCAACACGAACATCTGGAGGAAGCATCTCCTTGATTATTTTCGTCATGGTGGCTTTAGGAAGGGAAGCATCCTCCTTTGTTCTACCAACAATGTCCATAGGTTCCATTTTGCAACACCTTGAATAGAACAAACAGAAATCTAATTAATTTTTGCTGAAGAAAAATAAAATCTGAAAGAAAAATAAAAATGGATAAAGCAATAAATATTAGTAGTACTTACTAACGGATCGTTCGATGTTCGAAGAATCAGGCGGTGGTTGACGGCCGATTATAGAAGAGAAGAGAGGAGGTTGTTGGGCAGGGCAGCAAAGATTGGGGTTTCATCGAAGCGCGTCGATCGAAATTCGACACGCGCTAATCTGCAATTGGAAGGAGTAATGGACGGCTACGATGAGCAATACATAAATGAAGTCAATTTCAGATCACCTAAATCTAAGATCTGTGTGTGGGCTTTCCATTAATTAAGATATATATATTATATATATATACTGCCTCTGGAGTGGAGTAGTAAAGAAAGAACTATTGATAAATCAGCCCAACCCAAAAACAGCCAAACTCTAGAGACAGAGAGTGCATAAATAAAAAAATAAAAAATAAAAAAATTAAAGAAAGAAGAAAATAATCCAAATTCCAAAGATCCCTTCTGCTGGCTGAAAATGGCGTCATCATCATCATCATCTACACTTAATCTCCCCTCAAGATTTTTTCATAAAGTCACTCCAATTCTTCCCTCGAAGAAGAATCTGAGATATGTTTCCAGTTCTTTACACTCAAATGCTCAAACGCACTTCTTTACGGTCGGCGCAGAATCTACGGGGCCCATTCCTTCTGACCAACTTCTTCAGGTGGTCCAAACTGCAGCCAACACTGGTGCTCAGGTCGGTCATCTACTTATCATTTCCGTTTCTCATCAAATTACAGATTTACTTGCACTCTTTGAATTATCATATGTTATCAGTTTAATTATTTATTTTGCTTTGCAATCAGAAGAAACACCAAATCGTGTCGATGTTATCTGTAAAGGATTGGATTATGAGTTTTGCTAAAGTAATGAGTAGGATTTTTTTATTTATTTTTTTCGAAATTTTCCCTATCATTTTCTTCCATGAAATTCAAGGTCCGGAACATTTTCATTTAATACTGAATACCTCTATAAATGCCCTTAACTAAGATGACATGTATTTCATGTTATTTCACTCTACAGAGGAATTGTCTATCCGTGTGATTTGTAATGTTCTCTTAATAATTATTTTCTAAGGACATCCTTTAACTACATCTCTTAAGTTCCAATTTATTTCAGGTCATAATGGATGCTGTGAATAAGCCCCGTAATATCACCTATAAAGGACTTACTGATCTGGTGACCGAGTAAGACCTTCCTTGATGGCTCCCTAAACTTCTAGTACTATGAATTCTTTTTTTATTGATCCAAGATGAACAACTTCACATTAAATACTGAGTTAATTTAAGGTTACCATTTTTCTCTTTTCAGTTTGTTGCTTTATTTTGGGTGTGATTTTTGTACTTGTTTTAAATCTCATGCCCTTATGCAGCACAGATAAAATGAGTGAAGCTGCTATTCTCCATGTGGTACGAAAGAATTTCCAAGATCACCTAATTCTTGGGGAGGAGGGAGGGCTCATTGGGGATTCATCTTCTGATTATCTTTGGTGCATTGATCCCTTAGGTTTGGCTCATTAAATTCAGTCGTGTTAGTAGCTACTTCTGCAATATGCCTCCTGAGTTTGCTTTAGATCAACTTGGTTTCGTTGGGTCATATTGATTTCACTGGTGAAACCCGTAATGGATTTTTGCAAGTAAAAAAATTCGATTTTTGTCAAATAAGTGGTCCTCTCTTAATTTTTAAGCTTTTGATCAATCTTCGAAACACCACTCATCATATCCAGAAATCTCACCTGTGATTATAGAAAAAAATGAAAAAAGATTAAGCTTAAAACTTCTTGTTGAACTTAACAAATCTCACTGATATATGGTGCTTTAGTTGTAATTTGTTTGACCAAGCTTAGAGTGCCCTCAGGCATCTATATGAATTGAAGTTCAATTACTTTTGTGAAATAAACTATTAAATAGCTGGTGCAGGCGTCCACCAAAAGACCTTATATTTTCCTTTCGGTTCCACTTTCTGGTTTTTTGGTTGTCTGCCTTGATTCTTTACATGTAAAAGTTAAAACTCGACTGTGGTTTCTCTTTCTCCCCTTATTATTTTCTATATTGTTTGTGTAGATGGGACCACAAATTTTGCTCATTGCTATCCCAGCTTTGCCGTCTCCATTGGTGTCCTTTTCAAAGGAAAACCAGCTGCTGCCACTGTGGTATCTAACGCTCATGATTTATAGCCTTTTCAACTTATATCTGGAAAAATGATTTCAAGTAGCCTTATTTGCAATTGGAGAATTTCCCTGTTTCTTTTCCATTAACATAAGGTTGATGATGTTGTCTGTATTTGCAGGTAGAGTTTGTTGGTGGGCCTAAATGTTGGAATACTCGGACTTTTTCTGCAGCTGCTGGTACAAGATTCTTAATATTAATCAGTTGATTATTGTCATTGTGTTCTATTAGGTTAATGTAATAATATTCATGAACTTTCAGGCAAAGGTGCCTTCTGCAATGGTGAGAAAATTCACGTGAGTCCGACTGATAAGGTGAGTCATCATTCAGCCTACACATGAATGCCTTACTCTGAATAGACTTTTTTCAACATACTTCTATTTCATAAGATATTTTCAGAATTCATTGGCAGATATCCTTCTGATGACTATTTTCTGTAATCAATAATACTAGGTTGAACGATCGCTTTTGGTTACTGGATTTGGATATGAACACGATGATGCATGGGCAACAAATATAGAACTATTCAAGGAATTCACTGACATTAGTCGGGTAAAAAATAAATTAATGTGCTCTTCATTAATTATAAATCAAATAACTCTGTATTGTATCATCTTTTATAAAGGTCAAAGTCAAATATTTGTGCTGAATATCTTCAACATTCCTTGTTCACTACTTTTGGCATTTGATGGAATAGGGTGTGAGGAGGCTAGGTGCAGCTGCAGTTGACATGTGCCATGTATCTCTGGGAATCGTAGAAGCCTATTGGGAGTATCGTCTCAAACCATGGGATATGGCTGCTGGTGTTTTGGTAATTTTGCATCTAACTCGTGTTCTCTTTTTGTGTGATTATACATCATTTGTTTTGTTCTGATTGATATATGAAATATCTGAGCTTGCCCTTGTTCAATAAATCTGGTCATACGGTGATACCTATTTCTGTTTATTAACTTTGTTTAATGTACATGTAGATAGTCGAGGAGGCTGGGGGGACGGTTTCTTGCATGGATGGAGGCAAATTTAGCGTATTTGATAGATCATTGTTGGTATCCAACGGAGTGCTTCATGCTAAGGTTAGTACCAATCTGTTTAGCAAATTATGACAAAAGTTACATAAATAAATAGTTGTTTTTTTGCTTACAACTTTCCAATCAAATTCAAATCACAAGTAGAATGAATGATATCCATCCAGATAACAGCAATATGAAATACTATTATAATAATGCAGCTTCTTGAGAAAATTGGACCGGCAACGGAAAATTTGAAGGGCAAAGGGATTGATTTCTCGCTGTGGTATAAGCCAGAAAATTATCACACTGAACTCTGACTTGATAAGAAAGACATTTCTTTTGGACATCTCATTCCTCCTTGACCTTTTTTTATATTGCCTCATTCAATACTATATGTATAATTACACAACGAGCAATTCAGTTTAAGTTTACAGCTTCTCCCAGCTTTTAGTCCCAAGGGAAAACTATTGTCCTCTTTAGACAAACAATATATGTCACATTTTATTAATCTCAACTTTTGAGTGTGAAAACAGATAATTATACATATATTGGAATAAACAAACTATACTATTTCTTCAATAGCAACACTATTTGGATCAAACCCCTTATTGTAAGGGAGTGGAATTGATTAGGACTCAAAGCAAGCATCAAATCCAACCCAAATCAAAAGAGGCTATTGATTGACATTTTTACACAGTCTAAAATTATTAATTTGACATTCATAACCTATCTTTTTTTTCTCTTACAAACCCATTTTCAAAAGATGTTTCAAGTTTTTAAATCGACTAGCTGGTTGTTTTATATCACTAAAACCACCTTCCAAATCGAGTTTCAAAAGTTAAAAGACCCTCAAAAGACCAAACCATATAAAATCCAATCGAAAAACCATGACAATCCTTAATTATTTTAAATAACACTACTCTTCTCACATTGGTTTAGTGCCTCAAGTGTTGCATTATCAACAAAAGATACAATCAATTCAATTGGAATGCTGCTCATTGTAAGCAACATCAGCCGAAGAGGTATCCATGTCATTGAGTCCCAGTTCCTCATTCTGCTCCCAAGACCTCTCATACTCCTCAACTGAATCAATGCCACACAATACACATATTACCAAGTAATCATTTCAACAAAAATAACTCAAAATCAGAAACTACTACATTGAAGATTGGGAAACAAAAGAATCCTAAATATTTACTGGTTAATAACCTAATGCATAACCAAAGAACATCAAAATCAAAAGAAAAGGCAAACTCACACATCAGCTGATTGTCATCTTTAACATCATCAACTGCAGGGGCAACAAAGGAATTGGCTAGAGCATCATCAATTATCAAAGTCCAAGGTTCTTCCAAGCTTTTCAGCTGTCAAAAAACCAAACTTGACATAAAAAAATGTGGAAATAAAATTAACAAGCAAGGTATAAGTTAATATCGGGAAAAAGAATGTAAGGATATTTGTAAGCTCGATGTTGCCAAGAGTATGCAGGATGTGAGTTGTCGAATTAATATGAGGACCATATAATTGCAAAACATGAGGAAGTAAAAGCCTCAATATACACTTGGCAAGTAAGTTAAGTATTTTCAGATTCTGCACCTTGTCAAGCTTTGCCCTGAATTCTATCCACTTGTTCTTTTTGGTATCATCAAGGCTATCACCAAAAGTAAACCCATGTACTCTCTCAAGGCCTGCAATTGAAGTCAAGGAATGAGATTTTAGATACAGGATGAGATAACTAAAATAGTGACAGATTACAACTCCCATAACTAATGAAGAGCTTAGTAAGCATGTAACAATGAAAAGAACTTGGACAAACAAGGAACTGAAACCTCCCCACCAATTCTCCCCAAACCCCAACCCCTCCCAAAAAAAAAAAGGAAAGTAAAAGTGAAAGTGAAATGAGTGGAGTTGGAGAGAGGAGTATGCAGGGTGCATACTTACTTTCACCAATCTTCGATATCAAGCCTTCAACAGTTGTCACAAGTCCACCTAAAGTGCCACTAGTCAGTTCCAAGTCAAGCTCCGGAATTTCCACACTGGCAGTATCTGACTAACATGATCAAGATTTTCATAATTAGAATCTTCGAGAAAAGCACATGTGAATCAGTAAGATTAGCATAAATAGAAAATAACAGTAAAATATTTAGTATATTTGACATTCTTCCCAAGGAACTTTAATAAAAAAAAGTTTTTTTGAAAGAGAAGGGGATTCCAATCTAGACGGGTACTGCTGAAATAGTTGAATATTACATCCGCAACTGTGCAGACTAAGTGGCATCTGATATTGTTCACATTTTGAGAGTTACCCTTTCAACATGTTTGAAGATGTTATTTTATTTAGGATTACGCATGCTATGTAAAACTTCTGAATGGTATGACAACACCTTAGTGTCGTGTGTTGTTGATCTCTCAAATGAAAACTGTAGCAATTAACACACATAGCAAAAAAAGGAACTTGTCCCACTCCACAAACAAGAATAAATTGAAGATTTCATACAATTACTATCCATGAACCACTACAGAAATAACTCGAATCACTCACTTTTATCACATCCCGGCTAAGGTCTCTTATGTTCTTCACGTGAACTGTTATCTTCTTTCCTTTGTCAGGAATACGTCCACCAGGCTTCACCTGCATTTGCAGTGCACCATTGAAACCATCAATATCTTTATATTAACCAACTTCGAGGAAGATGATAGATGACACAAACCTCAGAGCTGCGGTAACCACAGGCATCACAACTGGAGGCCATAACAATCACTTCTTGAAAATAAGGAATATCTATTTATGGTTAAGCTAGCAAATTCGTTTTTATGTTTGCTGAGTCTAGCTTGAATTCAGAGAGAATGAAAAGCTACTATATTTAACAAGTTGAGATAGAAAGAATTAAGCCATGTTTAAACCTTGAACTTAAAATGATAAGGGAATACAAGAAAAGGAAGGAAAAAAAAGAGGGTTGGGGGGTTGGGGGGGGGGGGGGGGGGGGGGTGTTGAAGATAATATAGATACCCATATTAACTGCAGAAGTACTTAACAAATTCAAGCACTTCTACCAGATTGGAAAAGAATCTACCAATAGCCTTCCCATCACGACATTCTATACAGCTAAAGCTGCACGATTATTTCACATATAGTTTCCACTGTATTTACTGCAGTATCACCACCCATCCCAAAATTATATATCAGCAGAGAAATTCATGTAAATGATTAGCCATGACAAAAATTATTGCTGGTTACTGACTATGTGACCAAAGATAGATTTTATATCTCAAATTAAGAAAAAAGGAGGGTAATAGCCATACTACATTCTGAGGTGCAAGCAACACATAAAAAGGATACTTGTGACAAACATTCGACACTCGCATTTGGTAGCACAAGCTCCACAGGTAGATGGGAAAGTCATGACCTGCCAGAAAAGGATTGAGCGACGATAACTCAAGCAAATAACTAAGAAATAAAAGAAAGCATATTTATGCATCAACTGAGTGTACCTCTTCAGGGGCAGAATATCGAAACAAAGCTTCAGCAATTTCTGCACTATTACCCTGTGCAATTGCTCTGCGGCCATCTCTTGCTCCAACTGAGCCATGTGCCCCTCCTTGAACTTGAACAAGGTTGTTTGTCCCCTCTAGGTTTGTTTGACCAGGTTCTCCTGTTGTTGGATCAGCAAGATACCCTAAGGCGGCATGTTGTTCAGGTGTTCGCTCATAAAACTTAATGGTCAACGATGGATCAGGAGATGGGGCATACCTATTTAGGAGTAATTCATTACACTTTAACAAAACTTGTGTACTATTGCAAGCTAATGGATGTTATACTTAAAGAACTATTAAGAACATTAGCAATTTAACATTTATTTGTTACCCAACTTTTCATTCAAATATTTTCTATAATTTTTCAGAAAGGTATTCTTCTCGGGAATATAACAACGGATTTTCTATGTATTTGTATACTAATACTAGAAGGAAGAAGCCTCTTACGGATTCTCAATGAAGCTGTTTCCAGCAGGATCATCAAGAGTGAATGTAAACTGTGAATTTGCAGTAGCACAAGCTTTCAGTTTTACCAAAAATTCATCTATTGCTTCAGCTGTGTGAGGATCCACTTTCTTAAGGAAAAAAAAGAAAAGAAAAAAAGTTTATCACAATGACAAGAAGAATATGATATATATCCACTACAGATTATGAACAAAATTCCACCTTCCGCTCTTCCTGAAGGGCTTCCAGGCCATCTGCAGCTCTTACTAATATCCCTTCGACCTAAAAGATAAAAATAAAAATACAAAAGAATCAGTTGCAGAACTGCATAAAACGTAATGCACAATGATCTAGCCTTACAAGTCTGTGTTCAGATGACAAACATATATACTTGATTCTATGATTACTTCTGAGTCTCTCACATCAAATGGGTGATGCAGGGCTTAACAATAAAATCATCCCCTTCCATAGGATGATGCTTATTGGTTCCCCAAAGCACAACATACAGATTAAATGACTCAGGAACAATACCCAACATGTGAAAAGTGCCTATGCGAGTTACCACATCAAACGATTATACCCAAAAATACAAATAAAAATGAATGACGAATTCCTCTGCATCTTATTTTCGACCTTCCCTCTTCGGAATTCACAACATCATCTGTGCCCCTTCCATATAAAAACATTTAAGTTGCAATTTCCTTATTTTCAAGCAAATTTACATGGCTATTTTTTGTTCAGGAAAGCAGTCAATTTTAATGAAAAGAAAAATGAGTGTGAAGATGCTTAGGAAATACAGTTGACAAAGACCCGCGCTGAGCCTCAGGTGGAATTTCGAAGTCCAGTTCAGGGATCTGCACAAAGAAATATTGATGTAAGATAAAGTGATAATATTCTAATTCTGTACAATAGGGAGGGGAAGTCTCACATTCCTTAGGGGACAGTAAGAGATGTGATATTCAAGAAAAAAATACCTTGATTGTAGCGGTTTCAGATTTCACCACCTGTCGACTGAACATCTGCATAAAGAATCAACCAGCACGAAAATTTAACAAAAGATGAAAAACAGAAACATGACATCCAATGGCCAAATAGTAGAAAAATTGAGTTATTATCTCAATATAATAATGGAGAATGAGTCGGCAGATAATTCCTATATGATTCATCACTTTAAAAGTATGCATATAAAACAGTTAAACACGTGATTATGAAAAAATACCTTAAATTTATAGCACCTAGGAAAAGTTTCAAACTTCATCAAATAAATTACAACCAACATGTACATTTTAAATTGCATTTATGTGTCACAGAAAAAGAAAAGAAAAAAATCTCAGGAGACGACCTTTTGATCACCTAGTGGAACATGAAGGGAGTAGTAACAGCCTTTAGGTTGGATTTCACCGGCAAATTGCACTTCATTATTCCTTCATTAGAAAAAAAAAAGCACAAAAATAATAAGAAACCTTGAATCAAGATTTCTTTCTAATCTTGGCAAAAGAAAAAATGAATTACCTCTCACCGCAATGAGGACATTCAAATGCTGACAACAACATCTGTACCAAGATTTACACAAAATCAAGAAGTAATACAGCCGAAAACATAAGAAAATGGATGGTTATCTTGAAAACAAAAAGAAATTAGTGTTGCACGGTTCACAATAAAAGAAATTACCTTTCTGAAATGTGGGATCAGGGTTAACAAAAATCTTGTTGTCCCCTGTAAACAAGAATTTAATAAAAAATCGGTGGTGAATAAAGTTAAGCAACATAAAACAAAACTTTCAGACACGGCGGTTTTGCTAGGGCAAAGCGAGGTATAAATGGCGAGCTATTACGAAAATTTAAAAGAAAAGCAGCAGTTGAAAATACATTCTCGCCACAGCGCATACAGAGGCTCTCTACTGCGTAGAGTGGTGCGTCAGAAACATCGTTGGAAACAGCCTCTACCACCGACCGTACGTCAATTTCGGGCTCGCTCTGCATTGCTGCTGATTCTGAAGCCGTTGTTCTCTCCATTTCCTTCTTTAATTTAATTGAACTCTCTCCTCTCCTCTCTTTTCCTTGCATTGAAGCGAAAGAAGGTTCGAACTTTTAACAACACAACTGATATTATTCCAGAAGCTCCCCGCGGTTTCTCAAGATTTTCTTTTACAACCAGATTCTCAAATAATTAGTTTTTGATGTAAGATTATTACACCAGCCGTCTTAGCTCAGCTGGTAGAGCGCGTGGCTTTTAACCACGTGGTCGTGGGTTCGATTCCCACAGACGGCGTTTTGAATTTATTTTTGGGCCTAAAGAATAAGGCCCTAGACATAGTAGCCAAACTTACGGAGGCCCAAGCCAACTAAAGACTAGAGGAGCGAAAACCTTTTGAACATTGTAGGCACTCTTTGTATGTTAACTAACATTTTCTTTACACAGCTAGAGCTTAGATCGGCGATCACATTCGGTATAGGTCATCCCCTGTGTAGTGAAACGATAGTTGTCAGATTAGTAGCCAAACTTACGGAGGCCCAAGCCAACTAAAGATAAAAGGAACGAAAACCTTTTGAACATTGTAGGCCCTGTTTGTAAACTAACTTTTTCTTTTTACTGGGCTGTGTATTTAGAGCTTGGATCGACGATCACATTCGGTATAGGTCATCTCCTGTGTGGTGAAACGATAGATTTGGGAGAACAAGTGAAACTTTCTTGTGAAACAATAGATCATAAACATGTAATAAAATTAGACTTACAAAAAAAAAGGGTTCATCTAACTCGAGCTATCACATAATTTATTTATGATAGTTATTATGAATGCTTCATTATTTTTTCCTCTTATGCATGCAGGTGTAATCTTCTTTCGGTATACTATTTACTATACTTTTAAAACTCAAAACTCAATCGACAAATCATTCAACGATATTTTAGTGAAAATGTACTATCTAATATTTGACTTGTTCTGCTTTAGCTGTCTATGGTTCTTCGGTGCGTAAAGAAATGTTGAATGATTATTTAAACTAGGGTTAATTAAGGGTGTGTTTGCAAACTCTGTTGCAAACATCTTATGAGTTTTCTTTACCTCGAACGCATCAATCTGGTGTTGGTTTGTGCTTCAGCTTCTCTCAAAATAAGTTATTTTTAGCTCATAAGTTGTAAGCTTCTCTTGAGGTGCTTCTACTTATACTTAACTTAACTCACAATCTCCGACCTCAGCTTATTTACTAGAGTTTGCAAACACACCTAAATACAGTTTGCATCCTTAAAGTATGGGGATGGTATCAGTTATCCCCTAAAGTATTCGTTGTAATATTGATCCTCCTCTGTAATAGTTTTGACCATTTATTCCAAATTACCCCGCCCTTTTATAATTAATATATTGTTAATTTATTAATTTATCAAAAAAAAAAAATTTCTTTATATATTATAAATTTCTCCATCCACCAAAGAACATTATGTTTCAATTTCTTCATTTCTTTTGTTTTCTTCCATTTTTCGGTCTCAATTTTTTTCTTTAGTTCCATCTTATTTTTTTCTTTATTTTTTGTTTCAATTTTATTCTTTGTATTTTTTCTCAATTTTTGTTTGGTTATAATCATCTCATTGTTTTTGTTATAAATTATTATTCTAAATGTTGAGTAATTTTCCTTCAAATTCTTATTCGCAAAATTCAAGCTTGACACATGCTCATACTCGTGGCAATGATTTGTGTTGGTATTGAATCTACCATGTTAAAGTGAAAAAGTCATCATTCTTGCATATTAGAAGGTCTTGATGAAGTTTTTATATTTAATTATCGCTTCTTATTGCCTATTTAGTATTTTGCTGGTTAGTATATTAACATGTACATAAATTTCTCAAAGTCATCATTCAGTGCTGCTACATTCTGTTGAACTAAATTATGCTTATCTAATCCATAGATCATGATCAGCGCTACCAACACTAACTAGGATCAACAAACTGAGAATTGAGATTTATTTTCACAGGTCGCAAAATTGGATAATTTGCCCACATGTGATGAGTATAGTGTTCAATTTATCTTCGTGTGATTTAAAAAAGAACATTTTACCCTTCTGTAATTTTATAAATGTTTCAGACTGCATCCCCCGATAATTTTATATGTGGCGGTTTACCCCTCGTGTCATGATAAATATAACAATTTACCCCTGTGTTATGATAAATATAACCTCATATGTTACAACCACACTTTTCGTGCCCTCTCTCAATTTCGGCTAGTGAATTACACTCTCCCGCTGAAGAAATAACTTAGCTTCTTCAAAATGTGTTTGATTAAATTGAGCTGGATTAAAATTAGTGAAGGTCAAATTAAATTTAAGCATTGAATTGTTAAAGGATCAACAAAATAAATCTGTGAATAGATTACTATAAATTTATAATCTACAAATTACTTTTGGAGGAATTTGTTGTTAGTTGGCATTCTAGAACTAAGAACGAATATATATTCTACTTTGGCAAAATTTTAAAAATGATCCTATAACTTTGGTGTTTATTCAAAAATCGTTATGTAATTAAAGTGAACTCACATTTAGTTCTTGAACTTCCACCTAATTTTAATTTAGTCCTATGCGTAACAAATTTGGTTCATCTCCTACAATTACAATTTAGTCCTATTACCATGGAAAAAATTTGTAATTACAGAATGAAAATTGAAACTTACTGAAAGTTAGAGGATGAAATTTGTACATGCATGACGAAAATTGAATATTATTGAAAGTTAGAGGACGACTTGTTATGCGTAGGACTAAAATTGAAATTGAATTAAAGTTAAAGGACTAAATGTGTGTTCGATATAGTTAGAGAACTATTTTTGAAAGAGAATCAAAGTTACAAGATTTTTTTCCTATATAGGTTTTTACACAAAAGTATTTTCCAATATGACTCAAACTGAAAACTATTTCCCTAAATGTACCTCTTATGTAAAATCGTTGTTGACAATATCGATTCTACTGAAAACTCGCAAGTTCCAACATCGATTTATCAATCATCTTCGAAATTAAAAAAAAAAAATATAATAAAAATCGATGTTGCTAACATCGATTCTTATTAATTATAGTAATTAGCAACTAATTAGTCAGGGAAAGAATCGATATTGGTAACATCGATTCTTTAGCAGAATCGATGTTGGCAATAGCGATTCTTCAGAAGAATCGATGTTACCAATATCGATTCTTACATGCCCTTTATATTTGTGTTCCCTGAGGAAATGAAGTAGTGGCTCCAAACATTCTTTGTTTCGAAACAGGATTGAAGAAAGATTGATAAGTCCTAATTCTGAATATTAATTGTTTATTGTCCAGGTTTACAAGTGTCAATTGTGATTCATCAATAAGAGGATGAGCAAGTCAATCAAGCCTCTCCTCTAGTGTTTTTAGGGATCTTAACCTGAAATCAAAGATAACTACGCTAGGTTAGTACCGGTGGTGACCCGGTGATAACCTTCTGAAGCTTATGTCAGTCTTAAGGATAAGAGATATGGTTTTTAGTATGTATCTTTTTTCTCTATTAACATTAAAGAGGGGTATTTATAGTTTTAGATTCCAACTACCGGGTCGGATAGTGACAAGACGTACGAGTTCGGATATGGGTATGGTTTATCCGATTTGATCCAGTGGCGTAGTGACGTGTAGTCTCAGGACGTCGGCAATCGATGTACTTGTCGATTGCGTACTTACGGTGTCGAGATGCCTTATGGTCTCTATATTTGAGGTCATGTCGATATTTATATATACATATTTTAAGCACGTGGAAGTCCACGTCATAAGACGAAGACTTGGCACATCAAGAGTCCCCCAAGTTCATGAGTTCAAGTGTAGCTTGATGTTATGAAGTTGTTTTTAGGAAAAAAATTAAGTGCCGCAGCATATCGAGAGACTGAGACTTGGTACATGGTAGAGTCCCCCAAGTTCATGAGTTCAAGTTTTGCAAAAATGGGGCTGGATGCGAACCGTCACAAAGTTGCGGGGGGCAGTGTGCAATTTAGCCGTGCGGTTATTTTGTGGTCCTATATATAGGCCCCATGACTGTATAGCGGAATTACTTTGCAGTAAAAATTTTCGCGAACTCGAAATAGGATTCGTTCAATTTGTTTAGATTACGTGAAAGATGTCGTCGAGCGATACGGAGGGGAATTTCGATGATATCAATAGAGAAGCGCTACAAGATGTAGTGGGTTTTATTGAGTCTCATGAGGGGTCTGGTGATGTGGAAGGGGTCGGTGGGTCTCGACGATTTTTTACCGAGACCATGTATCATGAGTTCGTGGCTGGAGATTACAGGCGGACCCTAGCCGAGATGTATGAGACGTTCTCGATTCCAACAGGTTGGACGTTATGCACCCCTAATTCCGACCAGATGATGCATACACCCCCTAGGTTTGGAATGGCAATCCACGAAGCTAGCTTAGAAGGCGAATTTCGATTTTCTATTCCTCCGGAGGTGGCCGGGATTATTAATGCCCTAGGCGTTCGTCCCACTCAGATACTGCCAAATGGCATGTCGATAATTATTGCCTTCTGTGTCGTTATGAAGGTACTCGGGCAAGCAGCATCTTTTGGCAACTTTTGGGCTCTTTTTAAGGTTACTGAATCCCCGAAGTCCAACGAAGGATTTTATCAAGTAAAGTCTCGGGGAACCAACAATCGATTCTTATGCTCATCGAAAAGTTCCCATGGTAAAGGGTGGAAATCGAGATATATTTACGTATATCCCCCGAAGGGTTACAAATGGAACGTCAATTGTCCATGGCGGGTTGGCGCAATTAATCCAAAGAACGTTCCGAAGCCTTCCTGGCACGAGGGATTCGTCGAGAATCTCCGACGATACAACCTCGACGTACAGAAGCTTGTCGAGGAACCGCGGTTCCGTGCTTGTGGGTTATCGTCGTCGCGTAGGAAGGTTGGGGACCCCGAAGACCCGAGCATGGAGGAGGTACTTCGTGGGGCCCTGGTTGTGCCGAAGGGGAAAGAACTACACGACTTGCAACGGAAAAATGAAGCATTTTGGAGTCGTGCTTCTACATCGAGGGGGCCCGCAGCGATACCGAGAGCTACCAGTAATGTCGGGCAAACCGTAGAATCTGAGCGGATCATAACTCGTGAGGAGCGTCGACGTGGAAAAAGACCGCGAGTTGAAGAGGATGACGATATCGAGGGAGCTGCCGATCCTACGGATCAAGCAAGCGATAGGATTTCTGATGAGGAACGGCCATTATTCGATTGGAGTTTGTCCGATTGGATGGCGTCGGAATTGACTCATCCTGGCGGTTTAGGGCCCGATACGTCGGTGCTTTATTCTGAGTCCTATAATTCGGCGTTTGCAGCATTTATACATGGCATTTTTAAAAGCGACCAGGCGCTGTTAACGAAGAAGTCAGTTCAAGAGAACGTGCATACTGCCGGGCGTCTTGGTGTCGGCGTACGTGATCCTTGTAATTTGAGGTTGCTTTCGTTTTCTTTATCCTGCTTATTTCAATATACTGGATGCTTTCATGCAGATGCTACAATTCCTCTTTCATGGTTATTATCGCGCCGAGTTAGCGGAAGTGGAATTAAATAAACAAAAGGAAGCGAGCAAGGCTGCCCTTCGCGCGAAAGACGAGCAGCTGATCGAACAAAAGAAAAAGGAGGAAGATTCTCTTCGGGCCAAGGAGGAGGAGCTTAACGAGGCCGTTAGGCAACTGAGCCTTTTATCGCTGGAGAAAGATAGAATAAAGGCCAGTGAGTCCCGCCAGGAAGGAATCGTTTCTGCAGATCAGAGGTTGGCTATTGCGAAGGAGTTTCTCGAGTCCCCCGTGTACGAGTATATATCCGATGTTAAGATGGGTGTCGAGCTTTTGAAGATGTTCGATAAGGCAATCAGTCAGTGTGCATATAAAAGTTTTCTGACCCCGGATTTCGATCGCACTGCCATCAGCCCGTTTTGGGACGAAGAATGCCGGGTCGAGACCCTTGAAGGAGAGGATGAGGAGGAAGCGACTGCGCGAGGCCATGAGTTCGGTAGTTTGATACCCCCGCCCCCTCCTGAAAACTGATAGATATTGGTCAACTGTAGGTTTTGTAACTAGCTAGGGACTTTGTAATTTTTTGTTAAAAGTTTAAATGAAAATATGTTTCTTCTATTTCTCATCGATAATCGAGGATATCGTGTGGTCGATGAATTGGGCTCTTTGGGCCGTTTGTATGAATAAAAGAGGATGGGCCTTCCACCCAACCATCGCGATTGTTCCAATTGCTGACCAATGAACGTTACTGTTTTAAAAGCGTTTTCAAATGAAAGGTGTGATCAGGCAGATTCGCGCGCTTTGATATTTAGACTTCTTATAAATAGGCGTCCATCATTGTACTGTTCATTCCATTCTCAGAAAAGTTTACTTGTCGGAGCCAGGTTGTCGGAGCTAGAGGCGAGTGGTTGTAAGCAAGTGTTTTCTCTCCGAAGTCTTCTGTCGAAAAACCCTTTTAGGTATTTCTTCTCTCTTTATTCTATGGCTAGTCGATCTGTATCTGTTGGGGACGAGTTGGTTGGGGAGGGGGAGGGATTGTCGGTAGAGTCTATAATGTCACATTTCGATATCCCTTTCGAAGGGAAGTTACATAGCCCTTTATCATCTGAGTTGTTGAGCGTAATTGGTTCAGGGTCTAAGGGTGTAGTTCGATCGTTACCTAAGTCGGATCGACATCGGACCATAGATCATTTTAGTAATATAAAAGCTAGTCGTCTTCGACTGTCGGCCGAAACGATTGCGGCTAAGTATCAATTCCCGACGGGTTGGTCCGTCGTTCTTCCTGCTCCTGATCAGAGGATGAATAGCCCGCCTGATAGGTGTAGGACTTTTCACATCGACGCACTGGAGCACGGGCTTCGTTTTCCACTGGCCGATGAATTTGTCGATATCATAAGAGGTCTCGGAATATGTCCGTCCCAATTAGTTCCCAACGCGATAGGGTATATCATAGAGTTTTGCCTTGTCATGAAATCGTTGGGCCAACCAGCTTCGTTGGCCAATTTTTGTGCTCTTTTCAAAGTGAGCGAGTCCCCTAAGTCGAATGAGGGTTTTTATTTCATTAAATCGAAACCCAACGTTAGATCGAGGATTTAAAGTCTTCTCACGGGAAAGGTTGGAAAACCAAATTTATTTTCGTTCGAGCTCCCGAGAACTATATATGGAGGACGACACGCGAATGGAGGTCGGGTCCCATCTCGTTAGGGGATGTACCCGAGCCTTCATGGGGACCCAACTTTCCTTCGCAGTTGTCGGAGTCGACATATGATACCAACTTACTTCTGCGGGAGCCGATCTTGAGTTTGGGAGGGATGTCGATAACCCCATTATCTATCGACAGTCCTTCTCTAGGTAGTGTGCATACTTCGTAATTTATTAAGTAATTTTTTCTTTGCTCCTACTAATAGTACGTTGATTGTTGGCAGAATCGGCCGTAGCTGCTACCATGAGTCGTGCACTGAAATCGTTGTCGAAAGCGACGAAGTTTGCGAATGTCCCAGCTCGTCCTACTGCTGCAGATAAATCGTCCAATTCGAAACCGTCGGGTGCAGCTACTTCAAGCACTCTTCCTCCTCCTGGTGCTAAAAATCCAGTCGAGAAGTCCTCTAGTCCGGGTAAGGGAAAAAGAGTTGCCTCGAGCGAGGGGGCACAGACGGAGGGGCCTGTCTCGAAGAAGCCCAAGTCGAGCGGGGAAGCCGCACCCGTCGAACGTGGTAAGGACGTGGCGAAGGAATCTCTCGGGTCTATTATCGAGAAGATGAAGCAAGCACAGGGGGCCAAGCCCCCGATTCCCATATGATGAATCCCATTTTGCTGAATTCTCCACCGAGCTTCGAGGTGTGGGAAAAATTCTGCTCCACCATCTCTGTCCTAGACCAGGCTGCAATGGGTCCCACGAACATGAGCGATCTTATGCGAGTAGGATCTGGTCTCTTGCTCGGGGTAAGTTGTCGTTTACTGTTCCGCGCCTTTATTTATGTAGAAATCAATCGTTAATCTTGAGTCTTTCATGTCTGCAGCTCAACCAGGTGTTTTTTCAAGCTGGTTATCGGGTGGAGTCTTTGCGCAAGCGAGCTGATAAGTACAGATCCTTTGGGAAGGAAAAAGAGAAGGAGCTCAAAGAGGTTCAGATGGCATCTGCTGACCTCGAGAAGCAGGCCGTGTCGGCTGAGGCAGAAGCATCGAAGAAAGACGAGAGAATTGCTGCTCTCGAGGCTGAGCTAGCCCTTCTAAAAGAGGGTTTTGAATCTGAGATCGCTCGAAGGTCGGCTGAGAGCTTCGAGAGGGGTCAGCGAGAGGCACTAGCTCTTCGTCGGGATATCTCGGTCGAGGAAAGGAGGAGCATTGTCCTCGAGTTTTTTAATAGTATAGTCTTCCAGGAGCTCGTCGATCGCCAGTCTGGGGTTGAGCTGCACAAAATGTTCGCGAAAGGCTGGAAACAATGTCAAGCGTTCGGTTTTTTGAACGATAGCTTCGACGAAAGGCAGCTCAGTCCCTTTCTCGATGAGAATGGATTGCTCATAGAAGGGTACCAATCCGATGAAGAGGGTCAGGCTGAGGCACAGGCCGAGGCTCATGAATTCGGGTTCCTGCTCGGGGTTCAAGCCGAGAAAGATCGTGAGGCGTCCGCGGCTCAACCAGGGGTTCAGGATAAGTCCAAGTCGTCCTCTCATATTGATCAACTCATGCATGAAGGAGAGCATGGTCCCTCGAAAGATTGACGTTTTGAATTTTGGCCCGCTGACTTGCTTTAATTATTTTGTTTAGGGTAGGTTAGCTTTTGTAGTCGATTCACGCTTGGCTGGCGATCTTTTTGTAATTCCTTTTCATTTAATGAATCGATTTCTTCTACTGGTTATCGTTTTATCCAATTTCTTGTCATTACGTAATTTGTCATTGTATAAACGACGGTGGCCCCACCCCTGTTGTCCAAAATTAATTATGAGTTGCTGATCTCGAGGTTTTTCTATTATTGTTCTTGACCGTCGGATTGAACTTTAAGTTTTCTATAAGTAGAGGTTGCTCACAAGTCTGGCTTTGCACAAGAAATAACTTTCTTATTATGTCTTTGTTTTGCCTCTTAATTTTGTTAAACTCGCAGTCGTCTATGGTTTTTAAAAAAAAATATGCCTCGCATATCTTGGTATGGGAGAAATTGGAAAGTTTTCAGGTGATTGACGTGCATCGTTACCGATCGATGGGCCTATTTTTCTCGACTCGCCTCGAGTGTTAGTCGATCGTGGTGCAAAACTGCGCTATCATTCCAGCTTTAACATGAAAAACCACTTCAAACATGTTGACCATTTCAGGTAGACGCATTAGTTTGTTTTGTAGTGGTTTTTACGTACTGCCATCTAATCGACAGGTCCTGTTGGGAAGTGGAACGGTCGTCCTATTTTTAGGGTTCCATCTGAGCCGTTGCTTGCGTCGTTTTCGGACCGTTAGATTTGGTCAGCGCGATTTTTCAGGCATTGGGACGTTCATCGCATTTAATGCATCTGATCTTAGCCGTTGAAGGTGATTTTTGATGACCGTTGGATTTTATGGTCCAGGCCTATATAAGGTTGGGAGTGCTCATATTATTCCTCACCAAGATATCCAAACATGTATCCTCCTATGGATTACCCCGTATATGTTCTTTCCTACTATGTCTTCATCCATTTAGTGCGTGCTTTCTATATCTTCGCACCTCCTCGATCATCTCGACGTCCTAAATGGAGAAGGATCTGTCGTTCGCTTTGGATTGGGTGGTATCGGTAAAGGGGGTTTCCCGCTGTGTTGGCCTCTCCTTTCGATTGGGTGGGATCGGTAACCAAGGGGAGGTCAACGTCGGCGCTTCTCGGGAATCCATCGTTCAGATACCCTTCACCACACATCTGGACTATGGAGTCTCGAGTTGTCGCCGAAATTCCTGGGCCAGGTGGGAGATACAAGTTGTCGGCAGCCGAGAAAAGGGCGGAGGAACTAAAGCGCAAATATTCGACTTGCGACTTCTCCAGCTCGTTGCACATTGGTCATCCTCATCTCGTAAAGTGCTATATGATAGAGATGATGGATACTATCAAGAAGCAAGCTGCTGCCATTAAATATCCCTGGCCCTCGAATTCTCGAAGACCCGAAGACGTGGTTTGGGGTCGTCTATGATCAAGGTTTACAACAAAGTATTCACATTACACCTTGAAAAAGAGGCCTTAATTAACTCGACGTCGGGATCTTCGAAGTCAGAACACCACCGAAATTTTTCACTTAGTTTTGATTGTAGCTCATAGTAGGATCTCGATAATATTGTAATAATTTCGACATATTTGTAACCTTTCATTTTTATGAGAAATAAAATTCAGATTTAATCATTATTTTGTTAGTTATTTCATTATTCTTACACTCCTATCGTTGTAGATTACTATGTATTCCCTTTATTTAAAGTCGGCAAGTCGATGCTTTGTGCAGCTGTTTAAGGAATTTGGAATTTACTTAAGCTTATTAATAGCTTGCATCTCGATGCTTCTTCAGCTGTCGAGGAACTTGGAATTTCTTAAGCTTATTAATAGCTTGCATCTCGATGCTTCTTCAGCTGTCGAGGAACTTGGAATTTCTTAAGCTTATTAATAGCTCGCATCTCGATGCTTCTTCAGCTGTCGAGGAACTTGGAATTAACTTAAGCTTATTAATAGCTTGCATCTCGATGCTTCTTCAGCTGTCGAGGAATTTGATTTTTCTTAAGCTTATTAATAGCTTGCATCTCGATGCTTCTTCAGCTGTCGAGGAACTTGGGATTTCTTAAGCTTATTAATAGCTTGCATCTCGATGCTTCTTCAGTTGTCGAGAAATTTGATTTTTCTTAAGCTTATTAATAGCTTGCATCTCGATGCTTCTTCAGCTGTCGAGGAATTTGGAATTAACTTAAGCTTATTAATAGCTTGCATCTCGATGCTTCTTCATGTTTAGATACAAAAATAAGTAGATATTCACATGATAATTGAGTTATCAAACAACTAGATCTTCAAACATAACATTAAAACGAGATCTTCAGGCGTAAAACTTTCTAAGGTTTCTTCCATTCCAGGTTCGATCTACGGGTTTTCCTTCCATGGTGGACAATCGATACGCTCCCTTCTTTCCTATCTCAGTTACTTTAAAAGGTCCTTCCCAATTGGCGTCGAGTTTTCCTTTACTCTTTGATACGTCGACTCTTTTAAGTACGTAGTCTCCTACTTGGAAGAATTTAAGCCTCACATTCTTATCGTATGCTTTCGCCATCGTCGTTTTGTAGGCTTGTATCCTCGTTGAGGCCCTTTCTCGTTTAGCTTCCGTTTGGTCGAGTTCATAGTTCCTTTTCTCCGCATTTTCTGCTTCATTATATAGCTCGACTCTTGGGGAAGGAACTTCGAGTTCAGCTGGGGCCACGGCTTCGGACCCATATACTAGACTAAAAGGTGTTTCTCCTGTCTCTGTCTTTTCCTTGGTCCTATTTGCCCAAACTACCCAAGGCAACTCGTCCAGCCAAGCTCCACTAGCCTCTTTCAGTCTTTTCTTTAGGAGTCGGACAATCTCTCTGTTAGTGACTTCGGTCTGGCCATTGGTTTGAGGACATCCGACAGAAGTAAAGCGTTGTGTAATTCTGTGTTTCGTACACCAATCTTTTACTCTTTTACCGACAAACTGCCCCCCATTATCCGAGATGATAATCCTTGGAAGACCAAACCTACAAATTATCGACCAATAGAAGTTGATGTTTTGCGTTTGAGTAATTTTTTGTAAAGGTACTACTTCAATCCATTTGCTGAAATATTCTACGGCCACAAGGAGGAACCGTTTCTGTCCTCTCGCTATCGGGAGCGGTCCTACCAAATCAACGCCCCATTGATCGAAAGGCCAAGCAATCGAGATTGATTCCATTTTTTGAACTGGTTGATGAGGCATGTTTGCATGATATTGACATCGAGCGCAACACCTCGCATAATCACTAGCGTCTTTGCTCAGAGTCGGCCAATAGTATCCCAGCCCCGATACCCTGACCGAGAGTGATCTTCCTCCGGAATGGCTTCCACATGAACCTTCATGAACCTCCTTGAGTACTTTCATCGTCTGCGGCGTCAAGATGCACCTAAGAAGAACCCCTGATACAGATCGACGATATAATTCGTTGTTTAGGATGACGTACCGAGGTGCTCTGTACTTAATTTTTCTTGCTTCGTTATTGTCGACAGGCAATGCACCTTTGGATAAATATTCTATCAAGCTAGTTTTCCAGCTAGGCTCGGTATCGTCGAGATTCAGCACTTCAAGGCTAAAAGCTTCAATTTGGGTGTCGATGGCTGGTTTAGTGGAGACCAGAAGCGTTATTTTCCTCGTTGTGATACCTTCGATCAGGTTCCCAAATTTGGATAATGCATCCGCTCTTGTGTTCTCAGTTATTCTTATATATTCCAATCGGAAGCTTCGGAATTCGGATGCCTGAATTTTGATAAGCTTTAAGTACTTGATCATGGAATCCTCCTTGGCTTCAAATAACCCCTTGAATTGTTTTTCCACTAGTTGGGAATCGGTATATGCGACCAAGTCCTGAATCCCTGCTTCCTTGGCCATTCTGAGGCCTGTGAGTAGCGCTTCATACTCCGCCTCGTTATTGGAGACTTGAAAATCTAATTTCAGGGCGAACTCCAATTCTTCTTCTCTTGGGCCTTGGAAGAAAATGCCTGCGCCTCCCCCCGTCGAAGTTGAGGATCCATCGACATGTAGCATCCATAACTCTGTTTTCACTTCTTCTAGCTGTGCTAGCAGTGTATTTTCGAGGACGAAATCGGCCAAGACTTGAGCTTTTATAGAATTTCTTGGCATGTAGTCGATGTCATACTCCCCTAACTCGACCGCCCACTTGATCAGTCTCCCAGAAGCGTTTGGTTTCGAAAGAGTCTGTCTCAGAGGCTGATTAGTGAGGATGATGATTTTGTGTGATTGGAAATAAGGGCGCAGCTTCCTTGTCGTGGTTACAATGGCCAGGGCGAATTTCTCGATTTCCGAGTAATTTTTCTCGGGTCCTTGCAAGACCCTGCTCACGTAATATATTGGATGACTGAATTTTGCCTCCAACCTGACTAAGACCGAGCTGATAGCTTGATCGGAAACAGCTATGTATAAGTACAAACTTTCGCCCTCTTGGGGTTTAGCTAAGAGGGGTGGAGATACCAAGTACGCTTTGAGCTGTTCAAAGGCTTGGTCGCATTCCTTCGACCATTCGAATTTCTTAGCATTTCTCATGATTTTGAAGAATGGAAGACTTTTGTCGGCGGATCGTGATATGAACCTATTTAGAGCTGTGATTTTTCCGACCAATTTTTGCACCTCATTTAAGTTGCGTGGAGCTCTGAGGTCTAAGATCGCTTGTATCTTCTCTGGGTTGGCTTCTATTCCTCTTTCGTTCACCAAATACCCCAGGAATTTTCCCGACCTAACTCCGAAAGTACATTTCGCGGGATTCAATTTCATTCCATACTTCCTCATTATGTCGAAAGCCTGTCTGATGTGTTCCAGATGGTCTTTTTCGTCAAGACTTTTGACCAGCATATCGTCGACATAGACCTCCATGGACTTTCCTAGAAGCGTCTCGAACATCTTATTGACCAAGCGCTGATAAGTGGCTCCTGCGTTTCTGAGTCCGAAGGGCATCACTTTGAAGAAGTATACGCCAAACTCGGTGATGAACGCGGTCTTCTCCTGGTCTTCGAGGGCCATGAATATTTGATAAAAACCCTGGAAGGCGTCCATCATACTAAGAATCGCGCATCCCGCAGTCGAGTCGACTAGGGAATCGATTCTCGGGAGTGGGTAGGGATCTCGTGGACATAACTTGTTTAAGTCTGTGAAATCGTTGCACATTCTCCATTTCCCTTCACCCTTGGAAACCAGGACCACGTTGCAAAGCCACTCCGTGAATTGTACTTCAGCTATGTAATCCGCATCGAGGAGTTTTTTAACTTCTTCCTTAATTATCTTGTTCCTCTCAGGCCCGAAGTTTCTCTTCTTCTGCCTCGCAGGTCTCGCAGCTGGGTCAATGTTTAGCCTATGTACGATAACTTTGGGGTCGATTCCTTGCAAATCGATGGTCGACCATGCGAAAATATCGACATTTTGTCTGAGAAAATCGATCAGTTGGGTTTCTAATCCTTCAGAGAGTTGATTTCCCACTCTTGTTGTTTTTGATGATTCTCCCGGAATCAATTCGATAGTTTTGTGGCCCTCCGAGGGTTCTATTCTCTCAAACTTTCTTTTTCTAGCGTTTAACTCCTCCTGTTTTTCCTTTAATTTTTTAGTCGAATCTTCGCTGATTACACAATCCACTAGGATCGGGGTGACTGGTTTGGATTGATTCTCTTTATGGGGTTTTTTGGCCTTCGAGAAAGGGAGTGGTACTTCCCTTACGCGCTTGTCGAGAGCCACTGTATAACAATCCCAAGCTTCTTTCAAATTTCCCCGCACTTCACCTACTCCTTTTGAGGTTGGGAATTTTAACTTTTGATGATACGTCGAGATGATTGCTTGAAAGCTGTTCAGAGCCGGTCTTCCTAGTATCACATTATAGGCGCACTGCGCATCGACGACTAGAAACTTTATCATTCTGATTTTAGAATTATCCCCGTCGCCCAGCATTAGTGATAGAGACAAAGTTCCCAAGGGGACGACTTGCGCTCCTCTAAACCCGACTAGGGGCGTAGCTATGGGCTCAAGTGGCGTGTGTCCGAGGTCCATTCTTCTTAACGCATCGAGGAAAAGGATATTAGCTGAGCTACCTGAATCGATCAGTATCCGTTTGACAGTTGCGCTGGCTATTTGGGCCGTTATTACTATTGGACAATCGGGCATATCATTCTCATCATAGGGTATATCTCCCTGAAGTAAATTTGAGTCGTCAAACCCGATAAACTTATTTGGGGATGAAGATTTTATCGAGAAGATTTCTTTTCGATTGCTTCTCCTTCTTTCCTCAAGAGCTTTAGATACTAACCTTCTAGAGTTCTTGCTGTCTCCCCCCGCAGGTCCTCCCGAGATCATGTTGACAATTGTTCCTGGTTGAGCCCTCCTTGGCAGGTTATCTCGATTACTTGGATGTGGATCCTTCCTTCCTGGGGATTTCGATGGCGATCGATCATTTCTTGTCCTAGGCTGTGCTTGGCCTTCAACATGGCTACCTTTTTCAATTTTAACATATCCAGTTAAGTGTCCTTCTGCAATTAGTCTCTCAATTTCTTCCTTCAATTGGTAACAATCTTCGGTATCATGGCCTCTTTGTCTATGAAATCTGCAGTATCTCTTCGAGTTCGGGGGCTCCCTTTGCTGGGGAGGTCGTCTTAAGAGATTTTTATCTTGTATTGCGAACAAGATTTCGGATCTGGGCCTCTTAAGTGGAGTATAATGGTCATTATATCTCCGAGGCGATCTCCCAGTGTTTGGCCTTCTTGGATTGAAATTTCTTTGTTCCTCGCGGAATTCTCTTTTGTTCCTTTTTTCGACATATCTATCGATTGGAACCCTGTCGACCAAAGGCTCTTTGTCCTCTACTTTACTCAAGCCAAAAAACGTTCCTCTTAATTTGGTCATCTCCTCTTCCACCATGTACTGGTTGGCCATTTCCATTAACTTCTCATATGTTGAAGGGTTTGCCCTTACGATTGCACTGGCAAAACCTCGATTCAATGTACTTTGGAAGAGGACGGTTATCAGGAAGTCCACTCTGGGCATTTCGACTTTTAATAATTCATTATTGAATCTTCCCATGAAGGTTCTAAATGATTCCCCAGGTGAATGTATTATCGAGTATAAATGGTTTGCTGGAGGTCTCACTGCTTTCTTGCTCCCAAATTGGCTCATAAATTTGTCACATAGTTGATCGAAATCGAAAATCGATTTCTCCTCCAGTCTACCAAACCAAGATTGGGCCATACCCGCGAGCGTCGTGGAGAAAGCTTTAGCCGCAACATTATCAGAGATCCCGTGCAATTGCATTTGTAGATTGAATGAGGCTAAATGTTCCTCAGGATCCTCCGTACCAAAGTATCTTGGTAGCTGAGTTGGTAACCTTTTATCCGATGGCAACCTCTCGAACAAGATTTCATCACAAAAAGGAGACTTTCTCAGACGAGAGTTCGAAACTGGTATTTCGTTTTTCTTCTCGTGTCGATCCAGTTTTTGGTGGAGTGATCTAACCTCAGAAGCCAGTTTATTGACTTCTCTCACTGACTGTTCACCTAAGTCCTCCATGTCAACGTATCTCTCCTGGCCTTCACGAGCCCTACTCACGGCCTCATTTGCCTCTCCTCTCCTTCTTACGTCGGGCGCTGCCGTTGGTAGGAGGTCTCGAGGTACTTTCAGTCCCTCTTTCCCTATATCGGCAACCCACTCCCTTCGGGCATCATCCAAGAAGTTTTTAAGGTCTTCCTTAGTGAGCTGGAAGACGACGGGAGCTGCCGACCTTGATGGTCCCACGTCCTCGACGGAGGGTGGGATCGGGTTTCTTCGAGCGATATTATCCCCTTGTCCTTCGCCATTTTGATCTCTGTTGTCCTCTCGATCACGCGCGAGTGCGGCCTTCGACCTAGTAGTCATCTTCTTTCGATTCGTGGTTAGAGTTTCCCACAGACGGCGCCAATTGATGAGTCCTAATTCTGAATATTAATTGTTTATTGTCCAGGTTTACAAGTGTCAATTGTGATTCATCAATAAGAGGATGAGCAAGTCAATCAAGCCTCTCCTCTAGTGTTTTTAGGGATCTTAACCTGAAATCAAAGATAACTACGCTAGGTTAGTACCGGTGGTGACCCGGTGATAACCTTCCGAAGCTTATGTCAGTCTTAAGGATAAGAGATATGGTTTTTAGTATGTATCTTTTTTCTCTATTAACATTAAAGAGGGGTATTTATAGTTTTAGATTCCAACTACCGGGTCGGATAGTGACAAGACGTACGAGTTCGGATATGGGTATGGTTTATCCGATTTGATCCAGTGGCATAGTGACGTGTAGTCTCAGGACGTCGCAAATCGATGTACTTGTCGATTGCGTACTTACGGTATCGAGATGCCTTATGGTCTCTATATTTGAGGTCATGTCGATATTTATATATACATATTTTAAGCACGTGGAAGTCCACGTCATAAGACGAAGACTTGGCACATCAAAGATGACGATTGAGAAATTGGACCCCATTTCCAATAGATGATGATCTGGTTGGGCGGGGAAATGTTGCATTGAATGGCTCAAAATCGAGTTCAAGAACATAGGGGTCATCATTCCTAGAAAACATTATAAAGGATTATAAAATTAGTGATACTAAGTCTAGGAATATAAAAAAAAAATGGTGAAATAAGAAGGAGAGGGATCACTTACTGCCCATCCACGAGTTCTTCTTTGAAACGTAAATATTCAGATATTGTCAACTGCTCGACACTGAGTTCATACACAGAATCGATATTGGTAACATCGATTCTTCTGAAGAATTGCTATTGCCAACAGCGATTCTTCTGAAGAATCGATTTTACCAATATCGATTCATTCCCTGATTAATTAGTTGCTAATTACTATAATTAATAAGAATCGATGTTAGCAACATCGATTTTTATTATATTTAATTTTTTTTAATTATCGAAGAGGATTGATAAATCGAAACTGGTAGATGCGATTTTTCAGTAAATTTGCTGTTGCCAACTGCGATTTTACATAAAAGGTACATTTAGGGAAATAATTTTCAGTTTGAGTCATATTGGGAAATATTTTTTTGTAAAAGGCTATATAGGAAAAAAATTCGACTATTTTTGAAATTTTGCCATTGAGAATTAGTAGTAGTTCTTTTATTATGTGAATTCAGTTTACATTAATTGTATATCAAATAAGGCTAGCGATATTACCAAAGCAATAATTATTATATTTCCAAAAATACCATTTTAATATTGTTGGTGCACAAATATTTAGTTTCTATGATTAAAACTTTCTAAACATTATCTACATACATAGAAAAATTATTATACTTGCTATAAATATCATATGCAATTCCATTTTGGATATCTAGTACAAATATATCTCGATTCTTTAAATACCTTGTAGAATTTGATTTTGAATTAATTTGCTCACATAGCACACATTAAACATTATGAACAAGTTATTTTTGTTCATCCTTTCAACTTCTCTTATTCAAACAACGATCCATGGAGGAGAATGTTGGTGGGGGCAACTTCGCCGAGTTAGTGTCGTCAACAATCTTCCTCCTAATTCTGCACCATTAAGATTACACTGTGCATCTGGAGACACTGACTTTGGACTACATACACTTTACACAGATCAAATTTTCACCTTTACTTTCTGCCCGGCTCCTAAGACATTATTCTTTTGTCATATTTGGTGGGAGAAAAAGGAGAAAGCTTTTGATGTTTTTAGCAAGAAATCTTGTAATGCAAAACTATGTCTTTGGGAAATAAAGAATGATGGTATATATCTCGCCACAAGTTATCCTCCAAATAGTCACAAAGTGTATGATTGGTAATATATGGAAATATTGTCATGTGTTTTGATTAGTTGTGTGCTATGTGTGAAATATTAGATATCAGGAAGTCTTTGTAGGCACCAATCATTTGAACAAAATCTCCATTAAGACAATAATTCTTATTTTAAGTTGTATTTGTATTCTCCCTCCCTCTCGTGATATGATGTTATTATATGTGTGATCGATCACTCGGAGTGGGCACGAGAGGAATATATTTCCTTATAAAATATAAAACACTACAAAAATGGAATAAGAAAATTTAATACTCATCTTCTTAATAAGGAAGAAAACTGATAGTGTTTTAAATTAAATAATAAGGTTATTAATTATGGGGAATAAGAAATATGGGTTTCATGACATTTGGCTAGGAGTAATTCTTGCATATTTTTAGAAGGTCTTGATGAAGTTTTTATATTTATGGTTTCTTTAGGATATGTAATCGTTGAAGAAATTATTGATTTTTTTTTTAAAATAAATAAATTATTATGCTATAGTTCTTTGTTTGAAGCTTAGTGGATTTCTAGTTATTTGTGCAAAAAACATAAAGAAAATACACATATGTACATGTGTGTGTGTATATTCACACAGTTACAAAATGTGTTAGAATCCAATCTTATAAAACCTAATAAAAAGCCATTTTAAAATAATAACATTTTTCCTTTGAATTTGTTTTCAATTTTCTTAATTTATTAATATATTGTCAATTACACATATTTTCTTTCATTTTCTATAACCAAAGAACTAAGTCATAGAAACATATGGGAATTAGTCAGAATAATTTTATATATCAAGAGGAAAGACTCTCTAATTGGGCTAAATTTTTTAAATCAGATCCTGTAATTTGTGGATGAAGTTCAACCCGATTTCAAAGGGTCTCATGTGTTAATTAGTATCTTTTTTTCTCAAGAAAAAAAAATGTATTAATTATCTTTTAAGCAGGGATTATTTATATTTGAAGTAACACATTAGGCGTGATCAATGTTGTCAAAGTGAAGTAAAGCAAAATTAGCAAATACAATACCCCTCTCTCTCATTTATTGCCTTCCCCACTTTTTCCGCTACGGATCTCCTGTCCCAAAGTTGGTGTCCCAAACTGTGTCCCATTCACAATTAAATGACACGTGTCCATCTCCATTACATGGCACCTCACACGATTACACTCTCTTCCCCATCTCCATCTCTATACAACTGCTACCGTAAATCTGCTCAATTTTCAGTGGATTGAATTTGAAAAAATAGTAATGTTCGTCAAAATGATTTTAAGAAAACAACCTATCCAAATTAATGATGTTCATCAGATTTCTTTTTCTTTGATGAATAAACTTGAAATACAGTACATATGTGATTTTTTTTCTTTGATGAATAAACTTGAAAACATAGTCAATATATTTTGAATTAATGAAAATTCAATTTGAACGAATCAATCCCAAAAACCTGCAATTTATATTTTGATAGTGGGAGGCGATGTTCACGACAGCGCTACCACATTTGTATACCTAATCTGACTGTTCTAATTTCGTTTTTTTTATAAATTCAACAAAATAAAGTACTTGATTATGCAATTGGGTTTTTCACGAAACAACTGCCGCTGGCATAAATTCATGTGAAGATGAATATTTCTATGGATGGAAAAGACCGTGGTATCCTTAATCTAATATAATAATTCTGAGATGATAAAGTACTGCAATGGCAGAATAATCTTGCAGTTGTATAGAAAGGAAGAAGATCATAAGAGATAAAATAATTATGTGTGATGCATCTAAATAAACTTGACACGTGTCATATTTTAATTAATGGGACACAGTTTGGGACACCCACTTTGGGACAGGAGATCCGTAGCGCACTTTTTCCCACTTAGAAAAGCAGAAAAGATAGAGAGAGAGAGAGAAAGGCTCGTCAAGTCTTCGAAATTCAACTTTACTGTTCAGTTAAATTTCGAGATCCAGGGAAAAGAAATCGAGAGAGGCGAGAAAGCCCTAGCCAAGTTACGGGAAATTAACTAGTCGTTTTTTGAACAGGAAATACGACTAGTTTGAAATGGCGCAAAACAGCCGGAAGACGCTGATCTACGCCCTGGTGGCGCGTGGGACGCCGCCGGTGGTACTGGCGGAGTACACCGAGTTCAGTGGAAACTTCAACTCCATAGCCTATCAGTGCCTCCTGAAGCTTCCTTCCTCAAACAATAAGTTTACCTACAACTGCGACAATCACACCTTCAATTATCTCGTTCACGATGGCTTCAGTAAGTTAGAATTAATCCAATTTAATTAGAGTTGTTGCTTTAATTAGAACACATGAAAACTGAACTGTTATTGTTTTTTAGTATGTGTTGTTGATTTGTAGGTTTTATAATAGGAGAAGAGTGCTGGTTTCTGTGGTTATATTATTCATGTGATGTAATTTGTGATTTATAATTGCTGTCTGATTGTATACTGAACATATATGTTTATGATATGTTGATTTGGAATTAATGACCTTTAGTGCCACATTCATGTTATATAGAGCAATTTTTTAATTTGTTTTCCCCTAATTTGTAGTGTGTTAATGATGGACTTCTAGGATCTCTTAACGAATGTTTCGTAAGGAGACTGGAGCAGTTTCCTCTTAGGTTGGATTTACCCTAGGTGAATCTAAGTTTATGATCTTCATGAGACAATTTCTAAACGATCATTGCATATGAGAAGATATAATTGTTATCTTTGTCCCTGAATAAGAGAAAGTAGTTCATAAGAATTATACATAGACTTGATAGAAACTTGGTCTGGGAAATTAACTCAATTGAACTTCTACTTTTCTTAAGGTTATTGAAATATCGACATTGAATATTCGACTGTTGTGTATTAATGTATGTTTTTTTAATGACGCTAATTGTAACATTGAATTACTGATTTGCTAAATTTTCAAGTACTGCTTACATATGGAATAACTGACTTGCTATGCAGCCTACTGTGTGGTTGCTGAAGAATCAGCAGGAAGACAGGTCCCTATTGCTTTTCTGGAGCGTGTCAAGGATGACTTTGTGACAAAATATAGTGGTGGAAAGGGAGCAACAGCGGCTGCAAATGGCCTTAACAAAGACTTTGGGTATGTAAATTTAGTTATTGCAACAAGATATATTGGATAACTTATTTTTGTTCAACCAACAAAACTGTGATTTGGGAAACCTGTATTACAGACCAAAGTTGAAGGAACATATGCAATACTGCATCGAGCACCCCGAAGAGATAAGCAAGTTTGCCAAGGTCAAGGCTCAAGTTTCAGAAGTTAAGGGTGTTATGATGGAGAATATCGAGAAGGTAAGGAGACTAATGTTTGTCGTGTATGGAACTTCTACTCTGTGTACACTTAATGTGATGGTAAAAAGTGGGGACTTTTTGGATTGCTTATGATGTCAAGGTTTAACCTGTTTGGATTAACTTTCTAGAGATAAGAAGGAATGTGAACTTTTGGAAAATATGTGGCCTATTGGGTTTAACATAGGGCTATTTTTAGAAAAAGTGCTGCAAAAGATACAAACAATACAGTTGGAATCTCCTTTTGCAATTCTGAAATCTTGTCATCCTTAACATTTGGTCCAAAATTTTAAATTTGTCACCATTTCATAGGAATTTCTTGCCTAGACCAGGTCTAGGAGAATTTCCTGGACCTAGTTGCTAGGAATGCTCCACATCATTGTGGGAGCATAAATTTACCACAATGAATGATGTTGCGCATTCTGGCTAATATGTCTTGAATTTTTTCCTAGACCTGTTCTAGGCAAGATTTTTCTTTCCACTTATACCCAGAAAAGTAATAGGACAACTTCATTCCTGAAGTGTAGTGAAGTATTATAAATACATTATAGACTGCGCCATACTTTCAAAATTCTTTACCACTCGCAACAACTCCCCCCTAAAATTTTGTCCTGTATCTTCCCCGACTACAATATTGACCACCACTTTTAGTGTTTTACAAATCAAAACATCAAAAGACCACAAATTATTTGGTCTTACTATAAACCTAAGACTACCATAATTTTAGGATGTACTTATTGTTGTTCTTGTACTTGATCTATTTGTTACATGTTTGGGCATTCACTTTTAACTTCTAAATAGTTGACTGTTGGCACTCACCTTAGTATTCAATGGACTACTTACTAGGTAGTTTGACTGTATGACCAATCAATTTAATAGAAGACACAAAGGCCCAATTCTTCATAGTATTTTCCATGAAAAAATATGTGTTTGCTTTTAGTGGATAGTAGCAGGAAAGTGTTAATAGAAACTGTTGTTCTTTAAATGAGAGAGAAACTATTCTGTTGATAGACTGTCATTCTAATGGACTACACATAATTAGAACAATTTGTTTCCACGTTTCGGTTTTCATTTTATCCTGTCATTCAACATGTATTTATGTGTCATTCCTTGTCAAGATGACATAAATTTTCTGGAGTAGATAGAGCTCATTCCTCTCTTGCATCTGATTCCTTGTTATTGTCATATCTGCTAGTATCTTTACCTAGTTTGCTTCTTTTTATATTCTAAACCAAGGTTTCTGTTAATTTTAAATAGATTTTAGTCAGAAAGTGAGAAATTGGACATAGTATATCTGTGTTTTCTTTTCTACTTTCTCTCTGTTCAGAGGAGTATTACTGCCTATTATTGATGTTGTGAAATCTGTGTTATTTATTTCAGGTTCTTGATCGTGGAGAAAAAATAGAGCTTCTGGTGGATAAGACTGAGAATCTTCATCAGCAGGTCCCTCGCTCTCTCTCTCACTACATATGTGTCTGCATGGGTTTGAATGCTAATTAATATTTTTGTTCTTGCATGTGTTTCCGTCTTCTCCCTTTTAGATTTACCCAGTTTATGTTCGATTTTTTCCCCATTTTTTATCTGGATCGATTGGGCGGTTGGGATTGTCCCTTTAACTGATTTTAGAATGCAAGTGCTGCACTTCCTCTCCTATTTGTTTCTTAGACCTATGAATTACTACTTAATTTGAGACTGCACATGAAAATGGAGTATGAAATGTCATTCTATGTTTAAATATTGCTCTCTGGATTTGATTTGAGTGTAGTACTGGACCTCGCCGGAGGTTCTTAACATGCCATGTGCACATTCAAAGATATTGACTAAAGGGGACCTGTTTCTTGATAGTGGCCCAAAACTTCATACATAAAGTGGGCTACATATTCTTGTAGATGAGATTGCTTTTTTAATGGATCAAATTTCAGCTACACAATTAGAAAAAAAAATCATTGGTTGGAAACAGACAATAGAACAGGAACTGCATGTCAATAGATTGAGATATAATCTTGAGAATCCGAAACCATGTTTTTTGACAAATGCCATATAAAGCATGTCATAACTCAGTTTTTATAAGCTTTATTTGTCGATGATTTTTTTTTATCATGCCACATCTACCTATAATGCTTTAATGTTTTGTTAAAACAGGCCCAGGACTTTAGGACTACTGGAACAAAAATCCGAAGAAAAATGTGGCTGCAAAACATGAAGGTTAAGCTGATTGTTCTAGCTATTGTGATTGCGTTGATTCTCATCATAGTGCTCTCTGTCTGCAAAGGGTTCAACTGCGGAAAGTAAATTTCTTGCCTTCTCAGGCAATTTATTTGTAGATGTGTACCGATGCCTTTATAAGACAATCCTCTGAAATGATTTTCAATTAAGAAAGATGTTATATGTGTATTTGTATTATAAGCATTACCTATACAATATTGGTAGGACAAAGTTAGAGAACAATGATAAAATCATATATTGCGAGCCTGCCGCAATTTTGGTGATTGCTATGTTTTTTGGTGAACATTGTAATAGGTTATTTCGTGTGCCTTCTTTTGTTATGATCCCTCTATTGTGAGTTGGGATACCTTTGAATTTCTGGTCTCGAGACCAAATTATGTGCAAGGGCCTGAGTTAAGTTGAATTTTACTCGGTACAAGTTTTTTTTTTTTTAAATTCTATAGAAAATGAGATTGGTTGGATTTAATCGAAGCTCGAATGAGATTTAATTGTGTCAAATATATATTGAGTCTAGATAAACTTATATTTTAACTTATCAAAAAGTTGAAAAAAGTTTTATTGGTTAAATTGGGCACATACTAGATACATCGTAATTGAAACGTGCCGATAGTCTGGTGAATATAAAGAGACCATTACTGGCCAAGTATACTCCAATAAACTGTCTAATGCTGAATCTTTTGATTTATTGGTTCATTTTTCTCATGGATGGATGGTAAGGACGAACGAAAATATTCAAATGTAAGCAATTTTGTGTGGAGAGGAGGATTCTTACATTGATTGGATCGAAATATTTATTCTTAGTTATCAACGTTATACAATTGTACTTGGACGAGTTAAACTAGACTACAAAGGGCAAAAAAAAAATCATTTGCAGGCTAAGTATGTTGCAAGGATCAGTCAGCGCTCAGTTGGTACATATCAAAAAAAAAAAATTTTGATTCTTCAAGATTGATTATAGTTTGGAGATATATTTAAAAAAAATATATCTATCACCTCAAAAATAAAAATAAAAGTGCAACTAAACATGATTTCAAATTATCTTTTTTTTTTTTTTTTGGGATGGGATTTTAAATTATATTTATGTATACTAACAGCCGACTCAACACTATTTTAATTGCATTATCTTGTTTCATATGATGTTGCAACAATATGAGCTATCAACTTACTATTTTTTTTTTTCAAATCAGTAAGAGTTATCAACTAATTAACCTACTAGCATATATACCAGCAAAATATCAATTAGCTAGCATGACCTTTTCAATTGAAAATCAATCAGTCTACACCAAATGTCTAACTCCATCAATCAAATATATAAAAGCAGATTTAAACAACTTTTGAACTTGAAGTTCCATCACCAAACATACATATACATGCATTGATTTTTCTCTTCATCTCAACTTTTTTGAAACGTTATCTCAGATTTTAGTCGAGAGCAATTCATGCTAAGTCTGGTAACATGTTTTTGGCTTATTAAAAATAATAATAATAATAATAATAAGGAAAGAAACCTCCATCGCCTTATCTGACTTTTGGTTAATTTGGATGTTTGAGCCTCTACAATATGGTAATAATATATATTCTTCATTTCCGGCACATATAAATTATTCATACGTCAATTAAAATTGATTTGTAAGCGAGTAATTAACACATAATTAATTAATTGTCAATCATAAAATTAATAAGAATGAAGCCAATTAAGCAACAAAAGCATAGACAAAAATTTCTCCATTGGCCCACAAAATATATATAGTAGCACTGGCGCGTTTGTTTAACTAACTAGTGACGTCTGACCGCATGCATCTTGGCCTTAAACATCAGTCCAGGCCATTTTAATTTGAACAGATAATTATAAACTTTTTTTTATTATGGAAATGACGACTAATCAATGCATGCATGTCACAATCAGGTTTGGTTTCCCTTTATTTATTTATTTATTTTTTTATTTTTTTTTTTTGATAACCCAGGTGTCCAAGCTTACACCAGACTAATCCTGGACCCTCAGAACCCTTGCCCTAGAACCCTGAAGGATGTAAATCGCGGGATGTACCTCCACCAAGCCTCGGGATCCCACCATACTGCTGTACACTCATCAACTTGATGAAAACTTGAACCCACGTTTAATTTGTCATCAATATATACTTGTTGCGTTAGGCAACCTCTTAAGACTACTTTTTGGCTTTATATGCTCATAATTAAGTAGATAATTATTAATATATAAAAGGTGGCTGAGGAAAACGTACGATTAAGGAGCTTATGGATATATATGTTTTGATCTGGTTTCACAAGGTTGGAATCACTCCAACTCATGTTTGAATCAGATTTCTAGTATATTTTTCAACAAACCTTGAATTTATTGTCTTTAGTATATACGTTTAAATAAAATGCATTTTGTACTATTAATTCGCTGCGATTTGATAGACAAAAAAAAAAAAAAAAACTTGTAAACAAACCCCTACCAATCTATCAAAGTTGTCTCTCATTGCTTGTATTTAATGGCAATTTTATTAGTTTAATAATGATGAAAATATTGTTAAACTGTCACTTTGTAACTTAAGTTGTCAGTATCGTGACACATGTTTTGTGAATCTAATGATAATGAAAACTCATTTCTATTAATTAACTTTTTCAGTCATAATATTTGGAGTGACATCAACTATTCGAAAGAATAGTTTATTATTTTTAAGAAAAGGACGTTAATACATAGAATCAAGTTGCTTAATTTTCTTTATGTAAATATATTCCGATATTTTAGTAAACCATGACGTGCCAGCATTGCAAATCCTTGTATTATATGTTTTAACATTTTCAGAGTCAAAAGAGTTTCCAAGTTTGAATATGCTAATTATATGTATATATATATATAGGTAGTTGACAAACAACCATTCTTTAATAAATTGATGTACGTCTTGTTTCACAATTAAGTGGTTAGCATCAATAAATTCATGTCATGTATATTATAGATCAATTGCAAAGAAAGATTATTATATCATATATATATATATATGTATATGTGATGAAATAAGAATATTATATATGATGGCTAAGTTGATCGATCGAGGAATGAGTATCTACAACTTATTTTATGTGTCCATCTAATTGTCAACTACCCTAGCTCGCTCTTGTAGTTTTATATATTAGCAAATTTATAACATGAAATTCAAAAATCGCAACAAATTAAACCCTTCAGGACATCTAAATGGCACTTATCATCGATCATGTTTAAATAGATTATATATCGTACGTTCTAAAAAAAAAAAAGATTATATATCGTCGGGGAAAATGCAAGATACTCCCCTGTGTTATGCTAAACCTGCAAGAAACTACCTTGTGAAATTTTTATTGCGCCAAACTTCCTTGTGTTTTCAAAAACCCTGCAAAAAACACCCAATTTGTAAAAAATAGGTCGTTTTGGATCGACATATTTGAAGAAATAATTTAAAAAATATACCACGTGAAGTTATAGGGATCAACTTGAAGTATTTTAAAAATGGTTTCTTGAAATATGTCGATCCAAAACGACCTATTTTTTACAAATTGGGTGTTTTTTGCAGGGTTTTTGAAAACACAAGGAAGTTTGGCGCAATAAAAATTTCACAAGGTAGTTTCTTGCAGGTTTAGCATAACACAAGGGTGTATTTTGCATTTATCCCTATATCGTCCAATGCTAATTCTTTCTTCGTTTACTTCTTGACAATGGCTTTCTCTTAAAATATCAAACACGACCAAAAAAGGTGGACAACAGGCAACATATATATGGACTTATGATCATAAGTGATATATAGATTCATTATTTGTAATTACTATATAGGAAAATTAATATTTAAATTAAATGTCCACTTCTACAGTAATTCATAATGGTTAATGGTCAATTAATGTTGGGGGGTGCATCATGTTTATATTCTGAAATTATATACAGATTTTCTTTATTAAATGATGCATCTATAAAATTTATTGCAAATATGACAATTCGAAAAAAAGAAAAAAAAATCTGTCTCAGGCAAGACAACCTGAACATGCATATGGTGTGGGACAAACGGACGTTTTTAAGCCATCAGTAGTTGTCCAGTATACTTATGGACACGTACCCACCCCTTTTAAATTTGTTCGTCAAGTGTCGATTGAAAGGACACGAGTGTGTTGTGTTTTTCCAATCAAGCCAAAAACCAAAAGGGTCCTTAATTCGTCTAAAATGGCAAACCCATCATGAAGATAATAATTAGGAAAGAGAACAAAATAAATTGCAGACTTGAAATGTGCAAGTTGGTCCCAAAAATAGATTACAATTTATCATCATAATGTGATTGAATTACTACATGATTATGACTACACAATATGTATCTTTAATTTCCTAGAAAATCTTATGGATATTTCGTTTATATCCTAGAAATTTGTCGCGGGAAACAAGTAAATGAACTCCAGTAATGGATTAAAGCCGTGTTGCAATGCCACTTTCCTTTAGACTTATTTCGCCCCCACCACACGATATACAATAGGAATTTGCGATTAGCCTTTAGGATACAATGAAACCCAATGTTTAATTATGTTTTGTACTCACATAATTGAACCACATGGCACACACCGATTGACAAAATTATCTAACTGATAGTATAATATTTTCCTGCAGTAAGATATGTTATAAGTAATCTGAAGAAGAGAAGAAGAAGAAGATGTGTTTTATTTCAGAATTGCACTGTCTTTTATAGACATATTTGTGTCTATTCCGGATAGACACAATTATTCAAATTTGGACACATGTGTTAAAATTATGTGATTTAATTTTAACAGTCACAACTTTCCAAATAACTGTTAATTTGAATTTAAAATTCAAATACGAAATTAAAACAAAATATAAAACGGTTGTACGAATTTTAATAAGTTTTTGACTTATTAATTGCAAGTGCAAGCTTTCAAGTGTCAAGTCAAAAATAATAAATATATATTAAATCTATCTTTCACTTGGCATAAGCAAATTTTCTTTCTTGATTATGATAAAATTCAACTATAAAATAATTGATTTTGGATAATAGCTTTTGCAAAAGTAATACTCTAGTAGCTTCTGAAATAAGTTAATTTTTAGCTTCTGGAGATCCCAAAAGTGATTATGATATTAGCAGTGTTTTGAAAATCGGACCGGACCGGCCGGTTGGCCCGGTTTAACCGCTAACCGGTCCCCAATCCGGTCCGATTTACCCCTAAAAACCAGTCTCCTAATAAACCAGTTCGAACCGGTAAAACCGGCTCCAAAACCGGTAAAACCAGTGAACCAGTGGTTCACTTAAATTTTTTTTTTTTTTGTAAATTTAGAGATTTTTAGTTATTTTTATTTATTTGAACTCTTGTTTAACATTTAATAGAATTACATTTATATACTTTAATTGGAATAACATTCATTATTTTAGTGTTTTAACAATCAATAAGGAACAATCAATGCAATATTACAATATTTTTTACATAAAGAAGTACATAACCATTTTCTCATTATTGTGAATAATATTATTTTGTGTATGAAATTATGCAAATCAATGACCATATACACATCAAGTTACAACAATAGAACCCAAATGAACAAGCCAAAACTTTGAAAATGTGATGAACTTTGAATTTTGTTGTCTTATTTTGAATGTATGTATCTTTGAGGGATACTTGAGATTTATATTTTTGACATTGATCTTAATTTTTAAGACATTTTGATTATTTGCATGAAACAATAAAAATTTATATTGACAAAGAATGATAATTGTATTTTAGATAATCTAAAAATATATATATATATATATATATATATATATATAAATATTACATAATAATAAAGTCACACCGGTTATACCGATCGAACCAGTGGTCGACCTGATCTAACCGATCGAACCAGTAACCAGTAGGGCTTCCGGTTCAATGACCGGTCCGGTTTTAAAAACACTGGATATTAGGGGCCAAACACCATTAAAATCACGATTAACTAAAAGCAAATTCTATAATTGGGGTCAAACACTTCAAAAATCACAATGGATGTCTAGAAGTGCTTTTAAGAGCTCCCACCACTGGGACAAACTCACCCATAGTCTTTGGCTTCCCAATGTGGAACAAGTTCTCACAAAGACCCACTTGCTTGCTTGCTTATTTTGAAAATAATAACTCCAACATGTATTTATATTTTAAAAGAAAAATAAATTGCAAAGAATCGAGAAGCCAAACACAACATATTAAAAGTTTCCATTTCATGTAATAAAAAAGTTGGAGGGCGTTTGGCTGGATTTATGTTAAGGTTCAATGATGGTTGAATAAGAGAAAAAAATTGGGTTGAATTGGTCTGAGCTGAGCCAGATTGGACCAAACTATAAATAAGAGAATAAATTGGGTTGTATATATTTCAAAACACCGTCCCGCGCCTGCATCTATTCAAGTATTGTTCACAATTACTATTATGACTATATTTAATTATATGATCATACCATTTCATTGCAAACAACTCTGTTTAGTTAAAAGATTGACTTTATTTTTCTTATTTATGTTGTCGTTTTTTAAAATCTAAAATAGATATATTTTATTGTTAATTCGTGAGAAGTACTTAATGTACTTGGATCATGTCGTATAACAATAAATAAAACAAAAGAACTTATGGGGCTTTTTTTTATGGGGCTTTTTTTTATGGGGCTTTCAAGAATAAAAAGTAACACAAGAATTCTCTTTAGAAATAGACAAAGTAAGTAAGTGGGTGTTTTTGCATTTCATCTTTAAATTAAACTACTTCAAGAAAAAAAAAAAGAAAAACAGAATCAATGTGAAGTTTGGGTGAAGCGCACGCACAACTTTATTTTATAAAAAAATACCTTGACCCTACATTCATCTAGCTAACTATGACCTTTGGGGCCCAATTGCGGTCTGAAACAACAACTAATCTAATCCATGTTTAATTTATTCGTATTATTACTAAAGTCGATGCTATATGGCTAGTGAGCCCAACATTTAATGAAATTAGGTAGAATATTACACTAAAATTAAATTAAGCGACCAAATTAAAGCTAGCTAGCTAGGTTCTTTTCACTATAAATTTTAATTAATTATTGATGGTAGTCATCGAGAAAGAAGATTGGATTGGATCGGATCGCATCGGATCTACATCTACCAAAAGATAGATTAGAATCAAGCTTGCTAGAAGATGCCTCATACTTTTCTCTCACTAGCCAAACTTTTAAATTAACATCATTATATTTCAGTCATTATCGAATATATATAATTAATGATCAACAAGTTACGGGCTAGATATGGATTAATACTATCTTATCAAAATATATATATATATATTTATATATAAATGCATTAATATTATAAATAATACTCATTTTAATTTTCTTTGACGATGTCCATGAACGTGTGAAGATGTGCACTTCAAAATATAATTTGGGTGGCCTGTTCCACCTTGAAAACTAAATTCCCATAGATTGGAAGTCTCTGTTACCTTTTCCATCACAATATTTTTCCTATTGAAAATCAGAAAATTAAAATTTTACTATGTTATACTACTATATTAGCGTAAAAATATTGCAGTGAGAGAAGATTGACCTTGGGCAAACGATGACCTTGGGCAAACGATTATTCTATAGGCAAGTTTCGTCACATGCATATTTGATTTGCATCAAAGAACACAAAGAAATAGATACATGAACACTAGAGAGAATAAATATCTTTTTGGGTAAATTATAGATATTCCCATAAGGTAAGGTTTAATGTAAAAGCTACCCTCAAATATTGAATATTACGAAAATCGCCTTCAAATTTGTATTCTCTTACAGTTAGTTAGCCCTTTTACCCCCTGAAAAGTGTCCCTAGGGATTGTTTGTAAGGTTTATAATATCTTATAAAATTTTAAAACTTTGGTATTAATTATAATATCTCATAAATTATAAAAGGGTTAATTATATATTTACCACGGAAAGTTAATAAAATTGTAAAATTGCAAACAAGTTTCGATAAATATTAAAAAAAAATATTATTTATATTTATTTTACAATTTTTTAATAATATATCATATAGAATTTTAATAATATAAAATTTTTATTTATGCATTTAATTAAAAAAATTAATTGATATATTTTTATTAACAACTTTAATTGAAGTTTAATATTATAAACACAAAAAATAATTTATTTAATTAAATCTGCAAATGAAATTTTCTTATTTATAACATAAAATTATAGTTAATTTATTATTATAAAAATTTCTTGTTAATAAATACGGAAATAATTTTTTTTATTAATTATTGAAGCTTAGAAATTTGGAATTTTATCAACTTTTTGTGGTAGATATATAATTACTAGTTTGATGATTTATGAGATATTATAATTACTAACCATGTTTTAAAATTTATAAGGTATTACAAATATTCATAGGAGGAAAATTAGAACTTTTCAAGGTTAAGGGGCTAATTGTAAGATGGTGACAAAACTAAAGGGAATTTTCGTAATATCAAATACGTGAAGAAGAATTTTATAATTAAAAGTTACATTAGCGGATATTCGTAATTTACCCTATCTTATTTTTCAATAAATCATAACATTCAATATCTCATAATAACAACGAATATTACAAGTTTTTATATAATACTCTGACACTAAAGTAACTAGGGTCTTTCTAAAATAAGATTTTATGGAACATAAGTGTATATGAGATACCCTATCTCAACCACTAAAAAAAGTCAACGACAAATCTTAACTACAATTTTTGGTCAAAATGTTCAATGATGAAGTGGCATCGGACATTTATAAAAAATAAACATATGTTAAATTACATACTAACCCTTTAATTAATATGTTTAAAAAAATCTCTCTAATCTCTAATTAATTTCATATTTCTTTCCCAACAAAAAATTGAGGGAATTGCACTTTTCATACAAAACATTTGCGGACTTTATACATTGAGGGGCACATGTATATTCTTGGAAAATATACATGTGCCCCTCAATTTTTATGGAAAATATACATGTGCCCTCAATTTTTATGGAAAATATACATATTCTTGGAAAACTCATATATGTGACTCATATGTGTATTTTAAAGGTAAATTAGTCAAAACATGACGTGCATTTTTCCCTCTCTTTACAAATAAAATATTTTTCTAATTCACTTCGGATTTTTGGTTCTTTTACATGAGCGAAGTATTTGGACTTGTTAGAAGGTTGTGACTAACTTTGAAAATTCATGTGAGGGGCACATGTATATTTTCCGTCGAACAAAAAAATAAGTAAAATTATTTGAGGTGGTAAAGTGCTTTTTTTGTACATATGGGTGGTAAAGTGCCACAATATGTAACTTTGGGGGGGTGGGGGTGGGGGTAAGCTTTTTCTCAATTTTTTAAAGTGGACTTCATAAGTCATATGAAAGTTTTTGTCAATTTAAAAAAAAAAAAAAACAAGGGAGTTATTGCAAAATTTTAAAGTTACCAGGGGCTATTGGTAATCTTTTAAGTTAAGGGGATGTTTTTTCATCCTTCGATGGGGTAAATTTGTCATTTCGACTTGAGATGGATATTTTTGCTAATAAAAATAACACATATTTTTTTAGTTAGGCAACAAAACACAAGGGGTGTTGTTGAGTTTCACTCATTAAAAAAGGGTAAATTTGTCTTTAAGAAAATAAATTATTTTAACTTAAATTTTAAGAGGACACGTGTCACCAAGATAAATGTTATCTCATGTGCTCATCATCCCTCAAAATCTCATTTTAGACAGACCCAAGTAACTAAACGAATGTATAACTCTTTAAGGAAAAAGAATGACATCTAAACTCCTATGGAAACTAAAATAAAATAAAATAACAAAAATAAGGAAACAATTACTAATAGAATAAATATAATTTTCTTGAATTCTTCTGCATAAAGATAGACACCGATGAGTACCCTTATTAATTAAATCTAGAAACACAATAAAGAGAAAAGCACTCCCGAAATATGTCAGAACTGCTTCCTTTTGCTTGTATGTTATTATTATTTGATCCTAAAATGATCAAAATAAAGCAACAACACCCGACCTCAAACACATATTGGAATGAATTGTTTAATTAGATAGGCTTGTCAACATTTGATTCAAACAACTAGGCCTAATAGTTTTATGCTTAATTTGATTGGTGAACATGATGCAAATGGAGGGAGACAATTGAATTAAGTAATGAGAATCTCGATCCACCCTAATATTTGGGTAAAAAGATATTATTCTTTTCAATAAGTTGATCAAGCAACAATATTATATTAATTGACTGTTGAGTTATTTATAATTGTTGCAAATTAATGGACAATGGATATTAGATAATTGGATTATTTATCTAACTTCTAAAGTGCGTCATTTTGGTGCATTTTGCTGTCCTCGTGGGATGCCTTCTAAGGAATATATCAAATTTTGAAACGATTCTCATGGCTGGATCGATATGGTATATAGGGGCATAATTAATTAATTCATGGGTAAATTATTTATATTTGGATCTGAAATTATTCAAGTTGGGATAAAATTAGTGAAGCCAAATTTGAATTGTTTTACTAGTGATCAATGTGGAGTTGCATGTTGACAACTCATTTTTTGACTTGATAGTTTTTACGATGTAATCCATTTATATATATATATATATATATATATATATATTTGATTCGTCAATGATAAATAGGTCTACTTAAATACACTATATTTGATACAAATCTGCAGTTTTGGTTTTGATGTTGGTCACATCCTAAATATATAGAATAGAACAACAATAATGGCTGACCTATTCATCACATGGAGCCATTAAATAATATTCATTCATATATAAATAGGAGTATAAAATATACTACTCTAATTATGTAGTTAGGTTTCTGCTTTCAATCTGAATTATTGCATCGAATATTTATATTTATATATTCTAAGATTTCAAAGCTTAACAGATGATCAACATTAAGTGGATTTTAAATAAAATGAAATAACTAAGAAAATAATTGGACAAGTACGTGTACGTATATATAATTTATTTTTCAAGAAAACAAAGAGTATGTATATATATATTCTAACAAAACTCAAGATTATATATATTATCACAAAGTTTGTTGGGATCGATATATTTCAAACGTCAATATTTGAAAATAATAGTATGTCCGTTTGTAAGATTGTTCTAGAGGAGGAATTTAAGTAGTGCTTTTGCATGACTTTAAGGCCTTTTCTCTTTACATAACGCATGATTTTGACCATCAAATTTGTTGTTTTGTTGATGAAATGTGAGGGGTGGCGTGACACATAGCGCCAAGGCCGGGCCACACCATTTTTTTTTTTTTTTGGCTATTCATGAACGTACTCATCCGCTATGGCTTTTTCTTCACTGAAAAATAAGTCTAAACGTTTCAATTGATGAGAAACATAAGTTTTTTAATAGATCCCAATTACCCTTAATTGATGCATTTAAGTTAATTATTTTCATAAAAGATGGAGCTAACAATTGTTATTTTTCTAGGATTTCTTATAACACGACTTTGTTTAATATCTTAAATCAATTCTTGGTTAAAATCAACTGCTCAAATAAAATCAAATTTTAATTATGAACTACTTACTACGTTTGAAGACAATATAGAATAATGAAATGTTCTAGAGTACTCCCTCCGTTCCATATTAATTGGCACATTTGTCAAATATTTTTGTTTCAAATTAATTGGTATGTTTGTGTTTTTAAAGCATTTTTTTTTAATTTTATCATTTTTTCACATTTAAGTTGGGAAGCAATGGTCGCCACTCACTAATAAAAAAAATAAATTAAAAAGTAGTTATCATTATAAAGAATATTTGAAATATTTTACCATAAAAAAGTAATCATCATTAAATGTAAAAACAAAAAATGTGTCAATTAATATGAAACAGGGGAGAAAGTATTATTTTTACTTGTTGGCTAAACTTTTTTTTCACGGAAGACGGTTAAGAAAAGGAAAATTCTTCACAACTTTTACCCATACAAACTCCAGAGGTACACCAGCGGTGCATAGGATAAATCCTTACATATGCAAGGTTGTCCGTGCCCAGACACACCAGTTAAGGAATGGGGACAAGGAAGCAAAAGCGGGAAACGGCAGATAAAACAGAAATGAAGAGGGACCCGCACATCAGTGGGTCCCACGGGCCGTGGTGCACGGGGTGGATCATTAAAATAATCAACGGTATCCGAATCCGCACACCTCACACGTGCTGTGTCGGCCCCACACCTTCACGTTTTCCGAACCGCAAGCCATAATTAAGGTAAAAAGAACCCTTCTTGGACTTGACCGAACTACTGTATTGTACGGTGACGTGGGGTCCAGTACCTGCAACTGCAACGTGGCATAGACCCAGCGTGTCAGTCAGTTACACCTTGTATTGTATTAGTCTAATTTATTTTTGATAGCAAACGAACCTGTTTAGTTTAATGGCATTTAGCAGATGTTTAAATTTAAGAAATATGCAAATATTCATTGAACGATTGCCTTTGCATATAGGGAAGGAGCATTGTTCCATGGAAACAAATTTCGTTCCATTTGTGAAAAAATATAATGAGCATGCAATAAACCGTCCCAAATTAAATTAAACATCGGCTCATCAATCCGTGAGAATGAAAACTAGAGCATGCATTTTTAATTATATCGGTCTACCAATAATTGATTTTTAGAAAACTAGTTAGTCAATACAATTAGATAATTTTTTACTATATTCTCAAGAAAAGATAATCTCAAAAAGAAAAGATGTATTAATCTACTTTCTATTGTGCGCCGCGGTTAATATTTTTTGTTAAAAAAACATGCGATCATTATTAAACAGATTATCAACAATATAAGAAATCAATTTTAAGGTTAGTATACTAAGAGAAAATTAGTAATCCATTGTCTGGTGAAAAAAAATTATAGTTGACCTGAAATCCACATATATTTGTTGACGGTGTAATATTTGCGAAAATAAAAATAATATAGAGTATATTTGACGATTAATACCAACACAGGGTGCAGTTTGCAAATAACCTCTTTCCCTTTCCCAGTGTTTAATTTCTCTTTCACCGTAAAAGTTATGGCGTGAATTTTCAGAATCAGGCCAGAGGATTGAGACGTTACATAATAGGGAAAGCGCGCAATGCAATGCAATGGGCTTTAATTATGCTGACTTGAAGGGTCCATTTATGGTTAGTAAGAGTTGGAAATATGTGCAAATATTTAATGCATAGCTCACCAAGATTTGGACTAGTACTATTTATTTATCCCTATCTCGTGAATTTACTTTGTTTAAACTGCAAAATATAAAAACATTTACTTACTATGTGACAAATCATATACTAGTATTATAAGTACTCTCTCCGTTTCATATTTATTGACATATTTATCAAATTTTTTTGTTCCAAATTAATTGGTATATTTGAGTTTTCAAAATATTTTTTTCAATTTTGCTCTTCTCTCACATTTAAGTTGGGAAACTCAACAATCACCACTCACTAATAAAAATTTTAAAAGTAATCATCATTATAAAGGGTATTTAAGACATTTTATCACCAAAAAATATATATAATGATGAGGTTTCTTAATCTGTGTAAAAACAACAAATATACAAACTATTGGAATTCTCGCTGTCATTATTTATTTTCTTCATCTAGAATTAATTGACTTTTTCTCGGAGTAGTAATTTTGCTTTTTGGAATTTCTCTATCCAAAACCAAACAAACGCATATAAATAAACCCCCCATTATTTTTCTCTAGTCCATTGCATTCTTCTCTGTCAAATATAATAAAAAGCAAAAGCAAAAGAAGAAAGAAAGAAATCGATTTGATGGCAGTTGAAGCAAGACATCTCAATCTTTTGGTGAATCAAGGCGCCTCTGTACAACAACAGCAGCAGCAGATGCGTTTTTCAACATTGCCTCCTAATAATCTTGTAAATAACAACAACTCCTTTTATCATGAATCAGTTCAATCCAAAACTTCCCTCAGCGGCGTTACTTTCAATATTATTCCGGCCGCTTCTAGGAAACGTTGTCGGGACTCGGCCATGTACAATTTCACATCCTTTGTCGGTGATGATATTATGCCTCAAATCCAGCAACATCAATTGGAGATCGATACCTTAATCTCCCAACATGTGAGAGCTAGAGAGTTTTTATTACAGTATTTATTTTATTAAGAAAAATATTATAATATACATATATCTGACTTATTTGTGAATGAATTTACAGAGTAAGAAAATTAGATTGGAAGTAGAAGAGAGACAAAAGCAACAAGCAAGATTATTAGCGGCGGCGGCAATGGGAGAAGGAGTGATGAAGAAATTAAAAGAAAGAGATGAAGAAATTCAAAGAATGGGAAAATTAAATTTAGTCCTCCAAGAAAGAGTAAAGAGTCTTTTCGTGGAAAACCAATTGTGGAGAGATTTGGCCCAATCAAACGAGGCCACAGCCAATTCGTTACGGACCAATCTCGAACAAGTCTTGCTCCACGTGGAAGAAGAGAGAGTCTCCGCCGGGGAGGAGGATGCGGAATCATGCTGCGGCAGCACAGAAGAAGCAGAGGGTGAAGGTAGCAGCAGCAGCTTTAGTGAGCGAAGGTGTAAGAGGTGTGGGGAGAGGGAATCGTGTGTGTTGCTACTGCCGTGCAGGCACCTCTGTCTATGCAATATTTGCGGTACTGGGTCCCATAAGCTTCAAACCTGCCCCGTATGTAACTCTACCATGACTGCTACATTGCATGTTAACACATCTTCTTAAACCAAATCAAATCAAATCAAATCAAAATATATAGCTGATCGATCAGCAATTCAGATGTACTACTTACTACAGATTTTAGTTGTACATTTTTTTTTTTTTGGTAAGATTTGTAAATTTTCAAAATAGTATTAATTTAAATTGTTTATTCTTTCCTTTAATTTGTTAGTATATTTATTATTTATGAGTTGATCGATGATGATCGATAATCACATCACGTCTTATTCTGTAAATCTTGGGGTTAACTCGATCAAGTGCAACAAATATCAATTCCACTAAATGCAAAATATTTAGGAAGAGATTAACTAATCAACCAACATAAAAGATTTAACTACCAGTCAATTCAAATTTAATTTTGCATCCATCCAAAAGGATGATTTAAATGCACCGTTTGAGTTCTTAGATGAATTTCTTGTACAATGTAGAGTAGTAGTATATCAACAATCGGCATGCATGAATTAATGTTATCTAGCTAGCTACATGGGTAGAAATACATTCGTCTTATTTTTGTAAGTTACTAAATATTAATTCCTAGAGTTATTAAAAGTCTACTAATGCATGTTAATTAGTAATTTATTGATTTCCTTACACACTCTTCAAACTTAAAAAGAGTCTTTAATACTTAGGTGTAAATGTCTTTCAACTTCATTAGGCTTCTAATTAATTACTTCATCTTATATATCTACTATATTAGGTGTAACTGGTGTTTGCAAATTCTTCTGAAAAATTAGCACTTGATTAAGGTCATCTACAATGCTTAAGGAGGAGAAAAAGGCGTGGGAGAGGGGGAAAATGGAGTCACCTCCATTGACAAGGAGGGAGGGGTTGGGCAGTGCCCACAGCGGCCGATGAGCAGGCCACCTGCCTTCTTTTCTTTCTTTTTTTCGATTTTTCGATGTTTTTATTTAATTAATTTATTTTATAAAAAAAATGTATTATTAATTTTTTTTTAAAAAATCTTAACATTAATTTAAATTATAACTTTTATTTAATAGACTTAAAATTTATTTATTATATTATTGGTTAATAACATTGTAAGAAAATTTAGTTTGTCTATTATTATAAAAAAAAATTAACTTTAATTTATATAAATTTCAAATAAAACGATTTATGAAAATTAAATACGGTTTATGAATTGTGTACCCAAATAAGTTTCTCATTATTAATGTCAATGTTAAATTTCTATTATTAATGCCAAGGTTAAATTTCTTATTATTAATTTTCAATGATAAATTTATTATTTTTTCTTATTATTTTATTATTATTAATAATAATATTATTATTATTATTATTTATAATTATTCTTATTAAGTAAAATTGGAAAAATATGAGAATTGAAATTAAATTAACTGAGAAGATTGAGTCATTGGAGATGATTATGAAAAGAGGAAGCGGAAGGTAAATGGGGGTCTGAGGGGAAGCTGAGGAAAATGGGTGGAGGGGGATCACTGGAGATTTTTTTTTTTTTTGGTGCAAGGGGGATCACTGGAGATGGCCTAAGGTAAAATCATTAAAAAGAAAGAAAGTATTTTTACTTAAAAGTAGTGGATGTTTGCAAATAAATTAAAAAAATAACTCTAAACAGTCAGTTTGTGTTTCTAATATTAATAACAATATTTAATGACACAATTTCCCTTATCTTTCTTCATGTTCAAATATCAATTCTAGTCCATTTTATGTTCTTCTACATCTTGAAATAATTTTAGAAGTTTAGATTATGCTGGAATTTCGGGTCTATTTGGATGGGTTTTGGCTCGGTTTCGCGGGTCTCGGTTTAAAAAAATAGTTTGGGTGGTTTCGATGAAATCTTTGAGACCTCATTTGGATGGGTTTTGGCTATTGGGTTTTGTGGTTTGAATATGTTGAAACCCCACTTGGATTGGGTTTGGATGTTGGGGTTTAAGGGAAAAAGTAGATGGTAGGTGTCAAATCAATGTCTTTTTTAGTTAGATTTGGGGGAAAAAGTATGTGGTAGATGTATAATCAATGTTTTATAGGTTTGAAGAGTTTGAGTGTGAGTTTCTGAATAAGTTTTTGATGGTTTTATAGGTTTGACGAAAACCCATCCACATACACCCTAAATTGTTCCATGTGAATTTATCACTTTTGATTTTTTATGAAATGAGAGAACCAATAAATGGAAATGAACAAATAATGGATCATTTTAGCCACAATTTATGATATACAGAGTATAATTTATTTTTGTTTGGGACAATTAGATATTACACTAATAAATAGTTGTTAAGATTAATTATGTCAAACAAATTATACTTTACAAAAAATAATGAACAAAACAGCTATTTGGTACATATAATATTATATGTTAAGATGGTAAAATATCATAATATTCTTATGTTTATTAGATAATATTTGAATTGATTTTTGTTTTAAACGCAATGTTTAACAATATATTCTTAAGGAAGTTATTTAAAATTAACGGTGCCAAATAATCTCACATGGATAGACAACTTTGTGGGGAAATTATTTTATTTAAAAAAGATTAGAGAACCTTGTTTGGAGAAGTTGTAAAATAGAGCTATAATAAAAAAATTGAAATCTTAGTTAATTCAAGCATATAACAGAGTAAAAATAAGTCACATATTATTTGATGGTGAAGTAAATAATTCATGGTATAAAAAGAAAAGTAGAAGTAAAATAAATTATTGAGGATAAATGTGTAAATAAAATGTCACAAACTGCTTCTGAAATATTACAAAAATGCCTCCAAACTCATAAGCTTGTCCTTACATGCTTTTTTAAAAGTATTTTTTCTGCTTTTCTTTGAGAAACAATAGTAGAAGCACATGTTTGTAAACTTCAAAAATCTTTAAGCCAAAAAAAAAGTAGAAAAATACTTCCAAAAAATATTTGCAAACACTCTAGTAATCATTTTAATTAGTTGTGAGTTATCTTTAAATTTCTATATATCTTTTATGTGTATTACTTTGACTGGTGAATTAGCTTTAAGAAGAAAACAAATTATCTTTAAGATTATGTATTTTCAAATTCTGATATATAGTCTAATTTCAACATGACTCAAAAAAAAAAAAACAACGGATGCATATTAATTTTATGATACTTTGAAAAATGTTCTTCAATTATTTTGGTGCGATCGTAACCTACAAATTTTTTAAAGTTTTTGAAAGATACCCTTAATTTTCTTATCCTGGCGAATATAATAATTGATAATCTGTGTTTTGATCTTTATTCTAGTGAAATTCAATGGTTTTACACGGTCAACTTTTGCTGGGAATCCCACTTTTTTGAGATTTACTTTTGGACCCCTTTTTTATTTTATCTTTTTTTTTTAATTTTATCTTGTTATACTAGTACTAGTACTAGTATTTGTCAGTGTGGTCCTATTGAATTATGATTAGGTGCGCAGAGGCATAGTGATAGTGGGCATTGATTACAGAGCACAACAACATGAGCATTTGTGCTCATTAATGTTGTTGTCTGTCGAAAAGAGGATTGAAGACAAGAATTTCTCAACTTTTTCGACTTTCAATAATAATAGTAATAAAATATATATATATATATATATATATATATATATATATATATATATATATATATATTAATTGAAATATTAGTACAACTGGTGCATATGGGGCTGCTCTATTGATTATTTTGATAGTAATAATTAATTGTTAGGCTAGCTGGTGGTACGTACTTGACGATACACAGAAGCTAAAATAGGTGAGATGTCAAAAAAGTAGGATTGGGTTTTGGTTGTTTTGTTCCAACATTTTGTAATTAAAGCTATGGACCAATCCTTTTTTCCTAACTTTTCCGGCAATGTAATAGAGATGTGAAAGCAACTTATTAATGGATTCGAGTACCAAGTTGAAAATACATGTCCCCCCTCCTTGCCTTTCTTTTACCCTAGGTTGCACGGATACTTCGAAATTATACACCGTGCAGTATCGTATGCGTATTGGATACTCGGATACTCAGATACTCGTACGATACTTGTAAAATACTCCACCGTGTCGTTTTCAATAATAAGAAAATAAAAAATAAAAAGAATACGTATCGAATACAAAGGAAGGCGTATCGGAAACACCCAGAATACTTGAGAGCATGTATTTCTACAAATAATTTCTAGATTATGTATATTATCAAAGCAAATCTACATAAAACGCTTGAAAATCTGTATAGGGTCAAATACTTTGCCTATGATATTAATACTATGGTTTTACTTGAACACTTATATAAGAGGTAGATAGCATTGTTCATTTTAATAAGGAATAAAAAGTGAACTAAATATATATTACATAATTTTTATAATACATTTTTAAAACAATGATTTCTTATTATAATATATTTTAAATATACACACGTATTTTTGCCGTATCGAATCCTATAATTTTTGAAAATCCGTATCGCCGTACACGTATCATATTGTACCGTATCGACGTATCCGTATCCGTGCAATCTAGCCCCACCTTTCTTAGAGCAATTAAATTCGACAATTTTTTTTAGAAGTACTCCTAAAATTGTTGATTATAAAATTTCAGTAAATATTTATTATTAAAGTAACTTATTGACATGTTCTGAATTATAAGTTACATTAATGAATAAATCAATTCAAAATACATACACCATGTTTACCAATATATAAAATCGACCAAACAAGAAAAAATCATAATTGGAAAAACCCTCGTGTGTGTACCAAGCAAAATGAGAAATGATAAGGCAGAGATTCACATTTTCAAAGACATTAAACGTATTGAAAAGAATGTCAACTATATTGGTGTTTATCTTGATCTAGATAATTAATTGTCACACCATATAATACGTACAAATAATAAATATTAATTGCATTGTTGTGGAAATTGTAGGTAAGTAAGGCAAAATTCGTTATGCCTATAGGAGTTAAGAGTACAATTATTATATAGTATATCGCAAAGGAAAAAACCTCGAAATTGAATTACTATAAATCATCAAAATTTCAAAAGTCTGTGATAAGTGGGGTCGAAAATATGCCCTGCCCTGGCCCCACCCCAGGGGAAAAAAACCTTAGGAGTACACCGATCGAAATTGACATTTACTAGCTATTGATTAGAGTTTTCCTTCGTGGACCATTATTAATAATTCAATACTGTTACAATGAAGACAAAAATGTCAGTGGAAATTTATGCACATTTGCTTTTCTATCTTCTTCAATTAATAGTAATATATAGTGATGACTCTCATTTTTCAGTTTTATTTATGTCTATTATGTTTGTCTTTAACCCATAAGTAATAATGAATGACCAGGACAAGGAAAAAGACTCTTCTTTCTAGGAATTTCCTCTTGCCTTCCATCTCACTTTCATCTCTAATTAAAATTAAATTAAAATAAAATAAATGAAAAATGAATTCTTTATATTATATTTTGAAATGCACATGGACTGCCTTGGTGAAGTGGGCAATCACTTCCAAGAAATGGAGTAATCTTCTTGGATTCAACCTCTCTCTCTCTCTCTCTCTTTGGCCCTTTAATTTTTTTCACTAAACAAATACTATGCTACTAGATGATTGTCATAATCATTGATACTAAATGTGACACAATAAGGCTCCATGACAGTAAAGGTTGATGCTTTTTATGTATTCTTTTTTTTCAAATGGGGTTACTGCAATCCCATTTTCTTGGCTTTACCTTTAAAAATCAAATAATTAATTATTCTTCCTCCAAAATTGAATGTGGACACCTATTTTTTTAATTTTTTAATTTATTTTAATCAATCATTACATTATATTTTATTTTAATAATTGTCCAAGCATAAAGAATTACCAATAATAAGTCACTATCAAATATTAATATTAAATTAGAGAAAAATTCACATTAATGATAATTGAACCTATGACCTCTTGATTCTGAGGCTTCAATTTTATCAATGATGACTACAAGGCTACGACCTCATTGACAGAATGTAGACACCCAATTAAGTTTATCTATTTAGTTAGGAGATGGGACCATTAATTAAATTATGAACGTCATTGCTAACAGTGATTAAGTATCATTGGTTTGCATAATTAATGACTTGTAGTTCAATGAACCGATTCATAACTACAACGTGATAAAGCAGAAACCTGTTGTTTATATATACTATATATATACTCTATAAAGAAGAAAGTCATTTCATGCTACATCAATTCTTTTATTTTCCTATTTTATCTTAAACATTTAAAGTTATTTAATTATGTAATTTTTTAACTTCACTTCTCCCATTACATTCATTAATAAAATTTATTTTTCACTTTTTTTTTGTATTAATTCTGAAAAAAAAAATCTTATTTTTTATGCGTGCTAAGAATGACTAGTGTTTATGTTTATAAAATAAAATTGTTAATAATATAACATTCAATTACACTTGATTCGAATATAAGTGTACTTTATGCAATCCTTAGACTTGCGTTGGACATTTTTCATTGCATTATTTAATTATATACGTTGGAGAATCAATGTATAATATTTGGAGTGGAAATATTAAGATTCAACCTTTGACTTGAATGAACCAAAAAAAAAAAAAAAAGCTTGACTTGGATTGGGATGTGAATGTTGTATAATGACACCAAAATGAGCTGAGTATATACATATTTTGAAAAGGAGTGAAATGGATAATAATTATCTAAACTTAAATATAATCCCACTACATTAACAAACTTATTGTTGTAATAATAAAATTAGCACCATAAAGTTACAGAAGAATATATTAAAACCTTTGTAACGTGCTGATAAACATATACACAAGAAAACTACATCAACCAGGTTGTGAGTATATATGGAGTTTTACATTAACCTACAAGTAACATTAACTACATTTTTTTTTTCTAAATTCTAGAAATAATTTGAATATTCTAAAAAATTCTATGCTCACAATTCTTTAAATCTCAATCACTATTTAGAAAGATTTACTTGTATATATGTTAATAATTAATTAAAGGAGCATGCACGTGCCATGTGGCAGCTTGCCAAGAAGAACCTGAGACTAGGTAATTGATGAGTGGGGGTGGTGTTGGTTGGGCCCACAACGTGTGATGTGAGAGAAAATATGGAGTATATTATCACTGCAAATCTTCATGCACAACTCAAAATATGCGATTCTTTTTTTTTTTAGGAGAAATCTCAGAATATGAGTTGAATTTAAATAAATGAAATAAAATTATAGTGAAAGGATATAGTAGAAGAAATACTAGCAAGAAATTATATATGGTGGTCCCCGGCCCCAATCCTCTGTACTTTGTTGTTTGTAAAAGTAGGCCGTACGCTAAATATTATAGCTAGCACGAAAAGAAAAGAAATGAACCCTTAAAAAACGCCGATATTGTTATACTGAAAAAGTAAGACACCCCATGGCGTACGTTAGGTCATTTCGGAGAGCCAATGTATAAGTTAAATTATAAAAAATTTGATAAAATTATTACCAAAATTGCTCTCCAAGAGCATATGTATAATTTATGTGGTGTTAAAATTTATGAGTTTGGATAGCCAAATACCCATGGCCAAATGCAAATTGCTGTTTGCAATTGTTTGAAGGAAAGTACAAAAATTTATACTTTCTGCAAAACAATAAATTATTCTGGATAAAATTCAAATGCATACAAATTTGAATTGAAATTGTAAATTCAAATTTTATAATTTGAATATCACTACAATAAATTTGTCACTATTGACAATTAGCGAAACCTCTTTAGCTACATATTAACGATAATTAATATTGTCACAATGATTTAGTGATAATGTTTTGATTGTTATGCTAAATGTCAATAATGAATTTGTTTCTCTAATTATTGTCACTAATATATATATGAAGTGACAATACCTAATTTATTGTCACTTAACAATTATAAAAAGTGACAAGTTTGACCTTATAACTCAAAAGATTATCAAAAAAATTCAATTTTCTTGTAGTGCCCGTTGAAATTTAAATGTCGGAATATTTTTTTCAAATAATAAAAATTAATATTTTTTTTAAAAACTATTTTTATTATGAAATTAAATCAATTAGTATTATAAATATATCATTATGATTTATCTAAAATAATAATTAAAGTAATTTGTTAAAATATAAACTAGTTGTTGGAGTGAAATTGTATGATTGTTAAAAAATAGTCTCTTAAAATATAAACTAACTGTTGGAGTGCAAAGTAAAAAGTGAAAGTGTATAACACTGTTCATTAATTATATTTTAAGATAAGAGGCTGAAATTCAAGAGAGCTGTTGGAGATGGCCGTAGTGGGGATGTCAGAAGAACGCTGCAACGTACTCTCCGTTGCATATTAATTGACGCATTTATAAAAAAAATTGTTTTAAATTAATTAACATATTTAAATTTTTAAAGTATCTTTTTTCAATTTTGCATATTTCTAAAAATTAATGATCATCACTCACTAATAAAGAATATTTGATATATTTTACCATAAAAAAGTATGTAATGATAAAGTTTCTTAATCAATGTGAAAACAAGAAACGTGACAATTAATATGAAACGGAGAGAGACTATCTATCATTCATGCCCCTCTTATTTCTGTTTTTTCTTTTCCTTTTTTACCAATAAATAATTATTTTTATTAGAATAACTAATAGTATAAATAAAATTTAATGAAGCAAAAGCGACAATGGGCCTGTTTGTTTGGCGTTTGGGAAAGTAGTTGGGAGAGTAGTGGAGGTTTGTGAAATAATCTCGATTTGCGTAATGTTATTTGTTTGGAAATTGAGAGAGTGGTTTGAGAAATAAAGTAGGTGTAGGTTTTTTGGAAGAGTTGGGTTGTAGGTGTAAGATGTGTAGGACTTTATGTCAAATCATGTTTGTTATGTGAGATAAATTGTGTAAGAGATAGGTTACTTTATGTCAAATCAAAGTAGAGTTTGTATAGGTTTTGTTTAGAGATAAGAAAATTGTTGTTTGTTTGGCTTTTCAGAGAGTAGTTTGAGAAAATTAATGGATGAAAAATTTATTTCTGAAAGTAGAAAACATGTTTGTTTGGCATTTCCCAAACACAAAAAAAATCTGGGAAACGCCAAACAAACAGGCCCTATGTATTTGGAAAAATATGTTTTTCCTTCCTTTTTTCTATTTGTCCAGTGGGTTTAGATTAGGGGTGCACATGGTTTTTAAAACCGTACCGGACCGTCCCGTACCGTACCGAACTGTACCGAATGTTAGGTTTTTTTTCTCAAAACCGAAGGTCTTGGTATGGATGAAAACCGTACCGAGTATTTTGGTATGGTTTTGGTTTTAGACTTCTCATACCGTAAAAAATCGTACCGTACCGAAATTGAGAAGAAACATGAATTAACTATTCGTTTTTTGATATTTACATCTAAATTTAATAAATTTTTACTTTTCAATTTATAATTCAAATATTATCGAACACTACATTATTTATAATTTATATTATAGTCCATCTTAGTTTATTGTTACTACATTGTTCGCGTTCAATTAAAAAAAGATATATTCGAATTTAGCATAAATTAAACTTGTTATATGTTGAAAACTTAAAATGCAAAAATTCTAGACAACAATACCAAATTGTAATTTTCTTCACATAATAAAAATAATGATCAAATAATTAACTAATTAATCTATTCAATTAGGTCGAATTATAGCGTCAAATTTGTGAACATTTTCTTTTCCAATGCTTTATTTAATGTCAAAAAATAGTTTGTAAGATATTATAACATACATTTCTATATAATTGTCAACTATGTAAGAAAAATTGCATGAAAAAAATTTGTTTGAAAAAATCGCAAAACCGTACCGTACCGAAACCGCCCAAAATCGAGTTTGTTGGTATGGTTCATAAAACTTTAGTTTGGTTTTGATTTTTTTAAAACCGCACTAATTGGTACGGTACAAATTTGTCAAAAAAATCGCAAAACCGTACCATGGTCACCCCTAGTTTAGATCAGTAGGAATTAATTATGTTCTTATTGTATTCATGGATTAAATACAGTACGTACCCTTTCAACTTTGAACTATTCATTGTACAAAATACTACTTCATATCTTTCCAACACTATAAAAAAAAAGTATTCACACCATTTCATATTTGAACTTTATGAGCCCAATTTCAAAACATATTCTAAATTATCAAAACAAAATTATTCACACTGTTGAAAAATAATAGGGGATATTTTGGATAGTGCAAATGCGTACGTGTTTTGTTATATCAAGTAAATAGTTGGAGTCGGTAAACTGTAATTTACTCCTATATTTATACTGATATAATGATTTTTCTTCTTCTTCTTCTTTTTTTTTTTTTTTTATGGTGATTTTTCTTCTTATTAGAAGAGCTAAAAGTTTTTTCTGCTATGAAGTTTTCTCAATAATTTTCAATTTGGATAGATATTGAAGCAAGTAATCGCAATTAAATATCTTCAAATAATTATAATCCCTTTCATAATTAGTACATTATTCTCTTCCACAGCTATAGGTCCACTTTCATAGGTACGTACAGGCAGCTAAAATAAAACTTAATAACAAAGGCAGTTAATTCTTTTCATTCTTTAATTTCTAGAGAACAAAATATGAAAATATCATATATATAGTTATGGACCATAGAATAGTGGGACTGGGACACCTTATGAAAAGTGGCATCTGAATCTATTGATGATAAAAATTCATGATGTGGGGATCTTTTTTGTAACGGGACACTTTTGTTCCTCCATACCCAGCACAAACTTTTCTACATCACAATATATATATATATATATATATATATATATATATGTATTTTTTTTTTTTGTTTTATTGCCAAGAAAAAATATGTACTCTTAATCCTATATTTTACGTTAATTTATATATATATATATATATATATGTGTGTGTGTGTGTGTCTTTTTTTTTTTTTTTTGCCAAGAAAAAATATGTACTCTTAATCCTATATTTTATGTTAATTTATTACATTTACATCTTAAATTATAGATAAAGGTTTCTTGCTTTAGTTATAATTTTTGAAATCCTATCTAGTGCATTAATATTTTTTTTTCTGCCAAGAAAAAATATGTACTCTTAATCCTATACTTTATGTTAATTTATTACATTTACATCTTAAATTATAGAGAAAGGTTTCTTGCTTTAGTTATAATTTTTGAAATCCTATCTAGTGCATTAATATCTTTGAACCAAAAAACTATTACACGTTCGAACTGTAGTTGCAAAAAGAATTTTTTTATTGAGAAACTTGTGTTTTAATTATGTTAAGTACAAAAACAAAAATCATTTGTCACGACGTTCATAAAATGAATCATGTGAGTCTGCCCTATTTGGAAAAGTTCTGGTCCGATCTTGTAAAACTGAGTCAGAAAACTTTTTAAAAGGGAGTTTGACAAAACCCGGGAAACTCAACGCAAATCAATTCAAAAATCCACATCCAAATTCTTAAAACCTTATAAAACATTGATTTGATACATAACTTTTATTTGCCCCCCCCCAAAAAAAAAAATTTATTAAAAAATATTAATTTGACACCTACTATCTATTTTTTTTCTCCAAACTTTAACACCTAAATCCAATCCAATCCAAATTGAGATTCAATTTTTTCAAAATCACAAAACCCAACATCCAAATGCAATTCAAATGGGATTTTAAAGTTTCACCGAAACCATTCAAATCATTTTTTCGAAATCAAAACACGCAAAACCGAGCCAAACCTCTTCCAAATAGCTATAGTAAGAGTAAACCATTTGTGTATGTACATGCATATAACTATATCCTATATATAGTTAACTTACAATTTAAATTTAATATTAATGGTGTGTTTGCAAATAACTTATGAGCTTTTCTTATTTTGAACGCAATAATTTAGTGTTTGAGAAATTAGTTTTAATTTCATCTTCTCTCATAATAAGTTATTTTTAGCTCATAAATTGTAAGTTTCTTTTGAGGTATTTCTAATTATACTGAACTTAAATAACAATCTTCAAATTCAGCTTATTTAGTAGAGTTTGCAAATAAACCCTCAGGCCTAGGAGTAAACTGTAACAACACTCCCTGAGATTTAAAGAATTTACTATAATCATCTTATGTATCAAAAATTCCTAAACTGGCCCTTCTAATTGGCGGACGTCAGTCAAAGCTGTAGAAGATAGTGAAATATCTTATAAGTTCCAACGAGTAAATTATAGGAACATCACCAAAGTTAATTTTGTCAAATTACCAATCCAACCACCGCTATTAAAAATTATAAGAACACTCCTTCAATTTTGTCTAATCTTACAAATTTTCCTTATAGCGTTAACTACCAATTGTCATTAATGATGATATCATTATTTGGAATTTAAAATAATATCAATTTACCGTGTCAAAAGTGTTTTTGTTATGTTTCTAATAACATTGATAGGGTGTCTTCACAAGGTTCTATATTGTTAATTTACAATCAAGTAATTATTAGTGATAATACAAATAATTTATTTAATTAAGAAAACACTGAAAAAATTTAAAACTAATTGTCACAAGAGTCTAATTTAAAAAAGAATCAATATTCTCTACTCTGTCTTTGCGTCATGTACGTGTCACTTATATTATATGGGATAATTTTTCTTTGAATAGAGTATTGACCATTTTCGTTGATTTAAAGGAATTTAATTATTGTGAATATTATTCTGTTAAATAGCCACCTGTGACCTCTCGAAAGTTAAAAGTGTTTATAGCTTCTTTTTTTTCTTAAATAAAAATTAATATTAAAGTGGGGGCCTGAAATTGGTCTCATTTTTGCAAATAAATGATCACTATCATTACATCAATACATATCATTACATCAATATCATTAAATCATGATCTATTGATCAATCATAATTAATCAAACTAAAAAAAAAAATCTTATTTTACTCTAATATTAAACTTGAAAAAAAACCTATATTAATAGGAATTGAATGCAGAACTAAACCTCTATTCATCTTTCTTGACAAAAAAAATCAAATATATAAAATTTCGTTTTGCTTTTGTTTTCAGGAAATTAAGTCACGCACTTTTTTTCTGGTTCAAGATCATTTAATTATCAAAATTAGTTATAGTTTCAATTAATATTATTATTTACAGTACATGGATGGGAAATTGGGAATAGGGTTGGGTGGCCTAATTATTTTGTCTAACGTACGTAAGGGCAGGCAGTATACTGGACCCTGTATTTATTATCCTTCTAGACTATATATAATTCAATTGCAATTAATTAATGTATTAGTAATATACATATCTGAAATCTCATTGATAATTATTTAATTAAAGATGAAATCTCCAATCTCACGTCAATAATTAATACTGAGAAGTTAATTTGAATGGTGAATATTTTAATTTAATTGGAAAGACGCAATAAAGGTACGTAAGAATGAAACTTCCTTTGCTTTGAAGGCCTGAAATTTCTCTTTGATCGCATTTACTCTTTGTTCAATATGTTGACCACAATTAAGTTAATGTATTATTTATTTGACTCGTATTCTTTTCATGATTCTATCAAATTTCAAAGTCTTCCACTGCAATTTTATTCAAACTTTATTTGATTGAAGAATTATTTAGCTATCAATTAATATATATTGTATCAATGAGTTGGATTGTACCACAAGACTTTAAGTTATTTAACAAGCTTCTAAATTTATCTTAGAAAAGAAGGGAAGGTTCTAGGGAGTAAGTAGTTTAAAATATTGGATGAAAACTAGCAGATATGAACCTTTCAAAGAGGTATATGTGGTAGCAAAGGTTTTTTTGAAGAGAAAGAAATTAAACTTAGATTAAAGCAAGAAGATGTTTTTTTGGTAATAAAATGTAAAACATACAAGTGATAATTACATGGCACTATTATTCAATCATATCGGTTTTGATCATAGAGAAGATGAACATCATCATGAAAATGCCAACCTAACAAAGACCCCCCTCTACCTCGCTCATTCATTCCCAATCCCAATCCCAATCCCAATCCCACCACAATGCCGTGTTTGGCCGATGATTTTGACTACTAATCCAAAATTCATTTATTGTGTTTTCCATACCTGTCCCCTCTGACCCAAGAAAAGAATTATCCTCTATTTTGGCCCATATTTCATAATGAACTGAGTTCTGATAAAAGGCCGTGGGCCCAATTTCTAAAAGGAAAAGAGAGATTTCTCACCTAAAGTTATTCACTTGGGAGATTTTATCCATATTCTTAGGTTGTCGATGAGGTCGTAGTCGAAAGCTCAGGCTTCAAAACAAAAAAAAGTTCGAAAGGTTTATTTTTCATATTTTGACTAAGATTTAATAGATTAATGATACAATGACTGGCGTAAGATGTAATACTGTTTCTCAAAAAATAATTGCTTAGGTTAGAAATAAAATCAAAGTGGATAGAACTGCCTTTTAATGATATTGATCAAATTTAGTGGGTGTGGGACCCTGGATTTGAATCACAACTTTCACGGTTATGATATTTTCAACATTAATTAGATGCCCATATGACTAGGCCACAATCAATGGTGAAAGGCAAGGCATATTGAATGCAGAAGCCAACTAAAAAAGAGAAAGAATGATTTGAAATTGGATTGAGCAAAATAAAGTTTGAAATATTGCTGACAATTGGTTAAGATCGAGTAGAATCATATTATTAAAAACAATATCTATCTATGAATCTATCTATCACAATACTACATAGTGGAAATTAATTAACCCAGATCCGGTCTATCATTATAATTATTATGCCTAGCACAGAGCACCACAAACACCAACATTAAACACAAGAAGAATTGTTCTTTTAATTGGATTGGATCTTTTCTTTTTAACCTTTAACAATATTGATACATAAATTAAGGTCTTTTCTTTTTGGAAGAATAGGAATCAAAGTAAGTGATGAAGTGGACTACTTACTAAAGATAAGTTCACACATGTTGAATAGGCTTACTTTTTCATTTTTGGTTTATGTCAATTAATTTATGACTTATGACTCATCTAATTAATTTTTCTGTAATCATGGTGAAACAATGTTTTCACAAGATTTGTCCAATTTACTTCCGACCAATTGACAGTCCCCTACTTTCTCTCTTGGGTTTCCAACCACAACAAGCTGGGCAGGTCTTTTCTTCGTGGAGCTTTAATTGGTATATATATATATAATATAATATAAGGATTTTACGCAAATCTTTTGAGTTCTTTTATTTTAATCAGTTTGGATCGGCCCATTTATTAGTAGCATTTTTACGGGCTAAAGGGCTTCACGAAGTTTCAAACCAAAACCCAGATGTTGCTTCAAAGGAATTCTGATAGAATTATATATTACCTATTTGCTTTCTGCTATTCTAAAATGGGCTTTATTAATTTGATTGGGCCCAATTAAAAACCATGAAGATCAAATTATAAAGCCGTTAGTATATAACAATTCCAGTATGTCACATCCAATCATTTTCAAAACATTTGTTATATTGATTTTCATGATCTCGAAAATAATATTGACAACTTAGTCAAATAATTGTTCCAAAAAAGAACCATCCAAAACTAGAAGATATATGTCCATTTTACCCTTCACCCTTAACAACCATATTTGAATTGATTCATTTTTTTTATAACCATTTGAATTAATTCTAGTAATATGAATTTTTTTTTTTTTGATAATTCTAGTAATATGAACTTGAGAACATTGATATTGTTTTATTTATGATGCAATTTTGCCTAAAAAAATTACACAAAACATAAGCTAATTCTTCCATTATTCTAACCCAAAGATTGAGACATTGATGTGTATATGAAAATTGTAACGAGGACATAAAAATAAAATTATTATATGTAACAACACCATGTTTAATATTTTCAACGGGCTACTATTTTGATGTCCATATTACATTTCCCTTAAAAACATCATATACCATAGCACCAATTCTTGAAATATTAGGCATGGTATATTGTATATGATGTTACTTTGATGCATTGATTATAATTTTCATATATAGACTTTTCATCACCATGGTCTAAGTTTTTGGGTTAGAATCATGGAAGAAACTAGCTTGTGTTTTGTGTGATTTTTTTATAGCAAAATTGCAATACAAGTAAAATAATATTCAATGTTCCGAAATTCAGATTACTAGAATCAATTCAATTAGTTCTAAGAAATGTAAAAAAAAAAATCAATTCAAATAGTTGTTAAGGGGAAAAGATAAAACAGACATTTAATAAGTGAAATAGATGGTTTGTTAAAAAAAAAAGGGGTGTGATTGCCAGAAAATGAAAAGTTTTAGAGGTAACATCCAAATAACAATAGTTCAGAGGCTGTTAGTGCAGATAATCCCTAAAAAAGACGTGGACATGCACTCGCTATAAGTAATTTCAATTGTACGCATGTGCAAATATTATCGTCGTCAGTAAGAAAATAAATAAATATAAATACAGTCTTTTGGTTTTTACATAATAGAGATTTGATCATGGTTTATTACATTTTGCATTTTGGATAATTCCTTAAAAACTAGTCTATCCAATAAAATATTGATCGGCTGGTCTGATGACAAGGCACAGGCACTTTGTCCTGGGTACGGCCACGTGTATAATAAATTGCCACGTGTTCTTGAGAACACGTTCCCATGGATGGAGTAAGCGTTTACTAAATTATCTGCTTCTTTCAAATTAAACTTAATAAATAAATAAATATATCCTGAAAAATATCAAGGCACAAGAAGTTGATGCGATGCGAAACGGCACAGTAATCTAGCTTACTACTAATATTTATATATAATTGACATTCTTTAGCTTAATTTGTGTAGTACACATGATCAAATTAAATGTAGTTATAATTTTATAGTACAACATATATATTTTTATACTATATATGCAAATTAATTAATTACTACCACTCATAAATTTAAAATTAGTAAAATTAAATGAATCTATCACAGTATATAAATTAGCTCATAAAGCATATATATATATCAAGCCTCTCCACTTAAAAAAATTAATAATGAATTCATCATCAGTACTGTCACTCTTTTCCATATTAATCTTCATCATCCTCATCTCAAACTTGTCCGTCCAAGTCCTGGCGGCGGTGGTTTCCGACTGCGGGGCCGGAGAAAACGACGGGTGTAAAAACAAGAAAAAAGCCCTCCCCCTCAAAATCATAGCAATCGTCTCCATTCTCATCACGAGCATGATCGGCGTTTGCTTGCCGCTAGTCACGCGCTCAGTCCCCGCGTTGAGCCCCGACCGAAGCCTATTCGTGATCGTGAAATCGTTCGCGGCGGGTATAATATTGGCGACCGGATTCATGCACGTGTTGCCGGATTCATTCGACATGTTGTCGTCTAGGTGTCTGAAGGAGAATCCGTGGCACAGGTTTCCTTTTGCCGGTTTTGTGGCAATGCTTTCTGCTATTGTTACTTTGATGATTGATTCAATGGCCACCAGTTTGTACTCCAAGAAGCATAATAGATCTGCGGATCATGAGGAGATGGCGGTGGTTGGTGGAGCTGGAAAGATTCATCAAGTTGAGGCCGGATCGCAGCTTTTGCGTTACCGAGTAATCGCAATGGTAAGTCATGATGAGTCAACCCAGGTTTCATGTATTTTCTTTTCTTTTATTCTCTTCTATTTTGGAGTGTTTGGTTAGACTAATGTGATTGAACTAAATAGTCAATAGCAATTCAATTTTGATCAGATGATCAAATAAAGGAGTCAACTCAGGTTTCATAATTTCTTTTATTATAGCAAAAGATAAAGAACTGTGAGATGGGATCGGAGAGTAAATTTTAATTTTTCAATCAATTATTAATTAGCTAACTAGCTAGTCGATTCTAAAATTAATTATTTGTTCTCGATTTGCAACGTACATTCTTGACTATTTGGTGTGATGTGATAATCAATGCAAGCTATAGCGCTCTCTCTCTCTCTCTCCAGTCAAAATTGATTTTGAAGTCAAATAAAACTTCTTATTTGGACTTGGCATTGCATTCATTCATCGGTTCAATTTTATTATTTTAACAAGTATATGTAGGAATAGGAGTATTATTTTTCTGCCGCTCTCCACTAAAGTTTAATTATTATTATTATTATTATTATTATATAGTATTTAATTTTTGTTTATTTAATGGTATATACTATACTCATTACTAGGTATTGGAGGTAGGAATAATAGTACATTCCGTGGTGATAGGGTTATCTGTTGGTGCATCTAACAATATTTGCTCAATCAAAGGACTTGTGGCCGCCTTATGCTTCCATCAGATGTTTGAAGGAATGGGCCTTGGGGGTTGCATTCTCCAGGCGGAGTACGAGTTTCTGAAAAAGGCCGCAATGGCATTCTTCTTCGCAGCCACTACTCCTTTTGGAATAGTATTGGGCCTCTCATTGGCCCGCACCTACCAGGAGAACAGCCCACGGGCCTTGATCACTGTTGGCTTGCTCAACGCTTCATCTGCTGGCCTTTTAATTTACATGGCTTTAGTGGACCTTTTGGCTGCTGATTTTATGGGCCCTAAATTGCAGGGCAGCATCAACCTTCAAATCAAATCTTTTATTGCTGTTTTATTAGGTGCCGCCGGAATGTCTCTCATGGCTAAATGGGCTTGAAATTATTTCAATTCAATTAAAGGATTTCCTGTCCTGTCCTGTCCTGTCCCCTCCCCATCTAATGACTAGTATTAACTATTATTTAAATCATATCTCACTTCAAATTTCAACTTTTACCTACTATACCAACTCCTACCAATAATTTTTTTATTTTTATTTTTAATGAATGGGAATCAAAAGTCGGAGGAATATATCAGGTAAACGGTTTGATTTTATATGATATGATATGATGCATTTTCATGAGCTACTAAGTAATATGCTATGAATTAAGTTGTACTAGTGTCAACATCTAAACTTAACGTGATCCGTTCGATCCAATTAAGATTATCAAATTTAATTCTTATAAATGATTTTATATGTTTTTTTGTTAAAAAATAGAGTAAAAGATGTTAAATTTACTTGGTTTCATTTTGAATTCTTAAAGCAAACGGTCAAACTATCTTATACTCGTACTAATTTTTAAGTACCGATCACTGACACTCATAAATTATTAATTAATTAATTATATTAGTCTAACTTTAAGGAGGACTAATCATGATTATTCTTGGACTTTACGCACTCTAGCTGTTACAGTAATACTACTCCTTATTAGTAGTACTCCCTCTGGTTCATATTAATTGGCACATTGTTACTTTTCACACAGATTAAGAAATTTCATGATTAATCACTTTTACATGGTAAAATATTAAAAATACCCTTCCTAATGACTCTTGAGCTTCCCAACCTAGATGTAAGAGAAGGGCAAAATTGAAAAAAATTGCATTGGAAACCCAAATGTACTAATTAATATGAAACATAAAAATTTGACAAATGTGCCAACTAATATGAACCGGAGGGAGTAATAAATAATTTCAGGAAATAAATTACTCGAATCAAAAGAATATCTAATACAACTGGATAAAGTCAAAGAGCGATATTACAGTTTTGCAGGCTTAAAACAAACTCAAGCAAAGCAAAGCAAAGCAAAGCCATGTGCTTCGCTTAGGTTTTCAGAATCTTTCTTTGTTTGTTACATTTGATTTAATGCGTCATTGAATTGAATTGTTACACTCCCAATCCCATACACTACGGTCCAAATTAAATCATGCACCAAATGCCTTTCCAAGTTGCCACGTCTATTTTTAATTAGAGCGTGGCCCACACAGCCGGTTTTTTTTTATGAATCTATAAAGATATATAATTGTACTAAATTGCAATTATTTTCTTCTAATTAATGGAATTAGTTGATTAGATAATTGTTATTTCCATCTAATCTATATCATACTATTCATGAATAGTATTATTTAATTGTACGAAATATTTTCAAAAATTAGGTAACTTAATGTTAGAATATCAAGTAATGGTAAAAAGTCTAAATATTATAAATGCAAAACATTCAACTTAGTAAGTTATAAATAAAATTAATTAGTTTGATTTCGTACTATAACAAATGAAGTGAAAGTATGGGTCAATGGAGTAACATCTTTTGGACCAAATCATTGTAATTTATTGTAAATAGTTTTAGATTAATTAGTGTTTATTGGAAATTATCGGTGATTTAAAATTGGATTTATTACTTTGCGAAAATTAATCTCTTGTGTTGACTAATTAATGTGCATTAATAAACACTCTCTCTGGGTATAAAAAAAAGTTGTAGTAGCTGCATATCATATACTCTGATTATTCCATTTTTTCCATCTAAAAAGAAAGTGCATTCCATCTTTTGATAGATGTGTATAAGAGATCATAAAAAAAGGAGTATTATTTTTCTATTTTTAAGGAAATACAGTAATTTTTTTTTATCTAGATTACTGAATTTTATGAATAAAAAATTTAGGAATCAAGTTACTATAATATACTTGATTTTTTTTCCTTACCAAGAAAATTTGTATTTACAGAAGTCGCTTTTAATTATTGATAATCGGAGTAAGTAAAAGTTAAATGCACCCACAAATATAAAGAAAGAAAGTCAGCAAAAAAAAAAAGAAAAAGAAAAAGAAAAAGAGCAACAGTGCAACACCACCACCAACAGTTACTGACTCTTTCTCTCTCTCTAAAAATAATATGGAAAGTAAACCTCTTGGAGAGGAGACATAAGGGCAGGAGTTGCCAGATTAGGGTTCTAATTCCATCCCCACCCCACCCCACCCCACCCCACCCCCCGCGTATATACATACATGTGTATAGCTGTATCTATATATATAAAATAGAAAAATAAAGAATTCACTCACTGTACCCGTCTGAGAAACAGTGTCAGGTGATTAATTCTTCCAACTGTGATTTTCAAGTTTTATTTTTCTATTTCTATTTGTTTTCTCTCCATATGTAAGTACTTTAGATGCTTGAGCAAAATATTTTGCTTTCTAATTTTCTTGAATCAATTTTATTTACAAGATTTGTAAACGTATGATTAGCTTGATCTGGTTTGTACAATTTTTTTTTTAAAATAAAAAATAAAAAACCTCCGAACCAAGAATTTATGTTCGAAAACCTCTTCTTGTTAACTACAGGGGAAAAAAGTCGATTCTTTAAATGTTCGATTATCTTTAATTATATGAACATTGGATCTTGAAACTGATGGGTAATTTTTTAATGTGAATGCAGAAGGGTTGAAGATCAAACAAGGCTAATATTTAGGACCCGTTTAGTTTCCGAAGCTGTGCTGATGGGTACTTGTTAATTTCAGAAGCTCCTTTTCATTTTTTAGGTATATTTTGATTTCTAATTAATTGGTAAATTGTGAAGAAAATTGGGGGTAATTGAAAAACTGTGGTATAGTAAGTATATGGCAATGGAGGAAGAATTAGTTCTTGCTTACAATGTAAATTTGAGTGCAACTATAGAAGAAGATGAAGAAGAGTTCAGGAGTTGTTGTGAGGATGAGGATGAATTGAAGGAGAGGGAAGAAAATATAAAGGTGGATTTAAATGGCAATTTTGATGAAAATCCAATAAAAATGTATTTCAAAGGTGTCTCTGTAGCTGGCCCTGGTGATTCCGGTTCAAGAATTTCTGGAATTGGGGTAGTCATGGAGAGGCTAGGTACTGATTCTCCCATTCAAGTACAAAAAAAGCTCGATTTCTATGTAGAAGAATCAGTTGCCGATTATTTAGCTCTACTAGATGGTTTATCTGTGGCTATACAGAACGATATCAAACGGGTTTTGGCGTTTACCGATTCACAAGTATTATGTGATCAGGTGAGAACAATTCTTATCTTTCTTATTGATTAATTTGCCTATTTTGATGTTGTGCCCTTAATCTGAATTAGTAATTATACCACCATTTATGCCATGTTGGTTCTTGGATTTTAGTGTATAATTGCATATTTTATTGAATTATGACATGTTCTAGGAAGTAATCTGAATTAATTCTTATCTTCGTTATTTGTTCATTCGTCATCAATTTACTCACTGAAATTCATAAGTCAAACATGGCCTGAGAAATTCTACAAATGTTCACAAGACGTCTGAGCCATGATTTTTTAATGTTGCTTCATAAACTAAAACAATTATTTCTTTGGTATATTTTCCTTTGGTTACTATATGCAATATAGCATTTGGTGTGATTTTCTTTCAGATTACCCACGATGAAGAACTAGATAATCCTCTTCTGTTTGCACTGAGACAAAGGATCCTAGAACAATCAAGTAATTTGGAAAACTTTGTCTTAAAGTTTCTCCCTGCTTCTGACCTACAAAAGGCCTTAAAGTTAGCTCAAGTGGCTGTTGGCATAGTCTCGTTTCCTGCTGAGGGAGAGAAAGCAACAGAAAGTTGTTCAATATGTTGCGAAGAGAAGCTTTCTTTTATGATGCTCAAAATTAAATGTTCCCACAAATTTTGTTCTCAGTGTATGAAAACTTACGTAGAGGGAAAAGTACAATCCAATCAAGTTCCAATCAAATGCCCGCAGCCCAAATGCAAATATTGTATCTCAACCACTGAGTGCAGGTCTTTTCTTCCATTAACTTCTTACGAATCTTTGGAGAAAGCCCTTTTGGAAGCAAATATTCTTGATTCAGACAAGATTTATTGTCCGTATTCTAATTGCTCGGTACTTCTTGATCCGAGTGAATGTTTTTCGTCAGACAATAGTTGTGTGGAGTGTTCGGTTTGTGAGAGATTTATCTGTGTTGATTGTGGGGTTCCTTGGCATTCTTTAATGACATGTGAAGAGTATCTAAATTTGCCGTTTGAGGAGAGGGATGCTAGTGATTTGACATTGAATCGTGTGGCTCAAAATAAAAAGTGGAGGCGTTGTCAACAGTGCAGGAGGATGATTGAGCTTACTCATGGTTGCTACCATATGACATGCTGGTAAGCCTATTTGCTTTTTAAGTAATTATACATCTTAATTTTTGAAAAGCCACTAAATTCAATTATCTTGCAAAATTAGTGGTGGAATATTGTACTTGACCACCTTTTGTATGGCTACTCACATAGGAAGACCTTTTGTATATGGTTCTTCACTTATTAACTGATATTTTTTATGGTATTAACTTAAATTTGTAAGAAGAGAAACAATTAATATTTAATAATTGTAACATGCCCCACACGTGTAAGCTTTATTTTCTTTGCTTCTCAAGCATAACACGTGGAATTTTTTTTTGGTGAATGAGGTGAAGTGAGATTCGAACATAGGGCCTTTTCTTGACTGACTCTGATACTATAATTCACTGACCAACTTGTATAGCTGCTTAGAAATGAAATGAGAGGCATTTTCATTTTGATTCAAATTGCAAGGAGTGTGCAAAAGCTTTGTTTTTCTTATTAGTGCTTTTGGGGGTACCTTTAGCTTGTTTTTTCCTGAAGCAGAAAATTAAATTGAAGCACTAAGACCAAACATTAATAAAAAAATATAAAAAATTGAAATCAAGAGCTAAAAATCACTTCTCAAGCTTTTGCAAATAAGCCTTGGATAATTTGCCACTTCTCTTCACACTTGTGTCAAAAGAGACTTATTTGCCTTGTTATGCTAATACTATGTGTAAGATCAAATGACAAACTGAGATGAAGTAAATTTTATCTTTAGTGTAAACTCAATCTTCACGAATTTGGAATACATACATATAAAGCTCCCCTTTTATGTTTCCACAGGTGTGGGCACGAGTTCTGTTATTCTTGTGGTTTGGAATATAGAGACAGCGAACAAACATGTCAATGTGCATTATGGGACGAAGATTATACTGAAGAATTAGCAACAACTTATCCTACCCAACAAATTGAACAATGGGCATGGGACTCGTTTGACTCACTCCCAATGACAATGGACACGTACTCGGATCAAGAGAGATCACAATTGGCCCTGATCCATAGGTTCCTTGCGGGAGGTTTCAGTTTGTCTGATCACATTCCTTACAATCAGTCTCCACCTCGATGTACGGATTCCTATGTTGATGTAATGAAAGATCTTCATCAGTTGCCTTGGCTTGAAAGATTTGTCTCAGTTATAAGCGACAATTACTATGAGGAGTACGTCCAATGAGAGCCTAAAAAATTAGGAGGTAGAGTACCTCACTCTAACACTCCTTTAGAAATGGGTCTGAGTTTTAATGTCATATTCAGTGTTCATAACCTTGTGAGTATGAATTTATGTGTTGTGATTTATAAGAGAATTCTCTTGTTCTTGATAAAAACCTTGGAAGAGGAAGAAAAGAAAACATATTGTTGAGATTAAAGGCAATGAAGCAAACATGTTCATGATTGTATTTATATAATTAAGTATGTTATGCATGCATGCCTCAATATCTATGTATATAAATCAGCACCCTGTTTGTTTACAGCATAGCATATGAATAATAATATACAAGCAATTGAGGGAATTTTGACAATATCATATATACAAAGTGTAAACTAGCTAATAATAATCGACAACTGAAGAGATTGATTTATTAAGCCCTTTGAATTCTGTATCTTTCATGGTAGGCTTGCTTATTTACAGTACAGAGAATAGTTTACACAAATTCACGAGATAGATAAAACTACTAAATAAGAAAGAATTCCTATACAAATTGTCTAATTACATAAAACATATCCAGTTAACTAAGTAGTGCTTGTAATAAGTGAAATAAGCTCCTTAGCTGTCCATGTCACCCTGGAGAGTTTCTCAAGGCAACCCGAAGCCTCATTTCCAGACCCGGATAGCTTTGAAAAATAATCTGATGAAGAACCAATACAAATACAAATACAAACAAATTTATCACACCTTTATTTCTATTCAAAATTTATCCAAAAAGAAATTATTGAAACATTTATTAATACCATACCTGTACCCTTTGTAAGACCGAGTAACGAAAATGAAGCTAAAACCCTTTCCTCAATGTCCCTATTATTATTATAATTCAAGCATTCAATCAACTGTGGCACAAGGATTGAGCATGCAGCAAATTGAAGTTGTTTATCAACAACAACATTGCTCATCCAGCAAACAGTCACCAAACTTGCTCGTGCCAAACGAGGAATACTATTAGCTATTGAATCCGAAAGAGAAGTAAGTAATCTCCTGTTTCCACTGCTAAGCAATACTACAGCTGCTCTTTTCTGCCAATTTTCCCTGGTTTTTTCCTCTTCATTCTGAGAATGTAAGAACAGCAAACTTTGACAAGTATATATATCTATATATAGAAGAACATAATATTGAACCTCTTTTTTTAGTCCCTCCCTCAGGTTTTAGAAATAACACCTTTAATCCCAACCTTTTTCTTTCACATTTAGTCATTTTCCGTCCATCCCTTCCACGTTTTGCTCTTTTGATCCTATACTATACCCTTTTGGACCCAAATTGGATGAAAAGGGGAACGACAAACTAAATGTGTTATTTTTTTAAAGCGCGGGACTAAAAGTGCAGAGCTATTAGAAACTGGTAGTAAAAATGAATTTCATTATTGCAAACCTATGTTCAGTCCCACGAGACTGGAAACTTAGCATTTTTAGTCCCATATATTATTGTGTTTTGCACTTTTGATCCCATTGAAGTCTTTGTTTAACAATATACATACCAAGTCGAGGTATCCATGAGTAGCGTGAGTAGAATGTTGTAAGTTATCTTGAAATCCTGCCTTTCTCAAAAGCCATTCCTCTATATCTGGCTCTCCAGTGTAAGAAAAGTGTCCTCCGAGAAGTAAGAGAGCTCTAGCTGTTTGGTCCTGCACCTTTTCGTCTAAGAAAGAAGAATCTAGTGCGTTTACTATTGTATCTACTGCCTCTTCTCTGTAAATACTACACTCCAAAGGATCTCCCTGCAACAAATAACAATAGTTGTTGAATGTCCATAATAAGGATCATCTTGTGTTTCTTGTCAATATGAAAAGATCGAATACAAAGGGTGGGTTAAACTAAGCATACAAACCATAAGATCCATTAGTAGCAATATGACTGCAATAATGGGCCTTTCTTCTACTCGTGCCTTTTGAAGGTATGACAACAAAATGTGGATGCTGTTTAAGCACTCCCATCCCTTTTTCAATTCAGTCAAGATTTCGATTCTCTGGCTTATTCTGCAATTCAAAAAGTTTAATACTTGCGCCTAACAATTAAAAATACCCCCTATGATCTGTGCTAATTTTTACTAGGAAAAAACCCCTCCCATGCCAAAAAAAATGACAATTATCCCCCCACAAAAAGATGTGAAAACATCCTTATTAACTTTGAAAATTGGCAATAAACCCCCTGTTCACTTAAAAAATTGTTGGCAATAACCTCCCTATGGCTTATGAAGGAATTTCAACTAATAAAAAAATAACACAAGGTTTTTTTTATTACCTACTAAGGCATAGTAACTCCGTGAGTAACGCAAGAGCTTTTTCAGGATCTCTCGTAAGCTTCCCGAGTACAAGCAAGGATATAATCATCTCTTTCTTCAAATTCTTCGCCAAGTAATATCTACAACTTCCATCAGCTTTAATGCAATGAAGAAGTATAGAAGCAGCTTTGCTTTTCTCACAATTATCTCCTACATCCATCCTCCTTGCCAACAACCTTAATCCACCCAATGAAACTATCTCTCTAGCATTTTCAAAATTTTTATCTACATCAAAACCTGTTAAAAGTTGGTCCAAAAAGTAATAAGCCGCCTCATAAGGACTGCATCGAACGGTAAATAATGTTTGGGACTGATCTCCAAATTCCAAAACTCGAAGGACTAATGGAATCCAATCAACCAATATCATCTGTTTTGCCCTCGGTTTCACCAAGTAGAGTAAAACTGCAGCTTTCAAGAAAAGATTGCTACTTCTCAATAGTCGTATTAAAACTTCAAGATGTGGATCTGAATTCAATATATGTCGTGCATTAATTTCATTTTTTGTTGCAAGTTCTGCCAATATTGAGATTCCCAGCTCCAAAACTTCATCATTTTCAGACACAAAAAGAACCTCCAGTATCCCTTGTATTACAGAAGCTTGTGATAATGAGGTTACAATTTTCAAATCTTTGCAAGGATTTAGCCAGTTTTCACTCACTACACGAATTGCAGTCTCGCAATCCCTTAAACTTTCTGAGGAGCAAATGGTGGCGATGGCTTGAGTCATGTCATTTAACGGGGAAACAAGGGTAGTATTGTCATTCTTGATGTTCTCATTGTTAGACATATAGTTTCCTTGTATCAAGAACTCTGCTGGTTTTGTTCGGCAAGCTAAAAATCGGAAATAATCTGGTTTTTGACTCTCAGGCCATAACTCATGTACTCTTAGATGTTGGCTTGATGATTTTTTACGAGCCAAGGCTTTCTTCTGTCAAAATGAAGTAACACAATATAAACTATAAAAGAAGTATTTTATCGAAAATTGAAGTGACATTATATAGAGTAGTTACTCACTTCAACATGACTGCAATGCTTTATTTCTTCTTCTACAATGCAATTCTTTTCTAAATCCCATATATTCCCTAAAGCTCCGTATCGATTATCAAGGTCCATCGATCGACTCTTTGATACGGGGCCAAAAACTGCTTGATACCTATGGCCAATGAATCAAGTATAAGTTATCAAGGAAGGAGTTATTATAATTCTTGCAGTGGTTAAAAATATAAGTTATAGTTCTTGCAGAAATCTGAATTTAAACTGATTAACAATAACATTAATCGAAGTAAACAAACTCACAGAGATTTATTGGTGATGGAGTGATGTGAAGTAGAAGAATTTGAGGACATCCTTCTTGAACGCGAATAACTCTGTTTTGAAGGCAAATGCACTGAAGGAACGGAAGGGGCTTCACCACCAACTTTAAGCCACTCTTTGTAATACAAGGCAAACTGTGCTGTACCAGTGTCCATTTGACTATTATATTGCTCACTCAAAGCTCTTATCTTTTTCTCCTTGCCAACATAATCTAAAGTCGAAATGAATTCAAGCTCTTTATTATACCAAATCTTGAGATGAAGAAGATGGGGAAGAAAGAAATGTTCCCAAAGCTCGGGCAGCAAATGGGTTCGAGCTAAAAATGGAGAATCATTAAAAACTTGGAGAAGATGCCTTGCTGAAATTCTATCATTTTTCGCAATTTTATACACGATTGATAAGTAAAGTTGTGCAAAAGCAGATAGATTTGAGTTGGGTTTTTCGTGAATTGAGTTCTTGGAATCTAAAGATGCTACGATTTTCAATAGTTTGATAGAATTTTGTAACGATTCGAAATCCATTTCTTTCTTCGTTTCTCCATTTTCAACCAACCTTTCAATGCTCTGTATACAGAGTTCGATGTGGGACAAAACCCCATTAACTGAATGATGATTAAAGCAAGGGCGGAACTTTTCTCTGATTTTTTGGCGGAAATTCTTGTCTTTCAGATATTGACCAATGTAGCCAGTTAAAATAGAAACCATAGCTTTAATGGCGACGTCATCAATGGCGGGTTCTTCTGTTTTTGACTTTTCAGAACCTGAACCACCTCCTTTTCTTGAAGAATGAACCGAAGAGCTTTTCATTGAAAGGGCCTTTTCAGATTTTGGCTGCGTAGAGTCGAAGCTTCTACGATCATGGCAGACGAAAATGGGAAGTGTAATTGAGTCTTGTTGATTTATTTTGTCTTTGAATTTCACTTTTTTTCGTGATTTTTTTTGGGTGTCAAATCCCTCTTCAGATAAGAGTTTATGGAGGGACGCCATGGATTGGAAGTGGATTTGGAGTGTGGAGTAATTCTGTAAAGTTTCACTGACATTGTTTTCGTTTAGGAGGAACACAAAAAGATAACAAAGAAAACACAGCTACGGACAAACTACTATAATTGATTGGGAGTCAATCGTAACTTGTGAATCGAGCTTAAATTATTCAAACTCAAATATCGTCTAGATACGGTTCATTTTATCAATGTAATGTGTCACATTAGTCTCTCTTATCAATGTAGTGTAATACATTCGTCCATCTTAAAATTTTCGTAGCAGATTCGTCCCTCTTGTCATCATGATAATGTAAATATGATATTAATTAATAAGTCCATATAAATACATCATGATTATATGCATGTAAGTTAAAAATACAACAAATTATGAGTGTAATAATTTTAGAGTATGGTTATGTATATATTAATTTTAAAGTCAAATATTCAAAATTCAAATTTGCATAATATATCAATGTGGCTTTCAAATTTTCAAATTCTCTATCCTAAAAATATAGTTGAAAAAAAAAAGAAAAATTCATTTGATACTCAAGATATATATGTTCAAAGAGAAAAAATTAATGAAAATTTGTGTCTTGAAACAAAAAAATACTATTTTTTCATTGATAAAGTGTAAGATGTTAGTTTTAAGTTAATTATTTTAAACTAATATATAAATAAATTAGGTTACAAGAAATCTATAATTTATGAATTTGTAGTCTGAAAAATCAACAAAAATTATGTAGCTCAAATAACTATGGTGCCTTAATCAAAGAGATCAGGTGGCCAAATTCATCCCTCTACAAATTTTATTATAATAAGTTTTTAACTTAAAGAAAAGAAAAACTAAAAACCGCGGGCAAAACCGGTTCATTGGTTCGTTAGTTTTTCGGTTATGGGCAGTTTGCGCTGGGGGTTTTGAAGTCTTCGATTTTAGGGGTGTGTTCGGACCGGACATGCCTTCGATTCGCGGTCTGGTGCGGTTTTAATAACATTACTTATAAGTAAAAGTAAGGAGAAACAATGGTGGTAGTAGCTCTTGGACAAGATAAGTGGTCACGGTGCAAATGCCTGGCTGATTTAAGGCAACTCGATCGATCAGGAATTAAAGCTCTAACAACAAGTGGGAGTGGCTGTCAAGAAAGTAATATACAGTAATATAAGTGCACTCAAGAAAAAATCAGGTTTGTCTTGAAGCTCTTTCTCTCTCTATCTCTATACATGCATGTGATCGATCTTGCTTTTAGTGGGGACCTTTCACTTTCACTTACACATTCAAGAATCAAGATTCCTTCTTTCATTCAGAGGTAATACTAGCTACTGAAATTTGAAAACCATAATTGATATATTATTATTCCTTTCTTACCATATTAAGGAAAATATATACTGTTTCATGATCATGTAGTACAATCAAGCAGAAACTACAAGCAACATTTAATTACATGGTGACTTCAATTTTTCTTTCCCTGTCTGTATCAGAAGTTGAAGTACTAAAATCCAACACTACTAAATACTAACTTTTTAAAATTTCAAAGCTAAACGTTATTTTTCATAATTAGCTTTTGCAAACAAATTTAATACTTCAATTCTTAGGCACAAACCAAGACAAAGGGATGACGTGATTGGTGAGTTGGATTGATAAAAATTGTTGAATTAATGTCCTCTCACATCCACTCATTTTTTTTAAAATAAAAATTATTTTTTTATGTGGCACCAACTTTTTTTACTTTACATTAGAAAATCTAATATCACCATTTAATATATGTTTTCTAACTTGATTAAAGACTATATATAATATAGTGCTGCTAAAGAAAAAAAAAAAGATGCAGTCATAGTCGAAATAAAATTTTCAATTAATTTTGTGGTACTCTTTTCCTCGGAATAGAATGAATTCCATAGGAATAGGATAATTGAGTTGGTATCTCATTACCGGCAAATAAATAAGCAGGGCCCGACCAAACATTCTAGCTAGAGAGGTAATAGTATATAGTTAGATGATTATTGGATTGAGTTTTTACAAACAATTGTAAATGAAAACAATATATAGCCGGCCTTCCTTTCAACAACAAAAATTGCTTTGAAAATGTGTAGACGTCGCCCGGCCTCGCACGACCAAGGCCACATCATGGGAAGGGTGCGGGCATGTGCGAGAAAGAGTATCACGTCGTGCAATAATTCAATTATATTTATATATGTGAAGTATGGACTATGAGTCACATTGGCCATACTTTGATTAATTTTTCTTCAATGTACACTTTGACACGAGTCGGATTCACATTGAATTATTCGACCAAATTGATAAACCGGGTAAATACTGTATAGTAATTATAAATTGTGTATATATATATAGCTGGACATTTTGAATTGTTTATTTAACATTGAAAAGCATAAGAGACAATTAATTTTAATCAAATTCAAATTAAAAACAAATCAAACCCGCATTTATCTTCCATTTCGAAATTCACCTTGTGGATACAATCTTTCTGTCTATTTCATGATGATCTACATTAAAAGGCCCGGCCAACAACAATTGAGTTTTGGACCAAAGTCCAATTAGTTATTGGGCCAACTACAAGACTTGAGTCTATGTCACTTAAACTAAAGCCCAATATTTCTTAGACCAATAAATCTTTTTTTTTATTTTTTTGGATGAATTATGGGACCAATAAATTAAATCAAGTTTAAATATTCAGCAGCCAGCATCAGACCGACGTAGGAAAAGAGTTACAAAATGGGAAAGAAAGCAAGGAGGACGTGAGCAGAAGCCGACAAAGGGAGCGTGACATCATCAGACGCGTCAGCCGAACTACTTCATCTGCTAACGAACGCGCACCCCACCACCCCCACCCCCACACTGCATTAATGTTTCTTTCTTCTCTGTCCTGACCAAATCCCCAAAAGCCTTCAAATTACAAAAATAAATCAACTACTCTCCTCACGCTCCCTTCGTCAACCAAATTCTCACGCGCCAAATTCAATTTACCCGGGTCTCACCCCAGCATCACTTGGATAGTCCGGATGCGATGCCCCAACTGAACTAGGCTCCGACTTGTCTTCAAATCAATCTACCCATTGTTTGGGTAGATTTTTTACTGTTTTACTACATTTTTTTTTAAATGAACGTCGAAAATATGCTATATAATAGGTTGTATAATTATTTTTCATCCCTTGAAATTTTTTGACTTTATTACTTCTGCAAGTTTTTTTTTCTTTAAAACATCAAAGAAAATTTATATTCTAAGCTCATGTAAAACTTAAGTTAATATCCATAAAAGACAAATATATACCTTTTATAATTTCTTCCCATAATAATTTTTTTATATTAATCGTAAATTATGAGATTTTTTCTATTATAATTTGAGTCTGAGTCAAAAATGTATTTTTTTTTAATTTTATGAATCAAGATGTAATTTACATAAGGGGACTATTTTCTTTTTAGATTCTTATAAACTATGTAGAAATTAGAATATTAATATTGTTGTTGTTTTAGTAAGAAAAAAAATGTTAAATTGTTTTTAATACAAAAAGATCGTACTGGTGAAGGGTCGGGGACTTGAACCCATTTTAAATTCAATCATAAACCCGGAATCCGAACGGGCTTGATTGATTTGATCCTAAAAAAATAAATATACAGGTACAAAAAAAAAATAGAAGGGAATTTCTTTGGCTTGGATTGAAATTTTTTCTTTCTTTCTTTAGTCTACTCTACACAACAGTAGTTCTACTTTTGGAGCTTTCTCTGATTCCCATTACGAAACTTCATCAGAAACCCATGTATGTTTCTCGTGAATCTTAAGCCGCTTTTCTTTTAGACCTCTTCTGTTTGAATCTTGGCTAAATTCATTGTTTTGTGTTTGTTCTTCAATCGCGAATTCTCAAATCAATTCAATTCAGTGAATTGAAATTGAATTTGTTTCTTCTTTATAGAGGCGATGTCTCTTCGAAAGCCCCTTTCTTTGCAATCTTCCTCTGGATTTTTCAGTTCTTGTGGTGATTATCTGCTGTAAGTAGTCAGATTCTTAGTAAATATTCCAGTTGCTTGGTACATATGTTGTTGTAATGGAGAATTCCACTGAACCATCATCATCCATTAGTTTTACCTCGCCTTCTAATTTTTCTAATGGATCCATTGGTACTACTGATAAGGTTTCCGAAACAGGGCCAAATCTTGATGTCATCAGTTTGACTAAACTAAGTTCTAATTTAGAGCAGTTGTTGTCTGATTCCAGTACTAGTGATTTTAGTGATGCTGATATTGTAGTAGAAGACACTACTATTGGTGTCCATAGATGTATATTAGCTTCTAGGAGTAAGTTTTTTGATGAGATATTTAGGAAAGAAGACAAGGGTCTTCTTGTTGGAAAGGAAGGAAAACCAAGGTATTGTATAGTAGATCTGTTGCCTTATGGAAAAGTTGGTTATGAGGCTTTTCTCATATTCTTGAGCTATTTGTACACGGGAAAGCTTAAGCCATCTCCTGTTGAGGTATCCACTTGTGTCGATAATCTATGCCCCCATGATACTTGTAGACCGGCTATCGACTTTGCCGTGGAATTGATGTATGCATCGACTATTTTTCAAGTCTCCGAGCTTGTCTCACTTTTTCAGGTAACTGTTGGTTCTTGGATTTCAGTGAGTAAAATTGTACACAGTTTCTTAGTAGTTCTTGTTTATTGTACAATTATATTCATCCTTTCAATATTAACTTGCAGCGTCGACTTATCAACCTAGTTGGAAAGGCTACCGTTGAAGATGTTATTCCAATTCTTACAGTCGCCTTTCATTGTCAATTAAATCAACTTCTCAACCAATGTGTTCATAGAGTAGCTCGATCGGACCTCGAGACATTCTCCATTGAAAAAGAGCTCCCACCTAAAATCGCGGAGGATATAATATTGCTTCGTCTTAATTTCCGACCGGAACCGACACCTAAAGATCCTTTACAAGAGAAGAGAGTTAAGAGAATTCTTAAAGCATTAGACTCGGACGATGTTGAGCTTGTGAGACTTCTATTAACCGAGTCCGAAATAACCTTAGACGAGGCATATGCTCTACATTACTCTGTCGCATATTGTGATCCCAAGATAGTGTCCGAGGTTCTTAGCCTAGGTTTAGCCGATGTTAATTTGAGGAATACTAGGGGTAATACGGTACTTCATGTTGCGGCAAGGCGTAAGGAGCCAAAAATTATTGTCTCACTTCTTACAAAGGGAGCATGTGCATTTGAAACAACATTGGAGGGACAAAGTGCTGTTAGTATTTGTAAGAGATTGACAAGACCAAAGGATTATCAGATGAAAAGAGAGCAAGGGCAAGAAGCGAACAAATACCGTATATGTATTGATGTCTTGGAGAGAGAGATTCGTAGGAATCCATTTGCGGGGGACTCTTCTCTTTCTTCTATTGCGATGGTGGATGATTTGCAAATGAAATTGCTCTACTTGGAAGATAGAGGTAACTTGTTTTATCTATTAGGTCATGTCATTACTTCTAGATCATTCCATTCCCTTAATGATGTTTAACAAATGTTACTTCGTGTCCTATATATAGTGGCTTTTGCGCAAATGTTTTTCCCGACTGAAGCGAAGCTAGCTATGGAAATTGCACATGCTGAGAGCACATTAGAGCTTGCTAGTCTTTTATCTTCAAGAGGTTCAAGTGGGAATTTGATGGAGGTTGATTTAAATGAATCACCCATTAGTCAGAACCAAAGACTTCTTTCAAGAATTGAAACACTCTCCAGAACAGGTATTATTTATTAGCTCCTTACTAGTTCTTTTCTTAACCAAAATGTGCGAAAAATTGGGACCAAAAGTGCTACTTTCGACAAAACTAAAAATGCAATTTATCAGTATATGTTTTCCCTATATAATCGGGCTTCTAATATTTCTTCTATTTTAATACCAGTTGAGTTGGGGAAGCGGTATTTTCCGAATTGCTCTCAGGTGCTGGATAAATTTATGGAAGATGACTTACCAGATGCATTCTACCTCGAGAAGGGGACTCCAGAAGAGCAGAGTATGAAGAGAATGCGATTTATGGAACTGAAAGATGAAGTTCATAGAGCATTCAACAAGGACAAGGCTGAGCTCCATCGCTCTGGGGTCTCTTCTTCATCATCGTCGACTTCCTTCAAAGATCGCTTGCGTTATAAAGTTCGTAAAGTTTAAGAAAGGGATATTTTCTTCAATAATTATTGATAACTTATGGTAGAGTGTCATAGAACTATGTCTCCTTAAACTTTATGGTGCATCTGCATATGTTGTATGTAAAGGAGTAAGTGTATTTTCAACTTCTGTAATTCCAGAAGACAATTTTTCACGTTACATCTTTGTTTTGCACTTTGGTCCTGTAGAAACGTCTAAGTTTTGCATTTCTGCCCAAATCAAATGGAATGACGAAATGCACAAACATAATTATTAACAAAATGTGAAGAAAAAAAGTGCTATATTTGAAAATGCGGGATACACGTGCTGAAAATACTATCCCGTAGAACTGAGAATGGAATAACTTCAGTTAGCATTTACCAGACATAATTAGAATTTGCATAGCAATTTGGTTCACTTAATTCTGATGGATAACGTCAGTTAGCATTTACCAGACATAAATATAACATCTAAATTCACACTTTTAACATAAGATGGTTTTTCTCCATAAATAGAAAAATATGAATAAACTAAGGAACACATAAACAAAGACAAGTAATGAATTATTGGATTAACATACAACAAATTGATCTCAGCTCGAGGGCAATGATTTTTTCAAATTTTCCCACATAACTGGACCTTCAGGATGTATATTAACAAAATATTTTACAAATCTTTCATCCGAACAAGCAAGAACAGTGCTTACTGCTATAGTAGCCTTTGCAGCTCCTTTATCCCTAAGCCAAGCATACATAGAAAATCTTACACTAATTCTATCCATATCATAACATAGATACGATGGAAAAGTCGCTATAGAATCCACTGGGTATCCCAGGTAATTTTTCAAACAATCGAGCTTTTTCTCTAAAATATCCTTGCTCTGATTTAAAACCGTAGGGGCCCGCTTCACCATACACGATACAACATTGAAGTCCAAACCAGCTTGAACCAAGCAGTCAAACCTCTCTTGCAACTGATCTCCTCTGCCTCTGAATTTTTTCAAAGCTTTCACCATCTCATCTGAGTTTTCAACATAACCAATTCTAGTTAAAAACTCCGTCTTTTCCAAGAAATTGTTTGGATTTCTAGCAGCAAAATGCTCAGCGTTAGATGTGTTTGATTTGAAAGCCAGGTTGAAGAATGTAGAAGGGTCCTTCTTTATAGTTTTACATAAACTACATCTGTCATTATTGAAACTTTTCAAGATGGCCTTTGGTCCTTTTAGATGATAAGAACCGAAATATTTCATGTTGCTAGACAAAGTATTTGCAATGTATTTCGGTTCCATCCCAATTTCGAATAGAAAATCAATTGCCTTCCAAAAAGTTTTAGTGAACTTTGGTGACAATATCTCAGGGTATTCCAAGAACATAGCTCGAACCTCGTTCATTCTAAGGCCTAATTTAAGCAATGCACCTACTAATACATAGACTTTTTTCCCAGATCCTTCAAAGAATAGTGCAGTATCTGTCCTAAACAAATTTCCCGCCTGTGCATCACTGTATCCGACTTCATTAAGGAAATCCAATGTATCAAGAATTCTATTCCAATTATACGTCATTTTCAAAGATAAGTAGCCTCCAATCCATTCGTAATCAAATCCCATGTCTTTTAATTTGTCAAGAACTCGAACAAATGCACTGTTCACATCACCCACCAACAGCAGAGGATTGCAACTTACGAGCTTTATGATAGTCGATCTACTCAAACCTAATTGCTCATAAGCTCTCAATTTCTTATCCAATATCCCAGCTTCGTATTTAAAAATCTCGTTAGCCTCTTTATACATAATTCCTATTTTACTCCTTGGGATTCCATAATCACAAAGGGTATGATAGTTATCAAGCAGGACTTGATCATCACTCAGAAAAATCAAACCCCGTGGAAGCAGAGTCGCAAATTCTGATGGGATCAAACCCAAACTCTCAAAGAAAGGCTCGAATTCATTGATGGGATTGTACCTAAAGAACTTTGACAGCGCTCTAGACACATCTTGCTCAGATTCGATCTTGGAAATCAAATCCTGAAGGAAATGAGGTGAGTTCTTGCTAATGTGCTCTGCATCTAAAAAACCAAATCCCCTAGTACAATGCAAGTAATCAAAAAGTGCTACTTGTGCTTCGGTTTTGGAAGCTCGAATGCCTCGATCAATAGAGAGAGGTATCGGAGAATGAGCTTCGGATTCAGTTACATAAAGCTTAGGATTCTTTGAGGAAGAATGCAAACTGCTCAAGCACTGTATCCTAAAAAATGAATGAATTGGGAAGCTATGCAAAAAGGTAGAGTTTTTCTTATTAACAGAAGGGAGGAGGAAGAGGGTATTAAGCTGAGAAGTCATTCGTGAACATGCTCTTTTGCTGATTTTTCGAACGAACATGGAGAACCAATAAATCAAACAGCGTAAATGAAAATATAGGAAGAGTTTAAAATAACAATTGAAATGATGAGTTTTAGCTTATGAGACTATTACGCAAGCAATTTCACTATGTACACACTCACATTGAAATTCGCCACACCTCTGGTTTGGCAATGTGATTGAGAATTCCTTCCTCTCCAAAGATTGGATTTTGAATTAGGGTTTGTTTGTTTGTTTAAACCCTAAACACATAAAATAGGGCTGGGCCGTTTGCGAATAAGACTTACTGAACGTATCCGGTAACGTAACTATAGGCTCAGCCAAAGGCCCAGTATAACTAGTTTAACCGGGCTTGGCCCATATGCAGGAGTTGCAATCACGAAATTAAATCTGAAGATACAAAATATGCACATGAATTGCAATTCCAAGAAGCACTCATCATCAGAAAACAACTCTTGTGAAATATGTGCTGACAGGAAAAACAGTTACCAAATGTTTTCAGTTCAGAGTTGCAATCACGAATTCTGTACAGAATGTATTACTTACTAAATAATACATGGAGGTAAAATTACAAAAAGCCCCTACGGGGAAACGCCCGTGCGTTTAACTGTCCTGCTGGCTTGGATTGTAAGGGCATTCTTGAAATTGATTCTTGTCGAGATTTCATGCCTAAACAAGTTGTTTCTCTATATGGTTGATTTTTCGCAGAAATTTTACTGTCCTTACAAAGACTGCTCTGCTTTGATTGTGAATTTATATAAGAGAATCTGAGTGCCCTTTTTGTCATAGATCATAGATTGTTCTGTGGCACTCTGGTATTGGATGTAAACAGTTTTCCAAGTTGAATGAAAATTAGAGGGGAAGGGAAGGGAAGGGAAGATTTAATTATGCATCAACTTGCTCAGAAGAAAAGGTGGAAAAGATGTCCTCAATGCAAGATCTATGTCGAAAAAACTAATGGCTGCCAAATGCAGGTATATTAATTAAACATTCGAATTCTCGTTTTTATTTGTAATAAATAATTTGATACCTCAGCTTGGTGTATGAGCTTAAGACATGCCGGACTGACATGCATCATCGAAACGTGACATTAAGCTATATTTTATCTATCAAATTAACATGAATTGAATATTGGTTAATTTTATTTGAGTTTTAGTCTAAGTATACTTGTCTATTTTATGGTCATAGGGAGTATGAATGTGCACACAATTCGATAAATCGACAAAATCGTATTAAAATTGAACGTTTGATTCATATTCAATACTGATCGATTTACGAACCGAACCGGTAATATCAAAATTATGAATTTTATTTTTACTTGTAATTGTATCCATTAAAAATTCTCACTTGACATTTTGATTATCCTTGTACCCCAAAAAAGAGTTCTATTTGTCCTTCCTTGCCCCCGTTATCTAATTTCTCTCGCCAGCGTTGAAGTTTGCACAAAGCATGTGTCGCATGTCCACCTCTTCAAGTTCTCCTTCCGTCGGCCGTTCATTTAATCTCTCGGCATTCTTCCTTTTCCTTCCTGCTTTGTTTGTTTCGAACAACACTACACATTCTATTGAAATTCTCTTTGTCTATGCTATGTAACCTTCATTTAGCTAATTGATGTTTTAAAGATGATTGTTTCGTATTATTGATGTCAAATGATCAATAGTATATGCCATTGATAGTATATCTATTTCTATTTTGTTGTACCTTAATATTCTGGTAAAAAAAAATATGATACTTGTAACTTTGTTATAATATAATATTTTGTTATAGATATAAACTTCAAACAGTACTAGATTATATGTGTAGTGAAAGTGAAGTCCTATATCATTAAACACATAGAAAAGGAACACTCTGATGTTTGATTCTTTATCTTTTTTTGGTCCTAGTTTGATTCTTTAACAAAGTTTATAACACCCTTTATGGAATAATATTATTACACAGACACCTCATGTGGTATAATATTATAACATAGACACCCCTTGGGGTATAATATTATTACATAGATATCCCATGTGGGTATATTCAACCCGGGGTAAATTTGGAAAATCAATAGAAAAATCGATGACATCATCAAATTCCGTTAGTTTTTAACGTCGTAAGGGTTTTTTTTGAAAACATGTCATACCAGAGGGGGTGCCCCTGTAATTTTTGAAACAACGGGATGTTTCTTGTATTATGTCCAAACATGAGGGGGTCTGAGTGTAAATTACCAAAAAAAAATTACATTAAACTCCTAAAACTACAAATATGAGTAAACGATTTTTTTCTTATTAAAATGACAAATAAAAAAAACGGAGAGAATAGTATAGAAAAGGCTAGTTTCATTGAAACTACACTAAATCATCAAAGATGAGTTGATGAATGTAGTCGGAGGATCCTCCCATTTTCTAATCTCGCTACCAAAGTCATTATCACCTTTAGTCAATCCGTCAGTCACATAGTTCGTCGATGTTCTGATATGCAGGAAAATAATTTCCCATGACTTTCTTAAACAAGTTCCTAGCTACAATTTTCAAGGATGTGATCCAAAGGATCAAGATAAAACAACAATGGAATTACTTTTAAGACTATTACTACAACTTCTTTTCTTTCTTTCTCTTTTTTTTAGAAAAAAAAATGTGAAACTTGACTTTGAAGCAAATCGACCATAATATATGGACCAACCATATGTATCAAATAGTAATTTAATACTTGAAATTATAATGTACTATCTAACTCATAAATTCCACTAGATGAGAATATGACATATAACAAAATAATTGAAACAATGAAGATGAAATGTTCAAATGTACCTATATTTTAGGTTAGTATACCTTATCCGGGGATTGCATAAAATACATTCCATCCACACAATGGCTCATACAAACCTTACCAACCATTGTCCAACACGTATTCAAGATTTCTTTTATCTTTGGTTGGAGTTGATTTTTTTTTTCCTTTTCCCAAAAATAATTTTTCTCAATGTTTTTTCAGTGACTGAAAAAATAAGGATAAAAGTATATTTGTCATCTGTTTTCTCATTTAGAGTAATATGAAAAATCTAAGAAATACGAACCAAACAAGACCTACATTAGGAAATAGGGATTAAGATAATTATTTGAATTGAATTTTTGTTTTTTATTTTTTGTTTTGAGGAATATTGAAATTCCATTTCCACAAAGTAAAAACCATCTCTCTCTCTCTCACTCTCGCTCTCTTGATTTTCTTTGTGGATTGGACTTTCTTTCTAATGGTTTCTTTGACGGGTCTCTAACAAACTGTCTCTTTTCCGTTATTTCTCTCGTTCAGGTTTTTCTTGCCTTACCACAAATCTCCCAAACCCACAAGAAACAGAAACAATAAAGCCCCATATTGAATTCTTTTGCCAATAACCATGTGATCCAATGTTTTCAAAATCTGTTGAAGGTTTTTCTCGATTTCTCGCCTCTTAGGTATTTCTCTGCAAATTTTGAGGATATTGCTTCATGATCTCGTAGATTATTTAATTATTTATTATGCTGTTTTTTTTTTGCATTAAATGATTATTATGTTGAGTTATGTTATGATTTATTGGTGCATTAATTTTCTTGATTTGGCGGTGAGGGTATATACGTGTCACCATTGACTGTGCTGTACATTAAATACAATTATGTTTCTAGGGTTTCAAGTGGGATCCGATCCAATCTTCTACTGTTTCCAATCTTGCATATTAACTTATTGTGAAATGCGTTTCCTTAAAAGCAGATTTAATGAATGCTTTTACTTGAATGTATTAGCTTTCTTTATTTAATTAGGATTTATATCTGTAATTCAAAGAAGATTTGGGTGTAAGTACAATCTTGATCTTTTTATGATTGTACTCTTTATAAGCTTACGCGATAACAAATTAACACCCGATGAAGTTGACCTAACTTGTCCATGTTGCCAATGCTATGTTTGGTTGAATGAGGATGAAAATGGATATGAACAAAGTATGAAGCTCAATGTTGTATCATCGGATGCTAGGAAAATATTTTCTATAGAGTTTTACTCACAAGAACCAAATATAGCGGAATTATTCTGATTAAATACTTTCTCTATATTTTCTTAGTTTGAATGCTTGGTGTTTTTCTTTTCATTGTCCTGAATGTTACCTTAAAACATTCATATTTACATCGTCTGGTCCTTGCTTCTGATCTCTGTGTTTGTTGTTAGGGAAAAAAATTGTTTCCAGGAAGCCTGAAAATTATCATGTTATAGAAGAGGCCAAAAAGCAAATGGTCCAGTAATTCAGTATAATGGCAGGTTCTAGAAGAATTTTGGTATTTAAGAATTATCAAAATCAGGCTGAATTGCTGGTCAGAAGCTACTTACTATCAGATCCTTTTATTCCATACACATCTGTAATCGGTGGCATATTGGCGTGCAAATTGGTATGTTTCTAGATCTGCTTCATTGTTCGTTTTGAAATCGGGGTTTTAATGGTGAAATTTGGAGATTCTTGCCATTATTCTTTTTCATTTGAAACATTATATGCATTGATGTAGCAGAAATAATTCTTTCAGTTTTAATGAACCTCCGAAGAGATAAGTTGAAAGTTCAAAGCACATATATTTTTCTGAGACTCCGTCTTTTCAGAAACTTTAATCGATGGTAATTAATGTTTGGTTCTCCAACAGCTGTATGATTTGACTCAGCTCATCAGCACTTTTTACTTCAGGAGTTATAATGGCCTTACTAAGATTCAGAGATCTGAGTGGAATAATCGGTGAATATACTTGCTCTCTTGCTCATGAATTATTTCCTTTTTGTTTTAATATTTTTTTTGATAATGCTCTGACTTCTTTATACTAACTTTCTGCAGCGGTATTTCCACTATTCACGCCCTGTTTATTTCGACTGTGTCTTTGTACTTTGTTTTCTGGTCCGATCTTTTCTCTGATCAAAATTCGACTGGGCTAGTTACATTCCGGAATTCATCTCTCTCAACATTTGCTCTAGGGGTAAGTCTTGATTTATATATTTTACCTTTGAATGCTTTTATTCAGATATATTTTTAATAAGTTCTAATATTTGGTTTTATCTGAAATTGCTCATTAATTCATCACTCATTCTCTTTGATCTGTGGCAGATATCTGTTGGGTACTTCATTTCAGACCTTGGAATGATTTGTTGGTTGTATCCTTCTTTGGGTGGAGTAGAGTACGTAAGTGATCTTCAAGCATGAAAACAATTTAAATTCGGCTTATTTCTACATTATTATAGTCCATATGTGTCATTCTTTATAGCTTTTGAAGTCTTAATTATAGTGTATATTGATAAATATTGCTATCATGGGTCTGCGATGCTTATATTGGAATATATATTTTGTTTGGTTAAGGGTAAGCTGACTAAAATATCAGATAATTTCATTTTACAATAGTTCAACGTCGATTTAGAGTATATTGCCAGTTCCCTTTCTGTGTTGGACCATATAATATAACAAGGATAAACTTTCATTTCTTAGTCTATTAATTTTTTTGGGTTAGTAATTACTCAAGCTACCCTTGAAGTATGGTCAAATTACAGAGACCCCTCAATCCTCATGTTTGAGAAATTACATAAACTACCCCTGAATCTGATGTCCGTTAAAAAACTCTAAAGATTTTTCTGAACATACATAGATCTCTAACATTTTGTGTAACTTTGCAAACACGAGGGAGTCTTCTTATAATATGATCATTACCTGAGGGGTAGTTGTGTAATTTACCCAATTTTTTTTTTCAAATGTGCAGTATAGATAGTGACAATTCTATTGCTTTTGGTTTCAGATTGTCCATCACTCACTTTCGGGAATTGCGGTAGCATATTCAATGTATACAGGGGAGGGGCAGCTTTACACGTTCATGGTTCTGATATCTGAGGTGACGACCCCGGAGATCAACATAAGATGGTAAGACTTTTTAGGAATATAAAAGTGATGAAGTTATGTCACAATCTGAGAATGTCTTTTCTAAATCGATCTCCTCCATAGGTATCTTGATACAGCTGGATTGAAGAAATCCACTGCTTATCTAATTAATGGTGTTGTGATATTTTTTGCTTGGTTGGTAAGTGATTCTACTCCCCACTTGAACTTTTATTGCTTGTTTGCAAAAGCTTTTTGGCAAGTAACTTTTAGCTTATAAATTTTGGAAAGTTAATCGCTCTTGTTTGGAGGGAATCCTAGCTTCTGCTTCAGAGAAAAATAAGAATAAAAGCAGCCAAAAGAAGCAAAATAAGAGTTGCTTCTGGCTTCTGCTGCCAGAATTGCTTCTTTCGGAAGTTATTAAAGCAGCCAAAAGCCAGAAGCAAGATAAGAGTTGCTTCTGGCTTCTGCTGCCAGAAATGCTTCTTTCAAAAGCACAAGTTTATGTAAACAAGGCCTTAATCTTTGGGAGTTATATCTTTTGCGTTGGCAAAAATGCATTTTCAGTCTTATTTAATTAGTACTTTTGGTCCCTTCTTTGTGCATATTGTCTTTTCACCACTTACAATCCAATTTGTGGCAAAAAGTACAAACTAGAGCTAGTAATGTGAGACGAAAGTGCAAAACAATGACTGTTGGCACCAAAATTGCAAAAAAAAAAAAAAAAAAGGCGTGAAATGACTAGTTGTGCTAAAAGAATTGAGAAGGTTGAACCTTAACTATTATTTTTAGAAAGTGCGGGACCTAAAGTGTTGGATGTCCAGTCTTTTAGGGCCAAAACTGAGTTTATTATTGTGAAATGCAGGTGGCAAGAATTTTTTTGTTTGTTTACATGTTTTACCATGTCTATCTCCACCATGCTCAGGTAATTGGAACTCAATTTCATTTCTTCTCTCTCATTTACAAATTCTAATTCTTAGGAGTTATCAAATCATCATATTGCAGGTGATGAAGATGCACATCATTGGTTTTGTTTTGGTATTTTCTGTACCAACGGTACTTGCAATTATGAACTTAATGTGGTTTGGGAAGATTCTGAAGGGTTTGAGAAAGACTTTAGCAAAGAAATTATGAGGAGATATCAATTGATTTTCTTGTGCACTTGTTTATATACAAAGAGGCAGAATGAAGGGGAAAAGAGAAAACAGAAAGGGTTATGTATAATCAGTAGTATATGCTGCTGCAAATGGTTATGTGATAATAGTACTTTTGTTGTGTCATAAAGAAAAGATAATGCAAGTCTGTATCTTATACATTGATAAAAATGGTTACACTGATTATATTTGTCCAAATTGTTCTTCTATGTATATGAGAAATCCTAGTCACAAAATGCTCTGCGCTGCTCATTTTTGCTTTACTATCTGAACTTTTTATTCTTTTATATCTCTTCTATTGTACTATCATTTTGTTCTCTCCAGTTATCACTTATGCACAATAGACTCAGTTCTAGTAAATTTTATTTTTATGTGTAGTTGATATTATATACTCCTATTCTATTATTCGATCAAGGTATTGGTAAAATCCTAAGTTCTTCTCCTCATATATAATAGGGGTCAGTAAACTGAATTCCAGTAGATTGAAGCATAGAGATACAGTTAACTATTAAATAGAGGGTAAAGTACAATCATTCTTACATCAAGAAAACATTCACCAATATTCATTTTACAGACAAGAAAGAAATCAGATTTGCGAGTATCTTTATTACACAAACAAAGCATATCTTCAAAGTTCATATCTTCTTCACCCCTTCATAAACTGCCTTCAAAGTACAATCGACAACCTCAAATCCAATCCTCTCCCCCTCCAAATCATACACAACTTCCACATTCTGTTGTTGGAAGCTACCAAAAATACCAGATGGCCCATAATCATTACCATCCATACTTTGAAAAAGCAAACACTTAACCACAGTTGAGTTATTTGGTGCATTCATTGCATAAAAAGAATTCCCTTGTGGCAATGTAAGATTCACATTGCTCAAGAAATGGAACGTTATCAAAGGGAGATCATCGACTAGAATATTATTGGTTGGACACGGAACTCTATAACAAAGATTAAATCCTGACCGTTCCTCTACTTCTGTAGCGCGAGGATACGTTATTTCTGTCTGAATAACTGACAAAAGTTGTGAATAAAATGGCTCTGGCAAATGAGTGTAAGTAGTTCCCGAATCTATAATCATACCACCGTTTCCCAGTGAATCAAACTCTTTCAAACTCGAGGGTAGTTTTGTACCTACATTGCCTACGGTTATAGCCTCTAGACCAATGTAATAGTAGTTTGGGTACATGGGACTTTTTAGCATTGGGGTAAACTGTAAATTCACATTGGAGGATATAGCTAGGTCTCCTACAACTAAAGGGCTTGAAATGTTAGGATTGTTTGCAAATTTGAAAGGCAAGAAACAATGAGAGAATCCCTTTTGAAGAAATCCTAACTGTGAAGGAAGTGACAAAGGGCCTTTCCCGAATCCTACAATTCCTATAGGTTCTCTATATGTTGCACTAATACAACCAAAACAAAACTTAGGAATCTCCCTAGTAGAATTTAAGGTACTTCCGTGAACTTTAAGGATGTCTCTTGTAAGAGTTCCGGCCACAACTCCATCCCCATATGTGTAAGAGAATGCAGGGCATGGCCTATAACAAGTTGATTTTAAGAGGGTGCTTAACGAGCAACCGGCTATAGTACAAGGATCAAACGGGTTATCGGAGCTATGAATGTTGGTACAAAAGGGACTTGAACAAGAATCTCTTGAGGATGAATTGGAATGTGAAGGAGAGAAAAAACTATTTGATGTTAATTTGTTGTTTCTATAGTCGTTACAATCTATGCAATCGAACGATAGATTGCCACATGGCACCCACGTAAGGTCACTGCCGGTATCTAAATATGCTTGGATGATTTGAGAGGGTGTACCTATGTTTAGAGATATAATGTATCCATCTCTTACTTCTTTAAGTGGCTCTGCGACGTCTAGGACGTCGGAGGGCCTTTTTGCTCGGTTGAAGGGCGCGTTTGGAGTAGTACTGGAGTGTTTCAAACCCAAGACTAATGAGTCATGGGTTTGTTTGGTTTCTTTTGCATTGAAGATTAGAGGAAAAACAAGTAGAAGAAAGAAGCTTAAGTTTTTCATGTTCATATAATTAGAATTGAATATTCCATCAATGGGTAGCTAGCTAGCTGTATTTATTTGTAAGGAATATGGAATGGATTGGGGTAGCTAGAGATAATGACCAGGTGTTGCACGATCAGAGTACGATGGATCGATGATTAATTATTAGTTGAAAATTATTGATTAATAATTATTAAATTAATTAGGTTTGTTTAATTAATTATATTAATTATGACAGGAAGAAGACAACATAGATTGTCTGCTTGGAGTTATACTTAATGTAGAATGAAAAGGCCAGCGGGGTTGCCCGATTAATGGATATATATAAAGATACATACATGCATGCATGATTAACTGAAAAAGAAAGCTATTATTAATTAGTTAGAGAATAAAAGCAAAGGGATGCATGGTTGCATGACGACTATATATACTTAGATAATTAAAGGGCTCTTTAATTAAAGAAAGCTCATATATATATATATATATATATATATAGTATATAATAATATATATGTAGAGAGAGAATTGGTGGTTGCCACTAACAATTCACGTGTAATTACACCTCACAAACTATATATACATTAATTCATGATGATCATTAAAAATATTGATCTTTATTTCTCTATATGCTTAATTATATTATATATAGTATTGTAGAAGCTGAATGTACAAAATAGAAATGGATATTCAACAAATGAGAAAATATAGAACATTACTTTTAGACAATAAATAAATTATATATACTCCGTTCTAGATTTAAAAGTAAGTTCTATTAGAAACTTAGAATATATATACAACTGCCATGCACCATTCCGTGTTTGTGCTTTATGAAAACAAGCATTGATTAATTATCTCTCACTTTTTTTAAAAAAAATTAATCCATATATGAATTAATATTGATGAAATTCCGGTAATTATGGTACGTGGCTGGCCTGAAGTTGCAAGCTGATGTGGACATGACGCAAAATCCTTAAAATCCTACATACATTACATACATACTTTTTCCAGAAGTGCTCAACGCCTCAGCTTTTTTTGCTATTTCTGGAAGAATCAGTACATACATATATCAGATTATGTGATCATTCATCAACTTTTCAAAAGCTAGTATATAATTATTCTAGAACCCATGAAATCTAGTACTTGTTTACAATCTTTTAAGACAATATAATATATAATATATAACTGTCCGGATGCTTGCTAGAGAATCTTAAAAACTAATGCATGCACTTAAAGATGTCTTATGTTCTTTTTTGTTTCATTAGATTAGATTATGGGAAATTTGTTTTCTTGTACCACAGGATAAACCATCTAGCAAATTTAGTATTATTGGACATGAAAATGCAAATTCAGTACCACATGATAGTGAAGATAACGCATTTTCAATCGTTTCCGTCCAAATGGTACCAAAGTTGCAATGAAAACATATCTTGTGGTACCAAATTTTTATTTTCATGTCTAATGGTATCAAAGTTGCAAAATGACTTATCATGTGGTACCAAAAAAGTAAAATCCTACAATTCCTATAGGTTCTTTATATGTTGCACTAACACAACTAAAACAAAACTCAATAATTTTCTATTCCGATCCTATAGGTTCTTTATATGTTGCACTAACACAACTAAAACAAAACTCAATAATTTAAGCTACACACGTACCATTTTACTCATCGAAACTCAAGAACTAAACATATTATTACATGACAAATGAACAACACTTTGTAAGAGAGCAAACAATCAAAATTGATATTCAGATCTAGTTGACCACATGAAAGTAACAGCAGGGTTGTTACCATGGGTCACCGAGAAACAAGATGTACTAAAGAATAATGCTACAAAATGAACGAAGGTTTCTGATAAATAAAACCAAGTTCCATAACATATAAAACCAGAGTATAAAAACTCTTCAACCAATTCAAAATACATTCCAAGTTTATCACTCCTATACAATCTGAAAAATCGCAAGGACAGAGTAATAACTTGAGTAATATATGGACACATCACGAATAAATACAGTTGTCTGCATATGCATCATCAACTCTAAGAGCAGCAAGAAGCACTTGTCCTCTCTGCTGGTCGGTCCACAAGGACCATGCCTGATGGGTTTGGTGCCGGCTGCACACGAGGCAATCTCTTGGCTATACATGTTTCAAAGGAAAAAAAATAAAAGTTAGTAAACAGGACATGCAATATAGCATTGATATCATTTTTATGCATTTAGATTTAAAACTTTTATTTTAATGGCTGGTTTAAAATACAATGTCCAAAGATATTCTTCAAGCTAGTATTCTTACCTATTTCGTAAAATAATTCATTGACATTAGTTGCTGCCTTTGCTGAAGTTTCCATGAAGAAAAGACCATTCTCCTGAGCATAAGTTTGTGCATCCTGCAAAAAAAGCTCACATTAATATGAATAAGAATTTATTTAATTCAAGGCACTTTACATGTTGCAATGATGTAATTAGTAATTTATGCTTGCCTCTGCTGCCACCTTTCTTGAATCCAACAAATCCGATTTATTCCCAGCAAGTGCCATAACCATATTTGGGTTACCTTGAGCAAAATATTATAAAGAATTTATGAAGTATAGGCGGAAAAGTTTAACTTCGCTTATATAACTAAATGGTGAGAATACTTCAAATTCCTCAAAATAAAACAGAAATCAACATCTTTAAGCCTTTACTGCGGTTCAGTCCAACAGGGCTGGAGCCTCAGCACTTCTCGTCTCCCGTTTTACACAATTGCACTTTTGATCCTAATTTTTTTTAATACTATGCACATTTTGGTGGTATCGCTTCCCTTCTGTCCTTCCCATCCAATATGGAAAAAATTGCAAAACTTGGACCAAATTGCAATTTTGTAAAGCGCGGACCAAAAGTACCAAGCTCCAATCCCGTGAGACTAAAAATATTTTTTGCCCTTGGACTACACTTTCCCCATAATAAACATTCTCCTTTTTCAGGAATTTTGTTAATAATGTATATTTTGTGACATAGCATTTCCTTTCCAATATAATTCTTATCTAGAACACTTGGATGACCAACAAAGGAAAATGGTGGCAGAAAAGTCACCTCTTCGACTCCCAATCTAAACATTAGACTAATTTAAAATGGAAAATTTTGCAGCTGATACTATATAGTAACTTCAGAAGAACAGTTACAATAGACAAACCCACCCCACCCTACCGAACAAAAAAGTGTGATTGAAATAGAAAAAAAAGATAGATTGCAGCCAACGTTGTCGCTTCTCTGTCAAATCAAAGTTACCTTGTGCTTGAAGCTCTTGAACCCATTTTTTTGCCCGATCAAAGGAGGCCTACATAGTAAAGAAACTAATATTATGATAATAAACTATTGCATTTACAATTAAGTGTAATTTTTAGTGTGCTCGGCATCCAAAGATTTGGCAGAATTTAAAGCTTTATTCAGAAGGGATTTGAACATAAGGATTTCAAATCCACAAAGTCCATAGAATTGTTTGGATCATTTTCATTTTGTATGGATTTCAAATCAATTTTTGTGCAATTCCTTTTTAACTAAAATGGTGAATTGAGATCCACCCAATATTATAGTCAATTGAAATCCTTCCTCCAATGGCTTCCTCAAATCCAAATCCCTCAATCCAAATGAAGCCCAAGATTTGAAACCGTAAATCCTGTTTTGAGGGTTCAGATTGAGAAAATTGAAAAACTGGACTTCAATTTGACAGGAAAGTTTTCAGGTGTGTGCAATCTCAATGGAGAATGTTGATATGATAGGACTTGATATACAACTAATAAAAGATTTCTTGTAACAATATCCTCCTAATTTTCCAAAACATTCAAGGGCAAGAACATTGAAATGTCGTCTAATTCCAAACACAAAACCTGAAACTCAATTCCTTTTTTCTTTCCAGTTCCAGTTGCAAATATAATTCCATTCTAATGTGTTTATGAGTCAACTCAATTAATTCATGACAAAACATTCTTGGCAGTAAGATCATTCAGATTTGGCAAAAATAGAATCAGTGCATATGAAAAAAGCATCTAGTTACTTACTTGATTTGTTATGTCGAAAACGATTATGGCAGCTGCAGCTCCTCTATAATACATTGGAGCTAAGCTGTGGTATCTCTCTTGACCTGCTGTATCCCATATTTCAAATTTTACATTTGCATCATTTACAGCAACTGTTTGTGAGAAAAACGCTGCCCCTATAGTCGATTCCTACAACATCACACGAATTATCATTGTTTAGAATAATGATTTGTGTCTTATATCGATCCTATTACATTAATTTTAGACCAACCTGAAATTCGATAAATTGCCCTTTCACAAAACGCAACACTAAACTAGATTTTCCAGCTCCAACATCTCCAAGAAGCACCTGTTATAAAAGTTTCTAATGATCAAACTATAAATACAATAGTAAGATGCCAACTGTAATAAAAGGGGAAGCCAATATATGAGTATCACACAACTTAAGCATTTTGCCCATCATCGATATAGGCCAAATGACTGAACCTCACAATTTCTTGTCTTCTTTTCGTTTCAAGGTTTATTCTGATTAACATGTACAATAATAACCACAATCAATTGCATATAGACAAATGCAATTAAAACCTAATAGTTAATAACTTGGCCTCCAAAGGCCAAGATTGAAAATTCAAGAATTTCACGCGATTAATTTAATGATTTAAAACTAATACCTAGGACAGGCAATTCTAAATTGGTCAGGTTTTTCTAGTCGATTGTTGGCAACAACCTCCCTACAGATTAAGAAACGATCTTAATATTGAAAGTAAAAAACTGCAATTCACAAGAAAACTGGAATTCAAGAAGACCCAGATGAAAATATGCAATTAAGAATGATTAAAAAATTAATCATATCATCGGAGAAAGTACAAACCAGCTTGGCGTTGATGTTCTTGTTTCCGCTGGAGGCCATGAATCAAAGTCAGGGGACAAATCAATGAATTTTGATGTCGGTGTAACAAAAAATTGAAACTACTATAGGTTGAATTGATTGATAATAAAATTTAATACTCCGTAGAAAACAATTTTAGGTGAGGAGGGTTTGTAATGGGTATGAGTTGACGAAAAGGAATTACAATGTGAAGCAAAACCAAACCTATAACTCCTTGTCAATCAATTTACGATTCCTTGTCATTTCTAGAACTATAACTCCTTGTTCTCAATTTGCTACTCCCTTCGTCGCTTTGAAGAGTTTTTCTTGTGTCATGTTATATATTACTTTAGATTTTCAATAAAGCATTAATTACTCTTTTTCCATTTTTTACCCTTTATGCTCATAAATTTTCTCAAATATTAGTGGAGGACAATTAATTAAAAGGATATCTTAGTCTTTTTTATGTTTTTCCTCTTAGAATTCAGCTATATTCAATGGTTTTCTTAATTTGTGTGCATATATGTGAAAAGACAGATATTTTGAAACGGAGAGAGTAATATGGTTAGTAAAAGTAATTATTAAAGATTAAAACGTATAACTTGTTTTCAAAGGCAACTTGTAAGTACTTAATGTTGGTGGCGTTTAACAATCTGTGTAATAGAAATATACTCAACTATATTTCTTATAATTATAGTAATAAAAAACTATAATTCAATTAAATAACAAACAAAAAATTTATAATATAATTCTATATATAGAGAAACTTTAAATACTCAAAGTGGTGGAAATTTCTATTTTAGTAAGATCGTTTCAATTTAATTATAATTATTTTATATGAATTAAAAGAGTTTAAAAGAATAATAATAATAATAACTTAGTTCAAGTGTAAATAATGAATTTAATTTATTTGAATAAAATAATCAAAGACCTTACACTTTCAAATATAATCAGAATCGGTTAATTATATTATATATATAAGTATGGAAAGATTGAAACTTATAACTTAGTTTTTGAGGAAATTGATTCAATTTTGTTCACTCGAGAAAAAATTTAAACTATAAAAGTTTATACTTTAAAACAAAATTAAGTAATTATTAAATTAAATTAACTCACTGAATTGATATCGAAAATGAGAAAATACGAAGTTAGACTGAGGTTGCGGATGCAATTTCCTTAAGACAATATTTTCGAGGCTGCCTACGGTGCAATCAGTACTCCTCGGTAGTCTTCCAAGATACAACAGTCTTGATCCTTGTTGTTTTGCACGAACAAAAGGCCACGGGCGAGTTGGAACAAACAGAACTTCGACTAGAAAATTATTTAATTTGAGAAGTAGAGAAGAGAAAATAATTTGTACTTTATTTGCTGAAAAAATAGTCTGAAGAATTGGCTAGATTCCTCTCCTAGCAATTGAAAAATTGTTGTTGGAGGGTCACAACAGTTCGGATTTAAATTAAACAATGATTCGGTCCGAACGGGTGCCACCTGTTCGGTTCAAAATCCGACCAAACACACCCTTTCATTCAAAATTGGGCGGGCAACACGGATCCTTCTCGAACCTTCTAGAACTGGGTTTCGCGGATCCTGTTCGGATCACACGCGGATCCTAATCGGATCACCCACGGATCTTGTGTAAAGTTTGGACTTTAATAATTATTGGACCAAAATATAACTCTAGGCCCATTCCTACAAAAGCCTTTCCACTTTGAAAGCTAGGTACCATTTTTATAACAATTTTGTAGCTCAACTTTCTCCTTCTTTTCCATGTAATAATTAAGGTGTAATAATCGGATGGGCTCACAAAATGTCGGGCAGCCCGTTCTAATCGGGTGAAAAGTGGGCCAGACCAAGTTATCTATAGGATTGTAATTTGGCACCCCTCGTCCGATTAGAAAATAGTGGCCCAGATTGATTTTTCTATACCAATAATGCCCCTGATTTTGTTCGTTATTACAATTAAACCGGTGTCAATTAAATAAAACATCCAAAAATTCATTTTCCCACCCATCTTCCCTCTCTCTTCCTATCAGGTCACGATTGGAAATTTTTTTTCCCTCTTTCTTCAGCTCAGTTCGGCCATTGCTATTTGAGCTTCACCTTCTTCGATTTTTTAATTTCTGAAGTTTAGGGTAAGAAATTACTAACATTCGTCCTTATACATTGTAGGTTTCGAAGATCTCCGAGTATAATTGAAGACTCCGAGTTTTGTAGCCAAGGTAAAAATCTTGGGTTTTTCTTCTTTAGCTCGATAACTGGAACAATTGAGAGAGATGTTTTTTTTTTTTTTTTTTTAAGTTTGGGTTTGTATATCTCCACAGCTCCCGTATGTACTGCAATTTTGTTGTTCAATTTTCGATTTGTTATATCAAGTATAATTTTGTTCGGATTTGTTTGTCAATTTTTATTTTAGTGGGAAAAAGTTGCATGTGAATGTATTTGTTTGTCCATAATTTTGTGAATGGTTTTTTACATGTGAAGTTCACTGCTAGAGATTCAATTTTGTTAACACCGATTTTGATTATCAAATATTTTGAAGGTGAATAAGGTTAACTGCCAGTTTATAGTTATAGCTACTGCCACTTGATTGATATAGTTACCAAAATTTTATAGTTATAGCTACTGCCAGTTATAGTTTACAAAATTTTATTCAAGAAAATATGCTTGCTGCCACTTGATTGATTTGTTAATCAAGTTTTGTTCATGGATTTGTTTGTGAATTTTCATTTGTATGGGAAAAAGTTGCCTGTGAATGTATTTGTTTGTCCAGAATTTTATGCATGCTTTTTTAAAAGATTCAAGTGTATAGATATAATTGTGGTATAGAATTTTGTTGCTTATAGTTAAATTAGATACATCATGCATATCCGAACATTTGAGCTTTATATGGCGAAGTTGTTAAATCTTTTTAACAGCATTATGCGAATGGATCAACGAAGGAAACACCTCTTCATGTTGAGCTTCCATCAATTCTTTTGGATGGGTGTTTTCTTAATTTCACTACGAATTATTGCACACCACGCCAAGAACCAACCGATTCGGTATAGCCTAATACGTAGGAAGCGCAAGCAAGCGGAAAATTTACATTATATTTGTTATGAAGATACCATAAGGAGTAAAGACAACATACGTCTTAACACGAGTGCATTTGACAAGTTTTGTTGTTTGCTACATAACTTGGGGGGTTAAGGGATACCAAGTACGTTCCCATGCAAGAACAAGTTGCCATGTTCTTATCGGTTCTTTCTCACCACAAAAAGATTCGAGTTGTACGGACTGATTATCGTCGTTCGGGAGACACCGTGAGCAAGTGTTTCTACCGTGTACTTAATTATTTGCTAAAGCTCCATCCAATTTTTCTCTCTCAATCCGATCCGATAACAAATGATTGTGATGACACTAGGTGGAGTTGTTTTCCGGTAAGTTAGGTACATTTATGTTTCAAGCTTAAATTTACAAGTATTTTGCTAAGGATTGTTTTTGCAATTTTGACATTCTTGATTGTGTAGGGATGTATCGGAGCATTGGATGGAAGCTATGTTCCAGTTCAGGTTCCATTAGTGGATAAGCCGCGTTATAGATCACGCAAGGGTGTTATTTCCACCAATTTTTGCAGTTTGCTCGCGAAAAGAGGGAGAGGGGAAAGAGAGGAATGAAATCGGATTAGGGTTTCCTTCTTAGTTCATATACGCTGAATTGGACGGCTACGATTTGGACAAATGAAGGGTGGGATGGAGGTCTGAGACACATAGGATGTGAGGGCATTTCGGTCTTTTCCTTGTTAATTGGGCCAACCGATCACCTAATTCATTATTGGACACAATCAAGTTTAGCCCAATTGTAGTCTGCCGAACGAATTACTAATTATTGGACCAGATATGTAATCAGCCCAATTGAGTTATCTCCCCACAAAATAATTTACAAACCGAACGTTGCCTTAGTGTAATACTCACGAATGGGATAAAGGCTAAAAGCTGAAATGGATACACTTATTCGAGTCCCTTTGTCGGGCTGAGTAATGAAGAGAACTTATTTTTGAAATGTAAACTCTGAAAATTATTTGAAATAACATATGATTGAATTTGATAATATGCAATAAAAAATATTATTTTCTCATATTTTTCTTTTTGGAAAAATTAAAGCAATTGTCGGTCTTTATTTTGTACAAGTATAGAAGAAGGGTGAGTGGGACTTGAGGTAGAGGTGGGGTGGGGTGGATGCAGTGAGTGGTGCCTGGCTCGCTGTGATTGGAAAGGGAAAGGGCAAAGTTTTGAGAGTCTTTGCAGGAGGCAACAGGGCTGACACGTACCAATAATAATAATAATAATATTATTAACGCATAAAATTTAAATTTACTACTATAATAAATGGGCATGCATTCTGCAATTCATGACAATATATAGTATTATTGCCAGTCAAACTCTTGTTTGACCAGACTATTGCATTGCATGCCTTTTCCTAGGATCCCTCAACAACGGGTTAATTACATTCGGGTCAGATTAGGTTAAATTCGGATCTGTATGTATTTCTTTTAATTGGATTTACATATATATTGGTTTTCATGTTTTGATAAAGTGGCTGTAGAACTATAATTCCCAACAGACCCAATAATTAAGTTTTAACTAAAGAAAAATGAATTAACAATTACTAATACATATGGAGAATGGATTAATAAAAAAGAGAAACATGCACCACCAATGATCGATCATCGATCGATCAGTTATGTACAAACAATTAATTATAATGAATATATATATATATATGATGATTAATCTCTCTATAACTATTGATATATCATCATCATATATGTAATTAATTAGTATATTTTAATTGATGAAGAAATAGTAATTATTATAGTAGTAATTAAAAAGGAATTGAAGCAGAATAAGTAATTAAATAAAGTAGGTAGGTAGGTATTTTGATTTTTGAATTAAGGTTGGTTTTTGTGGGAAGCCAAAGCAAGAATAGAATTGGCGAGTTTGTTAATGGATTCCACAAGGCCGTTGATTCCTTGTCGATTGATCTCAGCCTTTGATTCTTCGATGTGCAGCCTTCTTTCATGCAGCCTCAACATCTCTCTGTGCCTTCTCTCTTCTCTCTCCTCACATGATTGAATCGCATCAGCTATCATTGCACCGCTCTTTGATATTGCCGTACCAACTTCTTCTAATCCTCCTCCGCCGCCGCTCCTACCTTCCCCACTTCCACCGCCGCCTCCTTTCTTCCTTCTCTTCGCCTGCAGCGACTCTGAATAATCACTAGTATCGGAGTCTGAAATGAAATAGTAACAAACTACACATTACATTTATTTCAATATTACCTACCTAGTGTTTGCTAATTAAAAGATTAAGTAAATAATCACTAGTGTTTGCAAACAAACTCTTTTAACTAAATAATTACAATATTAATTACAAGCATTAATAAGAAGAGTAAAATTGGTGAAAAATAATTAATTTTATATTGAACTCCTAAAATGATAAATAAAAGTAAACATTTTTTTCTGATCAAAGCGACAAATAAAAAAAATGGAGAGAGTACTTCATTAATAAGTTTCAATGTGGAAAACTAATTAAATAATAATTATACCCCTATATAAATGTTGTATTTTATTTGATTTAAATGTGAATACACTAGCTGTTGTTTACTATTAAAGAAATTAATAGGAATACACTAGCTGTTGTTTACTATTAAAGAAATTAGCAATAAATTCCTATTAACTTAAAAAATTAGTGATAATCACTCTGTTAAATTAGATACATACCAATAACCCTTGCAGTCAATTCTAACTTTTAAATGTGTAAAACGAGCTAATAAAATGTAAACAGTGAACTTTCATGGTAATAAAAATAATGTAGGGAGTTTTTCTGCCAGTTAAATAAAGTACAAGGGTGTTCTTGCATTTACTCACTGAGAATGGGTAAACTGCATTGTGTGTGTTTTGTATGGTGGGGAGGGGAGAGAGAGAGAGAAAGGGCGAGTACCTACAGAAGGCAACTGTTGAGAAAAGGGAAGATTGGGTGGGTCCACCGGCGATTGTACGGGCGGAGGAAGCGGTAGCAGCTCTGCCGGAGCCGGAGCCGCCGCCGCCTGAAGAATGGGTTGTTGTTGTTGAACTTGAGGATAATGACCTAATATATGATCCGGAGGAGCAGCACTTTTTTCCACAACCGCATTCGAACTCCCAGCCCCAGCACCACCTGCGGGCAGCGGTGGCCTTTGACCACCTTTTCTCTCCACAACCTCCACCAGAGCTTCATATATCTGAATCAACATATTAGAAGGCAAATGATTATTTTTCCTCTCGTTCTTTTCAATTCTCCAATAAGATTTGTCTTCTGCCGCCACTCTGTTTTCATATTCTCTAACTTTCTTGAAATCTCTCATCAAATTATCCCACTTATCATTGCACTGATTCTGACTTCTCAAACACCCATTCTTCCAACAGTAATCTTCTACCCATTTCCATCTCAACTCAGCTGGTTTGCCTCTTTCGGTACCGTCCCCTGTCCTCTTCATCCTTCTCTCATCGTCCATTTTCTTTGCTTCGATCAGGACCATTGTTTCTTCAAGGGTCCAGTTCCCCTTTCTGTAGTCCCGCAGCACATTATAACTATTCCTATTATTATTATTATTATTATTATTCCCACCACTCTGATTAGATACCGTCAGATCCATGCAAATTAATTAGATGAGCACGCACACAATGTGTTTGTGTTTTTGTGTGGGTGAAATGGTAATAGCTGTGATGATGAGAAAAAGTGAAAAGGAAGGCAGCAGTGGTGAGAGGGATGGAGAAAAACTGAAAAAGGGTCCTTTTATTATCTCCACTTTTATGGTCAAGATTGAATCTTTTCATCAAAAATGCTGGTGTTCAAAGAAAGATGAACTGGCAATCTTGATCCTAATTCAGGCAAAGAGAAAAAGAAAATATTTGTTTTTGTATCATTATTATGAATATAAATTGCTATCTACACTTGGTTATATTGAAAATGCAATGCAGATGAGGAGTGGAGGCAATTGAATTTGCAGTAATCACCATTATTTCTTAAAATCATCAAAAATCTAGAAAGCAAAAAGTTGAAATCTAAAACTAGTGATTTAAGTCACTACCCCCACAAACAAATTAAAGTGGTAGATCGAATAATTTAATTCAGATAGCTAGGCTAAATGGAGAGAGAGAGAGTATGGAAATGAAGTAAAAAGGCATAATGGCCATTATAAGAAAAGGCCAAAGAAATCCATTCAACCTGACACAATATATCACAACCCCAAGAAAATTTGTCACAGAGAGAGAGTGAGAGAGAGATATGAAATGGATTACAGCATTGATGCTGCATGGGATGGGAAGAGGGGGAGGGGTAATTCTTGCCCAAATAAGATCTGATAGAATTCATAACATTCTCAAAATAAGGGTAATATATTTGTTTTGATTTTGAATATATAACACTTAATCAATTAAAATATAAATGTATCACACTTAATTTATTCTTGGATGAGCTCGGCCAAGCTCGACTTGGATAAGAATTTGGAGAAAGTGAAAGGGATTGTGATGACTGAAGAATTTGTTTTGACCAATTACACCCACAAATTGCATGGCTAATTAATCCACATTCCACACTAGCTACCATAGCTTCAATTAGGTTTGTGAATTACGGTTGGTTTTGAGTCCAATCGTGCCTAAACTATATTCGACTCCATTTATAACACATTGAAGTTAGGTTTTTTCCGAATTTATTTTACTCTGTGTTCCTCAAATCTTGTCTAAATTTGACCGAGTTTCGGATTTATTTTTAAATAAAATAAAATCTATATTATATGAGAATTTTCATCAATATTTTTTTTCACACAAATTTATTAACGTTATATTTAAATTCAACTTAGCTTACGGTTCAAACTTTCTTCAAAACCTATTAAGCTCCAACATATAAATATATCAACTCTCACACATTTTACCACTTATTTCTAATGGTTTAACAAATCATGCATGTTGGAAAACCATGATATTAGTATTAATATATGTAATCAATTCATGTTGTTACATGAAATTATGCACAAAAATGAGATAAGACAAATCATATATTTACTACACCTAACAGCATTTTAAATTTTTTAGAACTCTAATTTCTCAAGATTTGTGTATACTGACAAAAACTAATTTCATGCATCTTATTTAATTAATTTATCAAAAACAAATCTCTAAAAAATCGTGGATCTGTAAGAACGTTTCATAAAATTCAAACAAACATCCTCCTGAGCTAAGGCCATCTCCAATGGAGATGGCCGGGGCCGGGGCGGGGTCGGGGGTCGGGAGGGAAGCAGTCTCCAGTGGGGGCTGGGCTCGGGGCGGGGCGGCGGGCGGGGTGGAACGGGCTGGGCGCAGGGCTCGGCGGAGCCCTGCGCCCAGCCCGGGGGTCGCGTGGGGAAGAAGACCGAAATTAGGGGCGCGTGTTTGCACGCGCCCCTAATTAAGTCAGGGGACGCCACTTGGCGTCCCCTGACTGGTCCCTTTTTTTTTTTTTTGTTTTTTTTTTAAAAATTGTTTATTTATTTGGTTTTTTAATAAATAAAAATAGAAAAAAATATATATATACTTAAATAATTAATAAAATTAATTTTCCCTATTAAATTAAATTAAATTAAATATGTAGAATTTAAATATTTAATAAACTTTATTAAGTATATTTATTGTATATTTACTAGCATTTAATAAATATATGTAGTCACCAATTTTTAATTTGATTATTTAATATATAAAATTATTTTTTTTAAAATTAAAATCATTAATAATTTATTAGAATTGTAATTAAATTTATTTATGGACAAATCATTAATAAATAAATAGCATTTTTTATTTTAATATCTTTTATTGTAATTAAAAATTTAATCATTTAACTACAATATTGGTGGTGGCTATATTTTTTTAAAAATACGGAATTAGTTAAAAATAAAATTAAACACTTATACACATAATTTAGATTAATACTTAATCTAAATTAAATATTTAAATACATACTAAAATAGACAAGAAAAGTAAATTCAAACAATTACATTCATGCTTAACCGTATTTTGCGTAAACATGGGCTATTAAGTCTTTTTGAAGTCTACGGTTGGTTTCTTTTGAACGAATTGCTTCATGACGCAGCATATAGTTATCCAACGTTTGCCTTCTTGGTTCAACATCTTCGAACGTTACTCCGCGATGATCATAGCTTTTAGCGCGTGCTCTACGAGACGTGCTAATGTCAGTATCATCATCGTCGGAGTCATCGTCTTTGTATTCGTCACGTTCGTCCTCCACAATCATGTTGTGGAGTATTATGCAAGTTAACATGATGTTGGACAAATCCTGCGTATGCCACCCCCTGCCGGGTTGATTAACGATTGCGAACCGACCTTGGAGAATTCCGAACGCTCGTTCAACATCTTTGCGGAATGATTCTTGATACCGCGAGAATACTTGTTCAGGAATGGTTCTCGGGTTTCTCACAGACTGGATTAGCGTTCCCCACTTCGGATATATACCATCCGCAAGGTAGTAAGGCATGTAGTACTTTCGATTGTTCACTTCATACCGAACTTCGGGAAGGTTACCAGAAGTGAGGTTGTCGAACAGAGGTGAACGACCAAGGACTGTAATGTCGTTCAATGCTCCTGGCACGCCAAAAAAGGCATGCCATATCCACGTGTCATGTGAAGCAACAGCTTCAAGAACAATCGTAGGTTTTCTCGACCTTCCAGAAAAACTTCCTTGCCATGCAGTTGGGCAATTTTTCCACGTCCAATGCATACAGTCGAGCGAGCCAATCATCCCAGGGAATCCACGTCGTTCCGATTTGTTAAGTAGCATTCTCAAGTCAGATTGCGTTGGGGCACGAAGGTACTCGTCTTTATACAAATCCAAAATGGTTTGACAGAATTCACGGACAATCTCGCACACAGTACTCTCCGCAACACGGAAATTTTCGTCGTTGGAATCGTGGGTGCATGCATACGCCAACGAACGCATCGCGATTGTTACCTTCAGAATTGGTGAAAACCCTGCTCGATGGGAGGCATCGTATCTTTGACGAAAGTATATATTTTTGCGCTCGCAATCCGCAAGGATACGGAGAAAAAGAGGACGCTTCATACGGAAACGGCGCCTGAATATTTCACCTGAATACAACGGTCTTTCGATGAAATAATCGTTCATCAGTTGTGTGTGTCGTCCTTGGTGGTTCCTGTCTAAAAATTTACGACCTGGAACAGAACCACCATGTACAGGCACAATTTCTGTTTGAGAATTCAAAAGTTCGTTGTACTGTTCGAGAAGTTGTTGATCTTCATTATCTTGTTCTTCCATCGTGTTGTTATAATCTTCCCAAAAATTATTTCGGGAAGAAGATGATTCGTCACCATTACCATCACCATAACCATAACCATAATCTCGGCCATAACCATAATCATAGTTGTGGTTCATCTTGAGAAAATAATATGAAATTTTTGATTACGGAATATTTTTGAAGAGTGAAAATTTTCTGAAGAGTGAATAATTTTGAAGAGTAAATGTGTTAAGTAGAATGTGAGACTAGATTATTATATAGACAAACGTTGCACCAGATCATAACCGTTCGATTTCTGCACCAGATCATAACCGTTCGATTTCTGCACCAGATCTCCACCGTTCTTTTTCTGCACGGATCTCAACCGTTCTTTTTCTGCACCGATCTCAACCGTTCTTTTTCTGCACGGATCTCAACCGTTCTTTTTCTGCACCGATCTCAACCGTTCTTTTTCTGCACCGATCTCAACCGTTCTTTTTCTGCACGGATCTCAACCGTTCTTTTTCTGCACGGATCTCAACCTTTCTTTTTCTGCATCGATCTCAACCGTTCTTTTTCTGCACCGATCTCAACCGTTCTTTTTCTGCACGGATCTCAACCTTTCTTTTTCTGCATCGATCTCAACCGTTCTTTTTCTGCACCGATCTCCACCGTTCTTTTTCTGCACCGATCTCCACCGTTCAATTTTTAGAAAATTACATAATACACCCTATAGCTTTTCCTATTTAAAGGGTGGTGTGCTCACTTCTGAAATCACACATCTCTCAATAACTTCCAATCTACATAAAAAAGAAAGCAATCATTTTAAGGCAATGTCGACAAAGTGGTCTCAAGCTGAAGATGTAGCCTTGACAAAGGCATACATAGAGGTCTCGGAGGACAACGTGGTAGGGGCAGGCCAACCACAAGATACATTTTGGGCAAGAACCATAACCATAATGTATGTCCTTCTTGAGAGTACTGGACATCAATATGAACGAAGATCAAAAGAGTCAATCACTAGTAGATGGAAAAAACACATTTGCAACAAGATGCAAAAATGGAACGAAGCACTTGAAAGGGCGAAAAGAGAGGTGGGAAGTGGCGGCCAATTAATGGACGAGGTAAATATTATGTTAATACTATGCTAAGTAATTATTAATAGGTTATATTAACTATTTTTTGTAATTTTTAGCATGAATTGGCATTGCGTCTGTACAAGGCCGAAACGAAGCAACATTGGTGCTTCCAGCACACATGGGATGTTGCAAAAGATTGGATCATGTTCAGTTCAACATCTGGAACGTCTCAAACACCTCCTGTTAACCCATCTCAACCAATGGGAGACTGTTATATTCCAACCCCACCACCAGAAACTCAATTTGAATCGGAAACACTAGGCGACGATGATCATCCCGAGACTCCCCACGTACCCCAATCGAGTGAAAGGTCTGAAAGACCTATTGGTAACAAAAAAGCCAAGAAGGGAAAAGGGAAGGCTTCGTCGAGTAGTTCATATGGAGGAATTCATGACTTCGAAAGGGAAAAAATTGCGGCCATGAGAGAAAATACACTTCTGGTAGAGGCTGGACGAGAGAGAAGGCATATGGAGAATATTCAACGTCAACGGGAAGAAGAAGCAGCGAGATTGTCAGTGACAATGTCATTACAGGAGGAACGGATTATGTCGATGGACTGCTCTTCATTCACTCCAGATACAAAGGCGTATTGGAGGAACAAAAGGAGAGAAATACAAAATAAAAATCTTCCTCGGGACTTATTTGGAGATTCATCGAATGAAGGAACCGACTGGTTTCAAAGCAGAAATCAGTAAAATGTTATATTTTCGTGTGATTGTCGTTTATTTAATCCGATGTTCTTGTATTTCCTTTCTTGTTTGTTGTATTTCCTTTCTTGTTTGTTGTATTTTCTTTCTTGTATTTCCTTACTTATTTGTTGTATTTCGTATTATGTATTAATTTTAATTTACTTAATTATTTACTCTCTTTAATTTTAATATTTTAATATAATTAATAATTTAATTACAAGTACTAATAATTATTACTATTATTAATATTAATATTAAAAACAAAATTAAAATCAGAATTATAGGTGAGAGTGGGCAAAGGAAAAAAATGGAAGTAATTCAATTCCGGAGCCCTACCATTGGAGACGACCAGGCAGGGCTCGGGAGGGGGGCAGGGCTGCCCCGGGGCTCCGGAGCCCCGGGGCTAGCCCTCTCCATTGGAGATGGCCTAAGCATACTATTGGGTTGTACGTAATGAAGATTAATTTAATTAAGGTAAAATAAAAAAGGAAAGAAAAAAAATAGTGTAGGAGTATATATACTGTACTGTATGTCAAAACTCAAAAGTTAAACCACGTGAGGCTGTAGAAATAGAAATCATGCTATGCTGCAGCTTCAAGTCCAAGAAAATACTATCACATTCGTCAATAGGTGGTATTCATTCACATTTCACACACTTTCCTTTCTTTCATTAATTAACACTTTCTCCAACAACATAAGATTTGGTGGACAGTGATAGTGCACTAATCATTTGCTTCTCCCTACCTCTAATTAATCAATCCCATCCCATGCATATATATATATATATATATAAAATAAAGTAGAGTGCACAAATATTAATGAAATTTAGTAAAATAATTATTAAAAGGGTATTTTTAACATTTTATCTTAAAAATTATTGAGTTTTTGTAATATAAATGTGTGTATTAATTTAGGATTTGGTCGAGGAAATTGAAAGGTTTTAAACTTTGTTATAATTAGGAAAATGAGATTTGTCGATTGTCAATTTAAATTCTGTGTACATGTCAGAAAGCATTTAAAGCGAGGGGAAGCCACGTCGTAGAACTTTTCTACTACTACTTTTTTATCCTGCCAGCTAGGACAGCAGAGTGGGCCAGATATGCCTTTGACTGACTCTGGGCCTTTGACCAAAAAGAAGGACGGTTTTATTGGGCCCACTGTAACCCCTGATTCGTCACTGTCGTTCTTAGTTCTTGGACTCTAGCCTGCCTCTTCCAAGGATACCAAAATACTACTCAGGGTATACTTGTAATATCACATTGTAACTCTCTTTATTGCTCATTAAATTATTACTCAATCACCCATTTCAATTTCAGAGTATGTATGTATGTATATGAGATTTATTTAATCACCTTAAATTTTACTTTCAAGTTAGGTATGTGAGATGAGAATTAAGAATATTTCTATTTCTTCTGTGCCTTGTGTACATTAGGACTAGGAGTCTATTGCTCCACGTTTATGCTAAATATTCTTATATATGCACACATGACACATGGAATGTAATAAATGTTTCATTTTTTAGAATTTTATTTTAGATCTTTTATTGAATTCGTAATGTCTTAGACAAATGTCCAACTCAGGTCTAAAAAGTTGTTCATAGATCCTACTTGCGCCGAAAGAAAGAGGCTTTCTTCTAAACATTTTCTTATCAAAAAGGAATAAAAGCCCGCCCGATATGAATGGAATAATTAAATGAGCCCATGGAAGAAGGGCTGAAGTTGGAAGTCGACGGCCCAATAGAAAACTGAACAGGGCTAGCTAAATCGGCCCTAAAGATAATGTACTCAGTACTCACATTAATTTCTTGTAGGAGAAATGATTTCGAAATTAATATAAGTATAATCATGTTATGTTAATTCACTAATTGGGTTAGTTTTTGTTATTTTTCCGATGAACAAAAAAAAAAAAAATGAAAGCCCAATATGAATAGAGAATTAGAGATAATGAAATGAGCCCATGAAAGAAACACGGACACTTTATAAAGACAATCTTTGCAGAAGTCGACGGTCCATGTAAAAAAGTAAATAGGCCCGAAAGAAAGCAGACACTCCAAAAGGACCAAAACTCAACATCCCAAATTAATGAAAACTTTACTTTATATAGGAATAGGATTTGGACGTTGGAGTATCAAATAGATAAGTCCAACCAGAAAAACACTGGAAAGCTCAAATGAAGAAATAGCCAACCTGAATATTTGAGACCAACCCCATAAACTTTTCAAACTTGTTTGCAAATGCTTATAACAAGTGATTTCTTTCCTAAAATTGTGACTTTTAAAATATTATTTGTTACTAATATGTAATTGTTGATTTATACCCTACTAAAAAATAATGTAAAAGTAGGTAAAAATTACTTTCAACTGCAAAACAAACAGTTAAATGTCGGGGATGATTAACCATATTTGAACAAAAACACGGCTTAGACTCCTATGAGAGGCGAAAATTTTCTCAACTGTTGGAAATACTAAGAAACTATGCCCTTGTTTCTTTAAGTTAAATTTGAAATAATTTTTTTGAAACACCAAATAAATTCAAAAAATAAATGATGTAGTTCTTTGTTTAAACTTTAAAGTTCTTTTCTGGTTAAGGTAAAATATTCTTATTAAAAATAAATGTGTGTAATATTTTAGCAGAAGGAACATACATATTGAAACATTTTATACTCGTGGGACCATAAATATAATTTAGCCTTCTTTCGTTTTTCTTTTTCACGAGTTTCAGTGATTTTTTGGCAGACCAAACAAGAATGAATTAATTTTATTTAAAGTTATCTCTAAAATAAGATATAATTATCAATCATATTTTAAACTTTACAACTTATTGAATTGGCTCTAACAATTCAAGATTCTCTAGAATGCTATTGTTTATTTTAACTAGAATTACTTAAACTATTATTGAGGTTCAATGTAATTATACTGATCAACTACGTTTGAAATATTATTAAATTATCCATGTTGTATTGAATTCATTATCAAGACCCTTAAGACATTAATTTCTTTAATTAAAAAAATGAATTTCTAAAATATATTTCTTCAATGTAATTATACCGATTTCAATTTCGGTGGGAAACTTAATGTTATTTCTCTTTCCCAAGTCCCGACACAGCTGCACTTTAAAAAAAAAAAAATTTCACTTCCTCTCCTTCTTTCCTTCTTCGATCTGCCCGCGGCCACCTCCTAAGTCTTCTTTCCTTCTTCAATCAAAGTGCACCAGGCAGCAACCGTACGTACACCAGGCAGCAACCGCGGCAACCACCTCTCCGATTACAGCAACCGTACGTACACCAGCAGCCCGTCCACACCGGCCGAACCTCCACCGGCGAAGTATCACCGTCGCCGTAGCACCACCGCCATTGTTGCACTTCCATTCTTTCTTCTATAGAGGTATATGTTCTTAAACAAATTACATATGCTTTTGTTCTAGATCTAGATATCTGACACAGTAATTTTTTCTTCAAGAATAATTCGGACCATGATAATTGGACATTGTTTATGAATCCCTCAAGTATTAGTTCATTAAGCTAATTAATCTTATTGGTTAGTGCTTTTTAATTATAAGCAACTGAATAGCCGAATAATTACAAGCTAGCTACTTTATTGAACATCACAAACATTCATTATTGATTAATCATTCAATTAGACAAACTTAAAATTCTTTTTTTGTACTGTAAACGTAATTACGTACAACTCTTTTATATATAGAGGTATCACCGCCTCCGTAGCGCCCACACCGGCCGAACCTCCACCGGCAAAGTATCACCGTCGCCGTAGCACCACCGCCATTGTTGCACTTCCATTCTTTCTTCTATAGAGGTATATGTTCTTAAACAAATTACATATGCTTTTGTTCTAGATCTAGATGTTAATTTGTGATAAATTAATTTAGTGGTTTTTGTAAGTCCCATTTGAAATTAGAACTTCATTTATGTATATAATGTTGTTGAAAATTTGATTGAGCCTAATTTTGATAAAAATTTGATTTAGGGCTTGTATTATTAACTTTTAGTTAGGTAGGGTTTATAATTGATTTATAATTTTAAAAGTGGAATATATATATTACCACCAATTCAATTTCGGTGGGAATATAAATTCCCACCGAATATTTCGGTCGGAAATGTGTCGGTCGGAATTTCGGTGGGAATCCGATTCCGACCCGACTTTTTCCCACCGATTTTTTTCGGTCGGAATTTCGGTCGAAATTTGATAATTCCGACCGATTTTTCCCAAAATCAGTGGGAATTTTCCTTATTTCTAGTAGTGATACCCCTAGATTGTAAAAAATCACAATTCACAAGAGTGGCAAATCGATTTAACCCGTTACTTCATCGATTTTACCCATTTTTTTCATAAATTTCGCTTTTTATTTTCACCGATTTAATCATTTCACTATTCTTTCGATTTCACCCATTTTTTTTTGTATAAAAAAGTATCGACATGTGTCGTAAAAAAAACGTGAGATAATTGTAATGAACAAAACATGAAGATGCTCGGTTAAATTATACTTGTAAAATCAAGGATAATTCTCCCTTTATCTTATTTCCAAAAATATTTTCAAGAGAGCGAATCAGACGAAAGCCCATTCTTTATACGGGTCTGTATCTGTTACGTCATAAATTAACCACTTGTTTGTTTTTCACGCAAATCTCATACCATTACACGTATTCTTTCCTTGTAGACATACCTAGCTTGTCTCTTCCTTTCTTCCTTTTTTCCTCGGCACTTCAATTCTTGGTCTTTTTTATTCTTCTTTCTATAGTTCATTCAAATTTATAGAAAGAAAATTAAAATTCCATCTTTTCTTTTCTTCTACAAACTCCCTCCTCGAGATGGTGGAAGATTCTTTTGCCACTCAACTGATTTCCAGCGACGGGGAATTCAATGCGGCGGGTATCCAGAATTTTATCAACTCCTTGAAGTTTCACGAGTGTGGACTGTCATACGCCGTCGTGGCAATCATGGGACCTCAGAGCAGTGGCATGTTTACTATGTTTCCCTTTCAATTTTATTATTATTATAGTTTCAATTTATTTTGGTTGAAAGGTGGTTTCTTGGTCAAAGTAGTTTTGGTAATTTTGAAGAATTGATAACTAAATTTGCAAGTATAAATACTTGACAGGAAAGAGTACCTTGCTGAATCATCTCTTTCACACCAACTTTAGGGAGATGGATACCTTCAGGGGAAGGTACTCTGAATTTGTGTTTTTGGGTAATCTTCTATTCTTCTTTAATAGAATAGAAACAAGTACTGTTATTGTTGAGACTTTGTTTGATCAGGAGCCAGACGACTAAGGGGATATGGATGGCTAAAGCTGTTGGTATTGAGCCCTTCACAATTGTCATGGATTTGGAGGGTACTGATGGTCGAGAAAGGGGTGAGGTACATTTTTTAAATTATTTAGTGTAAGTAATTAAATTGTGGCCTTTTTCCATATGGATAGATAATTATGCAAAACAAAACCACCTATGTCATAAACAATTAAAGAATGTATATATGTTGTTTAACTCGTTTCGTGTTAGCTAGAATTATCTTTGACAATCTTGACATTTTAAGGATTAGAATATACTGTATATATTCTTGTCATGTCATCCCTTATGCTAATATATTTTCAGGATGATACAACATTTGAAAAACAAAGTGCACTATTTGCTCTAGCAGTTGCCGACATTGTCCTGATAAACATGTAAGTTTTACAAATTTTAGCTCCATGGTTCTAGCCAGATATTGGATTTCGAAACATTATCATGTGCTTAGCTTTGGTTTAGTTTAGTTTGGGCTCTACACATTTGGTCCTTAAAATTATGAATTAGCACATTTAGTCCTCTAGGCATCCATTTTGTTCCTCAATTTGATTTTTATAAAATAAAAGTTACTTAGTGGCAATGATTTAAGCTTATTAGTATTAACCGCATAAAGTTCTTTTCACTCCCAAATTCAGTGAAATTTTCCCTGTCCGACTAAGTTTGTTTTTAAGTCCTGAAATATTTGAGCTCAAAAGAAGTAGAATTAAATTGAGAACAAGATGTACAGAGTCCAAAAGATAAAGGACCTTTTTGTTATGCTGAAACTTATGGGACTAAAGGTGCTATTTTGCCCTTACATGAAAATCTGGTCTTTTTGGATAGTATTTATCCATTATAATTATGAGTTTCACACCTTAGCAGCATCACAAGTTTGACAAAACCTTACATCGGTGCTGTTTGCAGGTGGTGCCATGATATTGGACGAGAGCAAGCTGCAAATAGACCACTTCTAAAAACTGTATTTCAGGTGCGTAGACCTTCACATTTAAGATATGCAAATGGCATAATTTGTTCTTTATTTTTACGATTTGTTTCACTCTTTTATTAGGTTATGATGCGCTTATTTAGTCCTCGTAAAACAACGCTTCTCTTTGTTATACGTGACAAGACAAAGGTACACTACCTACCAAGGGAAATTGTGTAAGGTTTTCTATATAGTCGTCGTTTCTTTCTTGAATTTATTAATCTCTTATATCCATGCAGACTCCTTTTGAGTATTTGGAGCCCGTTTTGAGAAAGGATATTCAGAAGGTGGATTTGTCAATATATTCTTTTTCCATTAAGTTGGCATCCAAAATTCTTTTAATTAAGACTTTCTTTTTCATTTTTTTCAGATATGGGAAGCGGTTCCTAAGCCAAAGGCGTACAAAGACACTCCTCTCAGTGAATTTTTCAATGCAAGAAATATGTCTAACTCATCATTTACTTGAAGTATTCTATTCTGTCCTTTGCTATTTCTTATTTGCTTGTCGTAATTCGGCTTGAAGGTGGAAGTTATTGCCCTGTCCAGTTATGAAGATAAAGAAGAACAGTTTAAAGAAGAGGTGGCTCAACTCAGGCAACGATTTTTCCATTCTATATCTTCCGGAGGGCTTGCTGGTGATAGACAAGGTGTTATCCCTGCTTCAGGATTTTCCTTCAGTGCAGAGCAAATTTGGAAAATTATCAAAGAAAATAAAGATCTTGACCTTCCTGCACACAAGGTATCCAATTTTTATTATTCTTCTTTGTCTTCTTAATAAGTTTGGGTCGAAAACTATAGTTTCATAAAGTACATGCAACTATTTTGCCATTAGGTCATGGTTTCCACCGTACGATGTGAAGAAATTGCCAACGAGAAGTTTGATCAGTTGGTATCTGATAAGGTATTTTTAATTCTATTCTAGCATTATAGTTAGAATAGTTAAATGGGCATAAGGTATTTTAATTATTTTCTAGCATTATAGTTAGAATAGTTAAATGTGCAACTGTTAGTTTTTGATATAACACAGGATTGGTTAGCTCTGGACCAAGCTGTGCAAAATGGTGCTATTTCAGGCTTCGGGAAAAGTTTAAACTCAATCTTAAAGATATATCTTTCCCAGTAAGTTGACAATGTTTAGATATCCGAGGATGGACTCACTTAAATGTGTTAATATAATAATTGTTATGCCAAGTACTTGATTGTGTTGTGTTTGGGAATTTCTTTGACAAACTATTCTAAATTTTAATTTTTCACAGATATGATTCAGAAACTATATTTTTTGAAGAAAGGGTGAGAAATGCAAAGCGACAATATCTGCAGTCAAAAGCATTGCAGGTGAGTTAACATGTCCTTAGATGAGGATTGGCTAAGCTTATTTATTTAGTTGATTAATTTGTAAATATTTGTGTATTTTTCAGTTGGTCCATCCGACTTTTATTACCATGTTGGGGCATCTGCGATCAAATGCACTTCACAATTTTCAGACCCGACTAGAAAACTCTTTGGATAGAGGAGAAGGATTTGCTGAATCGGTTCGTAAAGGCCAGCAGTCTTCTATGCTCGAGTTTGATCGAGGATGTTCAGGTGCAACAAAACAACATGTTCTTTCTTTGTGACCAAACCCAGTGAATGTGATGAATCATCTTAGGCCTAATTTGGGTGGATGGATTTGGAGCTTAATATTTCAAATTCATACCAACAAATTAATATCACTTGTTTGGATATAGATAAATTTGGTTAAGCAGAAATTTCAAACCAACCAAAATGGTGAATTTGAAATCCACCCAGTGTTGGAGTAATTTAAAATACTTTGTCATCGGACAAGTTCTTAGTGTATTTTTTCACCATTCCATACTTTCTCTGATTTCAGATTCTGCCGTAGAGCTGGCCAATTGGGATTCTTCTAAAGTGCGTGAAAAACTTGTTCATGATATCCAAGCTCATGCATCCCTCGTTCGCACCAAGAAGCTGTCTGAAATAGTAGCAGAATACGAGGTATATAATCTTGATTAATAAGAGTTCTATTTTCTTACATTTCCCAGTTGGCCAGATTTGTTATATATCCAAAATGAAAAAAATGAATGACCACAAAATACGAAATTATAAATAATTGGGATTTTTGCATATGCAGAAACGACTTTATGCAGCCCTGAATGAACCATTGGAATCCCTCTTTGAATCTTGTGGGACCGACACATGGGCTACTATCCGGAGACTCCTAAAACGTGAGAGTGATGTGGCTGTGTCAGCCTTCTTGTATGCTATTGCTGGTTTTGAATTGGACCAGGATACGGCTGACAAAATGGTGCACAATTTGAAGGAATATGCTATCAAGTTGGTTGAGAGAAAAGCAAGAGAAGAAGCTGGGAAAGTTCTGATCCGTATGAAGGATAGGTTAATTTGCGGCCTAGCTAACATCTCTTACTGAGTATTTTTTGCTAAGTTTATTTCTATTTATTATTGCTTATATTTTCGGGAATATTACAGATTCGCTAATGTCTTTAACCATGACAAGGATTCCATGCCAAGGGTTTGGACAGGAAAAGAAGACATTAAAGCAATTACGAAAGAGGCTCGTTCTGAGGTAAATATATGAAAGCATGCGGAAGTTAAAATCAGTTGTATATATTAGTAAAATTTTAGTGGACCAGAAAACTAGGTAATAAATTGCACTTTTGGTTCCATGTACATGACTACTTTTGCACTTCTGATCCCTAATCGGATGACAATGGGCAATAGGACCATAATTATTTTAAAATATTGCACTTTATGAACTCAGACAATATATCTAACATACCAAGGTTACTATTTATTGAAGTGAGCACTTAAATTATCATTTGTAGTCTCTAAAGCTTTTGTCCTCAATGGCTGTGCTGCGATTGGACGAGAGAAAGGATACTATAGAAAAGGTGCTTTTTTCTAGCCTCATAGACGAAACAGCACCCGTTCTTTTGAGGAACAGGGGCATTGGAGTTTCTGGAGACCCTCTAGCCTCAAGCACATGGGAAGAGGTATTGATAAATATGCATTATTTTTTGCCGTTTCATTATATACTCATGCGCGCTTATTTTGTGTCTAATAAAAAATGTATATATATATATATATATATATAGGTCCCTTCAGACAAGACATTAATCACACCAGTGCAGTGCAAAACTTTGTGGAGACAGTTTAAGGCAGAAACTGAGTATACAGTTACTCAAGCTATTTCTGCACAGGTAAATTCTCTAGAATTGAAGATGGCTAGTTCAAATATTGGATGTTCATTATTTATCAAAGGCGGAATCGCACTTTTAGCCCAAATGATTGGACCTTCAGCAGTTTTGGTCCTTCAAATTACAAATTCTTGATGACCAAGGAAAAATCATCCTCGTAGCTAGCTATTGGTTTTTTCCTCCAATCAGGAATATAAAAAGTGATTTATTTTTTATAAATTTTTTTCACAGGAGGCATATAGGCGAGGCAACAATTGGTTACCTCCTCCGTGGGCAATCTTGGCTATGGTTGTTCTTGGGTTTAATGAATTCATGCTTCTTCTAAGGTAACGCTGGCCTGATCGATACTTGTTTAATTTGTTTGCTGCTTAATTTTGTTTCACTACATTTTGATTATTTTCATTCATATAATAATTAATTTGTATTGCTTCTAAACTAAAACAGGAATCCTCTTTACATGCTCGTTTTATTTGTTACCTTCTTGCTTGGGAAAGCCATGTGGGTACAGATGAACGTTCCATGGGAGTTTCACAATGGCATTGTGAGTACATATATTTTGATTTTTTTTTTTTTTTTAATGTTCTACTATTTTGCTCATTTAATTAATGAATGATGATATATACTATTAGTAGTTAAAAAATATATATATATATATATATATATATGTATATGGTGAATTCAATTTTTTGCCCCTTCAGTTATATATACTAATTATCACTGATGCACATATACTATATAGTAACATGTACATACGTATATATTCACCATCAATTTAATTAATCATATTACTAATGAAATTGACACATTGGCTTGCACTGTTACCTGCTAATTAATTATGGCGACTATATATGTAAAATCTTGTACGTATTGTCTCAAAACCTCACAATTAATTTCATATATTTAGCTCTACAACCAAATTAATTATAGATATGTAATGAATTTGGTTGTAGAGCATGAGTTTTTTTATATATATTACCTTTTCAATGGCACATGCATGCATGAGTTTTTTATATATATTAGAATTTTTATAATAGGTCTAGTTCATGTTATTGTTGGCAGGTTTCTGGGCTTATTTCCGTCTCAACAAGGTTCTTTCTCACCATCCTGAATTTGATAAAACGTCTTACAGCTGATCACGATTAGTGGTACTACGACATGCATTCGATCAGTTTATGTCTAAAATGTATAGTATATATCGATAGCACCAGGCTAAAAGCTAGTTTATTTCATCGTCTTTGTCTTTATTAATTTTTACCTAAAACTCCGAGCCAGTCAAAAGTGAAGGGAACAAGTTAGATAAATGAGATGTATGGAACAACCTTCACATATCTATAATATTCGTCGTTGATCGGAAGCATTAATTAATTAATAAGATTATTTTCATTGGTCCAAGTTCAATTAAACCTAATTGCTTAAAGAAGAATTAGCTAGCGCGCGGGTGAACCTTAATGAATTTATCAATCAAATGGCCTTTTTAATGAATTATATAATTAAGTATATTGCATTATTTTACTATTTTATAGAAGTAATTAATACGTACAACCAACTGATCAGGCTGTAAAGAATTAATTAAGATAAGATGGTCAAATTTGTTTGTTGCGAATTCTCATGTCAAATGGCCTGCCTGCATGCGTCGTCACATGCTGCATCAACTAATTCAATTCGAATTCTTGTTGGATGGATGGGTGTTGAGTGACCACCTAGCTAGCTCGCTCTTTAAATCAAAATTTTGTTATGCTTTTTATTTGTACATGAATGAATGAATGTGGGACATGAGAGTTTATTGAACTTTTGTTAGCACAAATTAAATAAATATATATAGTATATATTTATGGATATATGGACACATATGCATGCATCCCCCCCACGTTATAGAAATAGAAATAGAAGTAGAAAGAGGGACAGAAAAATTAAATGAAATAATAATACGTGATGAAGAAAGAAAGTTGGGGTTGGCTATTTTGACTCACCAGCTGTTGGTGAGTCAAATGCCAGAAGTATTCTCGGCCGTTGGATCGGCCGAGATGATGTGTACAGAGCATATGGGGTGTACACACCCTACAAAAATGTCCGAACCCATTAAATTGGATGTACAGTACGATTTTACAAATTTACCCTTACACATTTTCGGAATTACCCAACTGCCTCTCCCATTTCACCTATCTCCTCCATCCCAACCACATCCCTTTTCCGAAACCCTAACAACCGCCGCCCCACTCGCCTCCTCCCTCCATAGCCGGGGTTGGACCAGAACAGCGGCGAGACTTCGCCGCCATTCTGGTCGCGACCAGAACAGTCTCTGGTCGCGACCCGAAGGCTGGCGAAGTGCCGCCTCTGTTGGTCGCGACCAGAAGGCAACGAAATCTTCGCCGCCTTCTGGTCGCGACCAACAGAGGCGGCATTTCGCCGCCGTTCTGGTGCGACCAGAACGGCTACGGGCTTCACCGGTGAAGCTTTCTTCACCGGTGAAGCTTCGTAGAAGAAGACATCCATTTTTTATTTTTTTTAATTTAAAATTCAATTTTAAAAAAATAGAGAAAGACATTAAAATATTTAATGATAAAATTGTTTAATAAGAAAAATGTGTCTTTTTAAATTAAACATGTTCAATTTAATTCTATATTTATAGACATAAAAATTAAAATTTGATTTAATTATTTTTTAATGTTCTTGTATTTGGCTTGAAAAATTAAATGTAATTCAATGATTTCAAATATTTTTAAAGTATCACAACACAAGCAATCAAGTTGGACCAAAATGTATCTATAACGGAAGAGGTGTATTTGATAGAATAGTGTCCTGCAAGCCAACTGTTTTGGCTGCATTTAATTAGTAATAATTAAAAGAACTATTCAATTCGATTAATAAATGCATTTTTATTATATGGTCAACTTTATCTTATGTAATAATTATCTACGCATAAGGATAGAAGTCCTTAGATCACAGGGCTATGGGACAACCCGTGGACTGATCTCCAAGGCCGTGATCTAGAACATATTCAAGAGTCGTAGAATCCAATCGAGATAGGACATCGTTGGATTCGGTTAGACTCTCACTAATGTGTATACTCCGATGAACTGGAGAACGCTGGGGTCCACGAGCGTGACTGGGATAGTCGATACACATAAGTGGGTGACTTGCTGGGATGGCAAGTGCACTGAATACCCCAATTAGGAAATAACTCATCATGGAAGCGGTAGTCGCATATCGGAGTTGAAGTTATTCCAATTTACAATAGTATACGAGGAATGATCCCTAAATACTTGAGGTGATAGGGTTTATCTGGTGCGAGAACGTCTATACTTAGATGTGAGTTCCGACCGACTGGAGATCGCCAGAAAGTCTCTGTGGATTCACGTTGGGTATAGAGGAACTCGTATGCAGGTTCATATCATCAACAAAGGATCCATTGACCCGACTTGATAGGTTGGGAAATTCTCCTATGGATTTCTGTGAGAAATTAATTCTGGTAAAATCCTTGGCCAAGGTATCTGACGGCTTTATGAAAGTAGCTCATAAAGATTAAGTCAAAGAGAATTATTTCGAGATCGGAATGCATAAAGTCAAAACAAATTAAAAGGGAACCGATGAAAAATCCATGCCCTTAAGTATTGACTGGGAGATCGATCGATGGAGAGATTATAGCGTATATGGAAATTGTAAATGATTAAAAGGTTCACTGAATTAATTCACCAGTGATTGGGCTCCATGGGCTTGTGGCCAGACATCGACCGTGGAGTGTGGGAGAATTCCCAAATTAGCAGGGGTGCTAATTTTGGAATGATCAGTCGACAGAGTGTTCGATTGATTTAGAGTATTTAATACTCGAGTAATTAAATGAATATTTAATTATAACCCACGGCCAATTATGTGGTGAACCTATGGGGGCATACACAATACACATGAAGCGAAAGCGAGGAAATGAAGAACAACTGAGTCAACTAAATCGACTGGGTCGATTGGGGTGACTGGGTCGACTGGGTCGACCCAATTGGAGCGAACGTGATCCAATTGGATTTGGATCAAAACTGGAAATTAAATTGGAATTTAATTTGTAAGTTAATTAATTAAATTGGATTTAATTAATAATGGGAATATTTAATTAAATAGACTTAGAGTCTAATTTAATTAAATGAGAAAGAAATAAATTAATTGGGCTATTTAATTGGGAATTAAATAAAGACCCAATTAATTAAATCTAGTATGGGCCATGAATTAATTAGAAGACTTAGTCTTCCAATTAAAAGGGCCATGGCCCATGTAGGAGAATTAGAAGACTTGGGAGTCCTAATCCTAGGAGGATTAGGATGATGAGATTCCTATAAATAGGAGACCTAAGGTCATATCTCAAATACACCAATCAAGAGCAAAAAGCCAAGTCAAGAAAAATACTCTCTCCCTCTCTCCCTAGAAATCGGCCGAACTCATCTCTTCCTTTTGGAAGAATTTTTCGATTTCGTTCTCGTTCCAATCTTGTTCTCTAATCCTAAATATTAATATATCCTATGTTCTAGCCGATTAGGATATATTATATTTCGTGATATTGTGGTGTATCAACTCGTAGAGGCGCAACACGTGGGGCGCTACAACAAAGCTTGGATCGACTTCTACCGAGGGAATAAAAGCACGACTTTGCTAATTACCAGGATTTGCTAGGAGACAGGTATAATTTGGATCTAATTATCCTTGTCGTTTTTATATTCATATATATACAACCAGTTTAGTATCCTGGCAAGATTCCGTAAGAGGTCCTTAAAATTTTTGTTTTCCGCTGTGCTAAGGGCTGTTTATCTTACCGAATCCCAACAGTGGTATCAGAGCCAACTCTGGTTTTGTATATATATGAATTTGCAAATTCTGTGGATTAAAATCATATGTTTGATTTTAGCTGTTGATTAGATTAACATGCATGTTAGATCTGTAGATTAGATCTGTTGGATAGATCTTTAGTTTTTAACTGGATTGTTAAAACTGTAATTTTAGATTCGTTATTGTTATCATGTTTTTAATTTTGGATTAAATTAATTAAAACTGTTGATTTTAATTAATTAAGGAATCAATAAATTGTTATATAAAAACGTATTGGGAACCGAAATCTGAAAATTGCACGGCAGTTGCACGACGATTGCACGGCAGACGCACAGCGATTGCACGGCAGTTGCACGGTGATTGCACGGCAGACGCACAGCGATTGCACGGCAGTTGCACGGCGATTGCACGTCAGACGCACAGCGACTGCACGGCGGTTGCACAGTGACTGCACGGCGGTTGCACAGCGACTGCACAGCAGCTGCACGTAAACTACACGCGTGCGATAGTGGAAAATTAGGGTTTCGGGAATTTTCGTTTTTGGATAATCTTGAACAAAATCTTAGAGATTTGGTTGTTATGGAATCTTGGTGAATCTTGGATTAATCTTAGAGATCTAATTAACAAGGAAACTTAGAGTTTCATTTAAGATAAGACATTTAATTAAAATTAATGTCTTCCAGTTAATTACCAAGATTAAAGATCTTAGAGATCTTATTAAACAAGGAAACTTAGAGTTTCATTTGTGATATGACATTTAATTAAAATTAATGTCTTCAAGTAAGTTACCATGATTATAGATCTTAGAGATCTAATTAAACAAGGAAACTTAGAGTTTCATTTGTGATAAGACATTTAATTAAAATTAATGTCTTCAAGTAAGTTACCATGATTATAGATCTTAGAGATCTAATTAAACAAGGAAACTTAGAGTTTCATTTGTGATAAGACATTTAATTAAAATTAATGTCTTCTAGTAAGTTACCATGATTATAGATCTTAGAGATCTTATTAAACAAGGAAACTTAGAGTTTCAAGATAAGGATAGATAATTAAATTGGATTTTATTTCTATCTTTAATTAAATTGCAAGATTCGATTCCTTGATGCTCAAGCAAGAGCATAATAGTCCTTTTTAATATTGGACAATTCAAAATTAATTATATGAATAATATTTCGAATTAAAATTTAAAGAAGCCGGTAAATTTACATTATTGCCCTTATGTGAATTTATGCATGTTCTTGCTTGAATATGTGGATTGATCGAATTACCCTTAAGTCCTGTGTAGTTTTTGGTTTATTTTTATGGGTTGTAATTAAATGGGCCAGATTGGTGCCCCTTGCTTGCGCAATTAAAATGTTATAGAATAGGGCCATTATAAGTTAGACTTAGTCTAGGCTTGGAGCCGAGAAGACCTCATGAAGACTTGGAGATCCACATGGAGGCCCATTACCATGTAGGACATGGAGGCCCAATTCAATACATGGAGGCCCAATCAAGGAGGATATTACAAGAAGGCCCATGCATGTATGGGTTTGAAAATTGTAATAGTTAGGACATTTAATTTTCACCCTAGACTGACCAATTGATCCATCGCATGGCTCGTGATGGATCGCATAGGATGGGCAATCGATCAATCATATCTTGCTAGGTGATGTATGTTTACTTATTATTCTTTGATGTATGTAATGCATGCTTAGAATAGATAACGTAAACAAGATGAAGCATAATCTGATGAGACCTCGCACAAGAAATTTGATAAAACCTCCAATTGAAACTAAAATTCAATTATAATATTAAATCGTAAAACGGGCGCATAGAATGGTGTTTATGGTCCGAGCCTATCCAATTACTAGGTCTTAGGCATATCGTATGAATATATCTCGATGTCTCACGAGTCGTGGGTCGAGTTATAGGAAGATGGTATGTCTATTGCCTCGATGCACAGTTTAGTGCCAAGGGAGGGGATAGCAAGGTTTTAGGCGCTGTCTCACGAGTCGTGGGGCGTCTAGGATTGAACTTTTTCTCTTCACGAGTATTGGACATGATTTAACGCGAGTAAGTATGGATGTCTCACGAGTCGTGGGTCCATACCGAAAAACGAGGCTAAATGAACTCAAGGGTTAGCTGCGATGGTTAACCGGTGACATGTTCGCCCACCAAGTGGATCAATTGGTATGGCCAACGAGTCGTGGGTACTGAGCGATTGCATTTGGGCCTTGAGCCCATTAGGAAATTTTTATTTCCCGAACCTTATGTGGGGGCATAAGTATTCGATAAAAATAGTGGGAGTAATTTACAAATAAAAACCATGTTTGTAAATTATGCATTGATATTAATCTGCCGCGTATTTATTTCTTTTATCGTCATGTTTATGATAGTTTTTCATAAGTGACATATCCTAGAATATTTACCATCATACTTGAATCAAATAAATTGACTGAACCCAAATGAATTTTGAATGACTTCAAAACTTGAGAAATTATTCTCAAGTCCAAGCAAGGACTCATCTCCTTACAAAGATTTCATTGGTTATCCTTTCGAAGTTACGCTTCGACTGGAATGGTGATAGGTTTCACCAAGCTGCCTTTTTCGAAGTTACTCTTCAAATAAGAAAGGTGATTAGTTTCACCAATGGGTTGAGGATGGTTCTCAAGCCCAAATTTTCTTGAAGGCAAACATGAAGTCTCCCTTAAATGGGAAGTTAGAACATCTCGTTGAAAGGCCCCCAAAAGGCTCGAGAGATGGATGATGAGGAATGGATCCTCTCTGAAGGGAAATAACCTTAGAGGTTTTTCTGTAAGGATGATAAGTTGAAAAGTCAATCAAAATGGTTCTTCCATGGATTAAGATCAAGGGAAAGAAGAAATTGAACATACTCATCCCGTAAGGGATGATTAAATTTTATTGAACTTAACCTTATGGTCAAGTAATGCATAAGGGTGTTGGACACCTGATGAAGTACTCATTGATGCATTGAATGCATCTAAAGCCATGAATTATTTAGATCGTTAGAATTTGCTTAGACCATCCCTTGTCTTAAGGGATGTGATGGTTCCATAATGGTTGGAACTGGTTGCGCTATAAGACCTATACGCAAAAAGTATGCATAAGCAAAGGGGTATGAATACTCATATAACGACTAAATATAATATGCATAGTCAATAAAATATAAATAATCAAGATTCCACACACTTGAGTCGTTGTGTAACCGAAAGGCGATACACAAGCACTAAAATAAATTTCCGAATTAAAGATTCAAAAGATTGAGCTCGACTAGGTCGAGCTTGACAGGGACGCTAGAAATAGTAACCGACTTTCGAATCTTACTTAAACGGAAATCAAATTTAGTAGTTGGTTGCTAGGCAACCAAAAGGAATAAACAATTGTAATGGATTTAATCCATTTAAAAGTGTGTGAAAACACTAAAGCATTAGTGGGAGATAAGGCGTCTCTTGTACCCTCATGGGTAAAAGTACGTTGTGAAGTACAATTCCAAATTATTTTGGAATAAAGAAGAGAGCCTAATCAATGAAAGCATGTAAGAGATTTGGATCGATTCAAAATCAAACATGCATTGGCAAATACGCCATTGATTATTTAATAGAGAATTAGATTCTCAAAATGTAAGACCCGCTCGAAACATCGTCAGTTGTCGAGCATTCTGGACATGAAAATGTCCATTAGGAAATCTTACATGTAAATTCCTTATTCAATCAATTATAACTTGATCGAGAAAATCGAAGATACTGAGCTAAGTATCTATGAAGCCAGTTCCAAAACATATCAAGTGATATGGGTTTTGGTATTGTACCTTCATATGCATTCATGCGCATATGAGGTCTCCCGCTTATGTGAATAAGCTAGTGGGAGATAAGATGGAAATAAAGTCCATCTTATGCATTTCGTGGAGTATCCAAAATCTCAATAGGATACGAGTTCTATGTTCCTCTAAGACAAACAACCTTTGTCTCTAGGAAAACGAACTTCTTGGAGAAGGATTTCTTGTTGGACAAGAAAGAAAACAACATAGAACTAGATGAGGTTCATAAAATCGACCCATCACCACAGGCAGTGGGAGAACCCGAGCATGAAAATGAACCAACTAGTACACATGAACTTTGAAGGTCAGAAAGACAACGTAGAGAACCCGAGAGGTACTACGATCTGCTGCACGAGACTGGACAGTCTCTAACCGACCCAAGGACTTACGATGAAGCTATGTTGGACATAGACTTGGGAAAGTGGCGCGAAGCCATGGAATTCGAATTGGACTCCATGCACTCAAACAAGGTCTGGACCTTGGTAGATCCACTAGTGGGAGTGACTCCCGTGGGTTGTAAGTGGATCTATAAGCGAAAGCTAGGAGTGAACGGAGAGGTGATAACCTACAAGGCGCGACTAGTGGCAAAAGGATACACTCAAAGACCAGGCATTGACTTTGAGGAAACCTTCTCGCCCGTCGCAATGCCTAAATCCATTCGAATCTTGCTGGCCATAGCTGCGTGGTATTAACTACGAGATATGGTAGATGGATGTAAAGATCGTCTTTTTCAATGGAGACATTGATAAGGAGATCTACATGCAGCAACCAAAAAGGATTTACATCCAAGGGAGATGAGCACAAAGTGTGCAAACTCCGAAGGTCCATATATGGACTTAAGCAAGCTTCCCAAAGCCGGAACATACATTTTGATGATATAATCCAAACCTTTGGATTCGTCAAAAACGTGTTCAAGAAGTGTGTGTACAAGAAAGTTAGTGGGAGTACAGTTGAATTTTTATGCTTTATGTTGATAACATTCTGCTCACTGGAAATGATGCAAAAGTGTTATCCGAAACGAAAGCATGGTTTTCTACACAATTCTCAATGAAGGATTTGGGAGAAGCATCCTTTGTACTGGGTACAAGGATCTACATGGATAGATCAAAAGGACTGCTGGGCCTCTCCCAATCAAAGTACATAGATAAAATACTGAAGACATTCAGTATGGAAGAATCTAAGAGATGATTGCTTCCGATGAGACATGGCATTGCTCTCTCTGAGTCTATGGTCCCAAAGACCTCTGAGGAGAGAAGCAAGATGTCTAAGATACCACATGCCTCCGCGGTAGGAAGCATAATATGGTATGTTATGTACAAAACCAGACATAGCGTACGCCCTGAGCATAACTAGCCGCTATTTGTCTGACCCAGAAGAGCAGCACTGGGTAGCCGTAAAGTCAATTCTGAAGTACCTGAAAAGGACTAAAGAATTGTTCTTGGTATACGGCGGGGGAGAATTGAAATTGGAAGGCTATACTGATTCTAGCTTCCAATATGATGAGGATGATTTCAAGTCAACATCTAGATATATCTGCCTCAAAGGTGGTGCGGTGAGTTGGATACTACCGCAAATTCAACCACCGAGGCATAAAATATTGTAGCATGTGAAGCTGCAAAGGAATGTGTTTGGATGAAAAACTTCATCCAGGAATTGGATGTGATACCTAGCATTGCTGAGCCCATTACTATCTTCTGTGATAATAATGGAGCAATAGCGCAAGCAAAGGAACCGAGATCTCATCAGAAATCCGAGCACGAAATAAGACGATACCATTTGATATGTTATATCATTGGTAGAGGAGACATAAAGATGGAATGTGTCACCTCAAAGAATAATACGGCGGACCCGCTAACTAAGCCATTGCCTCAAAGGCATTCGAGAAACATCTGTCTAAGATGGGAATCAGAAGTATGAAAAGTTGGCTTTAGTACAAGTGGGAGATTGATAGAATAGTGTCCTGCAAGCCAACTGTTTTGGCTGCATTTAATTAGTAATAATTAAAAGAACTATTCAATTCGATTAATAAATGCATTTTTATTATAAGGTCAACTTTATCTTATGTAATAATTACCTACGCATAAGGATAGAAGTCCTTAGATCACAGGGCTATGGGACAACCCGTGGACTGATCTCCAAGGCCGTGATCTAGAACATATTCAAGAGTCGTAGAATCCAATCGAGATAGGACATCGTTGGATTCGGTTAGACTCTCACTAATGTGTATACTCCGATGAACTGGAGAACGCTGGGGTCCACGAGCGTGACTGGGATAGTCGATACACATAAGTGGGTGACTTGCTGGGATGGCAAGTGCACTGAATACCCCAATTAGGAAATAACTCATCATGGAAGCGGTAGTCGCATATCGGAGTTGAAGTTATTCCAATTTACAATAGTATACGAGGAATGATCCCTAAATACTTGAGGTGATAGGGTTTATCTGGTGCGAGAACGTCTATACTTAGATGTGAGTTCCGACCGACTGGAGATCGCCAGAAAGTCTCTGTGGATTCACGTTGGGTATAGAGGAACTCGTATGCAGGTTCATATCATCAACAAAGGATCCATTGACCCGACTTGATAGGTTGGGAAATTCTCCTATGGATTTCTGTGAGAAATTAATTCTGGTAAAATCCTTGGCCAAGGTATCTGACGGCTTTATGAAAGTAGCTCATAAAGATTAAGTCAAAGAGAATTATTTCGAGATCGGAATGCATAAAGTCAAAACAAATTAAAAGGGAACCAATGAAAAATCCATGCCCTTAAGTATTGACTGGGAGATCGATCGATGGAGAGATTATAGCGTATATGGAAATTGTAAATGATTAAAAGGTTCACTGAATTAATTCACCAGTGATTGGGCTCCATGGGCTTGTGGCCAGACATCGACCGTGGAGTGTGGGAGAATTCCCAAATTAGCAGGGGTGCTAATTTTGGAATGATCAGTCGACAGAGTGTTCGATTGATTTAGAGTATTTAATACTCGAGTAATTAAATGAATATTTAATTATAACCCACGGCCAATTATGTGGTGAACCTATGGGGGCATACACAATACACATGAAGCGAAAGCGAGGAAATGAAGAACAACTGAGTCAACTAAATCGACTGGGTCGATTGGGGTGACTGGGTCGACTGGGTCGACCCAATTGGAGCGAACGTGATCCAATTGGATTTGATCAAGACTGGAAATTAAATTGGAATTTAATTTGTAAGTTAATTAATTAAATTGGATTTAATTAATAATGGGAATATTTAATTAAATAGACTTAGAGTCTAATTTAATTAAATGAGAAAGAAATAAATTAATTGGGCTATTTAATTGGGAATTAAATAAAGACCCAATTAATTAAATCTAGTATGGGCCATGAATTAATTAGAAGACTTAGTCTTCCAATTAAAAGGGCCATGGCCCATGTAGGAGAATTAGAAGACTTGGGAGTCCTAATCCTAGGAGGATTAGGATGATGAGATTCCTATAAATAGGAGACCTAAGGTCATATCTCAAATACACCAATCAAGAGCAAAAAGCCAAGTCAAGAAAAATACTCTCTCCCTCTCTCCCTAGAAATCGGCCGAACTCATCTCTTCCTTTTGGAAGAATTTTTCGATTTCGTTCTCGTTCCAATCTTGTTCTCTAATCCTAGATATTAATATATCCTATGTTCTAGCCGATTAGGATATATTATATTTCGTGATATTGTGGTGTATCAACTCGTAGAGGCGCAACACGTGGGGCGCTACAACAAAGCTTGGATCGACTTCTACCGAGGGAAGAAAAGCACGACTTTGCTAATTACCAGGATTTGCTAGGAGACAGGTATAATTTGGATCTAATTATCCTTGTCGTTTTTATATTCATATATATAAAACCAGTTTAGTATCCTGGCAAGATTCCGTAAGAGGTCCTTAAAATTTTTGTTTTCCGCTGTGCTAAGGGCTGTTTATCTTACCGAATCCCAACAGTATTTTGATTACTATATGAAATTATAATTTATTTTATAAACGGAGAATTCAAATTTAACAACCATATTCAAATTTGTTGATTTATTAAAATTTAACAACTAAAGAAATTTCACTAATTAACGTTTTACAGATGGATTAATGATAATATATGTGTAGATTCTCCGTTTGGGGTTATTTGTGAAAAAAAATCATCGAATTTCACAAATTAATGATTTACGGAGGGGTTAATGATACTATAAGTGTAGGTTCTCTTTTAGGGGTAATTTGTGACCAAAATCAATAAATTTCCTTAATTCAACTATTTGGGAGGGGTTAATGATACTATAAATTATCGATATATTTTCAAATTACGAAGGACTCAAATTACGAAGGACTTAGTGTTAAATAACCATCTAATAGACAATTTGATCGAAATAATGACTTAATCATCAAATTTAAAAAAAAAATTGAGATATATTTTCAAATTACGGAGGACATAGTATTACATAACCATTTAATAGACAATTTGATCGAAATAATGAACGAATCGTCAATTTTTTTTTTTTAATTATTGATATATTTTCAAATTACGGAGGAGTTTTTGTTACATAACCATCTAAAAGACAATTTGATCGAGATAATGATTGAGTCATTAATTTTTTTTAACATTATCGATATATTTTTAAATTACGGAAGACTTAGTGTTACATAACCATCTAATAGACAATTTGATCGAAATAATGACCGAGTCATCAATTTTTTTTTAAAATTATCGATATATTTTCAAATTACGGAGGACTTAGTGTTACATAACCATCTAACAGACAATTTGATCGAAATAATGACCGATTTTTTTTTTAAAATTTTCGATATATTTTCAAATTACGGAGGTATTAGTGTTACATAACCATTTAATAGACAATTTTATTGAAATAATGACCGAATCATCAATTTTTTAAAAATTATCGATATATTTTCAAATTACGGAGGTATTAGTGTTACATATTTAATAGACAATTTTATTGAAATAATGACCGAATCATCAATTTCTTAAAAATTATCGATATATTTTCAAATTAAGTGTTATATAACCATCTAATAGACAATTTGACCGAAATAATGATCGAATCATCAATTTTTTTAAAATTATTGATATATTTTCAAATTATGGAGGAGTTAGTGTTACATATCCATCTAAAAGACAACTTGATCGGAATAATGACCGAGTCATCAATTTTGTTAAAATTATCTATATATTTTCAAATTACGGAGGACTTATTGTTACATAACCATCTAAAAGACAATTTGATCGAAATAATGACCGAATCGTCAATTTTTTTTAAAATTATTGATATATTTTCAAATCACGGAGGAGTTAGTGTTACATAACCATCTAAAAGACAATTTGATCGGAATAATGACCGAGTCATCAATTTTTTGAAAATTATTTATATATTTTCAAAATACGGAGAACTTAGTGTTACATAACCATCTAATAGACAATTTGATCGAAATAATTAAAATTATCGATATATTATCAAATTACGGAAGACTTAGTGATACATAACCATTTAATAGACAATTTGATCTGAATAATGACCGAATCATCAATTTTAAAAAAATTATCGATATATTTTCAAATAACCATCTAATAGATAATTTGATCGAAATAATGACCGAATCATCAAATTTTTTTTTAAAATTATTGATATATTTTCAAATTACGGAGCAGTTAGTGTTAAATAACCATCTAAAAGATAATTTGATCGGAGTAATGACTGATTCATCAATTTTTATAAAATTATCTATATATTTTCAAATTACGGAGGACTTAGTGTTACATAACCATCTAATAGACAATTTGATCGGAATAATGACCGAATCATCATATTTTTTTAAATTATCGATATATTTTCATAAATTATTGATTTATGGAGGACTTGGGTTAATTGTGACCAAAATTAAAAATCTTCATAAATTATTGATTTACGGAGGACTTAAAGATACTGACACACTTAGTTCTCCGTTCGGGGTTAATTGTGACCAAAATTAAAAATCTTCATAAATTATTGATTTATGGAGAACTTAAAGATACTGACACACTTAGTTCTCCGTCCGGGATCAATTGTTACTAAAATTAAAAAAAACTTCACAAATTACTGATTTACGGAGGACTTAAAGATACTGACACACTTAGTTCTCCGCTCGGGTCAATTGTGACCAAAATTAAAAAAACTTCACAAATTACTTAACCATCTAATAGACAATTTGATTGAAATAATGACCGATTCATCAATTTTTTTAAAGTATATTTTTAAATTACGGAGGACTTAGTGTTACATAACCATCTAATAGACAATTTGATCGGAATAATGATCGAATCATTAATTCTTTTTAAAAATAATCGATAGATTTTTAAATTTCGGAGGACATGATGTTACACAACCATCTAATAGACAATTTGATCGAAATAATGACCGAATCATCATTTTTTTTTTAAAATATTGATATATTTTCAAATTAAAGAGGAGGTAGTGTTACATAACCATCTAAAAGACAATTTGATCCTAGTCGATATATTTTCAAACTATGAAGGACTTAGTGATCGAAATAATGACCGAGTCATCATTTTTTTTAAATTATCAATATATTTTTAAATTACAGAGGACTTAGTGTTAAATAATCATCTAATACACAATTTCATCGGAATAATGACCGAATAATCAATTTTTTTTAAATTATTGATATATTTTCAAATTACGGAGGAGTTAGTGTTACTTAACCATCTAAAACACTATTTGATAAATAATGACCGAGTCATTAATTTTTTTTTAAATTATCGGTATATTTTCAAATTATGAAAAATAAAAAAAAAACAAATTAAATGATTTTGTAATTTAAAAAATGGATTACAATTTTAAAAAAGGAATTAAAAAAAAAAAAATTCACCATCTTCAAAAAAAAAAAAATGTTTAATCACCATCTTTTCCACGAAGCTTCCTTCACTGGTGAAGGAAGCATGGGCTTTTCTGGTGCAACCAGAACGGCGGCGGAACTTCGCCGCTGTTCTGGTCGCGACCAGAACGGGGGTGAGTTTAGCCACCGTTTTGGTCGCACTAGAATGGCTCTGGGAGGGGGCCGTTCTGGTCGCGACCAGAACGGGGGTGAGTTTAGCCACCGTTGTGGTCGCACTAGAATGGCTCCGGGAGGGGGCCGTTCTGGTCGCACCAGAACGGCGGCAGAACTTCGCCGCCATCTCTTCCAACGAGAACGACAAGGTGGGGGAAATTTTAGGGTTTGAGATTTTTTAATTTTTTGTAAGGGAAAAGGGTATTTTGGTATTTGCATATCTGAAGATAGGCTCATACACAATGTTTTGTTGGTGTTGTACATCGACACGTGTCAATACCTGGTTGAGTCGTTCGTGACTCTAAATGAAGGGTGAGTCAAAATAGACCACCCCAAGAAAGTTGGAATGAGTTCGAGACATTGCCTTGCTTTCTTGCTTGCTTTACAAGGATAGTAAAGAGCAACGACTATGTTTGGCATCAGCTAGCAAATCTCCTATCTTAATTAATTTGTTTGTTTGGCTTTGACTCAGATCTATCTGCACTTTCCTTTAAACCGGCCTACACAAAAACATAATTTCTACTCACTATGGAATGGATTACCAAATAATTAATTAACAAAAAAAACTTAACAGATCTGATCTAGGTAATTTAATACTTCTTAAATACAAGATTCAACAGATCTGATTTGACAAAAATATATAGACTTATATTACATAGCGTCATTTAATTTGAATATTGTATATATGGTGAAACAATCAATTTGAGATTTTGAGTTAGTTATTGATCTATATAAGTTTAATTTGTGTTAGATCTGATGAAAATTTGTCTCATCCTAATATATTTAACAATCAAACTGACTTCAAATATAATTTTAAAATAAACAAAATAATATTAAATAGAAATTTAATAATAATATTGTTGTTAAACATGTCAAACTCCAGTACACAATTAGCAAGATCCAATAAAGATTCAAAAATTTTGCTTGCACGTACTTTGAGCGCCTTTTTGACTATTTAAATAGTGACTTGAGTGTACATTATAAATATTCATTCCTCCTCGAGCTAATACGTACAAGTTTGAAATCTATTTTTATAATATTAAATGCAGGTACACGAATATGGGTTTTTTTCAATTAGGTCAATAAATATTAGTAGTAATAGTAATATACTACTGTATTTTGCATTTATTTGTGCCAATGAACTGGACCTATCTTCATAAATGTGAAAGTACTGTATTAATCATATTTAAGTAGCTAGGAACTTGTTGAATTTTAAATTGTTGCATGATTTTGGGTGATATTTCCCTCTGTTTCCAAAATTTTGAAACATTATCCCCTAAAAATTTGTGTGGCCGACCATATATGCATTCACTCTCCCCTGAAATAAAAGGTCAATAAAACAATGATTAATTCAGAGAGAAAATTATTTTTTGGGGTTAAGAATAATAACTTCGGTATGGGAGTAACAATTACTTTCTTTATCCCAAAAAAAAAAAAAAAAAACTTTGTAGCAGTAAGGGTGAAAATCAAACTAACAACTCGGCTGAGTTTGATTATAGAGATTTATTTAAGGTTTATTTATTATGCATATGCATATCAATGGTATTGTTATACTTTGATCGAATCATTTCGAACTCAATTATCTCTTTTTACAATTTTATTTTCTAGAACTACTATTGTATGGAAATAATAATATGATACCAATAATTACTCACAAATTCTTTTTTAAAAAAAAAAAAAAGTTTCATATTTTGCACCTTCGTCTAGAATTCAACACAAAGCAAAAGGCAAATACTAGCTAGTAGTATATTATAACGAGTGCAATGGAGTGCTTTTCTTTTTAAATAAATAAATGAGTGGATTATATAAATGTAATTCTAGTCTTGATTTATTTTATAAAGTGAAAAGAAAAATCCTTTAATTTAATTATACCTAAAACTGAATTATAATTCACCCGCACGTACGCATGCCCACCCGCACGGACACTGAGGCACTGACAACGGCGCTCTGCCACAAAACATATTTTATTTTTAATTTAATTACCCCATTTCTTAAAGCTAATAAACCCTAGCAAATCAGAAGGAGTAATTAATTACGAGCAACTAGAAAATACTTAAATTAGAACAGATGAGATGGCAGTCACTGATTGGACATAGATCTAGCTTCCCAGTCAAAGCCGATGGGTACAGTCAAACCAAATCTGTCACGGTCAAATGCATCGCTAGCACTTTTCTTTAAAAAAATATTTGTGTCATGTAGGGTCCCACATTAAACTTTTTCCAAACTCTTCTGATTCGCAATTCAGTCTTCAATGCAACGCACTTGACTTAAACTCTTTAATTGTGTATCAATTCTGAAAAACAAACAAACAACTATATGAAATTACAGTATTCTTTTTAGGCAATGTAAAACCAATTTTTGGTGGTTACCCTCTGTTAGGGAGGATTTAGGGAGGTTTAGTGACTACCATCTGAGGTGACAACCATCCGCCATGTTAGGAAGGTTTTAGGGACACTTTTGTGTATCAATTCTGAAAAACAAACAAACAACTATATGAAATTACAGTATTTTTTTTAGGCAATGTAAAACCAATTTTTGGTGGTTACCCTCTGTTAGGGAGGTTTTAGGGAGGTTTAGTGACTACCATCTGAGGTGGCCACCATCCGCCATGTTAGGAAGGTTTTAGGGACACTTTTAATGTAAAAGTGTAAAAGTGTCCCTAAAACCTTCCTAACATGGCGGATGGTGGCTACCCAAATCAATTTGGATCCAAATTGTCCAAAAAAAATGCCACATATTGAAGGACTCAAGGGGAGGCGCAAAATTCCCAAAATGTAAGGACACACAATGATTTCACGTTTTCAATTCTCATAAAACTCTGTGCCAAAATTAAAAGTAGTAAAAAAAAAAAAAGGGACGAAGGGAGTATATATTTAAGAATAACTTATTTTTTAAAATTAACAATATATTCTTTTTGTGTATATATTGTCTTCAACTGAAATCATTGTAAAAATCACAAACATTTCAAATTTAATTTATTTTTAATTTACTTTTGATTACATTTTAAAATAGACTTTAATTTTAAGTTAATTAAATGAATTTAATTTAAATTGGCTTAAAAATGGACTCCCATGTTTTATCCCTACTGCTACAATAAAAATCTATTTCGAAACATAATGCCAATTGGTGATTTGGGTCTAATATTTTATCTTTCCATTAGATGCATGCTCTAAGTGAAATTATATCAAATATTGAATCCCCTTTAGAGAAGGTCCAGAGCTAAAGGGAAGATTTGAGATCCTATCACAGTTTCCACCTATATAAAAATTCGTTTGAAATAAATTTGTTGTATATTCAAATCAAACTTATACAATATTTCTTATTTTGATATGTTCGTTTTGAACTCAATTCTGTTAAAAGTAAAAAGCTAGTGTAGAATGCAAACTAGATAAACAATTTTGATCATTTTGAACTCGATTTTGTTAGAAATATTAAAATATACAAAGTAGAACCAAACTGGATATGTAAAAACCCCAAAAATATTACTTTTAAAATTTTAAAAATTTTAACCCAAAGCCTTAAAAAATTTTAATTAAATATTGAATTTTTGGGACCTGATTGAACAATTCGTGATATTTTGGGGTCAAAATGAAAACTTCAAAAATTACAGGGGTCTTTTTGCAATTTTGCCATAAATTAACAATGTGGTTAACCCTCATGGAGACAACTCATGGGACACTTGTTTATAAACTTTGTTCTCAATACATTTAGGCATACATGCAAACTACCACATGTATGCAAAGTTGGACTAATTTGATTGGATAATTACTACTTATTTCCCATTCTTGAACTTAAAAAAAAAATTAACATAACACATTCAACCCAAGTAGTGTACGTGAAAGAGAGGAAAGAAAATTGTGAGAAAGAAGTTGAGGAAAATAGGAAACTTGGAGAGAAAGTGAATGTGATCGTTTGGAGTAATTCAAGCTTTTGATAATCCAAGTTTCCGGTGAAAAAGGTGAGCGTGGGAGTCTAAATAACGAAGAGTTAATCTCGACTCATCGTTATTTAAGTGCGTTAAAGTTTAGTTATATTCGTTAAGTATAGTAATAATTCTCTTAAACTTTAAGAATTCAACAAATAAAATTACTACTTTGATGAACTTTTAATCAAGTAGTTGATAATTCCATAACTTTTAAAAGGGGTTGGTATAAAATGTCCATCTATGACTAAAATGGTAGGAAATTGCTATTATATGTAAATTTTGGTGGTTTAATGCATGGTAATTGACGTGTGATTTAGAAGGGGCTGATTTTGCAATTTAAATTTGGAATGTGATAATGTGTTATTTGTTGATTGCTATGGGAATATTTCTATGTTGAATTGATAATTATCTGGGTGTAGTACTTTATCTCACCCGGATAAAAAGTTGATTATGTGAATTATTTATCTGTTGTTGTTTTGGGCCCATTTGGCTTGTGCGGTTATGTGATTAAGTTGAATAGCACGGGCTATTAACTCGATCATGAGCCCCTGGCCTGGCTCGTATATTCGAGAGAACAGGGTCTCTTGGATATACGAAGTCGTTTTTGAATGCACTGACTAGTCATGCATAAGGTGTGTATGGGGGAAAATCAAAAGGTGTGATTGGAGGAGTTATAAGGTGTGTTTGGGGAGCAAGCCTCGGAAATTGGCGGACACCGAAACGTATCCTTTTATATTGTACATTAATACCTGTTTTGTTTACTTTATACGGAATTCGTCACTCTTTTCTTTGAAATTATTTGAATCACGCACACCCACCTCACTAAGTTGCAAGTCAACTTACGTAATGTGTTTTACTTATTTTCAGATTCTCGGATATAGCGTAGAAGCCAGGAGGATTCTCGGCGGCATTAAACTAGAATTTTGAAGCTTATATATATGTAAAATAGCTACTATTAACTTATATTTTGTAAAAACCAACTTATGTAAATTTACTAAGTTTATATGTATATATTAATTAAGTAATTTCTAGTCGGGGCGTCACAGATGGTATCAGAGCTTAGGCTCCGAGTCAGGAAATGGTCCTCGGCATAGGATATAACTTGTAAGGCCTAATAAACATAAGAATATGAAATAGGAAAAGATAAAGTTTAACTTAGGACTTTTATAACATCACTTACGTAGCTTAATTAGTAAATAAAATGAGCATAACTTGCACACACGTCTCTACGTGGTTCTAACTAAGATTTATGTCCTAGAATTAGTATAGTATATCAACAGTGAACCGAAACTAGACAAGAATGTAAGAATAGTAAAATTAATAATGTTAGGTAAAATAGAGAATTATAAATACAAGCTATTCTTATAATTGTTAATTTTGTGATATGATTAGACGGCAGAAAACGACGACAGGATCTGTTACGGGACATTAGTAACAAAGAAAACTATGTTTTGCTTGTGAATATGTGCATATGCTAATGTGTGTAGATAATAATATGTGAATACTTTAGCAGCTGTTTTTGTGTATATAGAAGTATTGGGACTTATTATACAGTCTCAAAATTTTGGCTAAAAATATATTTCGATGTATGTAACTATAAAAAAAAAAAAAAAAAATATATATATATATATATATATATATATAAAATTTGAGACTTACGGCATAGTCTCAAAGTTTTGTTTAAATACTGGCCTAAATGTTTAATTACTAGTTTTTAATGTGTAATTGGTTTTTAATGCAGCAAGCTAACTTATTTGCTTTACTATGGATCTGAATAATAACCCTGAGAACATATCCCTCCATGAAAAGATAGATCAAATGCTTACGGCTATAGGAATGTTAGCTCAAACCATACAAGCCACAACTTCAGCTCCGGCAAGTTCCTCACAACCAGCCCGAGCTCCAGAAAGAAATCCAACTCCTAATCTTGTCCCCATACCGGAAAACCCGACAACTTCAGACCGACTACTTGATCAGTTTCTTCACTTCCAACCACCAAAATTTAAAGGGGATCCCGATGATCGGAAAGCGGAAAGCTGGTTGGAAGAAATTGAAAATATCTTTGAAGTTTTAGACTATACAGAGGAGCAAAAAGTTTCTCTTGCAGTATTTCGGTTCGAAGGAGCAGCTCGGGATTGGTGGAGATCTATACGACGCATTTGGGACCAAAACGGCGTAGAAAAGACGTGGACAAATTTTGTCAGAGAATTTAATGATAAGTACATCCCACCTCTTATAAGGGAACAACGAGAAGACGAGTATAACGCCTTATACCAAGGAAATAATACGGTCGCTCAGTACGACGCACAATTCTGTCGACTAGTGAAGTATGCTCCACATTTGAACAATGATGAGCCAATGAGAACACGAAAATTCATTAGAGGACTTCGTCCAGAAATACGTCAAGGACTAATGTCGCATCATATCGAAAGGTACACGAAAGCAGTAGAAAGAGCTTTACGAATCGAACGCGACTTAGCAGAAATGAGCTATCAATTTATGGCTACAAAGAAGAACTATTCCCAACCCTCTAGCTGGCAACAAAACAAACAACCGGGAGAAAGTACAAAAATGACGCCACCGTTCAAAGGAAATCAGGGCCCGAATGGAGGACAACCAAGGCAAGCTTTGGGAAAAAGGGAAAGATCTTATCGAGAACATACATGTAGTTATTGCAACTTACAAGGACATACCGAAGATCGATGCTGGAAGAAAACAAAGAAATGCTTTCGATGCGGGAGTAGTCAACACTTTGTTAGCAAATGTCCTTTGTTGTCAAATCCACCAACACCAATGGAAAATAAGAAGTCTCATAACAACCAATCTCAAGTGGGGAAACCAAAAGTACCTGGACGAGCCTTTGCAATAGAGGGACAAATCATCACTGGACCAGAACTCCCTGACGTGGTAGAAGGTACAATTTTAATTTCCAACTATCCTTGCAAAGTTTTATTCGACTCTGGTGCATCCCATTCTTTTGTGACACCAAAGTGTGGGTCGAATTTGGGAATTACACCGGAATCTTTGCCTTTCGACTTAGAAGTTAACACACCTATGGGAATTTCATGTGTTACGGGATCGGTGTTTAAAAATTGTAGTGTTAATATTGAGAATAACAATTTTCCCGCGAATTTAATCGCATTACCCATCCAAGGCTTTGACGTAATCCTTGGGATGGATTGGCTTTCTACATACTTTGCGAAAATAGATTGTCATCTTAAGACGGTAACAATGCGCATACCCGGCCAACCTGAAGTATGCTTTTGGGGTAACCAAAAACTTTTGAAGGGACCTCTACTATCCGCTATCCAGGCCCGACGGATACTGTCCCAGGGAGGGCAAGGATTTTTGGCTTACCTAATTAACAAGCCAAAAGACAAACGTGAACTAAAAGAGGTACCCATCGTATCCGAATACTCCGATGTTTTCCCAGAAGCATTAACTACACTACCACCAGACCGTGAAGTGGAATTCACAATCGACCTTATTCCTGGAACGTCACCTATCGCCAAAACACCTTACCGAATGGCGCCATCCGAGCTTAAGGAACTTAAGACACAACTACAAGAATTATTGGAACAGGGGTTCATTAGGCCAAGCACGTCACCCTGGGGAGCCCCATTCTTGTTTGTAAAGAAGAAAGATGGCATGATGAGAATGTGCATCGATTATAGAGGATTGAACAATGTGACTATCAAGAACAAATATCCGTTGCCACATATTGAAGAACTATTTGACCAACTTCAAGGCTCACGAGTTTTCTCTAAACTGGATTTAAGACAAGGATATTACCAATTAAAAATCAAAGAGGAAGATATACCTAAGACGGCACTCAACTCCAGGTATGGGCATTTCGAATTTGTGGTCATGCCCTTTGGACTGACCAATGCGCCAGCCGTCTTCATGGATTTAATGCATCGAGTGTTCAAACAATTCTTGGATAAGTTTGTGGTAGTATTCATCGATGATATTCTAATCTACTCAAAATCGGAAGAGGAACACATGGAACACCTACAAAAAGTTTTACAGGTACTTCGAGAAAATAAGCTATATGCTAAGTTCAGCAAGTGCGAGTTTTGGTTGGACCATGTCTCTTTCCTCGGACATATTATATCAGGAGAAGGAATTGCGGTGGATCCATCAAAGGTGGAAGCTATTATTGATTGGAAGCGACCTGAAAGGTGACCGAAGTACGCAGCTTTTTGGGCTTAGCAGGATACTACCGTAGATTCATCAAAGACTTCTCAAAGATCGCGACACCATTAACGGGACTCACGCAAAAGAAGACCCCCTTCGTATGGAACGAAAAGTGTGATAGCAGTTTTCAAGAACTCAAGAAAAGATTGACAACAGCACCGGTATTAGCCTTACCTGAAGGGACAGAGAACTTCGTGGTTTACACTGATGCATCAAAAGACGGCTTGGGATGTGTACTAATGCAACATGGAAAGGTCATCGCCTATGCATCTCGTAAATTGAAACCATACGAAAAGAATTACCCAACACATGATCTTGAGCTAGCAGCAGTAGTCTTCGCACTGGGAAAGTGGAGACACTATCTCTATGGAGTACAATTTGTGATCTTTACCGATCACAAAAGTTTGAAATACTTATTCTCCCAGAAAGAATTAAACATGCGCCAAAGAAGATGGATGGAGTTCCTGGACGATTACGACTGCTCAATACAATATCACCCTGGGAAGGCAAACGTAGTCGCTGATGCTCTAAGCCGCAAAGTTAAAGTATCACACCTTATGTCAAAGGAATGGGAAATGTTGGAAAAAGCATGCAAATGGAGACCCGAGGGACTACGTATGGGAATACTTTTTAATGGATTGCAAATCCAACCTGGTGTTCTTGAAGAAATCATTTCGGCTCAACATGATGACGAAGAAATTAAGAAGTTAAAGCAGACGTTACCTAGAAAACCAGATTCACCATTTCATACGGATACTACTGGAACATTAAGATTCAAGACAAGGCTATGTGTTTGTTGCGTTCCAAATACTAACACGCAAACTACGCAAGTATACGGTCGTTACAAGTAATATAAAACGATAAGTACATACCGAGTATCGAATCCCCACGAATGGGTAAAATGTGGGAATAAACGAATCAATGGACGGCTTATTTCAGTTATGAACGCTTGACACAAAATTATCAAACCCAAATATATGATAAGGGTGATTTTATTTAACTGCAAGCAGTAAAGTAAATCTAACTACGAAAGCAAGTAAATTGGGGAGTTAATTATGCGGTAAGGCGGATTTATAAGCAATCAATTAAAGCAGATAAATCATGCAGTTGTTAGGTTAGCTATGCAAACAATCATAGGTTTAGTTGTTGTTTGTGAGTTCTAAATTAGTTAAGTCTCCCTGTCGGTCTCACTTAACTCTACCAATCTACCCAAACTCTCCATCTCCGGATCAATCACAAACATCGTTGTCACTCGATGCTCTCAGAGGGCTCAAAGGCGTACCGCTGTCACCCGGGACCTAAGACAACCCAAATCCCCGAATAAAGAGAATCTAAGTTATTTGATGCATTCACGAACGAACTCATTATACAAACACGGACCACACTAGGTATATTCCTATCCTAGGTCGAAATCCACATATCGTCACTCGCCTAACCTTCAAAGTCCTATGTCTAGGATGCATTCAAGGTAGAATTAAGTCCGATTACATGATTACGGCAAATCAAAGTACTTAAACAATAATCTACTACAATCATTGGCCAATAAATGCGATAAAACAATAAACCCAACACATCAAACATAACCTAACACGACTCGACAATTGATAACTTATGCTCGTGTTGCTACTCAAGGATTCAAGGACGTTCGTATGTATCTTCCGAGTTGCATACAAACCTATCGAGTTAAACTAATCCAATTTATGTCTAAATGGATTAAAATCTAATCGATGCATTAAACTCAAACCTTAAATGAATATGAAACGACATAGGTATATGTCTATCCTAAAATCGAATCACAATCCAAATTCACTATCAAATCCTCAAAATCACTATGTCTAGCAATCAAGAATCAATAAATCTCATCTCAAAGTTTGTCAAACCATAAGATGAACGATAAACACGGAATCGGATTAACGAACACATATAAACACCATACCAATCATCATAACATCATTTAATCAAACAATAACATAAATATATATAAATCCAAAGAATTCAAATCCACAACCTTTGTTCCAAATAGAAAATAACAACATTCATATCCTAATCATAGACAACTAGGAAATAGAAAGATATCACCTAATCGGAATAAAGTCGAGAGATAGATTCTCCTCCCTTTAATCACCACCTAATCACTCCCCAAGGGTGGTGATTAACTCACCCCCTTGGTGGAGTCTTCAATACAAGAAAAAAAAGGAAAACTAAAGAGAGAAGTTGAGGGAGGCTTGAGAGAAAGGGAGGCAAAGAAAGAGGGAAAGATTGAGTGAAAAGTATGTGAAAGTTGTTCTCTCCTCTTGCCCTAATAGCCCCCTTATGAGAAAACCCGAAAATGGCCCTTGAAAACGCGGAGAATTTGCTGATATTTCGCACCAGCAGGCCCTCGCCGCGGCGAGGTTTATTCTCGCGGCCGCGAGGTTTGGGCAGAGAGTTTTCTGCGCTGCCACACTTCCTTCCGAGCGGCATATCTTTTGATTCCGAACTCCGATTGTGGATCCGTAAAGTCCGTAGCGTAGCTAACTCACTCATCTATGACATATCCAAAATTCAGCTCATTTGGATTATCCATGAAATATTTATGCATGTTCTAGTGAGCAGCTATCTATATTCTTGTACATTTTTACTTCGGTTTCTCCTTCCTTTGAAGCTCTTACCCACATCTCCCTACAAAACACACAAAACACAAATAAAACACACAAACAACCACCAAAACACACAAAAGCCCAACTAAGGACCAAAAACGGAAAAGAACACAAAAACAAGCAAAAACAAACAGAAACTCGGATCAACAAGATATTTTAGGCTTAAGGATATAGGTAATAACGACGTTGTCACGGCGTTATCAACACCCCCAAACTTAAACACTTGCTCGTCCTCGAGCAAAGAAAGCAAAAACAAATACTAACATGCATGCTTAAGATCAAAATACCAAAGCTTAACACTTTCAAATTATTCTTTAAACAAGCTCCACGTGTGTGTGTGATGGCTTCGGCTAGATTCTATCTTAGGTGAATACGCCCCAATAGATTAAAATCATCGGTTCTACTTGCATGGGCTCCTCACGTTAACATAGGCTATCTCCTAACCTTAGGTTTCAAACCTTATGCTCCAATCACATCATGAAACTATGTTGTAGGTAGTTTAAGAGTGTTTTCCCTATTCTTGAACTAATTGGCAATTTTAGTCCCTAGCTCTTTTCTCACCGTACTTTGCTTTTCTTTTGATTTACAATAATAACATAGCACTTTGTGCTTTACAATGATATTACAATACAAAACTAGCACTAATTATGATGATTATTTGTGCTTCTAAACATTTAACTTTTTGGGCTACTAGCACCATTCCAACGAAATAGAGTAATTACAAAAATGATTCATGAATTTCATCAATGAAGGCTCAGCCTTTCTTTTCTCTCATAGAAGTGCATACATTTTAGCAACTTCTCTACTCGTTTCTTTTGAGAGCTAGGTGTTCAAAGGTTTTTTCATTCTCGAAAAGGGTTCACTCCCCCAAACTTAGGCCATTTTGTTCCTTTTACACTTTGTTTTCAAACTAAAGTTTGGAGAGAAACTAAGTTACGCAAGAGGAGTCCTAGATCCTATTATCACTAAAGTTCTTTATCCACCCCAAATACAACCTAGCCTTAGCCAATGTGCTCAAATCTTGTAGAAGCATACTCAAATAATAATAAGAATTTGAAAAAATTTGGCGGGTCGACCTAGCATGTATGCAAGTACTTGCGACCCCTCTCTCCCAAACTTAAAACGCACAATGTCCCCATTGTGTGAATTGAGAAAAATGGAGGGAGGTCGACACGACAACCACACAAGCACACAGAGGAAAGACAAACAAAAACAAAAACAAAACAAAGAAAACAACAAGGTGAATGATCAAGCACGACTCTATCCAATTCAAGCAAGCATGGATAATTAAAACCAATCAAGTACGGACATATAGATATAGCATTGTAAGCGCAAAATAATCCAAACGGAATGCAAAAATGTAAAGGTTACGCCCTTTTGTCGATCATGGAGTCCGTGCATCCCGTGGTTAACTTCCGTCTCGAATCCTCAATCATGCTTGCTATTACTTCTTTATCATGCACAATCATCACCTACAACACAACACAAACAAAAACAAAACAAAACAAAACAAAACAAAACAAGATGAAAAAGGGAAAGAATGCTTGTTTTAAGTCACGAGCTTGACTTGATACGAGGGATGGTTTGATCGTCACCAAAACTACTCCCATCGTCCATGATTCCCCAAAAAACATAGGCTCATCAAAATCCTTAAGTTCTTCGCAATAAATCAATCGAACCTCGCAAAGAAACAAAAAGATCAAGATTAGCACGAAGTATCAAGCTATCAAACACAAAACTAGCCATCAAATATCGTCATTTACTCCACACGTCACCACATTCCCCGGCAACGGCGCCAAAAACTTGTTGCGTTCCAAATACTAACACGCAAACTACGCAAGTATACGGTCGTTACAAGTAATATAAAACGATAAGTACATACCGAGTATCGAATCCCCACGAATGGGTAAAATGTGGGAATAAACGAATCAATGGACGGCTTATTTCAGTTATGAACGCTTGACACAAAATTATCAAACCCAAATATATGATAAGGGTGATTTTATTTAACTGCAAGCAGTAAAGTAAATCTAACTACGAAAGCAAGTAAATTGGGGAGTTAATTATGCGGTAAGGCGGATTTATAAGCAATCAATTAAAGCAGATAAATCATGCAGTTGTTAGGTTAGCTATGCAAACAATCATAGGTTTAGTTGTTGTTTGTGAGTTCTAAATTAGTTAAGTCTCCCTGTCGGTCTCACTTAACTCTACCAATCTACCCAAACTCTCCATCTCCGGATCAATCACAAACATCGTTGTCACTCGATGCTCTCAGAGGGCTCAAAGGCGTACCGCTGTCACCCGGGACCTAAGACAACCCAAATCCCCGAATAAAGAGAATCTAAGTTATTTGATGCATTCACGAACGAACTCATTATACAAACACGGACCACACTAGGTATATTCCTATCCTAGGTCGAAATCCACATATCGTCACTCGCCTAACCTTCAAAGTTCTATGTCTAGGATGCATTCAAGGTAGAATTAAGTCCGATTACATGATTACGGCAAATCAAAGTACTTAAACAATAATCTACTACAATCATTGGCCAATAAATGCGATAAAACAATAAACCCAACACATCAAACATAACCTAACACGACTCGACAATTGATAACTTATGCTCGTGTTGCTACTCAAGGATTCAAGGACGTTCGTATGTATCTTCCGAGTTGCATACAAACCTATCGAGTTAAACTAATCCAATTTATGTCTAAATGGATTAAAATCTAATCGATGCATTAAACTCAAACCTTAAATGAATATGAAACGACATAGGTATATGTCTATCCTAAAATCGAATCACAATCCAAATTCACTATCAAATCCTCAAAATCACTATGTCTAGCAATCAAGAATCAATAAATCTCATCTCAAAGTTTGTCAAACCATAAGATGAACGATAAACACGGAATCGGATTAACGAACACATATAAACACCATACCAATCATTATAACATCATTTAATCAAACAATAACATAAATATATATAAATCCAAAGAATTCAAATCCACAACCTTTGTTCCAAATAGAAAATAACAACATTCATATCCTAATCATAGACAACTAGGAAATAGAAAGATATCACCTAATCGGAATAAAGTCGAGAGATAGATTCTCCTCCCTTTAATCACCACCTAATCACTCCCCAAGGGTGGTGATTAACTCACCCCCTTGGTGGAGTCTTCAATACAAGAAAAAAAAGGAAAACTAAAGAGAGAAGTTGAGGGAGGCTTGAGAGAAAGGGAGGCAAAGAAAGAGGGAAAGATTGAGTGAAAAGTATGTGAAAGTTGTTCTCTCCTCTTGCCCTAATAGCCCCCTTATGAGAAAACCCGAAAATGGCCCTTGAAAACGCGGAGAATTTGCTGATATTTCGCACCAGCAGGCCCTCGCCGCGGCGAGGTTTATTCTCGCGGCCGCGAGGTTTGGGCAGAGAGTTTTCTGCTCTGCCACACTTCCTTCCGAGCGGCATATCTTTTGATTCCGAACTCCGATTGTGGATCCGTAAAGTCCGTAGCGTAGCTAACTCACTCATCTATGACATATCCAAAATTCAGCTCATTTGGATTATCCATGAAATATTTATGCATGTTCTAGTGAGCAGCTATCTATATTCTTGTACATTTTTACTTCGGTTTCTCCTTCCTTTGAAGCTCTTACCCACATCTCCCTACAAAACACACAAAACACAAATAAAACACACAAACAACCACCAAAACACACAAAAGCCCAACTAAGGACCAAAAACGGAAAAGAACACAAAAACAAGCAAAAACAAACAGAAACTCGGATCAACAAGATATTTTAGGCTTAAGGATATAGGTAATAACGACGTTGTCACGGCGTTATCAGTGTTCCAAAGAATCCTAACTTAAAAGAACGCATCCTCGGAGAAGCTCACCGATCGCGATACAGCATCCATCCTGGAGGTACCAAAATGTATCAAGATCTGAAGCAACACTTCTGGTGGCACAATATGAAAAGAGAAATCGCTGAGTACATCTCACGATGCCTAGTATGCCAACAAATAAAAGCTGAACATCAAAGACCATCAGGTTTGCTTCAACCCTTGCCGATACCACAATGGAAGTGGGAATCTATAACCATGGATTTTGTCACCAGCCTACCACGGAGCCAAGCCAAACACGATGCAGTATGGGTCATCATCGATCGACTTACTAAAGTGGCTCATTTCATACCTATCAGCATTAACTTTACGGTGGATAAGCTAGCAGAACTATATAAAGACGAGATCATCCGCTTGCACGGTGTACCAAAAGATATCACATCTGATCGAGACCCGAGGTTTCTATCACGCTTATGGAGAAAACTTCAGGAAGCTCTTGGAACTCAGTTACAATTCAGCACTACCGCTCACCCTCAAACTGATGGCCAGTCTGAACGAACCATCCAGACGCTTGAAGATATGCTTCGTGCTTGCGTCCTAGACTTCAAGGGCAGTTGGGACAGACATCTGCCGATGGTGGAGTTCGCATATAACAACAGCTATCAAGCATCGATTCAGATGGCCCCATTTGAAGCTTTATACGGGAGAAAATGCAGATCCCCAATTCACTGGGACCTAGATGAACGCCAAGTACGATCACTTGAGACCACTCAAGTCAATTTAGAGTTTGAGGTCGGAGATGAAGTTTTCCTTAAAGTCTCACCAAAGAAAGGATTGATAAAACATGGAAAAGGAGGAAAACTTAGTCCACGATATGTTGGACCATTTGAAATCCTGGAAAGGATTGGGGCTGTTGCCTACATACTTGACTTACCTCCAAATTTGGGAAGAGTTCATGACGTTTTTCATGTATCTCTCCTGAAGAAATACCATCCTGATCCGTCTCATGTACTCGATTATTGTCAACTACAACTTCATGAAAATTTGACCTATGAAGAAAAACCAGTACGTGTGCTAGATCGAAAATTTCAAGAACTTCGAAATCGGAAGATACCTTTGGTAAAAATATTATGGAAAAGTCACGCCATCGAAGAAGCTACATGGGAGCTAGAGGAAGAAATGAGTAAACATTACCCAGAACTGTTCCAAGTTCCAGGTACGAATTTGGGGACCAAATTCATTTAAGGGGGGGAGATTGTAAAAACCCCAAAAATATTACTTTTAAAATTTTAAAAATTTTAACCCAAAGCCTTAAAAAATTTTAATTAAATATTGAATTTTTGGGGACCTGATTGAACAATTCGTGATATTTTGGGGTCAAAATGAAAACTTCAAAAATTATAGGGGTCTTTTTGCAATTTTGCCATAAATTAACAATGTGGTTAACCCTCATGGAGACAACTCATGGGACACTTGTTTATAAACTTTGTTCTCAATACATTTAGGCATACATGCAAACTACCACATGTATGCAAAGTTGGACTAATTTGATTGGATAATTACTACTATAAATACTACTTATTTCCCATTCTTGAACTTAAAAAAAAATTAACATAACACATTCAACCCAAGTAGTGTACGTGAAAGAGAGGAAAGAAAATTGTGAAAAAGAAGTTGAGGAAAATAGGAAACTTGGAGAGAAAGTGAATGTGATCGTTTGGAGTAATTCAAGCTTTTGATAATCCAAGTTTCCGGTGAAAAAGGTGAGCGTGGGAGTCTAAATAACGAAGAGTTAATCTCGACTCATCGTTATTTAAGTGCGTTAAAGTTTAGTTATATTCGTTAAGTGTAGTAATAATTCTCTTAAACTTTAAGAATTCAACAAATAAAATTACTACTTTGATGAACTTTTAATCAAGTAGTTGATAATTCCATAACTTTTAAAAGGGGTTGGTATAAAATGTCCATCTATGACTAAAATGGTAGGAAATTGCTATTATATGTAAATTTTGGTGGTTTGATGCATGGTAATTGACGTGTGATTTAGAAGGGGCTGATTTTGCAATTTAAATTTGGAATGTGATAATGTGTTATTTGTTGATTGCTATGGGAATATTTCTATGTTGAATTGATATTTATCTGGGTGTAGTACTTTATCTCACCCGGATAAAAAGTTGATTATGTGAATTATTTATCTGTTGTTGTTTTGGGCCCATTTGGCTTGTGCGGTTATGTGATTAAGTTGAATAGCACGGGCTATTAACTCGATCATGAGCCCCTGGCCTGGCTCGTATATTCGAGAGAACAGGGTCTCTTGGATATACGAAGTCGTTTTTGAATGCACTGACTAGTCATGCATAAGGTGTGTATGGGGGAAAATCAAAAGGTGTGATTGGAGGAGTTATAAGGTGTGTTTGGGGAGCAAGCCTTGGAAATTGGCGGACACCGAAACGTATCCTTTTATACTGTACATTAATACCTGTTTTGTTTACTTTATACGGAATTCGTCACTCTTTTCTTTGAAATTATTTGAATCACGCACACCCACCTCACTAAGTTGCAAGTCAACTTACGTAATGTGTTTTACTTATTTTCAGATTCTCGGATATAGCGTAGAAGCCAGGAGGATTCTCGTCGGCATTAAACTAGAATTTTGAAGCTTATATATATGTAAAATAGCTACTATTAACTTCTATTTTGTAAAAACCAACTTATGTAAATTTACTAAGTTTATATGTATATATTAATTAAGTAATTTCTAGTTGGGGCGTCACAGGATATATAAACGAACAAAGTCATTTTTTTCCACAAGTTCTAGGTATGTATATGTAATATTCATGCATGACTAGCATTTTGTTCAATCAAAGCTCGTTAGAACCTAATTAGTATGAGAATCTTAGAAAATCGAATTTAATTAACTTAAGCAATGTATTAACATTATGTATGATTCTTAACCTTTTTTTTTTTTTGTGGTGAATAGCGCTAGTCAACATTAGGCCACATACAAGAGAAATGATTTAATATAATCATTGCACAATGTCATCTCGCACATACGATGCAGTCAACCAATCTAATTATCACATGTTGTACACTCTAACTATTTACTTATTTTTATTTAAGATTTCCACTGGTTCATATTCTTATCGATTAAGATTTAGATACTTAGTATATGCTTATTAATTAAATGTACTCTAAGTCTCTAACAACAACTTAGGGTTGTTTGTTTGGCATTTCCCAAAAAAAATTCGTGTTTGGAAAAAACGAGACAAACATCTTTTCTACTTTATGAAAAAAATTTATCATCACTCAGTTCATCCAAACTATTCTCCCAAAAGCCAAACAAACAACAATTTTCTTATCTACTGAAAAAAAACCTACACAAACTCTACTTTAATTTGACATAAAATAATCTATATCTTACACAACTTATCTCACATAACAAACATGATTTGTAATAAAGTTTTACCTATCTAACATCTCACACCTAAAACATTCTTCTAAAAAAAACTACACACACCTTATTTCCAAACCACTCTCACAAAATTCAAACAAATAACATTACGTAAAGTAAGATTATTTCACAAACCTCCACCACCTTTACAAACTACTCTCTCAGATGCCAAACAAACAGACCCTTATATTATTTTTGTACCAATCTCCTTTGCAAGAAAATAAAAAGAATGCATGGGGTTCTTTTGCATTTCAAATATAATATCTGAGCTACACTACATTCGACAATAATGCATACGCATGTCTAGTGTGTGAACTTTGAAACTTGGAAATTAGTACGAGATATAATTTTAGTAGAAATTTATAAGTCCTAAACAAACAAAGCATATTCCAGGCGTGCATGAGCAGGGACATAAAGGTCATTTAACTGCATCCTGATCAATACAGTAATTAAATTAACTAAAGTAGGACGAGACCAAGTCGAAAAATTACATGAATTGCACGTGTAACGCTCCAGCCGAGGGGCTCAATTACCGCTTCTCCTATTTGTTCCTGGTCACTCGACATTCGCATTTCCAGAAGAAAAAGAAAATAAAATAAATAAATAAAAAGATTTTATCATTTTGATTGCTCGGCTAATGCATTTAATTCATTTTCCAAAGGTTGTTTATACTTTATAGTAGTCTTTACTCTTGTTACTCTTTTTTATTTGATGATGATTTGTAACTCGTTTTCAAAATGATGTACCATGAAATATGGAGTTAAGGCGTTACATTATTATTCAAAGTTGATTTGATTGTTATCCACTTGAAATTGTGATTATTATAATTAGATTTGTTTCTAAAAAATTTGAGATACATTTTATCGGACCAAACACAAGTCAAATTTATTAGTTTGATACGATTTCTTATTTTTAGTTATTTATTGGGGGTTCTATACCACCAATTATGATAGTTCTCTTGAAGGAAATGGATAATTTCGAACAAGATTTTTATATCGTAGTATCAAGTAGAAGAGCAATATTTTTTAGTTTATCAAGTTGAGTTTTACCGAGCTATAAAAAATAACAACGATGAAATTTTTTCATACTTTATTTGATGCAATAAAAAAGACAAAGTCAATCATTTTTTTACTAGTCAACTCGGATCGAATATTGAGTAATTAATTTTTTGATGAGTTTTGGGTGTTAGATAATACTTCTAGCATATAAGTTTTGAAATCAAATAGCGATAACAGTTACTTAAATTGAGATATTTTAAAAAAAAGTATATAACTCTCTAAAGAAAATAATACAAACACCCGTCTCACAAGCCGTGTTAGTAAATCACATAAGGTTAAAGTGGAAGTAATTGGCATTTTATAACTTGAAAATATACTATTTTGACACTTTGCAATATGAAACTAAAATATTGACATTTTACATCTTCAAATTACATATTGACAAAAGCATTTTGCACTCTATTAGAGCGATTTCGTCAAAGAATATTTAATTTTAAGGTGTAAGGTGTCAAAATTTTAATTTTAATGTACAAAATATCAAAATAATTTATTATGGAGTGTAAAATATCAAATACTCTTGAGTGAACATAATTTAAACTAGTAACCATAAATAAATTGAGAGAACTAACTAGATTCGACTGCCTATATATTAAGATATGTTCAAATGAATTTGTCCTCATCTTAACTTCATTTAGTGAATTTTTCACTAATTAGTAAAAGAGTACACTCATGACTCATGTGATGTGACCTTAATCTCATACTATTTTCTTTTCACAAACATTAGATCAAATAAATGAAATAATTTAGTATGAATTAACGACAAGAAAACATGTTTTTATAAGATATATATATATAACGTGTCAGCAATTCATTGGGGGCAAGTGCAACCAAAAGTGCAAAAGCAGTCAAAGCCACACGGGAAAAGGCCAAAGGCGTACAGTCAAAGCAAATACTGTATCCGCTGCCACTTTTTCTATTATTTCCATAAAAAATAATCTTATTTATGGAATTTCCAACCTTTTTTAATTAATTATATTATTGAAATTCGTATTTTCGGCTATTTCAAGACGATATTTTGTTATTGGTTTTTGGTTCCATATTAAGATATACTCGAAAAATACCATTGAGTCTGGCCCAAAACAAAAATATAAAAAAGAAACGAAGAGCTAAGCAGAGGAGCCTTTTGCTGGAGATGCCCTTTCTCTCTCCTCTCCAAATTTTCTCCCCTCCTTCTACTGAGATAGTCTTTGAATCCCCATTTTCGCAGGTTAATTTCATCTGGGTCTCAATTATTTTCTTCATTCTCTGTTTTCTTTTTTTTGCTCAAAATTCAATCCTTTTGTTTTCTGGATCTGTGTTTAGTGTAGATTTATCTAATTAGTGGTATGATTCATCCCTTTTTGAGGCTTGAAAGGGAAGGAAGAAATAATTGATTTCTTTTTTTCTTTGGGAAAGAGTGTTGATTATGAATGCTCTATGATGTGTTGTATGATGATGGTGATGAGTCTTTTGACCATGGAAAGAGAAAATCAGATATAAAGTGAAAAAGAGGGAAAAAGAAAGAAAGAGAGAGAAGGGCGATAATAAAAGATGTGCCCTTTGAAAGAATGCATTATTGATTGCTAATGTCAATGAAAGTGAGATACTTTGAGGAAGTTATCACTCTTTTTTTTTTTTTATCCTTTTCCACACCCACACACACATGTATCAATTTCAGATGTAATGTGCTTTCTTGAAAGGCGATAAGTTTGGAGATTTTGAAGAGTCCTTTTTAGTAATTGGGCAATTTGTTTAGCCTAGAAGAAGAGAATTGCCAAAATGCCTATGTATCAGCCTTCAAAGAAAGATGGGCATCTTGGTTTTGAGGATGGGCGTATATTAGATCTAGACACCGCCGTAAAAGATGGAGTCTTGGGTGGAGTTGCAGGTGGTGGCTATGGAGGTGGAATAGGTGAGAAATTGGATCTGAAAAAGATGATTGAAGAGCTAAATTTATCCGAAGTTCCATCTGTATTCATTTGCCCTATTTCTCTTGAACCAATGCAAGATCCCGTTACCCTTTGTACTGGTCAAACATACGAGAAATCCAACATCCTTAAATGGTTTAGTTTGGGACACTACACTTGTCCCACTACAATGCAAGAATTGTGGGATGATACTGTTACACCAAACAAAACCCTTCACCAATTAATCTACACTTGGTTTTCCCAAAAGTATGTACAAATGAAGAAGAGATCCGAGGATGCACAAGGAAGGGCATCCGAGTTTCTAACCACCCTTAAAAAGGTTAAGGGTCAAGCAAGAATCCAAACCCTCAAGGATTTAAATCGAGTAGTGGCAACTCACTCGACTGCAAGAAAAACGGTTGTAGATGAAGGTGGGGTAGCTATTTTTTCATCTTTACTCGGTCCTTTTACTTCTTATGCAGTAGGGTCGGAAGTTATAGCGATTCTAGTGAACTTAACTCTAAGTTCCGAATCAAAAACAAATTTGATGCAACCTGCAAAGGTGTCATCAATTGTAGATATTTTGAATGAAGGGTCGATTGAAACAAAGGTAAATTGTGTTAAATTGATTGAAACATTGATGGAGGAGAGGGATTTTCGTGCAGAAATGGTTTCAAGCCATAGTTTATTAGTTGCTTTAATGAGGCTTGTAAAAGATAAGAAACACCCTAATGGACATTTACCGGGGCTTAATCTTCTCAAATTGATCACCTCACACAAGCAACTTCGGAGTTTGATTGTAAGCATTGGAGCAATACCTCAATTAGTAGAACTAATACCGTTCTTGAATCCCGAGTGTATAGAGCTAGCCCTTTTTGTATTGGATGCTCTATCCTCTGAGCCAGAAGGGAAACAAGCTTTGAAGGATTGCTCACACACTATACCAAATATGGTCAAACTTTTAATGAGGATTTCTGAAAACTGTACGGAATTTGCACTCTCGATTCTATGGGCTGTTTGCAAACTCTCACCCGAGGAATGCTCGTTGATAGCAGTGGATGCAGGGCTTGCAGCAAAGCTCCTTCTTGTTATACAGAGTGGTTGTGGGGCCTCACTTAAGCAAAGGGCAGCTGAGCTTTTGAAGCTTTGTAGTCTAAATTACTCGGATACTATCTTCATTTCCAAGTGCAAATTGACCCGAACCATCCAATGAATCTAGAAGATTGTTCATCTCAGACAAGAAGGTAAAAGGTCCCACATTTGACCACTATAGTCTCCGATTGACAAGGATTAAGGGGAGCAATTGGCATTTTGCACCCCATCAATACTTTGTTTTGACACTTTGCACCCTAGAACTGAAATCTTGGCACTGTGCCCTTGAATTGCGTAATCTTTGGCAAAGTGCACCCTACTGGGGTGCAAAATGTCCAGTATAATGCCAAAGAATATACAATTCGAGGGTGCAAAGTGCCAAAACAATATAATCTTGGGGTGCAAAGTGTCAAATACTCGATTAAGGGTGCAAGGTGTATATCCTACACGTATATGGCGACATATAGTACGTAAACGTGATCTTATCAAAAAGTTGGAGCTGCAAAAGAAGTATTGGAATAAGCACCGGAAAGAGGAGATGGATTCAAAGCCTTACTCCTTCCAAGTGATGATTTTATTTGTAAAGGTATAAAGGAATGGGGCAAATGAATATGCTATGGTGATTGCGGTTTTAAACGGAGCTTGTGATTGCAATTGTAATTGTTTGGCAGTTGTTTTGCTCTAGAAATCTGTGCAATTATCTGGTTGTTGGAGATTGAAGGTGTTACAATTTTCCTTGGTAACTTGATAGAAGTTTTTTTGGGCCTTACAGAATTTAGTGTGGTAGTAAAAATGGCTTTTAGGCCTTATCCATTCAATATGTACAATTTTCAGTCCATTATGAGTTAATATGCATAGTTCTTTTTTTGTTCAATGGCCACTTGCTGCTACTTGTGTTATGTTCTCTGAGATACACTAATCAGATGGGACAGTGATAATGCTACATGATGATGGCCCATCTTTGAATAGTTGTTTATGCTGTTTTTGGAATTCTTTTAGCAAATGTATGCATGTGATGTGACAAATTATAATAACAAAAGCATTTTCATCTCATTCAAAATTCAAGTGCAAGGGCCTAGAATGTTTAATCAATGCAAAGCTTTTTCATTTTCAGTAGTGCAATGCTTTAGACTATGTACTTTAGGGATGTAGATGAAGCAGAATTTTGATCTGAATTCCATATATTAGGATCAATATCCAACTAAAAATTTCATCACTTTAATCCATGTAACGAAATCCATAATCTAGAATGTACGGAATGAATATAAATCTAGGCTAATATGATTCGATAAAGATTAAATCCGTCGATAAATAAACTTAACATATACTCTCTCCGTTTTTTTTATTTGTCATTTTGAAGAGTTGCACGCGTATTAAGAAATGCAATAAATAGCCATTTTTTAAAACAAAAAGCCCAAAATATCCTTTTAATCATATAATAACAACATTAATTAGCATTGATTACAAGCATTAACAAGAAGGATAATACTGGTAGAAAAAAAATTAAATTTACATTGAAATCCTAAAACGACAAATAAAAGTAATATTTTTTTTTGCCGAAGCGATAAATAAAAAAAACCGGAGGGAGTACATAATATTCTTATTTATATAAGTATCATTAATAATGTCTTATACCATGATATGATAATAATTAACTAATTATTTTTATTAATAATCTTATTTTCAAAATCATACCTCATTCTCAACTAACATCATCGTTGCTCAATTTATGATTGACATGTACTTTCCAACAAGACGATAAATACTTTAAACAACATGTTTTTATATTTTGTGCTTGGAGCAATAAATAAATTTCGAACTTGTAAGTTGAATGATTGTGGTGTTAAGAAATTTTTATAAAATATGACAGTAGTGGAAAACTTCGATTTGAAACTCAACCAAATCTCGAGCATCAATTGGCTTAAATCCGAGTCAGGATCCACAAGATCCGAATCTAAGCTGATCCGACTTGACCCCTTGACAGCCCAATGGTCGAACCAAGCACAAGAAAGTAAGGGGAAAGGCCTTCCTTGATATATATATAGTGGCCTTTCATAGAACATATCTTTCTAGATTCAAAACAGTGTATAGCATTTTCCTATATATATATAGATCGAACTCTTCCATGAAAAGATGAATTTAGAACATAAGAATGCATAAAGTTCCACAACAGCATCTTACAATTTTGAAATTTCACCAATCGGAGAATTAATTGGAACACTTGTACAAACTTGTTATCCAACACAAAAAGAATGTTGGTGATTTTCGTACAAAGCTAATAAAAAAGGACTTGCAGAAAATCGCGAGGATGAAACTTAAGATGACAATTTTTTCCCAAGTTTTGAAATGGTTAAATCTGCACCACCAAATCCATCCAATACAGCAATCGCTGAAGGATATTCAGCCCTCGGTGTTGAACTTCATGTTGCACCATAAGAGAAGAGACAACAAAATTGATCAACATGTGAAAAGAAATCCATAAAGTAATTGAGATGCAACGATAATTTAATGAAAGCAAAAAGATTCCCTTTCAGAATGTAGGATATAGTTTTCAGTTTCATTGGCTTCATTCAAAATATATATGATTGAAAACAGATGTAGCTTTATCTCCAGAAAGATTTACATTTTTTAAGTTCTTTATTATCAATAAGCAAAAAGAATGTGAAGAAAAGATTGGTATTTAATCTAAGTTGTTTTTACCTGCTCCGAAGAACCACAGAAGGCATCCCAATACGCTCGGCTGCATCTAATCCAGATTGGCTGCCTGCCACAAGAACACAATTGTGTATTGGTACTTCTGCATACTCTGCTCCGGCCCTTAGTGCAGCTACAATATTTTGCATGCTGCAGAAACAACATGATATACAATTGAATATGGTCAATATTTTGGCCACCAAATATACACAATAAGAAATAAATAAAAGATCAGTTCACCAAAAGTCAGTAACATGACAATTTCACACATAATGATTATGGCTATAAGTGTATACGAAAATTATCAAAGAGAATGTCGAACTATAGACCCAGGTGAAAGACGTAAAGCGAGACAACTTTTCAGATAGCAATTAGAATAGTTGTCAATATATTAGCAGAGACTAAAGCATAGATTATTGGGAAATAAGTCACCTAAATTTGTTTTGGTCCTTTTGGCACATGGAGATTATATTGCGAGCAAAAGACAAAAACACCCCATATGCTTTGTCTAACTCCCAAAAAACCCCCTGGTTATTTTAACCCCCAAAAACCCCCTTGTGATCTCAAATAAGTGCCAAATACACCCCCAAAAAAGAGTGTGTTTCAAACGCCAAAATTGCAAGTATTTGTTCACATTTTGCTTTTGGTATGACAATTTTACCCCTGACATCGAAAGACAAAAATACCCCCTATGCTTTGTCTAACTCCCAAAAAAACCCCCTTGTGTCATTTAAAATCCCCAAAACCCCCCTGTGTTTGATTTTAAATATCACACTCGACCCAAGTAGTATATACTTAATTTTTCAAAAAGAATAAATAAATTTAAAAAAAACAAACACATAGGGGTAATCTTGTCATTCCACCAAAATTCAAAAAAAAATTATAAATATATACTACTTGGATCGAGTGTGGTATTTAAAATCAAACACATGGGGGTTTTTGGGAGTTAAAATAACACAGGGGGGTTTTTGGGAGTTAGAAAAAACATAGGGAGTGTTTTTGTCTTTTGCTCATTATATTGCATAGGTTGGACATGTGATAATTTTATTTGTGATGGTCCCTAAAGTGGTGTTATCTTTATTATAGCTTCATTTATCAATGCTACCAAACAAGAGATAAAGATTCATAAAAGACCTAATCTCACATTATCTTTGCTGCCGCATGAGTTTTAAGCCTTTACCACTAGACATTTTTTAGACTCGGTCATCTGGTTATAAATTTCTGAACTAAGACTAAATACGGTAAGCAAAATCAAGAGCTATATGAAGGGAAGATACCCATATTCTACATCAATCCTACAAACAAGTGATACAAAAGATTACCAAAAGAACGTCTGTGTGTTATAAAGCACATACTAGGGCCACTTGTGCACTGTGTTTGAAACAAGAAGAATGTAAAAAAAACAAACCTTTCACTTGAACTAGTATTAAGTTCAACTTTCAGCTTCAGAATTGATGCAACCTCCTCCGCCACTCTCTGTCTCTCAGCAGAAGCTAACTCCAAAGACATAATTTTTTACCTTAAAACATGTAATGGACATTAAAAGAAAAAGAAAGAGTAAATTTTGATGCCCTTTTTTTTTTACCTGCTTTGCTCACTTCCTTGGCTAATTGGTCATCCAAACTGGAAGAGGCTCCTTTACCAAACACAAGTTGGCCATAAAAGCTCTGTTTTACCTCTTCATCTCCAACAATCTTTGTCTTTGACATTCGATCACTTCCAAGCTTTTCAACAATCGACCTAATAATCAATTAATAATATTTATACTCAATAACCATAGCATTTCCATGAAACTGCAAATATTGGCCAGATAGAAAATGGTATAATTGCATTTGTAGTCACATGACTGGACCTGAGCGCTTTCGGTACTGCGCTTTACAAAACTGCACTTTTGGTCGCATTTTTAAAAAATGTTTAGCACTTTTGGTCCTACTAAACTGAGACAACTCCATGGAACCAGAATCACAAACCAAAGACTATTCCTTGGGCCAAAAGTCCTAAAATTGGAAGGAAAAAGTGGTGATAGGACTAAAAGTGCATACTATCCTGAAACATTCGGACCAAAAGTTTAATTATAAAGTGCGGGATAACAGTACTGCGGGTCCAATCCTGTGGGACTAAAACTTCAATTTTGCCAAAAAAAAAAAGTCGACTACCTTGCGACTTTCTCCCCACTTATACTGTATGCAGTCAAAATGACCACAGGTATGTTTTCTTCATAGGCACTGTCAATGAACCTGTAGTGAAGGGGTAGACACTGTAGAGTGACCATATTGATATACAAATGTATATATATAATGTGCATTCCGGGTGATTTTTTGTAGCATTGGAAGCTGAAAAGAATCGACCACTCACTCTTCAGCACCAGGTTTCAACGAAAAAGATTTTGACGTGACAAGATCATCCAATGCATTCTTCTGCAGAAAGTAACCAACAATTCAGCTACTTCTGAAACAATAAAATGATAAATATTTATTAACTCAAGGTACTCGGGAAAAGAACACTGAGTAAAACTATTGCATCTTACAATGAATGAAATGACGACTTAACATAACAGTGCCATTGAGGAGGAGAGACTACAATATTGATATATTCATTGTTTGACCTTTTGAATAAAAGTCAAAAGATCTTATTAAAACCGAACATATTTTCCTCGAAGATATAAAAATGATATAGGGCATTCTAGAAAATATTTCGCAATCAATTTACCAAAACGGGCACTTATGATGTCTATAATAGCACCATAAAAGATGTCTTAAGGAATACATTTTCCCAGTGGAAACACACCTTTATGGAGACCTAAACCAAAGATGTTTTTCTACAACTACATTTGGATAACTAAAAAGAACAGGATTTACAATCCTTCAAACGATTGTACATGGAGAATTTTCTACAAGTCTGGCACTAAGTGAACATGACTATTGCGGTTTATACGCTAAACAATAATAAAAATTAAGATAATTATTAAAAATATAACAACTCCTGTTGATACCTTCTCTCGAAGAACACTTTTCATAAAAGTCTTATTCTCACTTGTGGCAACAGAAGTGGGCCAACCAATCTGTAACAAGATCATTAGATTAAGTCCATGAAAGGTTAGTGGTACTGAAAGAGTAACATTAATCACATTTGGACATGCATGAGTATAAATCTCACCCTGTTAAAATACAATACTAACATCATCTCCTCATCACCAGCACTTTTCCTGAGCATTGTGGAAGAAGTCGTTATCACATTGAAGATGCGTTAAGTGCTTGTACAAAAAATCTATGTGAAATTACTCGATTTAGAACAAGAAAATCAAGAACCCAAAAAGACGATAATATTCAAAGTCCACAGGCACAAAATTATTAAAAACTAATGTTCCTTGGATTTGCGAAAGACACTGCATTTGGTTTAGTTCAAGTACATTAGAAAAACTAAGAGCTGACATAGAGGACGCAACTGGTAAATGTTTAACTTCATGTCAGCATATTACGTCATATAAGAGTACCTCAAACTTCAAAAAACAATTTTTATGGATAATCGATAAATCATCACACCTTATAAGGTCTAAGTAAACTGGTTGACTCCAATTCGCACAGTCTAATCCCAGCTTTCTAAAGGCTGAAATCATCAAATGAAAAGAAGTGATACACAACAACATAAAAAAAAGGACAAGAAGACAAAATCAACAAAACTATGTTAGCTCATATAGATCTAAGGCAAATATCATACCTACGTTGAAAGCTTGTCGATTGCATAACCGATACACGTCCATTAATACTCTGAAGAATAAATAACTTATTAGCAAATACAAAGAACAATAGTGACTTAATGCTCCATAAGTAAAACAAAATGAAATTATAAAAACAAATAACATTGAAGCAACAAAAGAGGAAATAAAATAAAAGTTGCATTAATTGATGCTTTACTGCTATTCTGATTGGAATGATTCTATAAAGTAAAAAATCTAATACTAGATTATCCCTTAAACTGCGAGAATAAACGCAAGAAACCAATTCTTCTAGAAGAATAAACACCTTTCATCAAGAAAGACACAAATTAAGGCCCACGGTCAGATGATTTTCCATTCCTATTTTCATCTGAATTCAAATTATCACAAGAATATATTGTACTTAAATGAATATACAGGTAAAGATACCAAGATACATAAAGACGAATAAAGAAAATACCAAAAAGGGGAGCAATGAGAGAGAGAGAGAGAAAATACAGACCCTTCGACTTCAAGTAGAACGGCAAATTTCGGAGAAGAGTTGCAATCAGTAGTATTTCCAGAGGAAGAATTACTAAGGAACCGATCAAACCTTTTCTTGAATTTTCTGCCAAAGATGTCATAATAATAAAAATTTCTTGGAGAAGCAAGTAGAGAGTTACTACTACATAAATGTTTGCTGAACATGGGAAAGTATAATTTTGAAGTAGTAGAAGCGTTTGTAAAGGTGGCGGTGGTTCGGGTGGCGCCGCCGCAAAGGCGGAAGGAGTGTAAAATGGGAGACGAAGAAGCGGTTTCCATTTTCTGTTGTTGCGAGTGTGACTGCCGATTTCTATTGGGTTTGTCCGATATTTATTTCCTACAAGGAAAGGGGAAGTAGTATCCATATATCTATCATATACGAACTGGAATTTCTGATTTATATCGTTAACATCCCCCAACTTTTTGTTATGCCCAATTCAACCCCCCAAGGGTTGGGGGGGCTTTCAGGACAGTTTTAAGTTAGTTCATTTGTTCGTTTGGCCTGTGATATGCATGTAATGTGACGTGGTAACTTTTCCTTTTTCTCCTATAATATATGAATTGCATTATTAATTTTTACATTCTTATGATAGTTTTTGTGAGTACTTGAGAATCCCAAATTAAGATTTTACAGGGTGTATTTGGATGGACTTTGGCCCGATCTCGCGTGTTTCGCGAAACCGAGTAAAAACCCTTTTAAATGAGTTTTGCCAAATTCATAAAACCATCAAAAAACTATTTAGAAACTCTCGCTCAAACTCTTCAAATCTATAAAACATTGATTTGACACATACCATCTACTTTTTCCCCAAATCTCACTAAAAAATATATTGATTTGACACATACCACCTATTTTTTACCCTAAATCCAAGTGAAGTTTCAACTTATTCAAACCACAAAACCCTTGTTGCCCCTAAGGTTACATCTTATTCATGATGATAACAAATACTCCCTCCGGTTCATATTAGTTGGCACATTGTTACTTTTCACACAGATTAAGAAACCTCATGATTAATCACTTTTACATGGTAAAATGTCAAAAATATCCTTACTAGTGACTCTTGAGTTTCTCAACCTGGATGTAAGAGAAGGTTAAAAATGGAAAAAATTGCATTGAAAACCCAAATGTGCCAATTAATATGAAACATAAAAATTTGACAAATGTGCCAACTAATATGAACCGGAGGGAGTAATTGTTTTGGATTAATGTTATATTTTGAGCCTATTAATTGTTAGATAATTTATGAAGAAGGCCCAATATAAATCAGCTTATTCAAATCCAAGAAAAGAAAGGAGATGTATTCATAGGAGGCCCAAGTAGTTTTTGGAGAGCTTAATTTCTATAAAGGAAGGAAAATTATAGCTCAAGCTCAAGATCAAGTCCAAGATGCTTCAAGACTTTTATCTCTTGAAATTAAAGGTTAAAGAGCAAAACCCTAAATTTTTTAAGAAAAAAATCTTTTTTAACTCTTCTATTAATACAACAAATCGGCTCCATTATTTCCAAAGACACAATCCTAATATGATGATTAGTGTTTCCTTGAATTACCCATTTTTGAATTGTCCTCCAAGAAAAAAGATTCTTGAAACCAAAATCCTTACCATATGAATTGAAACTAGTTCATTGCATTAAAATAATATTTCCTCCTTGCCATATGAATTGAAACTAATTCATTGCTTTAAAATAATATTTTCTCCTTGCCTCACTTTTGTGTCTTGATTCACGGATGAAGAATTAGATATTCAAATCTAACCTTTCTTTTGTTAACTATTTTCGGTAAAATGCTCCAAGAAATCAAATCATATATTTATTGATATTGAATAGTTCTTGACAGATTTTAGTGAGCTTATTCTCGGAAGTTTATTTTGAAAAACCTAATCAAATCATTGATTTAATTCTCTTTTCATCTCTTTGTAATCTTTCCTCCGTAGGGTTAAAAGCTAGGCTATTTAAACCCCCTAGCTATTGTTCATTCCACAATCAAAAAAAAAATTTCAAGAAAAAGCTTATACTTGCATATTACTCTTTAAACACTCTTGAAATTTCGAGCCTTAAATTTGTTACAATCTATAAATCTTTTTCTCCTTTGCTCTTACCTGAATTTCTTTGAGAGAAAAAGAGAGTTATCATAGTTCTTATATTGCCGTAGTTTAGCTCTTTGAGAGAGCATTGAGCGGTTCTTATTGTAATTAAGAGTTCCATTAAAAGCATAAAGATCGAAGGATCTAGGGAGCTTTTGAGTATTGTAATAGACACAAGAATGAAGAATCTTGTGGGATTGTTTGATAAGTGCAAAGAGACGACAGACTTTGTAAGCACGACCATAATATAGTGAAGACCAAGAACTACTTGAAGAGTGGACTAAGCATTTGCCGAACCACTATAATAGATGGTGTTTTTTATTTTTTAGTCTTTAATTCTCATATTTTACATTTGCTATTACATTGACTAAATAATTTCTTAAACAAAATATTTTATGTTAAGGTGTTTGCCGAACTTGAAGAGTGGACTAAGCATTTGCCGAACCACTATAATAGATGGTGTTTTTTATTTTTTAGTCTTTAATTCTCATATTTTACATTTGCTATTACATTGACTAAATAATTTCTTAAACAAAATATTTTATGTTAAGGTGATTTTAAATAAAAAAATTTAAACAACCTAATTCACCCCCCCTTCCCCCCCCCCCCCCCCCCCCTCGCCCTCTTAGGCAGTTATTTTTCTTCAACCCAACAGCCAAAACCCATCCGAGTTCTCAAAGATTTCATCGAAAACATCCAAAAAAAAATTTTATACCGAGACCCGCGAAACCGAGCCAAAACCCATTCAAATATTCCCTATAAGTCTCCCCACAGGCATACAAATTGCTATTTGATTATGTAAATTAGTACTACAAGAAATCAAGAACAGATTTGAAATGTTTAAATACATATATATTAAGATCTTACAAGTAAATTCAATCATGATTTATAATGATTAAAAAGTCTTTAAAAAACATAAAATTACAATTTGAGTCTTCTGAATTTGCAAACCAGTCCTCCCTGAGATTGTAGTAACTAGTAAGCCAATCGGAGATTGTGGGCCGGCCGGCAGCCATAACTCTGTCTGATACTCAAGAAAACCTGCACAACCATGAAAGCTATTTAGTGAAACTTCAGTTATGATTATCAACCTCTTTTCCTTTCCTTCCCAAAGCACATTTTTTCGACCTATGCTATGGTCGAGAAGGCCAAGCTGCAAATCTAAATTAATATTTCCTAATTAATTTACTAACAGTGCAAAGAATAATAAACATTATGACATTAATCACACTTTGCTAATAATTCAACTTAAGTCTATATGAAAGAGTCCCCCTCAGGCAAAGAAGAGAACCCCATCTTCAACAAGTCACAAAATGACAGATTCTGAAATAAAACATCTCGGCTCCAAAACAAATAACCTTATTGTTTGCTACAAACTCTTAAAGACCAATCCACGCACAGCAAATGCTGATGCGAAAGTGCTAGCTGAAATTTCACTCGATTTGGCTTATAACAAAGCCAGGAAAGTACATTCCAGCCTTAATTCCTTAGTCAAGACAACACATGATGCTCGACTGAAAAATATATACAATTTGTGCTCCAAGAACTATAATGATGCAATTAGAGACTTCAAATTGCTAAGAAGAATTTGCATCCAGGTGCTTATAAGAACATGCCTGTTCAAGTGAAGGATGGTACAGAAGAAACCAAAAGTTGCGAGAAAGTGTTTAATAGTGTATCTAATGATCGTGCACATATTGAGAAGCAGAACAAGGAGTTTGAGTTTCTTGTAAGTATAGTTAAGGTTATGGCTGATAATTTGAACAAGAAGTGATTGAGAAGACTGGTTCATCTGGGAAATCTTGTTGAGTTGTTGTATTCCAGTCATTCATGTAATGAAATGAAAGAGTTAATTTACATAAAAGGATTTCAATAAATTATTTATTAACTCTTCTTGGGAGAAAAAACTTTTTGATAATCCAAATCCTTATTTTAATGTCATCAATATATATATATATATATATATATATATATATATATATATATGCTATTTGCAAAGTAGAACTGGAATCCAGTTCAAAAGATCAAGTAAAATATAAAAAAATGCAAGAAAACACCTTAGAAGTAAGAAAAATAGTTGAGAATATATTTGAACAATCTAAAACTTGGGTTTTGGCCATTTAGTTTGTCATACTACTGTTGAGGTACATTAGAAATAACCAATCGACGGATATCCGTGTTTTCTGAAATTCCCAAATAATAGTGTATCTTTTATGCCACAACAGTGCCACGTTTTCGCAGCACACTTATGCGTGCATCGACAAGTGTTCTAATTTTAAATGTGTAGACCAAGTGACCAACATATAAACTTGTCAATGTATGCAATGGCGTGACAGAAAAATATGACACCATCATGGTATAGAAAGTCTTTGCCCACTACCAACATGCAGTGTACTATCCACTAACCAAGTGCAACTGAAAATGAAAATTTGAGACCCTTACTTTTGGCTTAATTAGAATGAGTAGAACCTTCTTAACTTGAAGGTGAGTATTGAGTGCCCCTTTTTTTTGAATATGAATATTTGAAGTTTACCCTTCTTCAGGATTGGAGGTCAAGAGGTGAAAGCTGTGTTTTACTATCTTAATTTCTCTCTTTTGAGTGCTCCTTTTTTTTCTTTTTTTCTTTTTCTAAAGTTGTTTTAGAATTTTTCTAACTGAGTTTACAACATATATAACATGCAGAGATTATAAGCTTTTGAATCTATTGGAATTTAATGGCTCGAGGAAGCGAAAGTCTGTTATAGTAGGCAATGAAGATGGGGAGATCATTCTTTTCTGCAAAGGAGCTAATGAGTATGGTTTCTTGTACTCAGTACTCACTTTATTCAGAGAATTTACTCTCATGAAAATTTGAGGTGAAATAACAAGTTTACCCCTACCAACATGCAGTGTGCTATACACTTATTTTGGCTTAATTATAATTAGTAATTAGTTTAAAACTTGTAGAAGACATCTATGATTTTAAATTATTTCACTATATATGAATTTGTGCAGGAAAAAGTGTGCTTCATTTTGTTAATCACAAAGGTATTTATCAATCAACTAGATCGATCACACACAACGTAAATTGCAAATAACTCCCTACTACTATCACAAAAACGTCTATCATCTCCAACTAAGATCGGAGTTAATTCAACATACTTCAATTAATAACTTGAAACTGCAAAAAGTAAATGCATGCAATAAATTTCAAGAAGTAATGCAACTTACGATCAATCTATCTACCATATAAAGAAGCCATTTCTCAGTGCTTATTCAACACAGAAAAGAGAAGAAACACAAACAATATAATCAAACAAGCATTAAAAAAATAATGGCTTATTTGCTAAGAAAAATGTCACCTTTCTTGATTTCCGTTGCTCTTATCTTCACGTCTGCAGTTCAACTTTCATTGGGAGGCAGAGACATAACAGATAGAGAAAAAGACCTAAAAAATCTCTGCTCTGACACCAGCCATTCCAAAGTGTGCTGGAATATTATCAAATCTCAGTACAGCAGATTTGACACGGACGATGGAGGAGTGGCGGCAACAGCAATCGACCTGGCAAAAGCAAAAGCAAATGAAATTCACGATTTACTAAATCGGCTACATGAAGATTCGAAAGACGATAAATTGAAGGAGAAATACCTGTCCTGCTCCAAGAATTACAACGATGTCATCCGCGACCTCGGTCAAGCGACAAATTACTTGAATTCGAACGACTTTCAGAAACAAGTACAAATTGATGATGCCCTAGAAGAATTGAAGAACTGCGAGCATGATTTCGATAAGGATTCGTTCGATCCTGCACATATTAGGAACAGGAATAGGGAGTTTAGGGTTTATGCAGAAATGGTTAAGGTTTCCTCCAAACGTTTGGTTGAAGGAAACTAGGGCAAAATGCCTTTCCCGAGTTTTACTATTTATTCTAAATAAATAACAAATATTCATAGTTATATTTTTTTGGTTTGCGAGTGAGAAATTATATTTTATAAAAATAGTTTTTTTTTTTTTTTACTATAAATATTTTATAAAAATGCAGAAATAGTTTCTTTACTTTTTCCAAACTGATAGTAAATCTTTCTTACATACATAAATTAAAGAAGGTTTACTTTTAATTTATTACTAATATTATACCAAACAAATCACCCATAAAAAGGTTAGTTATATTAATCAACATAATATTGATTAAAGAGATTAGAGATATAAAAAACATACAAATAGAAACTATTTACAATTAAGGCACATAAAATGCAGAGATAATTATATAGTATAACTTAGGCATGCAGTAGGCACAGGAATGGTGTGGGTTTTTTTATTTGTTGAAAAATTATATGAAGAAAATATTGGACCATATTTTGATAATAAAAATATAATTTGATATGACCATGTCATTAATAAACATCTCCATGTTCTAAAAATCAGTCTTAAGTCACTCCATATGTAAGCATTTGAATATAATAAAGGGTATCAAAATAGAGTTACAAAACGCAATTTTTTATTTATTATTATATTGTTAATATAGATTTATCTTAAAAAATTAAGTAACTTCTTCACCATGTCAAACTTCTCCCATATAGCTGAGCTGACACCTTTCAAGAACAAGCATTTATAATATTTTTATTTCTTTAATCATTTAAAGATTTGAGAAAAAAATTGAAAGAAAGAGATTCACATTGATTTTTAAGTTACAATCATCCAAATATCGAGGCGGCAAAAGTGGGTGCACCATGAGTTAATTGGTGAACGCCCAAAAGATTTTCCAGATTTTTGTTTTTTGGTACATAAACCTTACCCCACACAATATAATTTAAAAATATTACTAGTAAAGAACTTGGATTAAAATATGTACGTACCCAACTTAACTCTTTTTTTTTTTTTGTTTGTTTGTTTTTAATTATGTTTCTTTCAATTCAAATCATTTACTATAAATTAGTTATCCATGCTTTAATTAATGTACCCAGTTCAATTTTATATGTCGTTTAAGTTTTTGTTTATGGGGCCATTTGATCTTGTAATTAACACCATAGCCGGCTTTATAAATAATTACACACTAATTATATGGAGGATTAAAAATTAAGGATGGTTAGTTTTGCAAATCTAGAGGCAAGGCAAATAAATATATTTATTTTGTTTGACTCTAGTGTTATCATAATTTGCGGCAGCTTTTATGCATGGATCGGAAATGGAATTAAAAAATATAGATTTAAATTCATCCATCACATGCAGATGCAGGCTGAGTAAATATTACATTACATTACATTACTCTATTGTTTTCGGATATGTCAATGCCTTCTAGAAGGTTAATTAATTAGTAATGGCACTTGGGATTTAGTGCAAGGCCTGCCTCATGGATCCATCCAAGATATTCATTCATCTCTTCACTTTACAAGTTTCTATTTTATTAAATAAAATAAAGCTAGAATTTGAATAGACCAAGAATGACAGACAAGCACAAGAGCCAAATCTATATATATACTCTATGAACTTTCCTTGTATTGTACAAACCTCTTCTTTTTGTGTTTTAGCAATGATTAAATTAAACCATATATATACAGATTCATTCAGATCATGTATATATATATATTAATATTAATGGATAATAAACATTGATCAGAAGCAAAAATGTCGACTGGTCCATCAGGAAGAAGGAAATCCAAATTGAAATGGAGTAAATTGTACACATTTTCATGCTTAAGGCCCAGCACTACTGATGATCATGCACCTACTCAAAGTCTTCTTGGTCAACCTGGATTTTCTCGTGTGGTTTTCTGCAATGAGCCCCATCTTCACAAGATCAAACCTCACAAATATCCAAACAATTACGTCTCCACAACTAAGTACAATCTTATTACTTTTCTTCCAAGAGCCCTTTTCGAGCAATTCCGAAGAGTTGCCAATTTGTATTTTCTCTTAGCAGCTGTTCTATCTGTTACACCATTGGCTGCATACAATGCTTATAGTGTGATCGCCCCTCTCGTGTTTGTTGTGGGGATTAGTATGCTCAAAGAGGCCATTGAAGATTGGCATAGATTCTTACAGGTAGGTATATATAATATATTGTTTCTAATTATGTTCTTTCTTTACTACTAGTATTTATTCATTCCACTATGTTACGTTGCAGGACAGGGAAGTAAATTCAAGAAAAGTGAGGGTTCATGTAGGAAACGGTTCGTACGTGGAGAAATCTTGGGAATTGTTATTGGTTGGAGATGTTGTTAAAGTTACCAAGAACGAGTATTTTCCTAGTGATCTTCTTTTGTTATCTTCTAGCTATGAAGATGGTCTTTGCTATGTTGAGACTATGAATCTCGATGGGGAGACTAATTTAAAAGCTAAAAGAAGCTTAGAAGCCACACTTTCTATAGATGAAAACTCGGAATTTAGTAAATTCAAAGCCACAATTAGGTGCGAGGATCCAAATCCAAGCCTTTACACCTTCGTTGGCAATTTGGATTTAGAAAATGAATCATATCCCATATCTCCAAGCCAAATTCTATTAAGAGACTCCAAACTTAGAAACACGGAATATGTCTATGGAGTCGTGATATTCACAGGGCCAGATACTAAAGCAGTACGAAATTCCACTAGGTCTCCATCTAAAAGGAGCAGAGTCGAGAGAAAGATGGACCGTGTGATTTATCTTCTTTTTGCTATGATGCTTTTGATTTCATTTGTTTCTGCAATCGGCTCTGCATTATTTACAGAGTCTAAAGAATATAAAAGGTGGTACCTTAGGTTGAATGATGATATCGATAATTTGTTCAATCCTGAAGAGCCTATGTCATCAGGTCTTTTGCAATTTGTAAGAGCTCTAGTATTGTATGGCTACTTGATCCCAATCTCTCTCTATGTGTCCATTGAAATTGTGAAAGTGTTGCAAGCTATGCTGATTAATAAGGATGTTCGTATGTACGATGAAACAACTGGAAAGTCGGTTGAGACAAGGACTTCTAACTTGAATGAAGAACTTGGACAGGTGGAGATGATTTTATCTGATAAAACGGGAACCTTAACTTGCAATCAAATGGAGTTTAGGAAGTGTTCAATTGAAGGGATTTCTTTCGGTGGTGAAGTGACTGAAGTTGATCTTGCCGCTTCTCAAAGAATGAACATTGATGCAGAGAGATATAGATTCAGTTTGGACGGCTCTGATTCAACCGGAAGAAGTGTAGAGATGTTTGATCTTTCTACGGCTGATCCTAGCACCGAAAAGGATGTTTTGGGAAAGATTGAAAATTCAAGAACATCTTATTCCATCATCAAAGGCTTTAACTTCAGAGATGATAGACTCGAGGACAGAATGTGGATATATAAATCCAATGTAGTAGATACGATGATGTTTTTTAGAGTCATGGCTTTATGTCACACGGGAATTCCTGTTGAAGAAAACAAAAGTGATAAAACGAAATACGAGGCTGAGTCTCCTGAAGAGGTGGCATTTCTTATTGCAGCACAGGAGTTTGGTTTCAAGTTTTGTCAGAGAACTCAGTCTACTATGGTTCTTCAAGAACTCGACCCTTCTTCAGGATTGGAGGTCAAGAGGTGAAACTTGTGTGTTACTATCTTAATTTCGCCCTTTTTTTAGTTATTTTCTTTTTCTAAATTAAAGTTGGTTTAAAATTTTTCTAACAAACATACATAACGTGCAGAGAATATAAGCTTTTAAATCTATTGGAATTTAATAGCTCGAGGAAGCGAATGTCTGTTATAGTAGGCAATGAAGATGGGGAGATCTTTCTTTTCTGCAAAGGAGCTGATGAGTATGGTTTCTTGTACTCACTTTATTCAGATAAATGCTTGAGTTGAGTGTTTACTCTGATCGTATGGTTCTGTTTCTTCTTCTTCTTTTTCTTTCTTCAAGTGTTATATTCGATAGACTAGCGGATGATGGAAGAACATATCAGCTTGCAACAACTATGCATCTTTCGAGATACGGAGAAGATGGATTGCGCACTATGGTGTTTGCGTATAAAAAGGTTGAGGTGTCTGAATATGAAAAATGGAGTTCAGTGTTTATGAAGGCTAAGGCTAATATAGGTCCAGAAAGAGAAGAGTTACTGGAGGCTGCATCTGAAATGATTGAGAAAGATTTGTATTTACTTGGTGCTGTAGCAGTGGAAGATAAGTTGCAGAAGGGGGTAAGTTAGTTAGCTCTCGTATACAAGGGAAAAGACTAAACTACCCCTTGAAAACAAACAAAAAAATAACAGCGCGATTTATTTTTTGATCTCAGGTTCCTGAATGCATTGATAAACTAGTGCAAGCAGGCTTGAAGATTTGGTTGCTGACTGGTGATAAAAAAGAAACAGCAATAAATATAGGGTAAGAATTTTTCCATTTAAATTGATTAGATTTAAAGAAATACGGTTAGCAACTAATATATATATAATACCCGAATTGTTGCAACAGATATTCGTGTAGTTTACTACGGCATGATATGAAACAACTTCATTTGTGCTTGAGTAAAGAATCTCAAACTAACCAGCAAATGAAGGTGAAGGTTAGTTTGCACTTCAAATCATGCACTTGAGAAAATAGTTGACTGAAAAATTGAATTGGGATCAAGTATTGTTTAATTTTAGTTTTTCAGGTTATTAAAGAAGAAATTATGCACCAATTACAAAGCTTTTACACATTAATCACCGAAGAAAACAGAAGCGATTCTCCTTTTGCTTTGATTCTTGATGGAAAAGCTCTTGAACTAAGTTTGAGCAGTGATGTGAAGAAGCATTTCTTCTCTGTTGCTATGAACTGTGATGTTGTTATTTGCTGTCGTGTCTCTCCCAAACAGAAAGCCTTGGTATTATGATTTACCTCTATTTATTTTTTGCACCTTTTCTTGAGGTTAACATTATGGCCTTTTTCAGATCACACGAATGTTAAAACAACATTCTGGAAAGACAATCTTGGCCATTGGTGATGGGGCTAATGATGTGGGAATGATTCAAGAAGCTGATATTGGAGTTGGAATAAGTGGCATGGAAGGAATGCAAGCAGTTATGGCTAGCGACTTTTCGTTGCCTCAATTTCGTTTCTTGGAGCGATTGCTTATAGTTCATGGACATTGGTGTTACAAGAGGATTTCTAAGATGGTATCATTTTCCTTCTTCTTTAAATTCAAAAGAGCTAAATGTAAAAATTAGCACTCGGGAATTTTTGGTAATAAAAATAACACAAGGGGTTCTTTGCTAATTAGGCAAAGCATAGGGGGTATTTTTGCATTTCGCTCAATATAAAATGATAAATTCTTTATTATTATTCGTCATATTTAAGTGTACAAATCACGCTTTTTCTGTTTTTTTTAACTGCAGATTCTCTATTTTGTGTACAAGAACATTGCTTTTGGTCTTACACTGTTCTATTACAATGCATTCACTGGTTTCTCGGGCCAAGATTTATACGACGACTGGTATATGGTCATGTTCAATGTAATCTTGACATCTTTACCGGTTATATCACTTGGTGTCCTTGAGCAAGATGTTTCATCCGATGTTTGTTTAAAGGTAAAGGCAACTAGGACATAGATTTATTATCACAAACTCATAACGAAATGTCCAGTTTAGCCCTACTCACGTTACTTTGAGTTTGATCTATTTTGGTGATGTTAGCTCTTTACCAATAATGAAATGAATTTATTTCGGGTGATGTTTCTATTGCGCAGTTTCCAGGCCTTTATCGAGAGGGACAAAGTAACATTTGTTTCAGTTGGAAAAGAATCATTGGTTGGATATCAAACGGCATATTGACTTCTCTAACTATCTTCACATTGAGCATCTACATGCTATGCCCATCTGCATTCGACAAAGGTGGGGACTTGGCCGATATTGAACATATAGGTGCAATCACGTACACGTGCATAATCTGGACCGTTAATTGCCAAATAGCTCTCATGATTTCCCACTTCACTTGGATAAGTCATTTCCTCATCTGGGGAAGCATTCTTTCCTGGTACATCTTTCTCTTCTTGTACGGCATGCTTCCATTAGCGTACTCACACAACGTGTTTCATATATTCAATGAACAAATTGGTCCTGCACCAATGTACTGGATCGTTACCCTATTTGTGGTTGTCGTTTCTCTTCTTCCGTATTACATGCACATTGTTGTACAGCGCTCGTTTTTTCCAATGGATGATCATATAATTCAAGAAATGAAATCTTCTGGGACTGATGTTTCCGATACTCCTATGTGGTTAAGAGAACAGGAGAAATCGAAACAGTTAGCACAAGTTGGGTATTCTGCTAGAGTTGATGCAAAAATACGGCATTTGAAAGATCAGCTTCATCGGAAGAGAAAATCGATCTCTTCGTCTTTCACGAACAGCCCTTTATATAGAACAACAAAGGGCGGAGATATAACTTCAATTCCCTAGTTGTGTATGAAGTATTTCTTTTTGTTTCTTGCTTTATTTTGTTAGGCAATACGAATTCATTGTAACTGTAACTTGTAAGTACATAGTTTTTTTCAAGGTTAATTGTTTCAATAATTTCACTAACAAAAGTTTTAAGATTTTTGAATGATGTTAAGGTAAGGTTATTGTATCTAAATTGAGTTAATATTGATCAAGATATGGTGTTTTGTAATTTCAAAATTGGACCCAAAAAAGGCAAAATAGCTGCTTCTTTTTTCCCAATAAAGTGGAGGAGAAAAACATGGAATAACAACACTTGAAATTACACCTAATTTCTTTGATTTTCCTTTTTTCTGGTTAGACATATTGGATTTAATACATGAATTGAGAATATGAAGAATCAGAAATTCATAGACAAGATGTAATAGATACAAATAACAAGTCCCACAAACTACAACCCAATTAACTCCACTCTTCCTTGAAAAAAAAAGAATTAGAAATTGGGATCAGTGAGCTCTCCATTTAAGTACTCTCTGTAGGCAGCAACAGGCCAGCTGAAGCCCCTCCAGATAAGCTTGTTGGCAAGTGGAACATCGATAATGATCTCCTTCATTGCAGGTTTCTTTTCATCCCTAATCGCGATCAAGTAGCTCCTTCCAACCCACCCTATCCATCCAGCAATGTACAAGAACAAAATCCCTGGTGTGATGAACTCACCCCAGTGTCTTTGGTCACCACTCACAATCAAATGAGGCAACCCATCAGATCCACATAACAAACCTTGCTTCCCGTAATTGTCGAACCTGGATAATAATAATGTTTATTGTCATCTTTCTTTTTTAAGGAAACAGAGATATATAGTATATTAATAATTTAATTACCTGCGCTTGGTCTTTTCAACGGTGGCATTGATGGCAAGTGCAGGAGCACTGTCGGGCGCATAGAGCTTGAGAGAAGACTCAAGTTTCTTGATCTCCTGCTTCTCACGCTTGGCAAATTGCTTGGAGTCTTTGCACGGTGTCAGCCCTGATATGTCGGCAGATGCAGGCAACGCAGGGGCGGACAGAATAATTGATGAGAGTGCAAGTGCAGCTGAAAATGCTTTCAGTTGAGAAGATTGCTCTGATGAATTTGATTGTTGGCATACAATTGTGGCACTTCTTGGTTTTGTGCCATATGGTGAGCCCAATTTGTGTGTTGAAATGGGTTTGGAGAGGTTAGTAGGGATTGTTAGTGACATTTTTTTTTTTTTTTTCTTGTTCCAGTTGAGCTATTGTCAAGATGATTGATTGATAGGGGAAGAGGAGTTAGTAGGAAGATGATTTTTAGATTTGTGGCTGTTGAAGAGGATAAGGTGGTAATGAGTAAGAGGGGGCTGACTTGGATAGTTGTGATTGGTTTGATTTTGTGTTTTTCAGATTCTCCTCTCTAGCTTCAATCGTATCCATGAACAAAATATATACTAGATTGCAATGATTTAGCATTCGTGTTGCCTCCACATGTTCAAAGATTATATTGACTAATGTATGAACTAAAAAATCCTATAACTATAAAAACAATTTCAGAAATATTTAACAATTTATTAAGGGACTGTTTGGTAGGATCTAATAAGGGGTATTATGTCATATTATATGTGTCAATATGGAATAATACAACGTTTGGTGACATTGCTCTAATACCGGATCAAATTGATTAAATCCTTATGACCCGGTATTAAGACTAGATTATAATTCACCCAGACATGGGTGGATTAGTTAATCCGGATGAATATGAATTCGACGAAATGTCACTTATAATCTCAAATTTACATATTACTTATTTTAACATATCATTAAATATAATAAATTCTTCTAAAATTTCTGAAAATGGAAACACATCTACATATATGAATCACAAACTAAAATTTATATCAATTTACAATTAACATGGAGGCATTCGAACTAAAAATCAACTCTTACTCTTATACGAATTATATAAATGGCTTCGATGAATTTATATATCTTAACTAACATAATATGTTTAATTAAGTAGTAAAAATATATTTAATATATGCTTAAACTCATAATTCCCCCAAACATATTATAGTTTATTGCTTTAATGTAATGTGACTCAATCAAATCTACCAAACGTATTTTTAATATGTCCTTCAATCCGGCTCTGATCTAATCCACATTAATCCCATACACCCTACCAAACGGCCCCTAATAATACATATATGCAATCTAGTGTAAAAGCCTGCAACATTCTTCTTGTTCTATTTGCAATGCATGGGCCAAAGTTACTCTACTTTAGAAGGCCAAATAACCAGCAGCTAACATAATTTACTTAGCTTCAATGCACTTGAATATCCTTTTATTATTTCAGAACTAGATACTGTTTGCTTTAGCTGGACCATCTGTTTTTTCTGCCAAGCAACAGTCCAGAACATCTTTACAGCTCCATATTCGATGGTTAATATCACAATACAAATGGATCCCATATCACCAAGGTCCAGACTTCAAAGTACATGTTCCATATTGTCATCGAGTAACCAACCAACCAGGCTTTACTAAACTATCTTTCTGGAAATCGCGTCCAGTGACAGAAGTCGACTCACCTTGACGACGATAGCACTGCAAGGAAGTTAATGTCTCCATCAATTAATGTGTGTGTGGAAATGGAAATCTATACTTGAATGAACTAAAATAATCTGCGTAAGTTGAGATAAATCATGTGTGTGTGGTGCATCTATTTGTGTTTTTGTGTCTGTTTCTAGGCTATAAATTCTGCTACGCTTAATTTCAAATAAGGAATTTTGACCCAAGTATTTCAAATCCATAAGACTTGTTTGGATCATTTTGGTCTTGGTTTTATATGGTTTGAGATTCAGTTTGTAGTATTCTTTTAAACAAAAAAAATGTACTTGAAAGTCACTCAATATGGGAGTCATTTCAGATCCTTTCTTCAAACCAGACCCCCTAAATCCAAATTATGGTGCCATCTTTTAATACTTACATTTGGGATAAACAGTCTACATTTCAAACAAAACATCTGGAAAGAAAAGGCACCACATACCTTGTAACAAACGACTGTATCATCTGGGTACATAGCAAATAGTTTAGTACCAAGACGAGCATGGCAAGAATCACAAATACTGTCTTCATTAATCAGTACATGGCGGGACCTTTCCTCCAATCTTGCCAAGCTTGCATCAACGTCCAAGGCACGAGACATATTATGCACAATCTGGAAAAAACAAAGCCTAGTTCAGCAAATGCCGACATTGCACGAATATTATGCTGGAAATAGTCCAGAGATCTTTCAGAAAACAACTGATTTCAAAAGATTATAATCAAACAACTATATTTATAAATTAAGAGAAAAATAAAACTAGCAGGCTTGATAACTTATACATGATGTGGCAAAGGAACATAATGCTTATGATAACAATTAACAAACTGACAGGAGGACAACCATACTTGTCCTTTATGATGATGATGATGTCGGGCTCTCAACAACCTTAATATTGTATTCGAGGCAAGCTGGAGGGGCATATGAGGAGACAATCTCTGCATAAGAAAGCTTTAATTACTAAGACACAGTTTAAAAGTAGTACTAAATTATCAAAAACTATAAGACAAAAAGATCTTGCAAATTGAGAAAATTTGCAGCTGTCGAAAACCATTCACTTGTTAAGCACGAATACTAATTCACGTTTCATCAGAAATTTTGTGGTTCTTAAAGATTGAAAAGCATAAATTCACTCAAATTCTATCGTTCAAAGGTTTTGGTCCATAAAACATTTCCAACAAATGTAAAGATTCAGAATTTCTTCTACAAAGAAATAAAGTAAATTTCATAGCCAGAAATACTTTTAAAAGTAAAGATTAACACCAACAATTCTCACACGGCCATTTCAACATAACTTTGTGAAGAAAAATGTCAGAAAGACAAGCTCAGGAGCAAAAAATACATGCTAGTGCACAGAGCACCGGGTTGGAACATATAACTTCATACCTTGAACACTTGCAAGGGATCTAGCATTTCACCATGATTGTGGAGAAGACGGACAGCAGATTTGAACATGGGATCTCTGCCATCCTCTGGATCCAAATACATCTCAAGTAACCTTATGATATCACAGACGAAAATTTTCATGCAAGGGAATTACTCAAAAAACACCAATAGAAAACACCAATAGAAATAGTAAGAGAGAGAGAGAGTGAGAGAGACTGACTGTGTATAAGCATCAGGTCTACCAATTTCTTCACAATATTGTTCAGCAGCTTCACAATTCTCTAATTTCCTAATAACAATAAGAAGCAATATGGCCAATCATAAAATCTCATCTATATCTTGATAAAATGTAACTTACAAGCTTCCAACGCCCATTTATCATGCATAACATTATGCTGATGTTAATCAGCGTTTCTGGGAAACATATAACATAAAGCATGGCAACCCTTACATAACAGAAATGAATCTACTCTACCAACTCTGCGACAGATAAATAGCAATGTACATATATGTCAGTGATTATACTATCATTTTGACCTATACAGAGTTAACAAACATCTTGATTAGTATTGTACACTTACAAAGCCAAAATCTGAAGCACTAGCCTTTCTCGACCGAGCTTCCTATAAAGAATAGCCTGTAAGAAGCAAACCAATTATTAATGTTAAAAGAGAATAAAGCCTAAACCAGCTCCAGTAGATTAAAGAGGATAAAACCTCTCGAATGTGCAAGAGTCTCAAAAGAATTGCATATACTTGATCAACAATTTATAGGATTAGATAACAAGGGGAACTCTAGAGGACCTTTTCTAGCCACAACTCAGATTCTTCTATCATATCAAGGACCTCTTCTGCATCATATAAGTCTGATGACTGTAAGAAAATCTGAAACCTTTCCCTAACAGGACTTTCAAAGATAGAGCTACTTCCAAGTTCAGAAACTTTCATCTCTATTTTTGGCATCCCAGTCACAGAATCTTGAGTTGAAAGCTCCACCTCATAAATTTCAAGTGCTGACTTAGCGAGCAAGAGTGCATATGCAGTATGGTACTGAGAGTCATCAGAGTCTTGATCTTCAATCAACCACTGGAGATATCTGCATTGAGAGGGTGAAACCTTATATGATGCCTTATACTGCAGTTCCAAACAACAAATAACAAAGTGTCTGCTTTTGTACAAGCTTAGCATATGCTCGTCCTAAATTTGCAAATTTTAATCTATACTAATTCTATGGTAGTAATCAAGTAATATTAAGTCAACAGTCAAATTGCAGCGGTTGACGCAAAAGGACACACATTTACAATAAGTAGAACAAAGATTTAACGTTATAGACTATAAATATAGAACCTAATGTTATAGTTAGAGGATGAGATTGCAAACAACACAGGATGATAAATGCAAATAAATTGAAATCCTAAACAATATGTCCCAAAAATGAACATAGAGAGTGAATAACGAGAAGTCGAGAAGGAACATAAGTTACTCTGGCCCTCCCTTTGATCCTCTGGCAAAATAATAAAGGTAAAAAGTACTGGAACTGGAAATAACACCCAAGAAGGTCATAAGTCCACTATTTCATATAATTCAACCACAAGGGCAACAATTACAAGGCTATACCTCTGAAGAATTTCAACTTTCTTGGGATCAATTGCAGCAATTATTTCATCTGTAATTAAGAAAAATAGAACAAATGTTAACAAACCTAAGTGAAACTAATCAACCAATGCGAGCAGAAACTACTATAAGTGAGTCAGTTTCCATAGTCGTAGGAACAACACTTATCAACTAACCTAACATAGCAGAGAAGTCTTTACAATTGCAACAAATCAGGGAAAAGGACGGCAATTAGAAAGGAGATTTTCATAGACCCAGAATATACATACAACCGTAACAAGAAATGAACAACTAACAATCAAGCGTCAGCAGGGTTGGGTAAGAAGTCAGGCAGTGTCCTCACCAATTTTTCATTTGACCTAAAGAAAACCAGCTTGCTTAGCATAAAAAAACCTAGTTATGAAGATGACTCAAAAACTGGTGTGTATTTGGAAAGGCAGATATCTCAGAGTGGTTTATGCTGGTGAATATCTCGGATCCAGAATTGGATCATGCATAATAGTAATTTTGGTCAAAATTTTTGTCTTTGGAAGTAAAAGACTTAAACCATTCTCAGATAAAGTGAGATTACACATGTTAAAAATATCAAGAAATCGATAAAGTGAGCTCACACATGTTACAAATATCAAGAATCCTATATATGCTCATTCTAACTCTTGCCTGGAGATAATAAATTTTCTCTTTTCTCTGATATCAGAATTTGAACTGCAAGCACCTGGTTAATATCTGCAATCTGAAAAAACACAAAACCATCAGAAATCTGCTATATCGAGTACAAACGCTTATAAGCTCACAGGGTCAGAATCCTTTGGTGAATGAGTTATTAAACTTTTCACACATAAGACAACAGAAAAGATTACAAGATTCTGTTACACACCCATCCGAGGTGTTGAAGTACCAAATCTTGGTCGGAAGACTCCTCAAGAATCTTAGATCCTTCAATAGCAGCAGTCTCCCTACCAGAGGTAAAATGTCTGGAGAGATCTTGTAAATCACTTTCAACAGATTGATCTTTATCATAGATGCTTGATGAATAATTTCTCGCCAATATACGCCAAATGGCAAGAGCCTTGGCACTCATCCCTTTACCAGCGTACAAAAAAGCAAGTGTGCGTAAATGCCCAGAGTCATTGAGTAGTGCTTCTAGCTCCTCCTGCACTGCCCATTGAATTTTCATGGTCGTTGCAACAATATGAAATTAGCAACAATCGTAAGCACTTGACTGGCATTAAATTTTTTGCAAGATCAGAAAACATTAAAAGAGGCAAAAGAATGAGGAATCCATAAATATCCTTCAGTACTAAGGGAAAATTTTAGGTGATTCGTACTACTACACAGCTGTTCTCAGAAGATGCAAGTCTTTCCATATCTTCAACACAATTCAGAGCTCTATATAAATACATCAGAAGTGTATCAACGCCCTCCTTCACTGAAACTGTTAAATCCCTTCCACGACAAGCTTGCAAATATCTATAGCAAATTATTTACAGTTAAACGGGAAGTCAGTAATCAACACAAATTGAGAGAGTGAACTGAGCAAATGCTTTCACCTAAACATAAAGAGGAACCCTCCCCACCTTCTTTCTCCTTTGGAACAAACAATTGAATATGGTAAAGAACAAAAAGTTCCAACATAAAATCAAAAATACCTTATCATATTTTCTATTGCAGACTCTAACAGATCAGATCTACTAGGTGGATTTAGAAGAAACTCGTCATCAACAGCAATCTCTACACCTGCTTTCTTAAGAAAGGCAGCTCTTTGAATTGCTGTCAATCCATCATCTATTACATTTTCAAGAAGCGTCGGGGGAGGATGCAAACCCCAATACCGGTTCCGGGGAACCTGAAAATTTCCAAACAACTCATTGTACGTCGGTAAACATAGCTCACTAAAGCAAAAGAGATCACATTCCATATCCACAATGAAAAAATCATATAAGACATGCAATGGAGATCAAATAGAGAATCTGTTCAAGTACTGCAATGTATGAAGTCCCCAAAGCAATAAGGCCATCTCCAATGGGGGGGGGGGGGGGGGGGGGGGGGGCTCAGGAGCCCTGGGGCTGCCCCTGCCCCCACCCCGAGCCCTGCCTGGTCGTCTCCAATGGCAGGGCTCCGAGCCCCATTTAATTCCACTTTTTTTTCTTCCACACTCTCACTATTATAATAATAGTTTTAATTTTGTTTTTAATATTAATATTAACATTAATAATAATAATAACTATAATATTAATATTAAAATAGTAAAATCAAGAGAGTTGATAATAATAAAATTAAAATTCATTCAAAACCCGAGTTACAACATTAAATAAACGGCATACACAAAAACAAGAAAGAAATTAAATTGTTTGTCTAAGTGTTTAATTATTATTTCAACTAATTCGATGTTTTTATAAGTTGCGGAATTTTAGTCGGGTCTTTGCGGAGTTATATTCTACCCCGTTAGTAGATTAAAACGGTATATGGTATGTCCAAATCGGAGTTCGGGTGAATGAGAAATTGATTCTCAAAGATCAACCTTTGAAATGAAAGAAAAAAAATAGAAGTGGTTTTACCCCACATTGGAATTGGAAGGAAAAATCTTGAGGTTTATAAATGATTTGACAATGTAGTGATAGAAGTGGTTTTACCCCACATTGGAATTGGAAGGAAAAATCTTGAGGTTTATAAATGATTTGACAATGTAGTGGTATAACAATCTAGCTACCAAAATTCTCTTCCCTCGCGCGAAGGGGGGGGGGGGGGGGGATGCAAATCATGGATTGAAACTCACTTTGGACCTTCAAGACTTGTGCGAGCCCGCGACCTACGGACACGAATGCAGTCCAATTCTCTAGCTTCCAGACAAACCCAATTTTTTCATATTGGTGGCTATGTATATTTCAATTAAAAGGAAATTTAAATTTTTTTAATTTTAAATAATCCAATTAAAAATTGGTGGCTATAACAAATTTTATTAAATAATTCAATTCTACAAATTTAATTTAGGAGTTAATTTTAATTTTATTAAAAAAAAATTAAATAATTAATCTTAAATATATAAAAACAGAAAAGTAAAAGAAATAAAAAAATAGTGGAACCAATCAGGTGGCGCCACTTGGCGCCAACTGACTTAAAGAGGGGCGCGCACTTCTTCCTCGCGTAATCGACGCGGCCCCAGGGCTGCAGGCTGCCCTGCTCCCACCCCGTTCCCGCCCCGCCCTCCATCCAGCCCCGCACCCCTAGCCGCTGGAGACGGCTTCCCCTCCCACCCCTAAGCCCGCCCCGACCCCGGCCATCTCCAATGGAGATGGCCTAAGTTTCTCATATGAGCAAGCACACATCAAATGCCAGAAGCCACAGCAAGTCAGCTTCATCTTGTATTTTGTTTGTGGACATTGGCAAATCATTATACATCGCAAAGGGCATTTAGAATGGTATTTTACTTTTATGATAGAAAACAATCATAATTGGTTAAACTTGAGGAACTAAGCTAACGCCAAAATTATCAACTTGAAAGTGCATGGAATCTGCATATGACACTTATATCTGGGGTAAGACAGTGGATCACAAAATCAAATAAGAAAAATGTTAAGTTCTATTTATAGATGCCAAAAGGGCTGAAACGTTTTTCGAAAAAAAGGGGGGCTGAAACAAAATAAGCAAGGATACCTTAAAGAAGCACAATACAAATAATATGGAGTAATAGCAATTTAGACAAATAGTTTCAATTAATACTTACCGTTCAGATATATAATAGAAAACATGGAAAATGGATACTGCATACTTAAACAAAGACATTGGCATTTAGCAAATACCAGCAAGGTCCAGCGATTTGGGTCCCTCATGATGAATGGAAAAAGTTCAGAAGGCTGCATGTTTTCTGAAAGCAAGAAGTGATCTACTGCTTCCTTGAAATGCAAGTCAAAGAGCAATAGAAATCCCACCTGGGCATGGATGAAATAGAGCATCTCCTTTGTCATTTCACCTTCACTATCAAGCTCTTCGACCAAAAAAATGGCTTCCTTGAAGCTCTTCTTCCTTAGCAAATCCTTGATTTGTTCTTCTCCGGAAACTTTTCCATAACAAATAAGCTTCAAGTGAAAAATATTACATCCTTTATCAAGACCTCTTTAAAGGTATCTAGATAGGACAATGGCCATATTTCATGGCTAAAGGTATCCAAAATTAATCCTATAACTAATGTCTTATTATTTTACTCGTGTAAGGTGGTATCTAGAAGGAAAATCTTAACTTCTATGAACCTTTCACAAAGAAGTACCATAAAGTTCGTGACGCATAATATGTTCAGATATGTAAATCATTTTTAGACAAGAAAAAACTACTAGGTAGAAATCATGTCAAACATATCCATTTGCACAATCAGCATTTTAAATTTCTACTACTATTTCACATGCATACTGCCCCCACCACGTGGGACACTACATGAGGCTACTGTCGGAGGAGATATGCATCATAGATTCATGAAAATTGACAATTAGATCAATTTGCAAAAGTTTGTGTCCTTCATACAATGAATTACTTTGCATCTACAGTAAGACATGCAACTGAAAATCACCAAGATCTAGATATACACAAGTTAAATAACAGAGCATAAAATTGTTAATTTTCTATGAATCGAGTTGCAAGAAGATCCCAAAATACAACAATCAAATTTAACAAATGTAATATACTACACTACAAAAAGGATGCCAGCTGAAGAAAATAATACCAAGCTTCAAAAGGAATACCTTCAAACTTGTGGCAACGAGAACAAGCTTCCCACTCTCATTCTCCTCATCCGCCAGCATGCATGGCCCCCCATTTCCATCCCCTAAAACTGTAAACCTCTGAACACAACATCCCGTCTTCCTATGATACAATTCCACAGCCGAATCCCTGGCAGCCACCACATAATTTCCTATTTCACTTAACGAATCAGGAGCCTCCTTAAACACCAAGCTCCCTTCCACTGGCTGCCCAACCATATCCACAATAATACCCACGTTATCAACCATTAACAACACCCTCAAGTCCCTAACTAACAACTTTAGTCTTGGCACGCTAGAGGAATCTGGTAGTGAAAAGATCAAATCACATTGCCCATTAACGCAATTATATAAATAATACCCAATCTTGGTACCAACAAATATAGAATCACCAACCCACACTAAAGTAATAATGATCCCATCAAAAAAACCCTGAATGTCCTTCATAATAACCAAAGACCCACTCAAAATCAACTCTGCTAATACCAACTTTTTCCCTACACCGACAGCAAACAAATTGCTGCTACTACCACTATTTCCATTATCAACATGATTAGTGTGACTTCCGCCGTCATTGGAGAGATTAGAACCGTATTTGCGGCTTCGAACTCTACGACAAGATGCAGTCACGCCTTTGAAAAGACCGACTCTTTTAGCAGGTTCGGCCAAACTGGCGTCAAGTAAAAACAGAAATCCATCGGAGTGGACAAGGATTTTACCGATTTGGACAACCGGGTGGATCGAATTCACACCAATGCCAGTAACAGGGATGGTGATGCGGTTGAGGAAAGAGATTTCGGCAGGGGCATTTTGGGAATGTCGGATGGAGTACGACAGAAGAGCGCCGGAAAGAGTGCCCACATATATTAGGGTTTGTTCGTCGGATAACTTGGAGAGCACGAGAGATTTGATTGGTGAGTTACAGGAATCAACGGCAGATTCTGCGATGGGTTCGAGAATTGTACGAGGTTTGGGTTTAACCGCCATTGATAAAAATTAGGGTTTAGGGAATTAACATCAGTAGAAATTTTAAGATATGGAAAGACAGTAGAAGAGTGAAATTCGGGTAGGAAAAAAAGTTCGGTAGACGTCAACTGCACTGCCCGCCGGTCAAGAACTCGGGGATCAGCAGAGACTTTGTTTTACGTGTGATATGGAGGAATCTTGTAGAACGAAAAATAATAATAAGCGGGGTTTACATTTCATATAGAAGCAAGAAAATATACTACTCCAGTCCTCCATTATTATACTTTCCTTTCAAAAAAAAAAAAAAAAAATACTATTCTCTCATCTTTCTTTTACAAGGAAGGAAATACTACTTCATTATTATACTTTTATATCTAAAAGGTTTTGTTTAAGGAAATATATGAGCTATCTAAATAGACATTTAGGATGATCGATGGGCATGAAAATAAGAGTGAAATAATAAAAGTGAATTAAATTAGACATCTGTGAGAAGAAAATATATGAGTAAATATATAAGTTTTAATTGATTGTGCTAGTTATTAGAGCGTTAAAATTATATATGAAATTAATAATGTATTATGGTATCAGAATTAATTTTGCAAAGGTAAAACATAACTTTTTCTTACATCGCTATATGATGAAATATGTTCCAAAGGTGTTCACAAATATTATCATTGAAAAACAAACAAGTAATGCATTTGCATTTAATATAAAGGGTAATAAAATTTTAGTTATTGGTATCGAATGAAAATTGAAAAATATGTGAGAAGGGCATACAAAGCATTGAAAAATGTGTTATATTTCAGATCGAAATTGTAATATATTCATTTTTTTTAAATAGTTTTATGCAACATAATTAACACAATAAAACAAGATAATTTTTTTTTTGCAATCAGTAAATGTATAATACCTTGAAGAGTTAATGAGTAAATTTTACCCCCCAAGAAAAGAATCAAAACTACAGACACCAAGTAAACATGAAATGGCATAGTACTAAAACTAAATCCTAGAATCAGGATACCTACAACACAAGCACATCCAAGCAGGCCATCCTTGTGTTATTTTGTGAAAACTACAATCAAAATCGAAAACTTAACATGAAGTAGAGAAACCTTGATCACATTTTAGTCAAACTTGTGCTCTTGTTATGTCGCTGACCTTGCATTCTCGGAATCAATGAACTCAGATTTTGAGACCTTGTAACCATGGTCACCATTGATGGAGTATTATAGCCTATAGATCCAGAATGAATCGAGCTCTCACCTTCTCTTATAATTGTTGTATGAGTAGTGGAGTCGCCCCTAGTCGTGGCCCGCTGCCAAGAATGTGAGCTTAAACCCGATAGTACATAGGCACGTCCTGTGTGCTCGTACATTTCCATGTTGGCCAATTTCTCTCTAATTTCCGTAAGCTCAGCTTCAAGCCAGGTGCACAAGGCATCTCCAGCTTGTGCAGATGCAGAAGAAAGTAAAGTAGATCTCATGTTTGTTAACACATTTTGTGCACCCTCTAGATTTCCCCCTTCAGCCATTTCTTGTGCCTGAGCTATACTTTCAGCCACCTGTAGGCGATTCCTCTGTCTATCAACCTCAAGGCTCACTTTAAAATCTGTTAAAGAAAGAACCTTAGGCCTGAGTATCTCGACTCTCTCGCCTTCAAACTGTATCATAGCTTTTGATGCATCCTTATAAGAACATGCAATTTTCAGAAGTGGTGTTTTCTCTAAGTTTGACTCATCCTCAGGAATTGGACATATAGGAACTGATAAATAGACAAGAAATTCTTTTTCCTCGTCAGCATATAAATCTCCAACGTTTATTACACCTTCAAATCCTTGATAAATTTCACTTGCATATCGCCCAGATGGGATTAAACTAATTTGCACCCCGGGTGATGCTGATGTAACAGTGAGCCGAAACTCCTGAGCCACGACACTGAGGAGACCTCCAATACACCTAGCAAAAGCATCTTGCACCATGCCAACTGACTCGATAAAGGAAAATGTGCCACCTGATGCATCTGATATAGCATGCATTATGGAGGAGTCATGGTCTGAACCGAATCCAAATGTATGGACGGGGAAAGTGGGTAGTTGAATCTCGTTTTGAGGTTCTATTCCGCGGCGAGATATTGATATTGGCAGCAAGTTCAAGAACTGTGTGGATACTTGGTTTTGTCGTGCACAACTATTATCACAGTTATATGTATCTTTTCCATCAGATAAGAGAATAATGCTTGCTACTGAATTCCTTGCACGCCTTTCTTCAAGAACCCGTGCACCCTTTTTGAGCCCTTCCATGATATTGGTTCCACCGTCTGCGTGAAGTGAACTAACGGCCACTCTAGCATCTTCACGACCCCTATCAGTCATTCTACGCAGAGGGAATATTCTGCGTGCATTTGCTGAGAAAGTAACAATAGAGAGCCGGTCGGCTGATCCCAAGTTATCAATGACAAAATTAACAGCACGCTTAAGAAGAGTAAGCTTTGAACCAGCCATGCTGCCACTAACATCAAGAACTGTAACAAGGTCGATATGGGCACGCTCAGTTTCACAAGCATCATCTAAAAGAGGTGGTGCATGAATGCCTACTAGAACTGCAAAGTTAGAAAAAGACTCTGAAGCAGTGACTGCAGGAAATTCTTTGAAGGTTTTAATAGATACATTATTTGATGAACTGCTCAGAGGGGGTGGTGTCGGGTCTGTAGAGAAGACAAGAAGGGGCTCATCATCAGAGAAGACAGGCTCAGACAGGGGTAGAGTGGTGGGTCTCGGAGCATGAGAAAAGACAGTCGAGTAATCTTCTGGAGGAGCCTGATAGGGGGAGACTCGGGCTCGTCCAGTGGCATTACGGTTGGCATCAGCGTTTGCACTGGGTAGTTGAAGAGGAATTTCTTTCCATTTAAAGCGGCAGATGGGGCAAAGGTAATTTCCGTGCTTGACACTGTCAGCAATGCAGCTAAAGTGGAAGGAGTGTGAGCACTCAGCTGTGAAGATTGCTTGACCCTGCCCACTTCTCACATTCCGAAGGCAAATAGCACAAGTCTTCTGCAACACATTAGATGAACAAGGTCAATCCAGAGTTTAAAGCTTAACTTGTTTCAGTGACTTGTTTAATGCAACTAAGGTGCTCATATCTCAAATAAAATAATAACTGCAAATCACATACAAGAAAATACCAAGCAGTTTGTAGAATTAGCAGTAACATTTGGCAGCTTCAAACAAAGATAAACAAAAAGATGTCTTGATAAGCTTACGAATATAAAATTATATTAATGAAAGTAACAAATCAAATTGCCCAATGAAAAAAAAGCACGATTTTCAAGTTCAATAATTTGTATGTCATATATATATAACCAAGAAGTGCATTCATGAACTCATAGTTTACACCATCAAATGAAGATGAGAAAACATAACCCACGAAGCTGTCAAATATGAACAAAAAAAATCAGTTTTTGAACAATTATTTGGTACATCGCCAAATTATTTTTGTATCCAAATAGCTATATAAATGCAAGTGTGAATGTTCAGTTACAAAAAAAAAAATAGTCGGTAGTGATAATGAAGGCAATCAAGAATGTTATAGTAATACATCAATTCTTCGATTGAAAACTTGTTAACCAAAAAGTGAAACTTCCCAACTAACTTGCAACAAAACAAGACACCATTTTAAATGTGCCAATAAACATAGTACTAAGCAACATTCAATATAATTCAATTCCCCCTTGATCATACAAATTATCATAACGTATTATAGGCCGGCTGAAATATATAGTAAAAGGGACAAATATATCATAAATTCAAATAATAACCAAGAATACATTACATATAATCAATCTTGTCCAAAAATAAGAACCGGGAGTTTTCAGAATTGGATAAAAATCTGCATGCTAAATACCTTGAAAGTAATGAACTAAAAACATTATATCTTATCCCACATTTTAACAACTAGATGAAACAAGCTGCTCTTACCTCCTACTTTCACAAATAAAAGGTAAAAAGAACTTTTTCACAAAACTATCCAGTAGGCCAGAACAAGTTGATATATTAAGGCTCGTTATTCGAAAGCTTTGTCTAACTGGTAAAATCAAGATTTTAACATTTATGAGGTCTACTGGTCTAGTACTAAAAAATATGTGTTACGAAAAGTTTATCCTTTTCTTCTTCTCTTTTGGGACATTTTTCTTTTCAAAGATGAAATTTATTTTTTCTTGACTATCACACGATAAATCATAATTTTAAGACTATTAAAAAAAACAATGATCTGAAACCACTATTTTTCAGATGAAAAAAAATACGAAAATTATAATTTCAACTACTGTTCAAAAGCTCGTGACTAGTGCAAATAGAACATCAAAAAGATTAACTTTTTTCCTCTAGTAATAATGCAGATCAAATGTTGAAATTGACTTCTAATTAGCGGACACGAGAAATTAATTATCAGATAAACATGTAAACTGGAAAAAAAGAAAAAGGAAACCTTCAATAGGACAAAATCTGGTAAAATCATCAAAGCACAAAATTCCAAGGGTATTTCTGTCAAATCAAATAGGCAGTTTCAGAAACGGTAGAAACTTTGTGCTGGTCTCTCGGTATTTAAAACAGCTGTCACAATACATGACGCCAATGGCGGGCAAAATAGTAGAACTGTCAAAACCAGTTGCCTCGCCGGAAAATCCAAAAAACACAACAACAGAATAAATAAATTCATACAATCAATCGTATTATGAATGACAGAACATACCTTGGAGGAACGCACATTTGAGCCAATGCTGCGGGAAATGCGGGATGATAAAGAGGAGGAACTGGTGGTGGAGGAAGACGAACGAGGCACGGGGGATCGAGAATCCGATTGGTTTGGCACAATCTCTGGCGCGGCAGAGGCCTTAAACGATAGCGTTTTCTTCAATTTGCTCCACGTTCCGGACATTCTATACGAGTAGATTAAATTGGGGGTTAGGTTAGGGTTTGAAAAGAAACTATAATGGTTTATGGCTTTACGTTCGTAAAAATGTTTTTTTTGGATTTGTATGTAGAGAGGGAAGAAGGAGAAGAAAGCAATGAAACAGAATGAGAAACAATATTTTGTGAGGTGGGGTGGGTGCATGGGGGTTAAATAAGATACAGTCAATATTTTCTTATTAATTACTCCTAGTAATAAAATTAATTAATTGTTGAAAGTTGGATGCTACCGAAAATTATTTATTTCGTGTTCAACATAAAGTAGAAATTGGAAAAAGGTAAAATATCCCCTTAATTTCCTTTTCTTTTGCCTTTGGGATTGAAGAGTTTGACTTTCAAAATTCTGAAAATGAAATCTACAAGGAATTTGGTTTCCTTATTTGGTAATTAATTGGACAGTCAACACATTTCCTTATATTGGATGATTGCATGAGCTGTAATTTAAAGTTGATGGTTGAAGATTATTTTGTTTTAGGTGGGAAATGGAAAAAAAATTATTTCACGCGGAACAATTTTCCTATAAAATGTAATTGTAACTTTTTTTGAATTACTACTATTAAAATGTTGCCTTACCTTGAGCGATTCAATAAAAGCTAGATTACTTCTGTAACTTTGTTTTTAGTTTCTGATCGAAATGAGCACAAATGGTGACATAATTGAGTATGAAAATTTGATTAGGTTTGGATATATGACAAATATTTTGGTTGGAGATATATATAACTAGCTACTAATTCATGCATTTTGAGGTTGTTCTATAAAAATTTTAGTAACCAAACCAGTATCAAGTATATCTATTACTATAAAATAGAAAATTTACCCTTTTTCTAGTCCTATATTTTATCTTGAAGGATAAGAAGATAATTACGACTATGTAATACTAGTGTATTACTTATGACTATGAGTGATAATGAACCTGAATTCCCAATTAAAGCATGGCCTATGTTTACACTAGCGCTGACACATAAGCAGGCCAAGCCCCGCCAACTGGGTCTCCATCACGAATAAACTAATTACACTACCGAAAATTATTTATTTCGTGTTCAACATAAAGTATATTAAATAGGCTTGGCCCAAAATAATTGAATAAGCAAAAGTACTTCTTGAATGGTTCTGGAATGAAGTTTCAAGATTAGTCAAGAGAATGGTTTTGGAATGTATTACCCAAAGAATCTTTATTTTTTCTCTAATTTATTTTTATTTGATGAATGATGCACCAACTTGAATTCATATTTGCAGATGATTGTATTACATATCTTTTCCATAAGATCAAATCCATCAAATATTTAATTGGTTAAAAATCCTAATACGCTCCATTGACAACCTCTTTTCAAGTAAATGTTCCGTTTCTCACAGTTGGGTCATGTTCTGTTGAGTTAATTCCTCTTGAATTCAAAATAAGCAAACTTGGCAATACTATGTTATGAATACATGTATTTAACCAAACCAGTGTACAGACCCAATATTATATATAAATTCTGAGTTCATTTAATCATAATACAACATTAATGGAGTATTAAATATGTATAGCAAACCAAACATATACGCCAAAAAGAAAAGAATAGATCACATCTTGGAAAATTCTAAGAAAGAAAGATATCAAATCAAACATTAGCTGAATTGTCGGGTTTGAAGTGGGTTTGAGGCGATGTAGTAGTATAATTAGATTCAGGGGCGCCTGGAGGCGGAGCAGGGGCGCCGAAAACCTGAGCGGTGGCGTACACTTCTTGCCTACCCTTTGCTCTTCCAAATAGATAACACCCAAATCCAACAAGTATTGAAAACAGAATCAATGGCAAAGAGAAAACTATTACCATACCCATATTTGATCAATTGAAACAAGTCTAGAATTTGTAAGAGATTTTAGAGTAGATAGGAAATATGCCTGTATATATCAATATGTGCAATTATGTGTTCTTTAATAAAGAGGAAGGAAATTCTTTAACGGTAAGCTAGGTTTTTTTTCTTTTTTTTTTTTTTTTTTTTTTTTTTTTTTTTTTTTTTAATGGAGAGAATCTTTAACGGTAAGATTAACGTTCAAGTTTTATAACGTTCACTTTCTAAGGGCCAATAGAATTTGGAAAGTTGTCGGTTGAACATCTATCTCATCTGTAAGGCATTTCTTTGTTAGATATGAAATTCGTGAACAATTCTCCCAATGACTATTATTCTAACTAATTTAATACAACATATATTACATACCGAGTTCATATAGCTTTCACTTATGAAACTCTAATTAAATCAACAATTAACTTTGAACACCTAATACAATACACAGACAATGGAAAATTTTAATTGTTCTTTTGTTCTTCATAATTAAATCTTCAGTACTATCGATCGCATACTAATCAAAAATGTATATTTATTCTCAAAAAGATTTATAAATATTTTGCACTCTATCCCATCAATTCTTTATATCTAAAAGACGAAAAGCCGCAAACTTGACATAATTTTGTGGAACTAAAAGTGCAATTTTATAAAATATGGGTCCAAACGCGCAAAACATTTTGAACTAAAAAATGAGATTACAATAAAATAGTGAAGGGGAAAAAGAAAAAAAGAAAAGGCCCCAATCTTATGGGACTCAAAATGCAATGTTGTTCAATTTATTCTTATTAAATAGGAATTTATCTCTCTAACAAGTTTTCCAGGAAATATAGGCCTTGCAACCACATTTAAATCAACTCCACAAGCAACAAAACATCATAATATAGTACCTAAACATTTCTCATTGCAATTAAGTCAACATGTTGAGAAAGTTTCACATGATACAACACAGGAAAAAATCACGGGGAAGAGATGATGCAGACGCTTCTTGTCCAAATATAAGTCCCAATATTCCAAATTACTAAGCACACAAACGAACTACCGCACTTAAGAAAAAATGAGAAAAGATTGTCATATCAAACACCTTCAAGAACACTCAACTAGCTTCAGCATCTGGAGTTTCAAGAATAGCCTGCTCGGCTTCTTGCGCTTCCTTTTCAGTCTTCCTACCTTTCTTCGACTTATAATACACACTCATGAATGTACCGACATCTCCATACTTTTGCCTGCAATGTTCGTAAAGACCCGCATCAAACATTCTCCAGAAGTTCTTCTCATTGAGTTCAGACACAGTGTATTGTGGTTGGAATCCATGGTTTTCGATCAACCAATTCTCCATTTGTCGGACAGCCTCCGCTCCATCAAATTGCTCGCCTCTTAAGACAGGTCCAGGAGCATAGTAAACTCCAACATCAGTATACATCTGAGCATAGCTTGTGTCACCTTGTCTGCGCTATAGCTCAAATCCTGGTTCTGGGTACACCATTGTTTTCTATGGGAGTTTGTTTAGTCTATGTGGGCAGAGCCAAATCGGGTAGACCTAGAGAAACATTAATTGTTATTATTCATGTGCGTAGTCATGTATAAATATTAAATTATGGGTTATGAAAATATGATATATTTTTAAGCAGTATTCATAAATGTATCTCACATTTCAATAATTATTTGACAGAATCATACTCTGGAATCCATGCGTGTATCACAAGATAATACTAAGATTTAGCAGATTACCTCCATTTCTCGATGGACCCATTCCAAAGCATCTCCAACTTTGTATGGAGGAACGAGCATATCTTGAATGACATGCATCTCATGGTAATAGTTTCTAATGGCTTCACCTTGAGTAGCCTTGAGAAGAGAAACCTTGGGAGGCATCAACCAACCAAAAAGAAACCTAAACCACGATTGATCGCCAAATGGAAGGATGAGCTCCCATCCCAGTATAAGCATCTTGTATGCCTATGGTAATATTTCCTGGTGGGAATATACTCTACAAACTCGCCCTTCTTCAACGCCGTCTGGGCGTGCTGGTAAAACCAGGGTTTGAACCACCAGCCGACACTATTGATTTTATTACCCTTTCTTTTCGCTTCTTCTTTGGAAGCATATTTTCCAGTCATGCAGACAGCTTCTGTGGGAGTGTAAATCATGGTCTCAACAAAGTCTGGAACCTTTTCAGGGTTGTCTTGATCTCCATCCCTTGGTGCAAAAGAATCTATATATCCTTGTTCAAGTTACTGCAAATTACCCACTACAGGCTAGTATGTTAGTTTCATGTACTCTTTAATGGGTATAAGTTTTATCTCGCCTGCAACAAGGAGTCCTAATGTCCCCTGAGACCATGGGATAGCATAGAAAAGGTCGGAGTATTCATTGTCCTTTGTAGCTCTAACCAAGAACATGCCATATATATGGGAGCTTCCTTCAATTCCATAGCCATTGATCAGACCACCGACAGTCAGATCATCAAGCTCTGCCACAACTATAAGGGACAGTAACTCTGGAAATCTGTCCCATATTGACCAAAGGCTCCACTCTGGCAATCATTCTCTCCTTGTCAATGTCAAGAACGTTTCTAAAGGCAGAAAGGTCAACCTCAAAATGCCGTGCACGCTTATAGTCCACATTACGCATTCCAACAGCAATCCATGGCTTACGAGCAGTGCAGACTAGACCGTCCTTCTTTGGGTTCCTATCTTTGAGGCGTTTCACAACTTTCTTAACATTTTCATCATGTTCCTTTTGGCGCTGCTTGAAGGATTTGCACTCCGACCTCACATCACCAAGATATTTGAGGAAGTACAATGTGAAGGATATCGGAAGAACAACAAAGATAACAATTATCCAGCGGAAACTGACAAAGTAGTCCACCTAAATCTTCTTCCTCTTGGGGCGTAGGGGGGCCTCAAGATCTGACATTCTGGAAAATGAAAAGACCTGCAGCGAAATCGAAAGGAGGAGTTATATAAGAAACTTTAGAAAACAATTTCCAATGGTTAAGATTTAAAAGTGGAAACACAAACTAAAATGATCGGACCAAATATCAGCTACTTAAAAGCTTTAGCAAACTATCAATATTGCAAATAGAAGCAAACTAACAAAACGCAAGGGTACTATGTTCATGAATTTTCAATACATATCTTTATATGTTAAATTATAAAATAATCTCAATTAGAACAGGATTTACACTAATTCAAATGTAAGCACATGGCCTATGAGATTTGTTCCATATTGAAGAACCCATACAATACAATGTCTTCTACTAGGGACTGAATGCATTAACAAGTCACATGCTTCTTCATACTATTCCAAAAAGATCAAATCATATCATCTCCTGATTACCCACAAGTAAATACATCTGTGGACATAACATAAGAATTCAGCACATTTAACATCATGCATGTCCATTTACCATAGATTCAGAGATTACATCACTCACAAAAAAACTTTGCTTACAAACTAATACAGTTGTAAATTCAGCATTTATAAACCAAATGTGGTGCTACAATTGAAGAAGAATGAACTATAAACCAAATGTGGTGCCACAATTGAAGAAGAATGAACATAAGCAATCATACAGCCACACAAAGAGCAAATATAATAAGTAAACTTGAATATGTCAAATTCAACGGAAAAGACCTCAAAACAGACCAGATCTAAGCAACTATTCAGGAGAATAAATACGACGTTGTCGTCGTCGTCCTTAGAGAATAACAATTGGCAAAAGTCTAGAAGACAATTGAAATTGATAGGGAGAGAAAGAGAAAGAGAGAGTATACCAGTGAGTGAGAGTGGACCTTGGAGAGGAGCAAATGCTTGAAATTATTGACTACTTATTAATAGTATTTATATATACTATTACTGTTGGGGAATTGTAAAGGCAAGGGTACTCCATCCGGAGAATTAAAAATGGAGCTGTCAGCCTAAAAGAGGAAAAAGGTTTGATGAAATATTTGTGGGATAAGAATGCCTTTAACCGACATTATTAATATATTTGATAAATATAGATAAAAACTTTTGGGGTAATTATGCATTTATGTTTTCAAAAATAATGATAAATAATCAGTGATATAACAGGATTTCTTTTAAGAAATGTAATTTTATTTTGGGACATTTTAATAAGTGTAAGATATTTGTAACAAATGAAATACAAAATATTAGTAGAATCTCTTTACATATGTCTCGTTCTAGAAAATAAAAACATATGTGTATTAATATTGACTAAGTTATATAAAAATTGTTGTTACATTAGGTTAGCTTTAATTTTGTGTTAGATTGTAGATATATTTCTTGCATATTAAAATTTATAATTTGGAAAATGACTTTTGAATTACAATTACTAAAATTTCTTACATATTTACGCAATGTAAGATATTTATAACGTGGACGAAACTATTTGATTTGTCTTAAAATTAATTAATATTAGATTCAAGATTTTCTGGTTAAAGTTAATTTAAGCTACGTCGATATGCATATCAAAATCAAATGTAAACATCATTTGATAGCTTCATCGAGTTTGACTCAATGATTAAAAAATAACAAAATGTATGTAATATATGAAGTTAGTTAAACATGGATTGTGTTGACTCAATTAAATTTTGTTCGAGTCTAATCAGTTTAAAAATTAAATTAAGTTCAATTACAATTTTTTATACAATAAAAGAAAATTAAAACTCAAAAAAATATTTCTTCAATCCTAGCTATTCCACTAGATTGTATAATAGAAACGCCATTTCCAAATATTGCAATTTGAAAACAATGGAATTATTTATGCATTCCATAAACACCAAAACATGCCATATTTAAAGTATAGTATGTAAGAAGGGTAATTTTGTCAATTCGTATTTTTTTTTCTAAAATCTAAAAATTCCAAGAAGGAGGTGTGAAACTTTTATAAGATTATAAGAACAAAAGTATTTTTTATATCACCGCGCGCGGATAAATTAAATACTATGCATATATATCATAAGGGTAAATTTCCAATAACTCCGGTGTCTCCACTCACAAGGTTAGAATAAAATTGAACGAATAAATTCCACAATAATAAATAATTATCTGCTCTGAGGTCTTAGCGTTGATATTATTAAGTTATTTTGTCCGTTGTCAGTAAATAAATCTAAATTACATCAAATTGAATTATTTTGGAGGATGTGATGGTGTCGTATTCAGTGTTTCCTTAAATGTCTTTCCCCCCAGTATTTTGAAGTACCACTAAATTAAACTGATGTTTCAATGGTATTAATATTATGCCGTCGTGATCAATTTTCTTACATTTCTTATCTATAACAAAATTACGGTGACTAATCAATAGAAGGAAGTAGAAGAAAGAATTGAAGACCAACAAAAGAAGCAAAAGAAAATCGTAATAACAAATATATATGGACTGATGAGGATAATTTTGTGCCACAGGGGCATTGTAGTCATTTCTATATTTTTACAATATTAAAATATTCAAACAATAATAATACTGCAGTGACATCAGCTATGCAATATCATGAACGGACTATTTTATCCTTGTAATTTATTAAATATACAACAAGAGGACATTTCGGACTTTCTACAAGCATGAGAATTTTCACATTCCTTACTCTACATATAAATACGTTTCTTACATTCCACACAAGGTAGGAGAAAAATAGGGGTTACATTCATCATACACAGGAGAATTATATTCACACATGTGTATAAGAGGACAAAAACTTGTCGTTCATCCAACACCCCAGTGGATTCACATTATTTCCGAAAAAGAGGACTCGACATTTTCTCTTGAGCTTTGGCGTGTGCTGACTAGTACCAAGTTTTAAGGAGAGGAGCAAGGAGACTGAAAACACCTTCTTGAAGGAGGAGCAAGAAGGTCCCCTCCAACTCTACGAATTCCCGGTATGTAAAGTTGAAGAGAGGAAGACATCACACAACATTCCACATTCATCCCTAAGTATATATATATATAAAGGATGCCAACATATTAGTAAAATACTCAAAATTTGCTCTACCTGTCATATTCTTTTTTTTTTTTTTTTTTTTTTATCTCAACACAAAGTTTGTATAAGAATTGAGATCAAATCTGGATATTTCTAGCAGAAATAGTCTTTGTAAATTAATTATGTCAGATTATTATTTTGTGTGAGTTGATATTTCTATTCAATTTTTTTTTTTTAATTTTAAAAAATAGACCATATTTGAGAACTTTTGAATAAAATTAATCAAAGGTGGAAAGTGTAACACTTGTTTTCAATAATTAAACAAATTTATTGGATGAACTTTGAAATATCGACAATAATAATATCATTGAATGTCACTCTTTATCCTCAACAAAAAATAAATATGAAACCATTACAAAAAATATACCTGACCTTCAAATATTAGACGTGGCTTGATCCTGGCGAACACTTCGCTCCATTTTGTAAGACTCCGCTATAAACATTTTGAAAGAACCTTATGAAAGAGAAATTAAAATACAGAGAAAAAGTAGAAAATAATCGGCCCTTTTCTTCATGCTTGTTGCATCATCTTGACATTAAAAGTAGGGCTGTCTATGGGGCGGATTTCAATCCGGATCCGTCTGAATCCGGTCCGATTTATTAGGATAATTGTCCGATTAGAAATTCGATGGACCTGATCCGATTATAATGATTCGTAATCCGAAACACATGGAGCGAATATGGATTTAGCTCGATCCGATCCGTTAAAGATCCGTATCCGATAAAAAATTAAATGAATGATTTATATATATAATGTTTTATAAAAGTAAGTACCATTAATAATATTTCACTGCCAATTTAAGAAGACAGTAATTTACAACTCGTTTATAAATTTATTTAAACCAATTTCATCTAAAAATATGAATATTAGTAAATGATGTTTGAAATGTGAGCTAAAATTAAATAAAATTGTAAAGTTAATAAACTTGTTTTAGGAAAAAATATTACTCGTAATATAATTTTTTAAATGAAAATTTTATTGTATCAAAAAAAGATTTGATATCCAGTCAAATCCGATCAAGATTCATTGGATTAAATGAAGCGGGATCTGGACGAGATTGATCCGACCCATTAACAGCCCTAATTAAAAGTTTCATTAGTCGAACCTTACACAGTCAGATGGGCCCAACTAAATCTTACACAACTTAGTTACAAATTTACAATGTCTTTGGGGCCGAAGGATATGGGCTCGGCCCGTCAGTGTGCATTTCAAAGTGAGATAATTATGAAAATTTCAATAATCAGCATGCCAGATGTTCGACTGTCAAGCACCACATGGTCTGCTCATCACTCGCAACAGTTTAAAACAGAGAAAAACACAAATATACCCTCTATTTTCCTCGTAGCCGTTACGTTGCGACCTAGAAAAAGTTCCCAATGAACCTTCACTTGACCTTTTCAATCCCGACAAAATTAACAAATCTTCCAGGCCATTGGCGTCATTTCATGTTCACCCTCCCCCCTCCTCTGTAGATTTCCCCAAACACGGATAAAAAAATTCACCTACATACATACACTCACAGTTTTTCTTCTTCTGTCTCACAATCAGCTCGAATTTTCTCTCTCTAAGCCTAGGGTTTTGAAACTGCGATGATGGCTTCTTCTTCGTCGGAGTACGCTGCAAAGCCGGAACAAACAGGCGGCGGCGGAGAAAGCTGGGAAGTTCCGCCGCCGCCATTGAGCAGTGATCAGCTTTTACTTTACAGAGGATTGAAGAAAGCAAGGAAAGATAGAGGATGTACGGCGAAAGAGCGCATCAGTAAAATGCCGCCTTGCACTGCCGGAAAGCGCAGCTCGATTTATCGAGGCGTCACTAGGTAAACCAATAGTTAAACATGTCATGTGCATTAAGATTTATTTGTTGTAATCGTTCTAGCAAGTGTCGGATTGTATGTTGTTTTTCTACAGTAGGTGAGTTTGATTTGTGCTAGTGTAGTAATTGAAAGTATGGGCAGTGGAGTTGATGGATACTAATTTGATTAAACCTAAATTGCTCATAGTGCACATGTCATTTGGAGTTGATAGTGTTAATCCACGGCCTTGCTTAATCGAAAGCATGCCATAATACCTTCTGATCAGTTTTATTAGTAGAATGAGATTATCTTTTATTGTGTGTTTGATTTCATGAGAGCAGGCATCGATGGACTGGTCGTTATGAAGCACATCTTTGGGACAAAAGTACCTGGAATCAAAACCAAAATAAGAAGGGAAAGCAAGGTGATTTTGTTTTATTTTAAAATAGGAGAGTTGGGATATTTTAATTGATGCCTATCACAGATTCCAATAATGTAATTCAAGGATCTTATCAGTTTAATGTTTCCCTTTTTCCTTCTCTTTATGTTGGGAAATCAAATATTGGTGTGTGGATGATTTTGGACAGTTTACTTGGGTAAGTAAATTTCATCATTTCATCTGTTGGAGCATAATTTGAAGCAGAGCTTAAGCATTATCGTGATCCTTTCCATGCTAAATGGCTGTAGGTGCATATGATGATGAGGAAGCTGCAGCAAGAGCCTATGATCTCGCTGCTCTGAAATACTGGGGCCCTGGAACGCTAATAAATTTTCCTGTAAGAAAATTCTGAGTTAGATTCAGTTTGATGAATTTATTACATCCATTTGCTTTTCTATGATTTTTCATCATCGATTTCATATGATGCTTATTTATGTTTGCAGCTATTAGATTATACAGTAGTATTTTTTCTTTCTCTCCGCGTGTCTAATGGGGCTGTGCAGGTGACAGATTACTCAAGGGACCTTGAGGAAATGCAAAATGTCTCGAGGGAAGATTATCTTGCATCGCTTCGGAGGTTCTTATTTACTTTATTCCATTTGTTCTATTAATCGTATTCTTGAAACAATCTAAGTAGTTCTTTCAAACCACGTCTTGTGCAGAAAGAGTAGTGGTTTCTCAAGGGGTACCTCCAAATATCGCCCCCTTTCCAGGTGCATATACTTCTAAACCTATCAATCTTTGATTGTCATGTTGGAGTGGTCTACCATTTAATGCAAAGTAATTTATAAAAATTGAGATCAATATTGTGGTTCACAAAGTAAAAGTAAGTTGCACTTATTTGTGATCATTATGTATAGCTAAGTATTTTATGACCCAATGTGGTTGACAGTCTGTGTAGGCCTGTCATTTGACTTAATCGTGTGATGTGTAGGTTAGGTCAATACTACTAATAGTCTAATATATATAAATAAAGCTTGTCCCTACTCCTGTCTATGCTTTTGGTACGCTTAATTTTCTGTTAACCCATAAGGGCTGCCTTCTAGTATAATCCGTATAAGGACAAGGACATAGTGTTCATGGTAGTCTTAAGATCGTCTATCATAAGACAGTATGCTTTACAGATTAAACAACCATTGATGTTACAAAGTTCACATGTAGTTGTTTTTTATTTTCTTACATTTCAGCCTAAATTACTTGGAGACCCCAGTTATAAATTTTTGATGCCTCAACTATTCTTTATCTGAACTTTGGCTTTGATTATGATTTTGTTCTGCAATTTATTTCGTTTTCCAATGTAGTAGGTGGGATTCTCAATTCGGTCAAACGACTGGAGCAGACTACATCAACAGCACACTCTATGGTGAGAACAGCGGCAGGAAGATTGATTTGTCAAGTTTCATTAAATGGTGGGGGCCACAAACATCTCGTCCGACTGATTCCAATTCAAAATCATTAGACGAAACAAATCCTTCTAGTTCTGATGACATTGCTAGTGAACTTAAAGCTCTGGAAAACTCTGTCCAGCCCACCGAACCATATGAAATGCCGCGTCTAGGTGTGTCTACAGAAAGAAAAAAGCACAAAACGGTTTCTGCAATGAGCATTTTGTCAAAGTCATCAGCGTACAAGAGTCTCCTAGAGAAAACTTCAAAAATGAAAGAAAAAGATGAGAATGATGATAACGAAAACAAAAATAAGATTGATAAGATTGACCTTGGTAAGACGGTTCAAAAATCGTGTGATGATGATGGAAGTGAGAGACTTGGTGTAGCGTTCGGTATAAGCGGAGGATTATCTGTTCAGAGGAATTTGTATTCGTTGGCTCCTCTACTGTCTGCTCCGCTTCTTACAAACTATAATAGTATTGATCCACTGACGGATCCAGTTCTTTGGAGTTCTCTCGTTCCTGTTCTTGCAGCTGGATCATCGCGTCCAAATGAGGTTTGTTTTTCTACTAAGCCTCATAGGAGTTAGATCCCAGTGGGTATACTAATTATTGTGTAAAACAATTTGGATTTTGCTTTTAATTTGACGACTGAGAGGCTTAATGTATACTGCAACTTCGTTAAATGGTAAACACTATATATTGGCAAAAGATCTTCTATCCCATTTTTGTGTCATGCCGTTGCACACAAAATTTAAAATTGAGATAATTCTCAATTTATGCAATGGTGTGGCATGAAAGTGTGACACCAAAATGGAAGCTCTGCTCTGATATACTAGGCCAGCGTATACATATAGTTTCTCATGAGAATTGGTGACAACTTAATGCAGGTAACAAAAAATGAGACTGGCTCAGATTACACTTTCTTTCAACAAGGAGATTAAAAAAAATACTCCTCTTATGTTCCTTCTCGGCGTTTGTGCGTGGCCAACAAGCCTAGTATTATAGTAATTTCTGAGAAAGCAGGAGATGAGAATATCTCGAATATGTAAATTATTCAGTTTTATCTTTTCTATTATCTACTTTGGCCATTAGAGGGACATAGAGAGGTGACCTCTCTTGGCATGTACACAGTATAGCAGAGTTAGGCAGGTCTTTTTGTTTTTCCTTTCTCTCTCTCTCTCTCTCTCTCTCTCTCTCTCTCTCTCTCTCCCTGTAATGCATTTTCACCTATATTTTGGTCTTTTTACACTTGTATGTGTTAACATTATGACTTACTTTTCACACAGATAGGTTAAGAGTGTTACTATCTTTCGTCTGAGTGTATTACATTTTGTCTGCAAAATATTATATTGGGGTGAGTATGGCAACAATTGTATTCGTGGGAAAAGCCCGATGTATGGGCCCCACATTTGATAGCTTAAACCTTTGAGTTGAGTTAGAAGATTTAACTGGATGTTTGAAAGATGAACACATTAAAACAACATAGCCAGTCGACCAAAACAACAATTGCATACAATTTATGTTAACTGAGATTCCTAGAAATGAAGTGAAGATGGCGCTGAGGAGGGGCATTTTTCTTGCTGTTAGCTGTATTTTGTTTCACTCTAGTTTTGGTTTTCTTGCCAGCAGCTGAAAATCCCTTCACAAAGTGAGAACCCCAAGAATTTTATCTTTGAAAAATTGATGTTTGCCTACTTTTATTTGTTGGGAACATTATTCAGCAAAGTCTGACGTAGTAGCCTCAAAATTTTATGAATCATGTGTATTTTTTTTTCCAAGATATATCATAATTAAAGAAGAGAGTTATTTTTTTTTTAAAAAAAAAAAATATTTGTCGATAATTTACAAAATAGTATTATATACGCTACTTGAAGAGTAATAGATTGATTTTGTATTGTTTTCTCAAAAAGAAGAAGAAAAAGAAAAAAAGGAAATTGATTTTGTATTGTAGGTTATAAGATCTTTTTTTTACCATTTACCAATATTTCTATTTATTGGGCCTTGTTGTCCCCCAAGTCTATTTATGGTCTCAGTAACTTACCAAATTCCGGCCGAAGCGTAAATGGGCTCAATTCTATATTGTACAGTAACTACGTTAGCCCATGAAGCGATTACTCGATCAATCATCATCATCTACTCTAAAGAAAGTGAAGTTAAGTGAAGACTCATCTCTTCACTCTCCAACCGTTGTACTGAAAAAATCTTCCTCTTGGTTTATATTAGTTCACAGAGAACTTCAAATTTTGATTCTATGTTGAATTAAAGAAGTTCAATATGATGGGTGGTATATCCTTTTCCGAACCCGCCATCTGTTTGTTAAATTACGCCGACAATTCCATTCTATTTCCGAAGAAACCCATCTTTGTAACTGCGCCAAGAATAAAGAAGCAGAGCAGAATCACAACAAGAAGTGAAGGCAATGGCGGCGTCGGCGGCGGTATAGTTCTTGATAAAGAGTTTGAATTCAAGACATCGTTCGATGAGTATTTGAAGGCCTTGGAATCAATTAAGACCGATAGAGATAATAATAGTAATAGTAATAGTAATAATAACAGTAACAGTCCAAGGAAAAAGAAGGGTATCAAGAGAATTGTTCAAGATGAAGAGAAGAACAATTATGAGGTAACTATTGCTAAAGAAAACTCAAGAAAAGGTAATGATTTTCACAATAGAAATGTATTTGTTCAAGAAGATTCAAGCAAGGGGAGTTTTCACAAGGAAAATATTAACAAAAAGCAGAACAAAACTAGCAATAATCTTGATAGGGGCGAGAATAAGTTATTGGACATGGAGAGAGCTGCATTCAGGTCTTTGGAATCTGAAGATGATGTCAATGACAAACCAAAAGTTTCAAAAGCAGACATGGATGAAAGAGTTTTGAAGCTTGCTAAGTGGTTAGTAATCATTTCATTTTTTTCTCATTGTTCTTGCCTATCTTACATAATTACTTGTGGTTTAGTACTAGTTTTGAATTAGGGTTGTAAATTTATGTAGAGTAAAAATATTGTTTGATTTATATGTAAATCACTATGCAATGAATAGTAAGACATGAGAATGATATTGGTTTTCCTTGGTTTACTGATATTTATTTGGAATTTTTCTTCCATTTCTTAGTTTGTACTTGTTGTTTTAGCAAACGGACCGAGCCCTATGTCCTATTTACCTCATTTGATTCACATGTAGGCATACATTTTCTAGTATTGATTGAAATATCAAAATCAACAAGTTATGTAAATATTAAATTCAGTATTTTGAAGAGGGTCATTTTTTCTACCTCATAGTAAAGTAGTTTATTTGTACAGTCTAAATGGTGCAGACATAGATATGCCGGAATGGAAGTTCTCTACAATGATTAGAAGTGCTCAAATAAGATTTTCGGATCATTCTATTATGAGGCTTGTCCAAATATTGGGTAAGTTGGGAAATTGGAGGCGGGTGCTCCAAGTCATTGAATGGCTTCAGTCACGCGAGCGCTTCAAGTCCCACAAAATACGGTACTTCACCAATTTTATTTTTGTGCCTATTTTTCCTTATTAATATCTAAATTGAATTGATGATTTATGGGCAGTGAACACTTGTGCTCTTTGAAGCTATCATCAATATTCGCACTTTCAACGATCTCATTTAAATAAATTCACTTTGCACTTATCTATTAAGTATTAAGTATTAAATTGTGCAAACTTTTCTTGTCAAACCATTGCCTTCAAATCTAGAATGAAAAGTTTGTAACTAGGAGGTGAATAAGAAAACTTTATAGAAAATATGATTACATCAAATTATTAGGTGTACGGCAATGATTTGTTGTTTCCATTTGCTCATATTTTGTAGATACATATATACTGCTGCCCTTGATGCTCTTGGAAAAGCAAGAAGGCCAGTAGAGGCTCTCAATCTCTTTCGTGCAATGCAGGTAGCGTATGTGCTTTAGTATTAGTATTTTAATTGAATGGACAACAACATGATCTGATTCTTTTTAGGACCAAATGGCTTCCTACCCTGACATTGTGGCCTATCGTTGTATTGCTGTCACTCTTGGACAAGCTGGACATATGAAAGAACTCTTTGATGTTATTGATACCATGCGGTCTCCTCCCAAAAAGAAATTCAAGACTGGCTTTCTTGAGAAGTGGGATCCACGACTGGAACCTGATATTATTGTCTATAATGCTGTAAGTAGCATATGCGAATCATTTATTTCATAGTCCACAAATCATTCTCTATTTTATTTATTTATGAAGAATGAGTATCTCCTTCTTTTGAGATGTTTTTATATATGTTTTAACCAGATCCTTAATGCTTGTGTTCGGCGTAAGAAATGGGAAGGGGCTTTCTGGGTTCTACAGAAACTAAGTGAAAAGGGACAACAACCTTCAAGCACAACATATGGACTAGTTATGGAGGTAAACTCTTCTGTGTTCTTTATGCTGTGGACATTGTGATTGGTATCGGATTGACTTATTTAACATTCCTTTTTTAACTTAATCTGAAGAATTTGAGTGGTTGGATACTTATTTAGTTTTCTTTTAAGAAAAATGCATTTTGAGTCCCATTGGAGTTTTGGTTCTTCGCTTTTCAGAATTGCATTTTTGGTCCTATTGCACCTTTTTGATCCAATTTTGGGACCAAAAGTGCAAATTGAGACCCTCCTATAAGACCAAAAGTTGCAAACCGAGACAGTTCTATGGGACCAAAAGTGCAAAAGACAGTGGGGCCAAAAGTGCTAAAAATGGATGGAAATGGAGCAGTATGAACAAAAATGAAAACATTTTTAAAATTGGGACCAAAAGTGCAATTTTATAAGCGCATGAGTGTTGAGGATCCGGTCATGTGGGATTAAAAGTGCAATTTTCTGTTCTCTCTTTTAATTTAATTTCAAGAATTCAGTTTTATGATCTGACTCTAAAGTTCTATTATCTGACGGCTTGGTGGTTGCTTAAATATTTTCTAGTACTCATGTGACTCAACTTTTTGAGGCTAAAAAAACTACTGCCTTTTTATCATATATTCTAGTTATTTGACTAAATTTATCTGTATTGGAGCAGGTAATGTTAGCATGCGACAAGTATGACTTGGTTCATGAATTTTTTAAGAAAATGCAGAAATCATATAGGCCAAATGCTTTAGTTTATAAAGGTAATTTCTTGAAGTTTTTCTTTTGCCTAAAGCAATGCAGATTATAATCTATTAATTTTTTATGTTCTTGTTTGTAGTTCTTGTGAATACTTTATGGAGAGAAGGCAAAATTGATGAGGCCATAATGGCTGTGGAAGAAATGGAGAGAAGAGGAATAGTTGGTAATGCTGGTCTATATTATGACCTTGCTCGTTGCCTTTGTAGTGCAGGAAGATGCCAAGAGGCACTAAAGCAAGTGAGTCTATTTTATTATTGGATAAATTACACAAACTATCTACCACTGAAGTATGGTCAAATCAAGAAACCACTCATGTTTGGGAGATTACACAAACTACCTCTAAATCTGACGTTTGTTGAGAAACTCTAAATGCCCTGTTCTTATTTATGAAATTTCTTACTTTGACACCTCTCCAACTACACATTACTTACACCCTTGCTTGAGAAAACTTATTACAATCACCACCTGGTATTTACAGAGGTATTTTTGTCGACAACATTGATAAAGGGGGGTATTTTTGAAAAATCATTTTTTTTTTATGACGTAAATTCTGTTGGAGTCAACACTGTAGGGTTATAAATGTACTGAATTGCATAATTTAAGGGTACTTTGTGTAACTTTTCAAAGGTAAGTAGGTTAACCTGTAATTTGACCATACTTCAATGGTAGTTTGTGTAATTTACCCTTTATTTTTTTTAGAAATTGAACTCTCTCATTTATACGCTTTCCTTTTTATATGCTGCAGATTGACAAAATATGCAGAGTTGCAAATAAACCACTTGTGGTAACATACACTGGTTTAATTCAAGCATGTCTGGACTCTGATGACATTCAAAATGGGGAATATGTCTTTAATCATATGCAGAAATTTTGTTCACCAAATCTGATAACATATAACATAATGCTGAAAGCTTTTCTTGATCACGGGAGGTTTGAAGAAGCCAAACAATTATTCCTAAGTTTATTGGAAAATGGAAACTTTATTAACAGTGAAGAAGATTATAGAGTTAGAGTAATACCAGATATATATTCATTCAACACTATGTTAGATGGATGTGCTGTGGAGAGGAAGTGGGATGATCTCGAGTTTGTATATGAACAAATGCTTAAATATGGTCACCACTTCAATGCAAAACGTCATCTTCGTTTAATAGTTGATGCACGTCGTGCTGGAAAGGTATTATTTTAAACTTATAGTTGTAGCTCTTCAAACGCTCTTCTGAATAGTCTTTTATTTTCGCACAAAAATATATAAAGAATCCAATAGCAAAATACTGGCTTCACTATATATTAGTTGTTTGAGTTGCATGTAATTGAAACTATTTGGAACAATAATATGGCTAAATTGCACATTTAGTCCATTAACTTTCAAGCAATGAAAAATATGGTCATTTTATTTTTTGATTTAGACACATTTAGTCCTTTGACATCACTTTTAGTCCTCTATCTTTTGATTTTAGAAAAAAAATTACTTTCATATAAAAAATTATTTGTATTAGTTGTGTAACAACTCATTTCATCTGAAACTCGCCTTATTGGACTAAATATGTTAAGTAACAAAAGATGGAGAACTAAAAGTGTAGATTGTAGGGCTAAATGTGTCTACACCAAAAAGATAAATGACCAAATTTGTAAATGACTATTTTCTTGCGAACCAATTGTTAACGGACTAAATATGCAATTTTGTCAATGAATTTGTGTGACCTGCCATTTGAGGAAGCTCCTAGAGTTACCTGAAAACTTTACAAATTCATATTAACTAGTTTAAATTGTTTTCTGTCCTAGACCTGAATTTCAGTGTACTTATCATCTTATCACATACAATATTATATTGTTGGTCAATCAAAGTCAAAATTACTAATGGATTGCTATCCAGGATAAGATATTGGAAACGACATGGAAGCACTTGGTCGAGGCTGATCGGATTCCACCACCTCTGCTCGTTACAGAAATGTTTTGCATGAGATTAGAGCAAGGCGACTATGCTGCGGCCCTCTCTTGCTTTGTTAAATATTCTTCAGTTGACTCCCACTTATCTTCTAGTAAGTTTTGGTCAAAGTTTTTCATGGAAAACGCCCACAGGTTCGAGGAGAATACTCTTGATGAATTGGTGCATGAGACGAGCATTGTTCTTGCGAGGAGGGAAAACTTTTCACTTGAGCACCTAATGAGATCTTGTAAAGAATGTATACAACAATGTCAGGATTAAGATTTTCTTTTGGAGTTGTGGAACTTAAGGATTTAATAATATACTATAATATTAAATCAAAGTTTTTGTGGTAGTTGATGATCAAATGTATTTGGCCAGACGTACATATATATTAGCAATGAAATAATTTTCTAATTTACTGAATGAGTTGTTGTATTATGCATTGCTGGTGATTGTGAACAGTCTGTTTTTTGTTGCTTAACAATGCTGGGGAATGGAATCCTTGGTGCCTATATGTTGACTTTTTGTAACAAGCACTTGGATTGTTGCACATGTCCACCACTTCTTTTCTTTGACTGCAAAATCAATTGTTAGAGAGAACTTTCAGATTAGGTTATACTAATGAATAAAATTTATCTCATATTTTAGGTATTTACTAGTATTTGTCAATAATACATGATATTTAGTTTGTAGCTACTACAACAATTACATAAAATTGTACGTATTAATAAGACAACTTTTCTCACATATAAAAATATCCAAAAAAATGTTCTCCTTGTATGTGGTGATAGAAGAATTGCAATTTTATCTCTATTAAAAAAAAGTCAATTATAAGGGTTTACATTTGTTTATCAAGGGCCAAAACTAATTAGTTGAACATGTTACAATAATAGTTCTTGAAAAATAAGGACCCAGTTGAAAAGGCACGTCAAATTCCTCTTAGTCTCTCACAAGAAAAAGAAATAAAGTCAAGAAAGAAAGGGAAAAACTCGAAAATGATAGGATGATGTCTTCCAGTTCCTTGAGAGATGTTTGGTAGCCATTTCTCAAGTTTATGAGATATATAGTACAAAAAGGAAAGCAAGAGATAAATTTTAGAAGAATAAAAATAGTTTCCTAAAATGTAAAGGACAACCAAATGAGGCCTTAATCTTTGCAGAAATACTTTATTATATGCATATAATAAATTATAAGAATATAACATTTAATTAACGTGTTAGGCTAAAAAGTGTAATGAAGAAAAAACTCTGCTGCTTATATTCAGATTAATCAAACCTATTTGTGAAAAAAATATCATTCTTCTTTTATATTTTTAATTAAAAATATTATGATGTTTAATCCATTTCAAAATACAGAAATTAAGATAAACTTCAAATAATCTTCCTGTCCAACATAAACTCCTTTTCTTTATTTTCTTTAATTAATTATATAATTACTAATTGCCATTATGATAAACTCTCTCTCTCTCTCTCTCTCTCCTTGGAAGCAAATTCAAAACGCACGCTCAAGCAGAAAAAAAACACCACATTGTACTGCCACCTGCTCTCTTCGTATGTTCTCTTTTTAACTCTACTACTTTCATGGGTTCTCGTCAAAAATTGATCTTTTTTCTTTTTCTTTATTTTTATTTTTCTAATTTTTTGTTTCTGAGATGGATTGAAGTCATCGTTCTGTGGCCTTTTATATGACATCAATTTCTTTTCATTAGTCCTTTTGTTTTCTCAGATCTTCTGATCATTCACAGACATGCACACATGTACTGAAAAATTGGGAAAAAAATATTATTTGATAAACATATTTCGGCAATGTTTGATGCCTGATAGGGTATTCCGCTTCATAAAAGATTAAGGATTTTTTATTTTTTATTTTCAATGAAATTACATAAATTCATGGTTGGGTTAATTTTGTCTTTCGATTGGTTTATACTTAAAACACTGATTAATTTGATTTATGTTGCAAAAAAAAAATCTTTTATTTTTTTTGGGGGAAATTGAAATTGTAATTTTTCGATAGGTGTTTGTGGATCTCGAGAATTTTGAGTTCATTTGGCGTTTGATTAAAATGCATGTTTTCCTTCTCTTGTCCGCATTCTATATTGCCGAGGATTAATTTTTAGAATTACTCGAAATTCTTGTGTGCATCGTTTGGAATTTGCATTGTGCTTTAGAGGTCTAATAATGCCCATCTTTTTTCCATAGGGCCCAGATTTAGTTTCCCTTCCCACTTGATTATTTACCATGATTAGTAAAAATTATCCTTTCAACAAGTTATCTAATTAATCATCACTACTTCACTAGTATTTTTCACTGATAATGGTTTAATTTTTGGATTTTAATGGATGTAGGTTTGAGAGTTCCCAACCCACATTGGGTATCAGTTGACAATTGATGTCAAGACTCGATTTTTTTCAATTATTTAGTATTTTACTAGAATAGAAGAAGATATTTTCTCAATGCTGAGTTTTAACCGGACAAGAACTCAGCAGAGGTCGAATAGATCTTTGTCTTTAGGAGGTAAGCTTGTCTTTCATTCTTGCAGCCTTGTTCTAATTTTCTCATAATAGATTTTGAAAATGATGTTTGTTTTTTAGGCATGGAGTATGCGGACCCAAAGAAAAAGAACGGTGTTTGTGGAAAAATCTTAATGGTTTCTCTTCTTACAGCAATGTGCATTCTTATGCTCAAGCAATCCCCAAATTTTAACACCCCCAGCCAAGTAACCATTCTGTTTAATTTTATTTTTTATTTTTTTATTTATCTGTCTGAAAACTAAAAGTTACTCACATTGTTTCTATTTAGTTGGTGCAGTGTGTTGACCTTTTTCCCCTTATTTTGATTATAAATCTAATGATGTCTTTGTACAGTTCTCAAGTCATGAACCAGGGGTGACTCATGTGTTAGTGACTGGAGGTGCTGGCTACATTGGTTCACATGCTGCATTACGACTTCTTAAAGACTCCTATCGTGTGACTATAGTGGTATATATTTTTATTTAAATAGCTTTCTTTGTACTTGTTTATTAGCATAACCATATTTTGGGATCTTGAAAAGGATAAATATTGTTATATTTAGGATAATCTCTCACGGGGAAACCTTGGTGCCATCAAAGTCCTAAATCAACTATTTCCAGAACCGGGGAGACTTCAGTTTATATATGCAGATCTTGGTGATTCCAAAGCGGTATATCCTCATTCGACATATTTGTTTCTTAATTCAACGTTTCAAAATTTTCATCCCTTATTATTACCTTCATCAACATTCAGGTTCACAAAATATTTTCGGAAAATGCATTTGATGCGGTCATGCATTTTGCTGCTGTAGCATATGTTGGTGAGAGTACTCTTGATCCTCTTAAGTAAGGACCGTTTTATACTATAAAATATGTCTTTTCTTGCTTAATTAGATAATTTTTAAAGTTAGAGTTGTATTACGAATTTTGAATTGAAAAACATGGTAAATATTTAGTATGATCATATATTTAGTTGTAGTTTTATAATACATATTTAATTTAATTGTGTGGCAATGTTTTCCTTGACATAACTCTTGTATTGATTTTTCTTACAACACAGGTATTATCACAATATCACATCAAATACTCTTGTTGTATTAGAAGCTATGGCAGCTCATGGAGTGAAGACTTTGATTTATTCTAGTACATGTGCTACTTATGGGGAGCCTGAAAAGATGCCCATTACCGAAGAAACTCCACAGGTGAGAGTTGCTGAAGTTATATACATTTGGATATATTTAGTGTAATGTAGTAAGGGTAATCACTAATATATTACTTTATACAGCTTCCAATAAATCCTTATGGTAAAGCTAAGAAAATGGCAGAGGATATGATTCTTGATTTTCACAAAAACTCCGATATGGCTGTAATGATCTTAAGGTCGGTATTGTACTGTAACATTTTGTAAACTCTTACATTTGTTATGCTTGAACTTTTACAATTCCAAGTATTGCCCGATATGATAACTCTGAATTTATGTTTATATTAAATATTTCAGATACTTCAATGTGATTGGTTCTGATCCTGAGGGAAGGCTCGGTGAAGCTCCCCGTCCAGAATTACGAGAGCATGGACGGATCTCCGGTGCTTGTTTCGATGCCGCTCGGGGCATCATTCCCGGTCTTAAGGTCCATTTTTACTTTACTTAGCATCCTGGTTTCAGCTTCTGATAAGTTTTACGTCATCAAATTGCACTTTACCCCCTTTATCTTTAAACCAATTTGCACTTTACCCACTCCCAGATTTGCATTTGCATTTGCACTTGCCCCCTTCAAAATTTTAAATTTTTGTAGTTCGTGACCTTTAGTCTCTCAGCAGTAGGCACATCCGCTGATAATTCAGAGATTTAACAAACTTGTAAAAGAAGATCAGAGTTTACCCCCTAATTTTTTGGCAGTGTTGTGCACTTCAATCCCCAACCTTTCCTCCGTTTAGCATTAATATCCTAACAGTCAAAACAGAATGAGCAAAGGTTGTAAACTGCCAAACTTCAAAGCCAAGGGAGTGAAATATAAAAGCAAAATGGTGAAAAAGTATAGTGTATATCAGACAACTGTCCCAATCCAAAATTGTATATAACGGTTGCACAAGAATTCTTTTTGATTCAGACCTAGTTGGCCCAAGTCACCCAACAACAAATAGTTCTTGAATTTACGCAAATCCCGATTTCTGATGCAGGTTAGAGGAACAGACTACAAAACTTCAGATGGCACATGCATACGTGATTACATTGATGTTACAGATTTGGTAGATGCTCATGTCAAAGCACTCGAAAAAGCAAAACCTAGACACGTTGGCATCTATAATGTCGGTACTGGAAGAGGTAATGTCCCCTTATAATATTAAATAATATATTATAGAAGTATTATTTTTGGCAAAATTTTAAAAATGTTTCTGTAACTATGCTAAAAATACATTTAGTCCTTTAACTTTCATCAAAATTCAATCTTAGTCCAATGCATATTTCGTCCTCTAAATTTCAATAAGTTTCAAGTTTCGTCCTGCAATTACAAATTTGGTCCTATTACCGGAGAAAAAGTTTGTAATTGCATGGTGAAAATTTAAACTTATTGAAAGATAGAGGATAAAATTTGTAAGTGCATGACGAAAAGTGAAACTTATTGAAAGTTAAGAGGACAAAATTTGTTATGCATAGGACTAAAATTGAAACTAGGTGAGAGTTGAAGCACTAAATGTGTGTTCAATATAATTACATGATTATTTTTTTAAGAATCCCAAAGTTACAAGACTATTTTTGGAATTTTGCCTATTATTTTTCAACTTATATATAGACTCTTTTTGTATCTATATCAGGAAGGTCAGTGAATGAGTTTGTCGAGGCTTGTAAGAAAGCAACTGGGGTGCCCATAAAAGTCGATTTCCTACCCCGTAGGCCTGGTGATTATGCTGAAGTGTACAGTGACCCAACCAAGATTAATAACGAGCTTAATTGGACAGCAAAATATACAAATCTACAACAAAGTCTGCAGACTGCATGGAGATGGCAGAAGGAACATATTAACGGTTATGGAACAGTTCAGGTGGTGTCTGTGTAAATATAAAAGTACAACTACTAACATGAAACGAACCCCGTTTAGGAAGAGCCTGATTTTTGCCCGTTTGTAGTAGTAATAGTGTTGTTGGGAGAGTGGCTTGAGCTAGGGGAGGGGTCGTCTGATGTATTATTCTTTTATATCTCTATTCAACTCATTGTGTAGAGTGGTAGAAAGCAGCCTATTTATATTATATATGTTGTGTTCAAGACGAATAATAGTTTCTGATAGATATAGTTTATTTTGTTGGATCAACTCAAATTTTTTTTTAAATTTATTTTGTGGTACAAATGTTATGAGTTGAGGATGGTGGCGCAGTGCAAATCCTAGTGCCCTTTATGCATTCCTGACACTTAATGTTTTACAGTTTTTCGCTGAGAGTCCTGTAAAATGATCTGTAATGGGAAACTAAGTAATTAAATGATTCTGCATATTGCTTCAAATTGAGTAGCATATCTCAACAAAAATGAGAGCAATTCACATTGAGTAACAAATAAAAATGTTTTCCTTCAATCCAGGAAATGTCAGTTTCATTTCTGTTTTATGCATTTCCCAAACCAAGAGTAGTTTATATATATTAAGATTTTACCTTTATTCATTTATTGAAAATGTTGCAGTTCCAGAAATTTCACCTCACAATTGCCATTAGATATAACATTATTACAAAGATTAGGTTGTTGATATATACTAAAACATAATATTAGAGGGTCTTCATGCAAGAGAATTTGCCAAATCCCAAATAAGGTTGGGAAAGAACCAAAAGAAGAAAAATGAATATTGAATATGGAGATGCGGGGTATCGATCCCCGTACCTCTCGCATGCTAAGCGAGCGCTCTACCATCTGAGCTACATCCCCTTCTTGAACTCTAATTTGATATTGTTATGTAAAATTCAATTAACATAGCTATTGCAAGATGCTTCTGCCTTTCCCCAGGATTGTTGTCTTAAGAAGTCAAAAGCGATTAATATTTCAAGTTTTATTTGGTGTTTTAAGATGATATTTATTTTTCTTTCATATAGGCTAAACCATAACTTCAAATACATAACAAGTGAATACATTAAAAACAATTTCTATCAAGGGACATCAAAACTTACTACTAGTATGAGTGTCTTATTTTATTTTATCTGTGTTCTTGGGCACCTTTCCAATTCTAATTTACGTTTGTTCATCTTTAATCCTATTTTTGCTATATAGTTTTAGCAAGATTAGCATATTACTTTCGAATAATTTTAAATGAAAAATTGGTTCAGTGACCTAAGTTTTCATATTCGTCCATTGAAATTTCATTCTGCTATATTAGCAACAGCTTTTGGAGCTCACACATTTTGTCACTTATCTCTATTATTGTATTTTGCCCACTATCTCCGATTTACATCATTTATCGTTTGTATCATGTTTTTCCTCAGAAATCATTGTTTCAAAATTTTGTACCTGGCTAGAAAGAAAAAAACGTTCAGCCAATATTATTACCACACTGACCATATTATGCTAGGAATAAATTCAGCACTATATTCCTACAGGAAGCATGCTAAACCAAGTCATATAATTTTGATACAACTAACATATAGAAATAATCATGCAGTTTTTAATAAGAATGTCACGGAAAAAAAATGAAAATTTGGTAAAAGCGAATTCCCGAAAAGACACAAAAAAAAAATGCTTTGGCAAGCAACATTCCAATTGGCTTTGTCATGCAAAAGCATGGACAGCATTGTCAAAACTCTCCTCTGCATTCGAAGCACGTTTTACAAGTATATGATCTTGGTTTGACAATTTCAATTGGCTGCAAATAATCATAGATAGATAATCAGACATTATAAGCCATCTGGAAAACTGAGAACTCTAATGCTGAAGCAATTTGACGGATACTATTCAAAGTAGCTGGCTTTAATTCAAAACATTTGTAAATCCTAACCTGAGGTAGCGTGAGGATGATTTCCCTAGGTGAAGACCACAAACGACTAAATTGGCCAAAGTTTCTGGATCCTTAGCATCCTGTATAAACAATGAAAAAAGCAAAAAGAGCAAATGTAAAGGCACTATAAAAATTGTGGATTATAATCTATGACGAAAATACCACATTTTTCAAAAGTACAACTCCCACTATAGGAGTCTCCAAGTTATTTAAGCTAGAGAATAATGTTTTGGGCGTAAAAGAAGGATAATTCTTGTCCAAACCCGGTTTTGCCATATCACATGACAAGTATAATACACTTGCTTTTGTGGTTGGATAGGTTACAGGTATGGGCTAGATTTCCCATGAAAGAAAGCAATAGACTAGATTTATTATACTCTACCTTGTTTAAGGCTTCAAGCAAAAGTAACTCTGCTTCATCAAATTCCCCCTTGTGCATGCAGCAAACTGCTTTCCCATTAAGAATTAAGCTAGTCATTTGATACTTCTCAGAGAAGTCTTGGAAAATGAGAAACGCTTCTTGGATCTTTGAACCACCCTAAATAAAAGAACATAGGTATGTTGAGATATCTTCATTTATAGTTAGGCAAGATATATCAAATTGAACATTACTAACCACAGCCAAGTTCAGCCAAGCATTTGCAAGTTGAGTTAGTGTGTGATCTTCATCTATTTGTTGCATGACTCTCAATTGTTTCTCAGCATAATCTGATCTGTGCATCTTAAGAAAAATTTGGACATTTAAGGCGTGCCTGCAAATTAGTCACAAGCATCAAGCCTAAAGTCTTCATATACAATCTATATATGTAGTACACTACACACAACGCAAATTTTATGCAATTTATTCCTGCACGTGATTGATCTTATCAAAGGGACCTTGCGAGCTTCATAAATAGAAAATGGCAAGTATCTTGTGAACAAATAAAAGTATCTCACAGATAAATAAGTATAAGATTTACTTCAGCTTAGATGTAAAATGCGAATAGAGGAAGATTAAGAAAAAAAGATTACAGTATAGGAAAAGGATAATAAAAACCATGATTTATAAATTGACCCATAAGCCAGCCTAAACACATGTGAACATGAGCTAACTGTAGATGCGGTCTTTCAAAAAAGTTAGTGAGGAAAGTTCCGAAAGGGAAGGAGATATGGAGGCCATAAGACAAAGTTTTATGAGGCACAATTATAAGGATGACATATTATGTAATAATATAGATTGTATATTTCAGGAAGAATGCAGATCATTTAATTTCACGAAGAACATTTGTACTAAACCACTAATAATCAAAGCATTAAACTAAATCGACATAAATAACAAATACTAGCAATGCACTCAAGCAAAAAACTAGCTTTTATTTAGACAAGCGGGTTTCACAACAATCAAGATTACATGTAAAATGAACAAGAAACACCTGAGACGCTCAACGTTGTAATAAGACTATAAGAGGACTCACAGTTCCATGGTACCCCCTGCATTTGTATACTTCAAAGCTTCATTGTAATCCTGTTCGTGAGTGAATATAATTCCTGCAACAAGACGTAATACAGGATTGTTTCCAATAGCTGGATCCTCTAACCACTCATGGAGACTAGAAATCGTCATTTCCTACAAAACATAAATTGACTGATAAGTTATGACCAGCTGTGGTGCTGACAATAGTCAACGGACATACTACTCTCACATTGTATGTCAAACTACTTCGTGGTGCAAATTATGCTTGTCACACCATGACATTAGAGAAAAAGAATTCTGAGACAGTAGAGTTCCTCATCGACTATGTTTTTTTAGCAGCCTGCTATTCATGGAATTATTATTTTTAACCATTTAAGGTCTATATGAGCTACATATTCCACTTCAAAGCTTCATGTTTATCTCTTCAATCTTTACAAAGACAAAAGAGGGCATGCACATGTACATAAACCTTGGTACTGTCTTATTGAACTTTTTCCAGAGAGAATCAATCCAATACATCTCAGACAATTGACGTGTACTAATTTTTTTTCCCCAATCTCGTGGTGACACTACTTAGATTACATCCATAAAGGGTAAAGAAAAACCCTAACCAAAACTATTGATGAGTTTAGGAAAATCAAGATCCAGATCGAGAATTCAAACCATTAATATACGATCAAAATTAGTACATTCAATATCCATAACATACAATTAAATAACCTTGTTCTCAGGGCTGGAGAGATACAACGCTAGCAATTTCACTGCCTGAAGTGGCGTTGCGGCAGATGAATCGATCTCATTTATCACAAGCTGCAATATAAAAATGAATCAATCAAAAAACTTGTAAATTATTGAAATCACAAGATGTAACAGAATTCTAATTATTAATCAAGATCGAATCTTGATTACGCTCAAAGTAGATCTTGAATCCAACACAGTGGTCGATTAATACCTGGTAACTCCCAAGGGCAATGTACGAGCGGTAAACGAGGGAATCCCTCTCGACGACGTCGTCGGGTGAGAGATTGGGAATTTCACTGTTATTGATCGCCGCCTGGTACGCTCCAATGTAAAAGCTGTTCCTCAATCCAAATAACGGGTCGGGTCCTCCGGCAAGGGCTGCCATTTTCCAAAATTTCTTTTATTTTTCTTGGTTGTTACTTCTCGTAAATATAAATATCAGATCTTCAAGGAAATGGAGTAATGCATCAAACCCACACTGGGAGAGTTGATGCAAAGTTATTGCTTTGAGTCGCTGAAAGAGGAAACCGTTTTCAGTTAAAGTCGTGATTTAAGAAACTCGCAATCTTTTTTCTTTTTTCTTTTAAAATTCACTCGCAACTTTTTTTTCCTGTCCTTTATTAACATGTTTTGAAGAAACTATTGCACAAAGCCACAAACACCAATTTTAACATTTTCCTAAATAATCACACTTAATAATAGACAATATATCAACTTATGGTGTGTATTGAGTGACTAAAATTATTATGTAAAGTAGAAGACATATCAGTTTAATTCAAATGGTATAGAATCACACCTTAACAATAGTTGTATTATAATAGTATAAACAAAGAGAATGTGTAAAGTAGAAGGTTAAGGAGTTGAAGGGCCTGTTTGTTTGGTGCTTGGAAAAGTAGTTTGGGAGAGTATTGGAGGTTTGTGAAATAATCTCGATTTGCGTACTGTTGTTTGTTTGGGTTTTGAGAGAGTGGTTTGAGAAATAAAGTAGGTGTAGGTTTTTTTGGAAGAGTTAGGTTGTAGGTGTAAGATGTGTAAGACTTTATGTCAAATCTTGTTTGTTATGTGAGATAAATTGTGTAAGAGATATGTTACTTTATGTCAAATCAGAGTAGAGTTTGTATAGGTTTTGTTTAGAGATAAGAAAATTGTTGTTTGTTTGGCTTTTGAGAGAGTAGTTTGAGAAAATTGAGAGATGAAAAATTTATTTCAGAAAATAGAAAACATGTTTGTTTGGCATTTCCCAAACGCGAAATTTTTTTGAGAAACGCCAAACAAACAGGCCCGAAGTGTTTTAGTTAAGAATATATAATAATTTAGGGCTGTCACATATAGCTCGATTATAAATATAAATTTACTGCTGAAATCTCCACCCTCAAAATATCTACGTTTATCTTCATCTACAACAATATTCTTACTACAATATAATAATTCAGCTTAGCTCACGTGCTTAAAGTTCCTTCTATGTACTGAAATTCAAATTAAAAAAATTAAAAAAAATAACCATTGATCTATTCAACTATTTGTTTTGAGATATTTTCAAGAAACAATAATCATAATGATAATAGGAGTATATTTTTATTATTCATACTGTTAACTTAAAATTGAGATCTCACAATATCATGAACAACAAAATTAGCTTATACCTCGTTAAATTGATGATTTTTAAAATATTGTTGATGTTACTTATATAAATAATATATTATAAATGCGATAATTGTTTATTAAGATTGAAGAATATAAGAATATGAGCCCAAGTTCGAAGAGCCCCTTGTGCTCATTTGATTTCGCGGGGTTATAGCCAATTGATCCACGATATTGTCATGCTCCTTTATATTTTCTTCACTTCATTGATTATTGTATGTTCGTAGCGTATGGCTGCTTGTATTTCTTGTTTAGTAAAAAGTGAAATATATCTAATTAACTAATAACTACACGCCGGCATAAACCAGAGACACCGTCCCATAAGCTAAAGAGGAAAATATGCTTAGAATTTAGTCGGAATTTGAAATTTTACCACTTATATGTTTGAAGGTCAAATTTCTTTAGATTTTAGCCTAAGTTTGAATTTTTACCATTTACCTTGATTTATCAAACGACAAAGCCTCGTTTGGATTCATTTTGGCCCAAGTGTTTCGCCTAATATTTGGGCCAAAATGGATCACTTAGGCATTTGACCCATTTTTTCAACCAAATATGCGTTTGGCTAAGGCCCAAACGCAAATGAGGCACCAACAGATTTTGATTTAGTATGATGATAAAGGCGTACTCTGCGTTCTTTCTTTCTCCTTACACTAATAAAGTTTTCTCTCTCCAATTTTTTTCTCTTTCATTTCTCACTTGTCTTATCATCTTCAAATTTTCCACACAATTTTTTCCAACATTTTTCTTACAATTTTTGTATCTTTCTCCTTTAATCCACCATCCTCTACCTCAACAACCAGAAAGATGTTAAGTAATGAAGAATCTTGAATAGTAGTTCACTTTAATACTATTTCAATTTTGCCCAATTTAATGGCTATGAAGGGTCTATTGCGCACTGTTGTGATGGATAGAGTGTAGATTTTCTCTGTGTAAATATTTTTTTTTAACATTATCATATTTTGCCCTTTAATGGCAGGCAAGGACGGATCCAACTAGTTTTTGGGGGTCCTGGACGCCCCAAGAATTTTGGAAATTTTATTTTAGTACTATTATTTTACAAATAGTTCACATTAGTCCTCTAATCTTTTCATTCTATATTGCATCCACAATTTGTAAGTTATGGTTGTGATTGAAGAGTACAATGAAGTATATAGTGTAACTTTTAATTCATTGTTTGATTCGCTTGATATTAACTCTTCATGTTAAAACCACAACAACAGAGCTATCAACGATGAAGTTGGTCAAAAATAGGCCTACAAACAAAATGGAAGATCAATACATTGGGTCGATTGTTGGATTATTAACATTGAAACTAAAATTATTGAGATTTTTAGTACTTAGATGAGTTTTATGAAATGTGAAAACGTCGTGTACAATTTCGATAATATTGTCATTAAATTACTTTAGCATTTTCAATTTAATGTATTTTTCAGTAATATTTTATTCTTAAGCAAGTAAAATATACATAATATCATTGTCAATTAGTTTCGGTGGTGGTTAAACTCGGTTTCCCGATTCTTCGATCCTGGATTCGTCCCTAATGGCAGGCCTATACTTTGTAGGGTAGATTATTCTTGTATGAAATAATAATATTATTAGGCCTATACACGGATGATCCAAGTTTGTAGGCCGCAATTTGACACCTACCTCTAGTAGCAACAACCGACATTCGAGGGTTGGGAGGATTGATGGTGGCTGACAATCGCCCCAATTTTCTCGTTCTCTTGATCTCAGTCCTACATCTGAACAAAACGATGGTGCACATTGGTTCCCATAGATTTGTCTGCTGCGATTTCAACTGAGATGTCTTTTAATAAGTTTAGTCTAATTATTTTAATTTATGTGCTATTTGTAAACTTATGTTATGTAGTTTTGATTCATGCAGATGCTTGTGTTTCGAGTGATATTATTTTCTTCAAATGAATCCTCATTTAAATATTATTTTATTTTAAATTATTGTGTATTAATTATATATAAATATCAGAGTTTATTGTTACTAATTTACTATATTAATATTAAAATATCATATAAATAAAAAAAATGTAGTACTATTTAATTTTACACCTACATTCAATTATTATTAATTATCTAAATTAATACTACAACAATATTATTACAATAATATTATATCCTACTTCGATAACGTCTTTGACGTGACATTTGTCATTAACTTTTCACCACCAAACACCAACATTCAAAACCATTCCAAATCATATCTCAATATTTCACATCCCACTATCTATTAATTTATTAATATTTTAATATCTCAATATTCCAACCAAAATCAATTCAAATCGTGTTTCAAATGTTCCGTCAAAACAACCAAAATAATTTTGAAACACCGAAACATGACGGAACAGAGCCAAAAACGATCCAAACGGGCCGTACTGTCAATTTTGAAACATCTCAATAGTCTAAGTTTGAATTTTTGCCACTTAGCTTGAGTTATCAAACGACAAATTTCTTCAAAATGTTAAAACCTAAGGTCCTAAACTCTTTTACCAAAAAAAAAATATGATATCGTATATAATATGATACAATAAATTCAATTTTTTATAATATAGTTTTCTTTTATGATAGATCGATCCATGTAATTCAATTTTATGATGGATCCATGTAAGTTTTTCTAATAACTTAGTGATGATGAATTCGGATGGGCAAACCCTTTTGGGGCTCCGGCATCATATCACCTTCAACTTTCTCATTCAGATCAATCACTTCCCATTTATATTCTTTCACCACATTATGAACAAAAGTAAGAATAACCAAACGAGCATACTCTTTTCCGGGGCACATTCTTGGGCCGCCGCCAAACGGAACATAAGTGTACGGAGGAGGTGCTTCGCCTTCATCGTACCTTGAGGGGTTAAATTTTTCCGGGTCCTTGAAATAGGTCGGGTTCATGTTGGTAGTGCTCACAGTCCAATATACCTGTATATATACATAAAGAAAATTTATAGTATCAATTTACGCTCTATATTTCATATGAAATAATATTTGAAATTAGTTAATTACCTTCCATCCCTTTGGAATTGTGTAACCAGCATAAGTAAATTCGGTCAGAACATCTCTAAAAGTTCCCTGTAGAGGTGGAACCATTCTCATCGTTTCACAAATCACGTTCCAAGAGTACTTCATTTTTGACATGTCTTCCCATTCTAACAATTCATCCCCTGGTTTCTTCATTGAGGCAATTCCCATTTGCTCTGCAGAGATTGAAATAGGGATGTTAATCTTTTTTTTTTTTTTTTTTTGGTTTCCCAAAATCAAAGTTGCCAATTTTGATAATAATTATCAGTTTGTGGTATTTGAGATTCTATAGATCAAATCCGAGAATCCTATGTCTCATAGAATATGTTCAGAAATTTTAAAAATTAAACAGGGTTCGAATTTGAATCAGGCAATCAGTTGATAAAAAAGATAGATCTCACGACAGTTCAATCTGATCGCCCTTTTGATCGTCTAGATAAACACTACTCAACACTATCATATTAACATTCCCTTTTTTTTCAATTCAAAAAAAACTTTCCCCTTTTCATTAACCAGTAAAGGAAATACTAATAGATATAAAAAAAAGAAAGAATAGAAATTACCTGCTCGGACTTTTTCATAGATTTCTGAGTTTAAGCCAAGAAATTTCATCAAGAAAGTTATAGTCGTAGCCACAGTACTATATCCAGCAGTCAATAATCCCATGATTTTATCTGCAATCTCAGCATCGGGCATGGATCTACCAGTCGGATCCCGAACAGCAATCATGTGCGACAAAACATCACGCATTGGAGATCCAGATTCTATGACCCGTTTCTTCTCCTCAATAACAATCAACAATTCCTTCCTAATCGCATCAGCCGCTTTATTCGCCCGGTAAAATATGGTACCCGGAAAATTAATCATCATACAGTGCATACCAACAGTGACATCATCGAAATGCTTTACCAATCGGGCAATCCGACCCGGGTTGTTGGTACCCAGAAAGAAATGGCACGCAAGAGTTAATGTTAAAGTTTTTGAAAGTAGGGAAACTTTTACGATGTTTTTGTCGTCTGTGCAATGAGCTTCAAGTTGTTGATGTGTAATTGAGCCCATTTTCCCCAAGAAATTCTTCAGGGCTTCGGGTTTTAGGAACCCGGGTTGCCGGATCGCTTTTGTCTCGTCGGTCTCGGGCGGCGGCACCACCTCCGCCGTCGCGGCCTTTCTATAAGAGCGGAAGATGTGTTGCATGGGGTGGGGACGGAATGCGGTGAAGTACTTTTGTTCCTTAGAGAAGAGAAATTTGTGGCCGTTGGGGCCGCAGATGACGGCGGTTTTCTCTCCGAGGATTTTAGTTTTGAATATTGCCGGTGAGTATTTCTTCATTCTGTCACCGACGAACTTTTCAGGCTTGCCGAATAAGAACTGGATGGTTTCTCCGATCATCGGCCACCCGAAGCTTCCCGGAGGAAGTTTAGTTCCGCCGTCAGAGCAGCGGCAGATATTGACGACAAAGAAAGTGAGAGCTATAAGAGCAAAAGAAAAAGCAACTGACAAAATGTCCATGGCTGATTCTAACTGGTTTTATTAGTTTTCTTTCTTCTTTAATTTTTGTTGTTTGGTTTGAAGAGAAGAGAAATTGAATGAATATATTGAAGAGACTTAATGTAATGCTTATGTAGAAATTTGACACTTTCCCAATATTATTGGAGTTACATAGAAATTTACATAGATCTCCTGTTCACGAATTCACAACGTTTTTATTAATTGTGGCTCTCAAAATCAATGATGTGAATTTTCTTTTTATTTTTTCTATTGTTTTTATTAAAGTTGAAAGGGAAATCCACAATTTATTTAATCTCAGACACAAAAAGAAAAAAGATCCAAAAGGACCCCAAAAAAGTCCAAAAAGACTCAACTCTGTCTCTTCTATAGGGACATTTTACGGTGACTTTCATCTCAAATCTTCACCACAACAAATCAATCTCATCCCTTGAAAAGAAAAAAGATTTGTTTCATGTTTTAATTGTGTACAAATATATATCACCCCATATTTTTTGTATTACACCCAAAAATTTAATAATCATTACATTGTAAATAGTAATTTTACATTATTACCCTCAAATAAAAAAAAACAAAAATACTTATTTTTACTAGAATATCCCTCACATTTCTTCTCCCCAATTTCAATCCCAACTCCAACCCTTTTCCAAATCCTAATCCACACCACCACCACCACCACCCTCATCCCTCCATTTCTCCGTGCGACCAGACGGCGGCAATCGCCGTTCTGGGGTCGCACCAGTAAGCAGAGAAAAGATCGCCGCCTTTATGGCTACCAGAATGTCGCCGTCGCCGTCTCCGTTTGATTTTAATGTTAAAATAATTTAATTTTGTGTATTAATAAATTAAAATTAATTATAAAAAAAAATTAACCCACCCAAATCCCTACCAACCCCGTCGAGCCCCACCCGTCGGGATTTTGAATTTCTTTCTAGCAGGTTTCCTTGAATCGTAACAAAGGGATGTTTCATTTCCTCGAAAAACTGAGAATTTGACAAGAAATTGGGCAGCTTTTCTTGTTTCTTGGTGTTAGATTTGGGATAAAAATAGTGGTGGTGGAGTCACAGTGTTGATTAGGAGGTGAAAAAGTGCAGTGTGTTAACATTATCCTCTTCTAATTGTAATTTTATTTTGTTACTACTAGTCTGTGTTAATATGTGCAAAAGATTGAATGGAAGCATCAAGAATGAGGATTTGATGGAATAGGGTTTCGGGCAAGGTGGGGTGTGCGGTTGTATTTTGTATTTTAAACAAAATTTAAATAAAAGGTTATATTGGATGTTTTACAAACTAAAGATTAAGGATATAATCGGAATCTTTCCTATTAGTTGGGGTTGTAAATGATTTTGTTGAAGTTGTACGACATTTGTCAAAATTTAATTGGAGCTCATTAATAATAATTATTGATGACTAGAGGAAGTCATAATAGATCATCCCTCTATTCTATTAAGCATAGTGAGCCTAGAACATGTCCGGCGCCATGGCTGGATAATTTGGGCCTAGCATAGGGCCGAACTGTAGAAAGGTTCCAACTTCCAAATGTCATAAATCTGTGTTTAAGCTTTTTTATTTAATAAAAATGATGATAGTATATTTAATTTCTTTCCGGCATAAATGACTCATAAAACAATAAAAATATAAACTAACCAAGTCAGGTCAAATGATTTATTATTCGCGCTTGATTTCATTTTTTTATGGATTTAAAATTGTGTTTTATCTTGCTAGTAAAACCTAACAAATTGATCGAGTTTCAAAGAACTTTAATCAAATTAATAAAAAATAAGTAATATTCAAAAAAGGTTTAAACATAAGTAAAATTCAACTTGAAGTTGATTTGATAAATTAATATGTATAACGAAGGAAGTCTATGCTATCTTTTATCTATCAAATTAGCCTAATTGGCTATCTATATCATCAAGTAATAAAATTTACCTACTTAAAGTAAAAATAAATATTGGATATAATTCATTTGACCTCTTTGTGTGTGCAGGCGTGCATAGGTGGGTGGGTAAAGAAGATTAACACCAAACAAAACAAGACCAGAACAGAGTAAACCAAAGACCACGTCCCATAACTTAATTAAAGAGGAAGAATTAATATGCTTGAAGGCCAACTTAATTACTTCAGAATTTAGTAAAACGTTGAAATTTTATCAATAATTAAAATGTTGAAACCTAAATACTTTTACCGATCGAAAAGTGTATTTAATAGAATACGCCATGATACAACTAATTCAATTTAATAAAAACCAAATCATAATAAAATGTCACTTCTTAAAAGAAGGATTAGTGTTTCATTAATACCAACGTTAAGTACTAATACCTTTTTCCTGCTTACCACTTGAAGATTTATTGAAAAATATTGGGACTATATATCTATGCATCGAAAAAGGAAAAGAAGTATCTATATTTTTGATCGTATATATTCTGATTGAAAAGAATATGGTATTTAATTTTAGTCCGAAAGGATTGAACCTTGGACAGTACTTTTGATCCCATTTCATTTCAGTTTTTGCACTTTTGAATGATCACATAGAATAATCAGCCTTTTTGAGGCATTTGAATATCTAAATAAAATTTTGCACTTTTGATTTCTTTTTTCTTACAATTACTACGTACAACTATATAATATAAAAATTATACTACTAAAAGTTATTGTTTGAATGCTTATATATGTAGAAAGTTAATTCCCTTTTACAAAGTTTTTCTCCTGCACCTTTACATATATAGCACCTATTATTATTATTATTATCTATAAATTAATAAATTGCAATTAAAAGGCTTCAGACTTATATTAGTGATGATAAATTCGGATGGGCAAACCCTTCTGGGGCTCCGGCATCATATCACCTTCAACCTTCTCATTTGGATCAATCACTTCCCATTTATATTCTTTCACCACGTTATGAACAAAAGACAGAATAGCCAGCCGAGCATACTCCTTTCCTGGGCACGTTTTTGGACCGCCGCCAAAGGGAACATAAGTGTACGGAGGAGGTGCTTCGCCTTCATCGTACCTTGAGGGGTTAAAATTTCCGGGGTCCTTGAAATAGTTCGGGTTCATGTTGGTAGTGCTCACAGACCAATAAACCTGTATAAATACAAAATCAATTAATTAATTAGATGTTTAATTTGTGATAGATAGAAGTATTAATTAAATAAAAGGAGGGGCCGGGGGGGTGAATTAACTATAAATTTGTTTATTACTACCTTCCATCCCTTTGGAATTGTGTAACCAGCATAAGTGAATTCAGTTAAAACATCTCTGAAAGTTCCTTGTAGAGGTGGAACCATTCTCATCGTTTCACAAACAACGTTCCAAGAGTACTTCATTTTTGACATGTCTTCCCATTCTAACAACTCATCATCACCTACAGGTTTCTTCATTGAGGCAATTCCCATTTGCTCTGCATATTAATTAATTAATTAATTTATTTATTTTATTTAGAGACCGGCCACTACAACAATTACATCGATCGATCATGCACTACCTACAAATTGAACAAGTGTAGTATATATACTTGGCTTGTGATTGGATAACACTCCTAGAGTTTAGATGACAGAAAAAATATATGATCATATAAACAAATTGGAGTTAATTTGTTTGTTTTTTTTATTTGATGAATTTGATCAAACCAGATTTGGTCATATGTAATTAGAATTACCTGCCCGGACTTTTTCATAGACGTCTGGGTTTAAACCAAGATATTTCATCAAGAAAGTTATGGTTGTAGCCACCGTGCTATATCCAGCTGTCAATAATCCCATCATCTTATCAGCAATCTCAGCTTCGGGCATGGATCTACCAGTCGGGTCCCGAACAGCAATCATGTGTGACAATACGTCATGCATTGGAGATCCAGATTGCATCACCCGTTTCTTCTCCTCAATAACGATCAACAGTTCCTTCCTAATCGCATCAGCCGCTTTATTCGCCCGGTAAAATATGGTACCCGGAAAATTAATCATCATACAGTGCATACCAACAGTGACATCATCGAAGTATTTTACCAATCGGGCGATCCGACCCGGATTGTTAATACCCAGGAAGAAATGGCACGCGAGAGTTAATGTTAAAGTTTTGGCTAGTGGGGAAACTTTAATTACTAGTATGTTTTTGTCGTCATCTGTGCAATGAGCTTCAAGTTGCTGACGTGTAATTGAATCCATTTTCCCCAAGAAATTCTTCAGGGCTTCGGGCTTTAAGAACCCGGGTTGCCGGATCTCTTTTGTCTCGTCGACGGCCGCTACTACTGCAGCAGCAGCAGCAGCAGCCTTTTTATAGGAGCGGAAGAGGTGTTGCATGGGGTAGGGACGGAAGGTAGTGAAGTACTTTTGCTCGTTGGAGAAGATAAATTTATGACCGTGGGGCCCGCACAGGACGGCGGTTTTCTCCCCCAGGATTTTTGTTTTGAAAATCTCCGTTGAGTATTTCTGCATTCGCTCACCCACGAACTTTTCAGGCTTCCCGAATAAGAACTGCATGCTTTCTCCGATCATCGGCCACCCGAAGTTTCCCGGAGGAAGTTTAGCTCCGCCATCAGAGCGGCGGCGGATATTGTTGATGACAAAGAAAGTACCAATAAGAGCTATGCCAAAAACAATTGACAAAATTTCCATGATCGACTGGTTTATTTTTTTCTTTTTCCTTTCTTTTCTTTAAATTTAAATTGTTTAATTGGTTTGAATAGAATAGAATAGAATAGAATTGAAGTTGAAGACGATTGTGTAATTTGTTGAACAAAATGTATTGCTTATATAGGAAATTATGTTAGTGACATTATACTGCATGTTAGTGACATTATACTGGCCGGCCAGTATTATTAATTGGAGTTATACCTATATTGGAAGTAATATATATATTCAAATGATCATTTGTTGATTACCCCCAGAATTAATTACCCGTCAATATTAGACGATTTCAGATTTTACCCAATTACTTATCGTTTATCACACGATCTGTAAACATGTGTGCAAATTCAAAATTTGTGTGGACCCACACATTCACTTGGATGTAAGGTTGAAAATCAAACCAAACTACTCGATGCTCGACTCGAGCTTGTTTGAACTCGGTTCGTCACACAAATCAAACTAGTTTGAACATTATTTTTCATTCGATAACTTTTAAAATTCGGCTCGAGCTCGACTCGCTAAGCTAAAAATTGATAAAATACATGTAAATTATCAAGCTATTCGATATTCGGCTCGTTTAACAATCAAACCAAATTACTCAAACAAAAAAATTCAAACTCGATAAAATCCAAATCAAGATTTCGATACCACAAGCTCGATTACACCCCTACTTGGAGGGTGGATTTATCATGAGACATGAAAGCATGATAGATGATCTTTTGTCCAATTAAATTAGCTGAGACTGTGGTGTGTCCACGATAGGAAAATTAATGAAATAGAACAATTAAAGATTACTTAAAAGAAATGAAAATTACTTGATTATACTAGTCTTCAAGATTTACATAGCGATTCACGCCTAAGTATTCTAGTTACCTTAAATAAACAGACTACAATTACTTGGTTGTACGAGTTTACAAGATTCAAATAATGAACTAACTGCAATTATTTGGTTGTACAAGTTAACAAGATTCAAATAATGACCTATATATGCGTATATATTCTAGACAATTAAAATTTTGCTTAATATATAGTTTTGTACCGCTATCGGCAAATTCTCTTATCTTTGACCTTGAAATAAATTTTACTATGGTACATGTGTCGATATTAACCTTCATATATCAATGGTTGTACTAATTCTTAACACATCAAGTTTCAAATTGAGTACTGTATTTTTTTTTTTTTTGTTTTAAGAATATTCTAACTTAAACCGCATTTGCCTTCATTGTGGTTGATTGAGTGTTATTCAATCACAAAATATGCGTATTTCACTTGATACGTAAATGTTTTGATCTACGATCAAAATCAATTTGAACAAAAATTACCTCATTTTTTATGTGTTTATTTCGGCAGAAGTCATTTTTTTTTCACTTAGCTAGATCTAGAACTTAGCCGTGGCTAACTAAAAATGAGCTCGTGAATGGTAGTCTTACTCCAGATCTTAAAAGATTCTATTTCATTTCATTTAGGGAGAAAAGAGTGTGATTCGATGAATTCAACAAAAATTAATTCAGATTCATCTCACATTTACAAAGTATGAAAAGGAAAAACTTATGATTGTATGATGTATCTCACATATATCTAAAAGGAGTATTATTTTTTATTTTCCAAACTTGACTTCATTCGGCCGGAATGTAATCGAAAAGGACTAAAGACGGATAAAATTTTATGATGGGCAAAAATGTCAAAAAATAACTATAGGAACGAACAATATATATAGTACAATTGCATAACATGAGAGACGTTTTGAATAATTTAACCCTTATTTTAAACGAACCAACAAATGACAACAATTTAAATGCTAGCTGTCGTTTTTAAGAAAAACTTAGTCTTATTTTTGTGTATGTTTGTCTTGACGTATTCAGGATACCAATATTTTTAACCAAAAAAAATAAATATTGACTAACAAAAGTTGCAAAAGAAAAAGAAAAGTAGAGTTGCCAAATATTGACTAATAAATATTGCTGTGGTACCAAAACTACACAGAAACTTTATACATTGGTGATTTACCAAAATATTCTGTGGTAATGCCATTGCCATTGCCATTGCCATTGCCTGCCGTTTTTGGAGAATGTCACTTTCTCTTTCCACACTGAAATTTAAGCTTAAACTTGGCCCCGCGCCTACCAAATAAATCGACCCGATTATACTTAAGCAGCTTATTCCAACTTTGCACTTTCCAAATAGGCTTGTTTTTACTTTGCACCCTTAAAAAATTTTAATAGGATATTGCACCCTGAAAATCATGTTTTCGCTTCATTTTGCACCTTATTTGTTTTTATAATTCTTTGACTCGTTGTTTGAAGGGCATTTTAGTCAATTCCTTTTAAATACCACTCCCATTAGTTTCCTCCATCCCCCAAATAGAAAAACGAGTTATTTCCCTTAAAAGTTTCTCATAAAAAATTAAGAAGATTTCACTAAAAAAGTCACCAATCTTGCTCTGAATTTAAAGTTCGCCGAGTGAAAAATGAAAACTCTTACTCTTACTCACACATCTCACTCACATGATGTTATTTTTGGAGGGAATGAATGATGATATTAAATGGGATTGGACTAAAATATTCTCCCACTTGCGAGTCAAATGGCCAGAAAAACAAGCAGGGTGCAATCTGCAATTACAAACTTTTGAGGGTGCATTCCAAGGTGCAATAGAATTAAGCCATACTTAAGCTTTTTTTTAGACGAAGCCATACTTAAACTAAACCTAATTAAATATATATGAGCTAGGTTACCCTTTTTATTTAAATCGATGAATTTGTTTAAGCACAACCGATAAAATCCGATTCATCAAATTGCTTAATTAAATACAATTAATTCTTTATTAGTTGACTTATAATTTGAAAGATTATTTTGTATTTTATGTCAAGATATACCAGTCAATATTATAATTTTTTAAGTTTAATAATGCATAAATCTTTTACTCACATGTGGTAATGTGGTAATGATACCAGTCAAAATAGAATTACTCACTTGCTTAAATACAATTAATTCTTTATTAGTTGACTCACATGTTTTTCAAAGAATATTATAATATTTTCTTTTACTTATTTTTATAATGTGGTAATGATTAATTTCTTGACATTTCTATCTAACCATGTGAGTCAAATATGACTATGACTATGACTATGACTATGAGTTAATTAATTCTTTTACCACCTTTGTCACCCAGTGAATAAGTATTTCATCAGCCAAACATATGACTATGAGTTAGAATTTATTTGATAAAGCAAGTCAAACCACCAGCAATTCCTTGTGAAATCATTTGGACTACAAAATTCAAGGTCAATTTGTATCTTCTCTATACCACTACAGAATATTGTGAGGTAATCAATACCAAAAAAAGGGTAACAAAATAAATTAATAGAATAGAATATATTCAAAACTCAATCCCCCATCATTTAAACAAAAAAAAAAAAAAGAGTTAGTTGTATTACAGTACCAATGATGATACATAGTAACCTGAATATACAAGCTCTATGAATATCAAACCATGCTTCCTTCAACCGTAAGAGTATTATCAATAACACGAAGCCCGTTTTCTGTGGCTATCACTGCTGTGCACCTGCGGTTTCAGCCCAAAAACATTAATTTTATTATTTCAATCCTTTTCATTAGATATGTATGATGTAGCCATTAAAAAAAGGGAATTAAGAGAGATGCTTACGGTAACCTGCAGATTACACCATGCTCGACAACACCATTCACTTGGTCTAGATTATCAGCTACTTCAGCTGCAAAAAATCACTAGATGCATGTCAAGAGGATAAAAAATAACAATAACATGTAAAAAAAGATGAAATTTGATTTAAGAATCAGGATGCAGAATGGTACCGAGGGTAAGAATAGGAGATGTAAAAATAACATCAAGAACATTATGCCCTTCTTTTGTAACTAGTGGAAAGTCACCTCCTAAAGGACCTGCTGCATAACCTACAGACGATCTTCTCCAAACCTTGGTACAATTATAAGAAGAAGAAAAATACAAAAGGGATCTTATTTACAAGTTAATCCAGACATTTGTATGTGAATCTCAAATTTATGTATACAACAGAAATTTAGTAACTGATAGGCGACAGGACCAAAGGTGCAAGACATTTTGAAAATTGGACCGAAAGTACGAGTTTACATAGAGATGAACAAAAGTGTTGGGACTAAAAATTCAATTTTTCAGTACTGATTTACCTCAGCATCACCAAGAAACATGTCATCAATTTCTTCAGCAGTTTCCAACCAGTTGACCTGAGTTAATACTTCAAAGATGGTAAGTATTTGATGGAAATGCGTGTCATAGTAATTTTCAATAACTAGTATTTCATCTTACAGAATTAATTAGAACTGGAATCGATCCATCTACACCACTCCGATATTGCTTTTCTGCAACAATAAGGACGCGTTTCCCCGCTGCTTTCAGTATGGTCTGTAAAGCATAGTTAACCAGTGTATCTGAACAAGAAATCCCAACATGAAAAGGAAACCATGCATAAAATTGAGATTACGACCAAATATGGTGGCATATCTAAGACATAATGAGATGACTTTAAGAATCGAATAGAAAGATGAAATTTTTTTACTGACCTTTTCTTGAATAAATGACTCACCATCCTGCATCTTCTGACGCCCAATGACTGCAGCAAGTGTTTCTATTTCCACAACATCAGCATCGTCAAATGCAAGATCTATCTTCACAAAGGGAGATGAATCTAGTTACTTACGTACAACTAGAAAAACATTGAATAAAAGTTCAAAAAGTTTGACATTAAAACATAACAGCACAGAGTTGGTTGCTCACTTTAGAGCTGTCTCTGTACTGCCCCAAGGGGACTCCTGCCTTGGCTGCTTCACTTGCACTGCCTACAGATCTGCATCACAAATCTTCACTTTAAAACTTTAAGGACTAATCCAAATAACAAACAATAGAAATCTTGAAATCAAAGATTTGAACTTACGTAGGAATGCCGATAATATCTTTAATGGCGCCAGAAAGAAGTTGGCGCCCCAGATATTGTATAGCGAAACCAGAGGCACGGCCAGACCCCAGCCCTATCGACATTCCATTCTCAACATATGAATCCACCTTTTTATTTTAACCAAAAAAAAAAAAAACTGAAATCAAGTACATCTATGATTGATCTTGAATCAAGAATTAATCAAAAATAAATATCAAGAATCAAGACTGGGCAATAATAATAGTAAAATTAAGTTAATCGATCTTCAATCTTGGCCAGGAATTGTATGAAAAAGTGAAAACAGATGACTAAAAGCGTGAATCTTTAACATAAAAACTGTAAATTAGATTCATAAAATAAAAGAAATTACGGTGTGTTTGGCGGCTTGCAGTAGAAGGGTGGAATCATCGAAGAGACTCGAGCGAATTGCCGTTCGAACCCATTTACTTTTTCTCTTCGAATGAGAACTGAACAACGGAAGGACTGAAGTAGAACTAGATAGTGCAGCAGTAGTAATCTCCATTAATTTCTCTATTTTTATTTTATCGAATCGAATTTGAGAGGAATGGATAAATTAGAGCTGTTATTTATTTATTTATTAATGGGCCGTTTATTCTCATGGGCCTATTGGTTTTTATATAAACTATTATACATGGGTTAGTACATGCAGACGTAGTTTACGTTACGTTTGTTAATGGACCAAATTTCAATCCAAATTCCGCTAATCCAATTTATTAAGATTTAATTCAAAAATAAAAGTATATCAAGCTATTATTGATCTAGATTAATACAATCTATTAAAGATGTAAATCTGAGAATAATTATAGAAATATCAGTAATTTTTTTTACATATAAATAACGTAAACAATATCTTATTATAAAATATTGTCATACCTCAATTTTCAATTAATATAACTATTTTTTTTTATAATTAAATATTTCTTTCCTCAAAATTAAATAAATGGTACGACAAAATCAAAGAGAGTGTAAGTGTGTAACCCCAATCACAAGGAACACAAAAAGGAATACAACAAAAATGATCCAACCAATTAAGGTTAGAAGTGCACTCAGCTAGATTAATTTTGATACATTATCAGTATCATTGTTTTCCTACGAGATTCGATGAGTAATTCAAACTTTTTACACAGTTCAGATAGTTGAGATTTGGTGGGTATAAGACCGACCAAAAGCATGCATTTGCTGGCTTTAACCCGAACCCAAATCCAACAAGACCAAGTAATAAACCTATGTAGATCCATTAAAATTTGTTTTGATAAATTCTAGTTGACTTAAATAAAATATGTTTGACTCCATTAAAAGTAATAGTAAATAATTCTAATTTATAATTTCTTAAATTAAAATATTAATTAGACCATCATTCCCACCCCACCCCACCCCACCCCACCCCACCCAACCACTGGCACCCCTTCACGACCACTTCCACTCACCGTCAGCAGCCGCGGCTGCCGTGGCCTTCCGAACAGCAGTCACGGCTTCCCCGAGCACTCCCACCCCCGAGTACTTCGGTACCTGAAAAAAATAAATGACTATAAAACATCACTTCTATTCTATCTTTTCTATTTGATGAAAACCTATGGTTGGAAATAAGATATGGGAATTCAAATATATTCACACATACAAGGCAAATTAATAAAGTTCAGGAGGGAAAAGATCCTCTCCAGTGAAATTTGTACAGATCTGAATATCAGTGAATGAATTCAGTATGTGAACTGTAGGTAATTTCAGTATATAGGCAAAGCAAATTTAATTGAAAATGTTTGATTAATTGGCATCAGTGGAGGGTTAGGTGAGATCATCTTCATCTAATGGCTCTCCTTGATCTTCAATAGCACCCCTCTTCAATCCACTAACATCACCTGTAGGCAATTTCCTTGCAAGCTTTATGATCTGCAGAAAAGATTTTTCTTTCATAGATTTGTTTTACTTGATGTCTAACTGTTAAAATTAAGGAAAACAAGTTGAAAAGGAAAGCATAAAAATGAATTTTCTCAATATTTCTGAAAATTAAAAAATCACAAAGTTAAGACTCAAAAATGCTTGCAATATCACATGATAGACAAAAAGTAGTTATGAACCAACTAAGTTGCAAAATTGTCTTTAAATCTGCCTAAGAAGGTATATGTACTTAAGTTTTGTGTCACTAGTTAAATTCTGAAGTCTTTATATCTCTATGTTTAATGCGCTAACTTGTAAAAAAAGAATCATGAGTTATGTCACAAACAGAGTCAAAATTTAATTTTATTCCCACGGGATTGGATCATCAACACATTTAATGATTTAATCCCAATTTTTTAAAATGTTTCGCACTTTTGATCATATTGCCCCATTTTCCATCCAGTTTTCGCACTTTTGGTACTATAGGATAGTCTTTGTTTTTGGACCACATTGGATGGAAAGGGAATGACCATAAGTGCAAATAACTTTAAAAAGGTGAGAACAAAAATAAAATTTTGAAAAGTGTGGGACCAAAGTGTTGTGTTTAGTCCTCTGGGACTAAAGATGCAATTTGGTACATACTAAATAAGGGAAAGCGGTCACCCATGTTCGAAGCCCCGCTAGGAGAGGTGCCCACTTATAACTGACTGTGCTCTCGAAGGGAATTACTCAGGTCTTAGGCAACATATATGCGCCACACAAAAGAGAAGAAACCCAAGAAGAAAAGAAATATATACACACATAAGAAAGCTAATCTGAGTCGAAAGGTTTTTTTTAATAGATATGTTCATATGGAAAATAGGACTTACCACATGGTCGAGATTGGAAATAATACTTGACTGTGCGGCACGCTTGATCTCCTCAACGTCACCATCAGTGTATGCAGACAGAAGTCTGGTAGCAGCACGATTTTGATCACTGTTCAAGAAAGCTTCGACCCTGAAAAGAAGCACATGAGAAATGGCCAATTAATGTGCAATACCAATATGATTTAAAATGGCTATCACAAAAAATAAGACATATGTAAGACCGCTAAAAAGTAATTGTACAATGTCTTTAATTATATACTAGTGTATTTTTTGGCCTAAAGATAAGAGAAACTTTTATACAATACAATTTAGATAAATGATTCTCTATGAAACCTATATTTTATATAATAGTTTAAATTGTAGATCTTGGCCGTGTTCTTGTGCAGAAAAAAATGAACTGCTAGAGTTCTCCCCTAACTGAGACCAGTCATGAACACTTTCAGCTTAATCCTTTAAGTTCCCCTTTTAATCCTAACTTTTAGTCCTAAAAGGATTAAGAAGATTTCAATTTCAGTATCACAAAATGGTTAAATGGAACCTGAACTCTAAGCCAGAGGGTTGACAACTTTCATGCAGCATAACCAATGCAAAGTATGGTAGACCATTAGTCATACTGCATTCTTACCCACTAAGGGATGGCATAATTCTAAGATCACCAGCGAAGCACAAGAGAAAAGCAACGAAGAATAAAATAGAAAAAAGAGAGGGTCAACTTACTGGCAACAATCATTATGACATTTGTCTGCTTGCTGAAAGTCATGAGCATAAAGATACACGATGATCGCACTAAGATAAGCCTACATGAAAAAAAAGTTATATTAATATCATAAGTACATGAATGGAGTCAGATTAACTTGTATTTGAAACAAAATGTAATTGTGTATGAATATCAACACTTGGCATCTATCTAGACTATTGAAACTCATTCTGTGAAGCGCAACATCAAGTAAATATGAGCAATTTAATGGTCACAATCCACACCTACGGTTAATTTTGAGGTTTCAGCAATGGGGACATCCCAGAGTATCAGATGCCAAACTTAACACATACTTCTCCTGTCTAGTACCAAGTATCTCACCATGACTGAAGGCTTTTAAATCAAAACACTAATAATACTTGCCAACAGATGCAAACCAATTAAAAGGTTGTTTTTCTACATGTGAGCAAGCATCCAAAGTTACAGAAGGTAATAAATGATACGAATTCAGGGTTGATATAACTGATTCAATTAGGATTTGATGCCATTAGATTAATTTCTTTGGCCAGAAAATTGACAAAAACCCGATTTATTTACAGTTAGAAACATCTTCTTTTTTGTGCAGTAAAGGAGTTAAAAATAGACATATCGTGGAAAGCTTTCTCACTTTACACTGGCTGTGAGTAGCATTGCACTTGTCAGCTGCTAAGGCCCATCTTAAAAGAAATGTTGCAGCATCTGCATACCTGAATGAAGTGAAACCAGAACAGTATAAAAGTTTAAGACATGCAACTTTCACGATGCAAACAGAAAGATCCATGTTTCTTTCTGAACATGCATTCAGAGTGGCACATGTATGAAAAGGGTCAGTGTCACTAAATTGATAGTCACCTGGATACTACAATTTCATACAATATAACAACTCAAAAACAAGTTATTCAAGAGGAACAGGCATACTTCTCAAGCTTTACGTAAACATTTGTAGCAGCTCGATAGAGATCAAATGCCATTTGTTCCTTTCCATCGTCTTCAAGAGTTTCACAGGCATCAGTGTAAAGTCGAATAGCTTCATCAGGTAATGCATCCTCTAAAGCACTACAGCATAGAATAATAACTATAATCAAACATCACCCGTACTTTGCGCATAATGTACAACAAAAACAATGTAAAAGGCCTACGAAATGAGAATCAACTCCACTATTCCAGACTTTCAGAATTTCGATAAATCAACATATCACGTTTCTAACAGAAACTCATTTAATTCCACTGATTTTGACTACTGCGTGACACAACTGACAATTGATCTCGCTGAACCTGATATATTATAATGCGTGGAAAATCTTTAAATTAAGAAGTTAAGAGTAATGGTACCGTGCACCCTTTGCAAGGGCATCAGATGCAGGCTGTGCTCTTCCACTCTCAATGTACAACTCAGATGCACGTTTATAAAGATCAGCAACTTCATTCCAGTTTCCTAAATCCTTTGCAAGAGCTGCCGCAGATTCCATATGTTTCGCAGCATCCCAAGGACTAACTCACTCGTTAATTCATACAACAAGATTACTAAATATAATTCTATGTATACCCAAAAAAAATAAAAGCACTATATGAAGGATACGAAGACAGCATTTCTTGTCCTCTGGAAGCCTTCTCAAATGTATCTTTTGCTTTATCATATTTTTTAGCTAATCTGTACGCAATTGCTGCAACATAACAACATAAATAATGAATGTTACAGAAACAAACGGAGGAGCAGTGTTTGAAGTCGTACCCGCCTGCTCATACAAAGCTGTAGCGTTCCTCCAATCAGCACTCCATCTAGTTAAACTCAATCGTGTCCTACGAAATTAAATGTTTCTATATATATTTCAAAATGATATTTTAGACAGATACAAAATAGAGAAGGAGAAATCTTACAATTTATCGGCTTTGGCGATCAATTTGTCGGGATCGGAATTAGCCATGGCCGATCAAATTACGGAGATTGGAATTGGAGTCGCTTTAGGTCAATCTTTTTCGATTTTCTACTTCCTTTTCCTTTGGAAAATGGATCGTCTACTTTATTAATGTCTCCGGTTATCTCCAACCTCACATAAAATCGCTGTCAAAGAGAAGAGCGCGTACTGAACGGTTCTAGTTTAAGAGAGGTTATTTTATAATTCGTGATAAATTTTCTTAGACAAAATTTCTTTTTCAGTTATTTTGGATCAAAACATAATAAATTTCTTTTTCTCAACATAAAACAATTTAAAAAAATTAATTTTCAAATTAACTTTTAATCAAGACATTACAAATAACATTTTTCTTGATTTGTTACTTTTTTTTTATTTATCGTCAATAGATTCCACTCTTATTTATAAGATACTAGTCTAAACTCGTGCCATGCACGGTATCATATTAGATATTTAGTATAATAGTTGATGTGACAAAAAAAGTACAAATACCCCATGGAATTTGCTTTAATTGGCAGAAATACTCATGTATTATTTTTATTAGCAAAACCCCTCACGTGTTCTTTTTTATTAGTAAAAAATTTCATTTAAACTCCTTTATAAGTCAATAGAGAGATTATTGTCAATTTTTTAAATGAACATGGAAGTTATTGTCAATTTTCAAAATTAATAAGGGGATATATTGTTAATTACATTTTTGTAGATTGCGCCATCTAGGAGGTCCTAATTAGGGGTTGGTAGTTACAAATTAGTAAAAGGTAAACCATTTTGATAAAAGAAAAAATCAACAACATAATCCAATAGTAAAAAATTAAGATACAAAAATATTGTCAACATACAAATTTTTTCATGTAAAAATATGGTGAAATAAAATTTCTTAGTTTTGGATAAAGAAAAAACTATTGCAAATATTCTATTCATTCAAGTACATATAAACCATTTCCGATAATATGTATACGAAAACATGTGTGTTTGATTGGCACTTGCTAATATTCCACACTATATGTGTATTTTTCTTTTATTATACTGTAATTACTTCAATAATATTTTCAAAAAATATTGCCGTGTGTAATATCGTATATATACTTGGAACAATAGGAAGACAACATTGAAAGGTAAAACGCAATTATGAAAATGTTCAAATAAATCAAAAGATGAATAGTTCTGGCAAGTTTTGGGTTGTAGTCTCGATACATATAATATAAAAGTTATGAGTGTGTGCAATTTTATAAATAACCTTGTTTCATTAATATAAAAGAATAATAATATGATGATAATGGGACCTAATCAACATATAAGTTATCCTATGTTTGGTGTTACCACTTTTCACACAGTGACGGTGGGTGAGTTTGGCCCAACGGTGGGAGCTCTTAAAAGCACTTCTAGAACTCCATTGTGATTTTTGAAGTGTTTGGCCCCAATTATAGAAATTGCTTTTAGTTAATCGTGATTTTAATGGTGTTTGACCCCTAATATCATAATCGCTTTTGAGATCTCTAGAAGCTAAAAATCAACTTATTTCAGAAGCTACTAAGGGTGAGTTTGGCCTAGCGATTCGAAAATCAATTATAGGAGAATTAATTTTACTAAAATGGATTTTGGCAATAATTGATTATGATAAAATTCAATTATAAAATAATTGCTTTTGGATAATAGCTTTTGCAAAAGTGTTACTTTAGAAGTGCTTTTAAGATAATCACAATGGAGGTCTAGAAGTGCTTTTAAGAGCTCCCACCGCTGGGCCAAACTCACCCTAAAGTGTTACTTTTGCAAAAGCTATTATCCAAAAGCAATTATTTTATAATTGAATTTTATCATAATCAATTATTGCCAAAATCTATTTTAGTAAAATTAATTCTCCTATAATTGATTTTCGAATCGCTAGGCCAAACTAAAAATGAAGTTCAATCAGCACATCATTATTATTCACCTAGCTAGAAAATCAAGTGACAATGATTGAAAACCAATAAAAATGCCTGCAAGAAGAAGCTCGAGGGAAAAAGGATAGAAGGCAGCAAGGAGTCACCTATTGAAGAGCTGCACTCACTTTTTGTTTTTGAAGGAGACTAAGAACATAGGTCACCAAGCAATTTAAAGGAAAAATGAGTGTCTGCGTCCAATGAAAACTACGAAAATTATAAACCCATATATTATTGAGACATATAACATTGATAGATGGAATTGAGTTGATGAATTGTGATCACCTATCATGTGGTTGGGTTGGATCGAAACACGACAAATGGACACTTTGAACACTCTAAACACAAAATTAGCACCTCAAATTACGAAAAACTCAACAACTAGCACCCCTCGTTTTTTTGGGCAAAGTTGACCACCGGGGGAAAAAACCTGGTGGCAAAATAGGTAATTTATTTTCTTTTTTCCTTAAATTTGAAAATACGATTATGAATACTAGAATACTCATTTCTCTCTCCATCTTAAAATTTGTTTTTGTGATATGATTCAATTGATTTTATGTATTAAATTTACAAAAACTTTTCGAATTCTTTTGGATAGTTTGAGGACATTTGAAAAATTTATAATTGAAGAAATATGTTAAAATAAATTTTGTAGATGAATATTCTAGTATTCATAATCGTATTTTGCAAATTTTACGAAAAAAGAAAATGAATTACCTATTTTGCCCATAGATTTTTTTTACCTCGGTGGTCAACTTTGCCGAAAAAAATGAGTGGGTGCTAGTTGTTGAGTTTTTCTTAATTTGATGCTCTAAGTGCTAATTTTGTGTTTAGGGGGTTCAGAGTGTCCATTTCTCATGTTTCGGGGGTGCAAGTTGCTGAGTTATTCTTAATTCGAGGGTGCTAAATGCTAATTCTATTTCGGGGGTGCAAAGTGCAAAATATCCAAAAATGAATTATCTATTTTGTCCCTAGGTTTTTTGAGGAAAATAAAAGAGGATGCAAACTGTTGAATTGTTCGTGGGAGTTCTTGCCTGTAATTGTAAAGCATATTTTTGTTTTTAAAATAATTGTAAATTTTAGAAAAAGAGAATTTCAGTCAAAAATAAATTTTTCGACCAAAAGACACCCTTGAAGTAATAGTAAGTAGGATTATAAACGACAAGTTTTTTTTTAAAATCAATTGTGCTTTTAATCAAACCAAAATCAATCAACATGTATTATAATCTTTTTTCTAACCAATGTCTTAATTAGTTATTATCTATAAATGGGATTGTGTGTTCACATTTTACATAATTTCTTCTATATTGATACTCAAATGCATACAATAAATTGATTAGTCAATATTTAGACGATCGTGTGGAAATACGGAAATATTTTAAAAATGACACGAGTACTCCTTAATTAATATATAATTTAATATGTGCATTTAGAATATTTGGAAGACTGGATATATTAAATTGAGCATACACCAAAAAAGGAAAAACTAAAAGAAGGGGTTCAAATTACCCACAATTAGAAAACCTTTTTCGTTAACAAAGTATCCCTTTAAAATAAGGCCAAGGAAATTAAGATTAATATGAACCGCTACATGTCAACATCAATAAAGACGTAAATTGCCTTTGAAAAAAAATGAAAGGAGCGAAATTAAATGCAAGTTGAAGTTCACTATATTATCTGGACCTCCACTTGGAATGGCAAAACCAATAGGTGCTTAGTGCTAGAGAATACCAATAATCAACTGTTTTACTTTATTGAATGCTTCTTTTTTGTCCTAAATTGAAATATAAGATCCATATATAGATGAATACTGTCCGTTATTTTTCTGAAGTCACCATCGACCATATTTCTTGGTAGGTAGGACATTATATGGGATACAACGTCATAGATATTTTACAAGAAAATTATATATGTACCCGTAAAAGTATATATATAGTGATAATGTTAAAAATTCTCTCTCTTTTGAATGTTCAATGGCAATCCTTTAGCCGCAATAATATATAATTACAAGAATAATGATAAAATTACGTTTACATTACCATTAAGAACTACTTGTAAAGAATGCATAGTAATTTATATTATGAAAATTAAAATAACACATGTATGACAATCTAGTGAAAACAATAAATATTATTACAGTGATTTAATAATTTGTATTAGTCTTGTTCACAGTGATTTTGCTTTTCTAAGAAGTACTTCTAGATTAAAGTAAGTTTTAATTTTGCAGTTGTTTTATGTTATTTTTGTTAAAGTCACTCACTCCAAGTCTCCAAACATAAAATAACTAACTTTTTAGAATTTAAAAGCTAAAAGTTAATTAGCATAATTTTTATTAGTACATCGTAATTATTCCAAGTTGCAGCTTAGCAATAAAATGGTATCAGAGCCGACTCCGTGGTATTATCAATGGGGACGGTCTTGGGCTATTGATCTGGACTCGACGACGACGTCGAATATTTGAGTTGGGAAAATTTTAACACCCCAATTTCACATTGATTGTTGATTAATTATTTGAATGGTTAATAAAAACTTGATCAACTTCTACTTATCAACATAATTTTAAGTAATTTTAGACTAGTTGACTAGAGTGCTACAAATAGATGATGATCTTTATAAATATTTTTATATTATATGAGTCCATTTGATTAACTACATCGGTACGTCCGTTGATTAAAGAGTGGATGGGTTCCAGATTCCCGTACCAAACACTCCTGTTATTTATTTTAAATTAATAAAGCCCTGCCTGTAGATAGAAAAAAAAAATTAAAAAAAAATAAAGCCCTGCCTCAGTGCCTAGTACATTATAAATAATAGCCACCCTAAAGCAAAAGGGAAAGTCATGGTACCATACTAATCTAATCTCTTGAGCTTAACAGTTGATTCCCTTCCAAAAAAGAAAATGAAATTCTCAGTTATTGTAGCTACGATTCTCCAATTACACGGAATAATCACACAATTTCAAGACCAGAATTTAATCGAAACCACCTGCAAAAACACCCCAAACTACGAACTCTGCTTTTCCACCCTCACCGCTAACCCACTCAGCGCCACCGCCGATGTGGAGGTGCTGGCGTTGATTATGGTGGACGCAGTTAAAATCAAGGCGGAAACAGTTCTCTCACTAATTAACGAACTCGATGACACGCAGGGGGCGCTGCAACAGTGTACGAATTCGTATAGGGCGGTGCTCAAGGCCGATGTACCGGAAGCGGTGGCGGGATTGACGAAAGGAGTACCGAAATTTGCTGATTTCGGAATGACCGATGCGGCGTGGGAGGCGGAGATATGTGAAGGTAGTTTTCGGAAAGCGGCGGCGGTGTCGCCGTTGAGCGGAGTGAATAAAGAGATGCATGATCTTGCTAAAGTTGCTGTAGCTATTATCAGAAATTTGCTTTGATTTTATTAGTAATATATATACTGCCTACTGCCTACTGCCTACTGCCTACTGCTGCTGTTTATTTAATACTCCACTTTTCAGTGCTCTTTGGTTCTTCTTTTACTTTTTACATTAGTAGAAGTATAATTTTTGTTTTTTTAAGTGTAAAATGGGAGTGTGTGTAAAATAAACTGTAAAGTGTTTGTTTTTGTGTGTTGCTTACGTAAATTATAGTAGTACATAAATTTATTTCTTTACAAGTTTTTTGGCTGATTATACTTTTGAGTTTCACAAAAGTTTATTTGACTTCATTTATGTTTGTCATACTTAACAATTTTGACTTTTTTCTACAACCATGGGGTTGAGCTAGGGGTGGAGAAGAAACTCCTCCTCCACCCCTAGTTTTCATGCGCCTGGGCTGGGCCACAACTTTCTCTTTTTTATTTTTTGTTTTTTTGTTGAATGGCTTGCACAGTTCCCCCTTAGGACCCGTTTGTTTGACGGGAATGGAATCTAGATTTGGTAATTTGATTACTTGGTATTACATAATTATGTTTGGTAAAAGAATTCATATTCTGGGAAAGAAAATATATTCCTTAAAACTAGGAATATTGCAACTAAAATCTAGGAATATGAAACCCATCTTTTCTATGGTATTATGATTCCTTTCCTATGGGATTTCATACTAAAAATATGAAAGACATTATTGCCCCAATTTTTTCTCACATTTATTTTTCTCTCTCACGAATTCTCTTTAATCCATTTTTAATGATTACTTGGAATTTGGGTCATGAGAATAATATTAATTTTTGTTTGGTTCAAGAAGATAACACGTGATGATTGCTTTTACTTGCATAATCAAATGATAAACTGCAAACTAATTTATACATATTTTTTTCTTTTGTTATTCATGGACGTTATATAAGAATTTATTTATACAAAGTATAAGGTTTGTGTGAGTACTTTTTTTTGCTGAGAAAATTAATACTACATACTTTATATATAGTGTATGTGTAGGGGTATTTTTGTGAACTTATTAAATATGAATTCCATTCCTTGTTATTATCAAACATTAGAAAATGAATTTGTCTAATTTCCTTCCTCAAATTCCAAATCTTACCCAAACGTCGTAATGGAATATTATTTCTGGAAATCAAATTCCTGGAAATCAGATTACCAAATTCAGATTTCATTCCCGTCAAACAAACGGGTCCTTAATTCATTTTTACATGGATAAATTTATTTTTCTAAATAAGTATTTGTATTGAAATTTTATGTTTTTTTTAATAAATTACAATTAAAAATAAATCATCAACATTATCTCATGTATAATTTTAAAATCTTTAATTTTTTATTTAATTGAAATATAGTTGGATATATATATTTATTACAATTTTTGGATTTAAATTTCAATATTTAATTTTAATAATTTAATATTATTATTATCATTATAATTATTGTGAGATATGGAATAGTTGAAATTGAAATTAATTGAAGAAGGAAGCCCCATGATTGAAGATGAATAGACATGTCCATAGGATTAGAGATGTCCTTAATCATGGCAAAAAAAAAAAAAAAAAAAAAGGTTTATGCTAAAAAAATAATTTGCTTTGACTTATTCTTAAAAAAGAAAAACTGTGGAAAGAAAGCGGTATCAGTATCACCATAAAAATTAACGCTTTTTTCAGTTTTTGTATGTATTCTATTTTATTTTTTTAGAATAACCCTTTTATATGCAAAGTACAAGTTTGGAAAATATAAATTTGGATTGCAAAGGCATTTTCGTCATTAGGTCTTTAGAACGACAACTAAGGGCTACTCCAATCAAGGGGGTTGGGCTGGGGCTAGGAGTGAGGGTGGGCCAAAAAGTTATCTCCAATCAAGGGGGTTTGGGCTGGGCTGGGGGTGGCAGGGTGAAGGAAGGGCTTTTCCAGCCCTTCATTCACCCTGCGGGCTTGGACGCGCCGCACGGGTGCGTGCTGTGCACGCGCCAGTGTGGCTGAACTTTTTTTTTTTTTAAAATTTTTTTTGCTGTTATTTATTGTATAAAGAAGCTTTTGTTTGTTTTTTTTTTTTTTAATTCTTTTTCTCCACTAATTTTATATTATGTATAATAAATTTTATTTTAAATCAAATCATCAACACTATATATTTAAATGTTATTTTTTAATTTTATCCATTGAATTCAAGTACGATATTTATATACTCCCTCCGTCCCATTAATCTTTATCCCTTGGTACCGTTGACCAGTCAACTTGACTAAATTTCAAAAAATTATAATAAATAATCTAATTAAAATATTTAGTAAATAATTTGATAATATCATATGACACTGTGTATATTAATATTTAAAAAGTTTAATACGCAAAAAATGTGAATAATTAACATGATATGTCACTTAAAAGATTGAAAATTTTGACTGGGTAATGTAGTTAATGGAGTAAAAATAATGGGACAGGGGCAATATATTAATTTAAATTAAAATTTAAACAATACGATTTAATTGAAAATACAAATTAAACACTCTAACAAAGTTGTATTGGAAGAATAAAAGGAAAGAAATACAACAAAAAAGTCTTACAAAAAACCTATTTGGAGGTTATTCAAATCATGGAAACGACGAATTTTTCCGTTAATGTATTTCATGTTTTTTTCCGTTGTATTCGATGTTGTATTTCAATATTGTATTTCATGTTATTTTCCGTCAATTTAATCAATGTTATTTTTATTAGTAACAATCTCATATTCTTAATTTTAAAATTTTAATATTAATATGTTATTATTATAAATAATTTAATAATAATAATATTATTATCATCATTAATTTTATTATTTGTAGTATTATTATTATTTTTATAATAATTATTATTATTATGGTGAGAGTGGAGAATAATTGAAATTGAAATTAATTAAAGAGGAAAAGACCTTCGATAGGTGCAGGTGCAGGTGCAGGTGCAGGGGCAATCAAGGGGAAGGGGCAGGGCTTTTAAGGGCTTTTAAGCCCCTTGATTGGAGTAGCCCTTAAAGGTACTAGCCGTTATAGCCTATAGGCCGCTCCTGCCTCCTCACTTTCCTATTCAAGAGAGATAAGAAATCAACAAAATCTGTGTACCCAGAAGAAATTTAAAGCCCTGAAAAATTTATGATTCATAAATCCCACCATATGCTTTAGGGTTTCTTCCCCCTTTCCCATTTTAAAGTCGCCTGATTAATTTGCAACACAAATGAATCTCATGAACTTCTTCAAGAAGAAAACTTCGCCCAACGGTATCTCTTTCTTCCTTTTCTTTTTATGGGTTTTCTTCTGTGAGTAGTTTCATCTATTTTGCTGGACTCTATTCTACATTAATGCTATTTTTGGTTTAACATATTTTTAATGGATTTTAGTACTGGGTTTCTCTTGATACATTAATTTGTGATTTACCGTTAATTCTACTTATTGAATTCTAGTTTGTTGGCCTTAATCTTGATTTGATGATTCTGTGATATTTAAAATATGTGCTTAGAATCAGAAAGAGGGAACCCAAGTTTGTGGGTTTTTACAGTTTAGGAATATATGTTGCTTCAATATAAGCATAAGAGGTTATTATCTTTGTGAATTGCTATTAGAATGAGCTTCTCTTTTTAAGCATGAGGGATCAGGGCTATATTTTACTTTTTTTGGTGGATTGGGTGGGGTGTTGTCTTGGATTTCCTATGATGAGATATAACCAAATATAGGCAACTCTTGTGATAAGTTTTTTAACACAAAAACGGAGACAAGAAAAACTGAGAGTGTTGCAGTTTTGGGTTTTTCAGTGCAATGTCCGAAGAAAAAACTGCCATTGCGACTTTTTTTTCTTCTCACCATTGGAGCCTTGAAATTTTAACGGACAGCACCCTGTTCTTTGATTCCACAGTTTGGATTTTTACGTGAAAACCTCTTCGAGAGGAAAAAAGCAACAGAGATCCACAATATGTACCTATGATCATCAACTCAGCTCCATAATTAGGTACAATCTAAGTGCATAATTTAGATTGATCTCACAACTTTTGAATAGAAGTGACAAAACAATTGAATCAAAGAAAAAAGTGTGGTCTGCCTTCCATCAAATCCAACAATGTAAAAATTCGCAATAGTTGTTTTACTGAAACCGCCCACTACTCTCAATTTTTGTTTTTTGTTTTTTTTTTATTTTTTTCTTTCTGTGTTTGTGTTTGTGTTTGTTAGAGAAATTGCCCAAAGTTCAAAAGTTTTGGGGTCAAAGAAAATTCTAAATGTAAGGGTTTGAAGTGCAATTCCCCAATAGTCATGCTAAATCTAAGAGTGACACTTGGGCTATAGATGTGTCAAAATATGATGCTAGTGGGAACATGCAAGTTCCCACATTGTCAAATGTATGCCCCTGTAGCAATATCAAGCACCCAGGGACATGCAAGACCCTACATACCCACCTCTTTGGGTGCTTTTGATTGGTTGTATTCCTCTTTAATAGCTCTCTTTTTGCATGCAAAAATTTGAAATTCCCACCTCCCAAAATTGAGAGAGCAAAAAAGGAGAGTTTTGAAGGTAAATTAAAGGAGGAGAGTAGTAGGTGGCCTGGCCATGTCGGGCCACCCGTGAGTTGAAAATGTAAGTCGACTAGCAACTTAGTGAGGTGGGTGAGCGTATTATCAATAATCAACAAAGTGACAACTATTAGTTCAAGATTAATCAACCAAATAACAACAAAGAACATGTTCCAATATTTAGTAGAAATCCTCCTCCTTATATCTCATCAAGGCTTTCTTCCCCAAACACATCACGATAAGGAACGACCTTATCAGGAATCTTCATGACTAGTCAATGCACCAAAAACGACTACGTATAACTAAAGACCCCGGTCTCTTGAATATAGGAAGCCAGGCTACGGGGATCAAGATCGCGTTAATAACCCACGCTATTCAACCGAATCACATAAACATACAAGCTAACAAGCCCAACATAATAGCAGTCAAATAATGCACATAACCAAATCATATCATGCGATTTACAACAAAAACATGTTGCACACAAAATTATCCCATTGGTGGCAATAAATTATAACACCAAATATGTTCCTTATAAACATGTTCCATCAAACGATCACCCCAACAAAATAATACGTAGTTCTATAATTATGAGTGAAATAAATCCAAATCACGTAACTCGGAAGGGAGAGGGACAAAAAATGCAACAATGCCACCTACTGCTGCTGTTCTGCAACTGCAAGCTGTTGCAGGCTGCTGCCGTGGATGGCAGCCCGTTGGTGGCAAAGGTTACTACTGCCGGCACCAAAGTTTCCCGGTGCCGAAAATTTCTCCTCTCCTCCTTTAATTTACGTTCACAACTCTCCTTTTTCTTCTTTTCTTTTTTCTTCCTACATCTACAACTCTCTTACTTTAGGGATTTGGGAATTTCAAATTTTTGCATGCAAAGAGTGGGCTATTTATAGAGGGTTACAAACAATGAAAAGTGTCCAAAGAGGTGATGTCCCTACATGCTTAATATTGCTACAAGTGGTATAAATTTGGCAATATGTGGGGACTGCCCACTAACATCAAATTTTGACACTTCTACGTATCACTCCTAGATTTAACATGACTTTTTAGGGTATTTCACGTCAGTCCCTTATGTTTAGAAAATTCTGTTTCGACACCAAAACTTTTGAGAATTGGGCAATTGAGTCCATCCGAAAATTAGTTTTAGGGTGAAATTTGTAAGGAATTTTTTACATGATTTAATTTCAATAAGGTTTAATTCAAGATTTTTGGGGTTACAATAACGGTGATTGACAGCTTATGGTATCGATTGAGTTTAGAGGTGACTTACCGAGTGTAGGACTTCGACCCATTGTTAGGTCAGGAAGACCTTGTTTATGGTTGTCAGATCTGAATTGAACACGTGTCTAATTCACTTCAGATTTCTGGTTAAGTTTCTCAAATTTTTTAATATCACAGGCATTGAGGGTATTGAGCACGAGATTTCATCATTACAAATTGAGGTATTTTATTTATCTCTTTGTACCACAGTCCTCTAATGTTCATCTATTTGTTAATTTATGGTAGTCCCATGAGAAAGTCTCACAGTTATATGCAATTTCTAGGAGACGAAATTAGTGGCAGAGATCAAGAAATCAGCTAAAACAGGAAACGAGGCAAGTCTGGTCCAGTGTTTTGATATGCATATTTCTTAGAACTTTTATTCAATATGGTTATTGTTAAACATTTAAAACAATAAAATTAATTCAATATTTCATTCATGATATGTGCTTAATTACCACCACCTAGTACACACTGGCGAAGTACGAAAACTCCAAAGATGTATGAAGAAATATCTTATAAGAGTTTTAAATTGCATTAACTTGAGATTTTCTCTTGTCAAACTAGACTGTCACCAGAATTCTAGCTCGCCAGTTAGTTCGGCTGCGGCAACAGATTACAAACTTGCAAGGGAGTCATGCCCAGGTTGGCTTCAATTTGGTTATAATGTTGCTAAGAAACTTTTTCTATTCGGTTTGCGCATGAAATTAATGTGAGAAATTTAATAGTGTGTCATGAATACAATCCAAGATGTGTGTATTGAATTAAGCGTTTAACGTTCAATATGTTAAATGAGTTTTCTGTAATGGGTAGGCTCATATGGTACATTGGATTAATAATTCCTTAAGATTGGGGCTCTCGGTTATGACTCTCAATAACTAAGGGTTGGTGACTCTTTGTAATAGTTGTGATGTGATGTGCACTCCATGTATTTTGATATGTTAGAACTATAGAGGAATCATGTGAAATATGTGATTACTATACTACAAAAATTACATAGTTAAGAACTTGGATTGTTATAAGTGTGTGTGTACGTTCTTAAAATCTTTAATGGAGTAGTAGGAAGATTTAGTTTAGACTCTAGAATACATTTCAACAAGTAAATGTAGATTGTTATAAAAGTAAATAGACATGCATACATTATATATTGATTTACATATAGTATTTTGATCTTGGGTTTACGTATAAATATCCTACAATTAACGCTTTTTACGTAGTCTTGCCATGAGAATGTATGTTTGTATGTATTAAAAAATGTAAAATGACTGTAGAGGAAAAAGTGTCTCTGATTCTGATCCCACTACTTTCTTTCGTTTAATAGTTATCTTTAGCCCCAAAAGGGAAGATTGCATCGAAGAAAGCTGAGATCATTGCCTCTCCTCCTAGGTATGCTGCTACGTACTAGTATTGCTTTTGGACCACCACCATCCCGTAATAATATTCTTATGCTTTCGCTACTATTGTCTTTTCTAGCTATGGTTTCTTTCATTTGTTGCATTATAGAAGTATTTGGTTCTATGCTTTAAGAATTTTGGTACATATGCTGTTAGATATTTTTTATTTTTTTATTTTCCAAGAGTTTAATCCGTTTGAATAGATAATTTAATAATGCTTCTTTTCTAAATATATATCCAGTTCTGCTGCATCAAATGATGATGTTGAGGACCTTGACAAAATGCTGGCGTCTCTTCGGCGAAGATGACCTCCATTTAAATATTATACTGTATTTAAATATCTATCAGATCACTAATTACAAGGAAAAGGTTTAGGAATGTTTTTTATTATTATCATCCTATTTCTGTGTAATGTTAAAAACTTATAGTAGTAGTTTAAGAATTGAGCCCAACATTAATTTGTAAATTACAATATAATTTCATAGGACTAGATAGATGATTGATAGAGAAGTTCCTCTGCTCATAATATGTTAGGTTAACAAAAACAAACTAAGAAATATTTTAATGATAAATTAACAAGCCGGCCTGTAACATAGGCGTTTCTAATATTATAATTGTCTTTAGATTGGGAGAATTATCACCAGCTGATTGTCATAGATTCAAACTCTTATTGAGAGAGATTTTCACTTGCTTATACAAATTGGGTCAACATCCCACTTCGTAAGGGTCTAAGCAGGTATCGTCCCAATCTCTAGGTTTTCACTAAAGTTGAGATCTGTTCAAAGCTATTTAAGGTTTATAAAGTTATTGATTTGATACATATTATTTATTTATTTTTTTATTAAAAATTATTAATTTAATATATTTACTATTTATTTTGTTTCCTTCAAATACCAATAACTAAACCACAATTTAAATTGCATCTCAAAATTTTAAATTCACCAACTATTATTTAATCATTGAAATTATTCTTTATTTCAAGTTTCAAACTTTATGACAAAAACTTTTCTATAATGACCCCAAAGTGCCCAGTCATACAAATCCAGTGGCCCAACTCTCCTAAATACGTGTTCCCACACAAGCCACAACTCTAATTGGGATATGTGGTTAAGCGGAGCCCACCGTTTTATTTTAGTTTACTTAAATTTGATTTTAACGTTGAAGAAATTCCAAAAAATTATTAAGGTGCAAAAGCTGGTTCAAACACTGAAAGAATATAATCTTTTTACTTTTTTAGCTCAAAAGTAAAGATAAAATTTACAAGCTCAATATATTCTTGAAAACGCAAATTTTGGTTCTCTCTTTTAGCTCATTTCCAAGAGAAATTCTAAAACTCAAATTTTAAGAATTTTGTTAAATTTCAAATAAAAATTGTTCTCCAAGAGCACTCTTATAATTTATGGGTCCTTAAAAAATTTGGGTTTGGAAGGTCAAATATCCATGGCCAACTTCAAAGTGTATATCTCAAATATTCTACATGAAAGTACAATTTTGTACTTTCTTGCACAATATTTAAGAATTATGCACATATATGATTATTATTTATATAAAATATAGTTAAAAGTAATTTGTTAAATATAAACTAGCTGTTGGAATGAAGTTGTGTGTTTGTTTAAAAGTGATCTCTTAAAATATAAATCAATTGTTGAAGTGCAGAGTAAAAAATGAAAGTGTATAACACTGTTCACTGCTTATATTTTAGGATAAAAAGCCGAAATTTAAGAGAGCCGATGAAGATGACCCAAAATGGCCTTACCTTTTTTTAGTAGGCTCTAAAATTCCAAAACCTAAAATTATAAGCCAAAACTATAGAAAAGAAGAAAAGAGGTAAGAGAATTTCTAATTAAAAGCCTTCTCCGTTGGAAAAGTCAACCCCTAGTTTTTGGTAAATTTTCAACGGGGAAGAACATAATAATTCAAAATCTAATCCCTAATCCCTAATCCCAAATAAGATTTGATTGCACTGGACTTTATTCCTTAAATTATTAATCTATTATTTATCCGATACACTGCTTAGACGAAATTACCTCCATTTTTCCTCTCCTGTAACTCATCAGCTTTCTCAGGGGTAACAAATTCTCCTCTTCTGCGCAATTTTAAGATTTTTGAAATATCTGTGCGAAGATCTCACTAATTAGTTTCATTCTCTTATAATTTGTCCTGTATATTAAACTTGCTAGTGAAAAATTCGTTATTTTGAATCAATTAGGTTTCAAATGTAATTAATTTTACATTCATCAATTTCTTTCTTCTTCTTAAAGATCATCGTTTGTGCATTACTTGATAGGAATTGAATTGACAAGATAACTGAAAATTCTGTTGTCTTTGTGTTGGCTTTTGATGATTTTTGTCCTGATATTTGGGCTTAGCAGATATGCAGAGCCAACTTGTGTGCAGCGGGTGTAGGACTGTCCTTCTGTACCCCAGGGGAGCTGCCAATGTTTGCTGTGCCATATGCAATATGGTGACTGCTGTGCCACCTGCTGGTATTATTTACTGTCCTGTGCATTTTATTGATTGTTTTACAGTTTGAAATGGCTTTCTTCAAGTTGACTATTCCGTCCAAGTTTCCCATGGATGTTAGTAATTCAGTGCATATTGCTTGTGGATTTACTGTATTTCTTCAGAACTACTGAAAAATTATTGCATGATGACTTGTTTGAAATAAGTTACACCACATTCTGGCATTGTCCATATTATTTTTCATTCATATATTTCCAAGAGGCTATCAAAGAAGTGTCTTGCTTAGTAAAGAATGTGTTCCGGATACCAAAGATCATGTAGCATCTCCCGGACAGTAAAAGTTTTACTGTGCTAGAGCAGAAAAAGGAATCGCTGTAGGAATACCTTGACTTTTAGGGACATTTACATGGACCTGGTGTTGCTGCTAGTGTTCACATATTGGTTGTCGATTTTCATACAATTACCATGTTCAATACATTTTTTAAGTGGTCTTAGTATCACTGAAGTTTATATTTCTATATTCAGGGATGGAAATGGCTCAATTGATTTGTGGAGGTTGCCGTACTTTACTTATGCATGCACGTGGTGCTACCAGTGTCAGATGCTCCTGCTGTCATACGGTGAACCTCGTGCCAGGTATAAACATAGTGATATCATGAAACATGATCCCTGTATTATATAAATCCTCAATTAACCTCCACATTGTTATGGTGTCCTCTTAGAAAAGTTATGTTTGACTACTTCTTATGTTTCCTTATAATACATGTTAATTAGAAAGACCAATGGTTCTATTTATGCTTGCTTTTTCTTTTATTTTATACTTATTAACTAATTGTTGTTGAGTAATGGATGTGCAGCAGCCGCAGCACCAGCACCTAATAGTGCTGCTCATGTTAACTGTGGAAACTGTCATACCATGCTGATGTATCCAGCTGGAGCTCCATCTGTTAAATGTGCAATTTGCCACTTCATCACAAATGTCAATGTTAGTACCATATTCTTGTACTCACTTTTAAGTTTGAATTTCTTCTTCGCTTGCACCTACCAAAAGAAAACTTCAGAAAATGATACCTTTGATTGCCATGGAAAAAAGTTGATATTCCTCTGTTTCTTACATAGATGCAGGCCTTATTCTCTTAATGGCAAGATTGACTTTCTAGATAAATCAAATAAAAATAAATGGTCAGGATAAAAAATCAAAGAAAGGATACAAGGAATAAATTGTTTGACATTTTAGACATCCATTAGTTTGGATTAAAATACACTTTTAGTCCTTTAGGACTAGACCCTCAGCACCTGTGGTCCCCCGTGTTGCAAAATTGCACTGTGGTTCTAATTTTTAAAATATTTTGCATGTTTGGTCCTATCGCCCCCTTCCATCTATTTGAGACCAAAAATACAAAAGTTTGAGACGGTCTTATGAGTGCAAAACAGAGACTATCCTATGGGGCCAAAGGTGCAAAAATCGAATGGAAAAGGGGTGATAGGACCAAATGTGTAAAACATTTTCGTGGGACGGTGTTGAGGTCCCAATGCATGCAATTTTGCAATTAACTTGTGTGTTAACGCAGTCCTACTTCCAAATGCTACAAATAATCCGGCAGGTATCCTTTAATCAATATCCAGTTGATTGTACTTATCTGTAAGTTATTCCTAACCATTTCTTCTGATGCAGACTGGTGACACAAGGATCCCTATTCCTGTGCATAGACCTGGTGGGACGTCTACATCATATTCAACACCAACAACTGCTTCCACGGTGGGTCACTCTGTTTTGTATCTGCTGATCACATAAATGAAAATATCTGCATTTAATAATTTGAACTGCTCTGTTTGCTACTCTCAGAATCAAACGGTTGTAGTACAGAATCCCATGTCGGTTGATGAAAGTGGCAAGCTTGTGAGTTTCGTCATATTACTTGTCACTATTTTCCTTTCCTTTATTTTTTTTGTTGAGATGCATTTGTTGTTTAATTTGCAAGAAATTGTCTTATATGTCAAAAAACAGAGGTTGATATGATTTGTTATTACAACAGGTAAGCAATGTTGTCGTTGGTGTTACGACATAGAGACAGCAAGCAACGAATTGAGACAGAATTGAGACATCTATGCTTCTATTTCAGATGTTTGCTTCAAGTGTTTAGTGCTATTTGTGCAGAATTTTGCTATAATTTATATACAGTTGTCAAATATTGGTTGTAAAGTAGCAGATGAAAATTTATTCCTGAACTTGTAAAAAGTTTTACGGATGAATTGTGTGCACTTTTCTGAGGCAATTAGATTTGGTTGAACAGACAAAGTAACCTATCTGTATGTATTTAAAAATTTCAAATATATTTTGTTGATTTGGTATACATAAGGTATACATAATTTTGAAGTTATGTTTGATTTGATTAAAAAAAAAAAATTATGTTTGAGAATTTGAAATGCATATCTCGGTATGTATGAATTACCTTTGAAATCATTCCATCAAAGAGCAAGATAATAGTATGCAATAAACCATATCGATGGAGAAAATAGTTATTGGGTCAGGATTTGTGAAATGTTTGTTGTGAATTTATGAGATTTACGTCATCAAAAGCTTGTTGTGGGGGTCGAGGCAGATGATCTGATTCAGATATGAATGAATGATATATCTTAGAATTATGAATATTTTTCATTTCTTCAAAAAATAATAATTTTGTGGTTTAGTTTGATTTAATTTTTTAATGAAACAGTGATTGATCCCCACAAAACGATGAATCCAAATGCAAATTCTCGCTGTAGGTTTATATATTGTGTCCGATGTGTCTCAAAATTTCAAAATGGATTAAATTAATATTAGAAAACCCAAAAATGTGAAAGAAAATAAAAAGAGCTACATTAATCGTGAAAATGACCAAAAAAGGTTAATTTTCCAATTAAAGGTACTATTTACTTTCAGACTTTCAGGATCTGTTATTAGTGTTCTACATGACTACACTTCATTTCATAATGACCCTCAATCTTTTAGCTTATTTTCTTTTTGATTTCTCAAGGTTTAATTCCTTTCGAGGCGCGCCAAATACATTAAGTGGGAACCTCTCCCAACAGAGATTCGAACTTATGTTCGTTATTTTGTAGTGACTAGTCTCTTCCACTAGACCAATCACCTGTTGGTAATTTTTTTGCTTATACTAGAGACACGGAAGTGAGCAAAACATTAGCTTATAATTTTCTTAATTAACTGCACTATATAATATTCGGCACATTAAATTTCCAAGATAATATAAAAACATTTATTATGTGATTAGAAATAACAAGAATTATAATTAAAAAAAATTAAAATATAAGATAGTATGATTTATTTATGGCAGACTTGGTACCAGAAGATTGACAAAGTTTATTTGGTCAAAACGCGGTGATCTTCGTTTAGTAAAGATCTTAACGTAAATACATGGAAAGAACAAGCAACGCGTGTGGCCTATTTTATCTATTTCAATTCGATTTTCAAAGTTTTAAAGGATAAGAACCGACTCTTGTGCATTCATCCACTATTAAATTATAGGGTGGTATTTTTATTTAAAAAAAAACCCTTCTTTTATTACTTTTTTTTTTTTGAAAATATTTATGTAAATGTTCTTTGCAGTATTTCTGACTGAAGCAAGTTTCAACATAATATTTTTCTATATTCACATGGAAAGTCTGAATAGTTTTTGGTTTTATTTATTTCATTTTCACCATTTATATATACTGATAAATTACAGGTACTAATTATATGAATTGAATTCTATAATATCAATAAGATGAATGACATTCTAGAGCTTCTCAAAAAAAGAAAAAAGAAAAGAAAAGGAAAGATACAAAGTCTTTTTTTTTAGAAACGGCATCAGTCATTGCATCATAAGTCTATTCAGTCACCATAAAAGTACAAAGATAACATGAAGTTTAGTATTAAACTAGATAATACTCATATTAGTGGGAGTCGAACCCAAAACCTTTTGCAAGCATGTTGTAGTAATAAAAAGGAAATACTAAATTGCCCTTACACACATTTATTAATTTACAAGTATTAACATCAAATGAAGAAGATCCATTAATTTTTAATTGTTCAAATTCATATTTAAATCGATATATGTTGTGTGAACTAATTAATAACAACTTTATAGGAATATAATCAGTCTCAAATAAGGCAAATAAATAACAATAAGAAATTTAAATTTACAACACGTCACATAAATAAACTTTATACATAGACAAAACTTATCATCACTCCTCCATCTATCTCAAATTTAATTTTTGTACCTTCCTTGAACTCTATAACCAAAACTTTATTTATATTTCATGACATTTTTGACTAATAATTATAGACATGGTAAATCTAAAAGTTCAACTACAACTAAGAATATCTAATTCAAATAAAGATTCTGTTTTGCAAGCGATGCAACCTTACTAAATTTTAAATATTATATTTTATTCTTAACAAACAAAATAATAAAAATACCTATTTTTGAAATTCTTGTATATCTCTTTTTATCAAGACACATGACTTACAATTCAAACAACACATAATTGAGTAAATCAATTTTATTTTTAGAAATGGGAGCACATCAATTAATCACAACAAATTCTTGATTTTTGAAATTGATTATTTGTATTTACATATTGTACTTTGTTTGGCAATCAAGTATAATAGGTAGTACACAAGTACTTGGCTTGAGACTTCTATTTCATTCCGGGAACCGTTTTTTCCGTTAAAATCAGGGCTTACTTCGGGACTGCCCCTACCCTACCCCACCCCACCCCACCCTACAACTCCCCACGCACAATTCTGACTCAATCTCGAAACTAAAACTATATAATTATATATATATTATAATAAAAAAATAATAAAGAAACAACATACAAATTTCTGTTTCTTGGATCCGACTTCCTCGTATTAATTAATTAAGAGTCTTCTTATCCAATATTGTGATATTTGCATCATTTATTATATACTAGTCTATACTATATTTTCTTTCAATTTAAAGAAAATAAATTATAGTATAAATTTTAATCCAAAAGAAACCAAACAAAAAAAGAATAACAAAAGCAACACTCAAGCAACGTGGAGATATTGAGGTAGTATATTTTTGTATGCCTTGTCAATAATATAATAAATAGGGCAGTAAATATAATTCAATGAAAAGAATAAGTTTCTATTTCTTCGACAACCAATTTGTATGCCCTTTCCTTGTGTTTAAGGTTTTCCTTTTTTCCCCTTCCCTATTTTACTGAGTCAAAATATACTTTTGATTTTATTTTTATTTTCCCATTATGTTTGCAGTAAAGGTGATTTACCTGTGACTTAATATTGTGATTTCTTGAAATTTGCCTTTAATTTTGATGAATATGTTATGATTAAGTTTTAATATATTGTTGATGTGGTTTTATATGTCTGGTTCTTGAAATTTATAGGGGGCATTTGAAGGGGAAAGGTGAAACTGTTTGTGTGGATTTGTTTTTTTTTTTCATCAGATTAAATTAGGTTTTGTATTACAGTTCAAATTTAGGTTTCCTTTTGTTTTCATGATTCCTATTCAAAGTGTGTGATGATTTTTGTTGACTTGCCTGCTTTCATTTGTATATATATCAAAAACATATTATTAGGGCCCAGTTCATATTCTAAATTCAATTTGTAAACTTTTTCCCCAAAATCTAGGTTAGTTTTCTCATATCCTCTTAATTCTTTTATTGAATTTATCATAGGTTTAATTTATGTGCAGATCTGATATCCCTGCATTTTATTTGTAATACTCTGTTTGTTTTCATATATTTAACTGCCGTCTGTGGGTACAATGGTTGATTATTATGTGTTGTTTTGGTATAAGTTCCTTTAAATGATTGTAGATTTATAACCGGATCTATTTTAATTTGTGGGTTCTTCAAGAATTTGATCCAATACTATTGAGCTTCCATGAATCAAGATTTTTTTTTGCAATATTAATGATTTGTTGTTAATTCTTTGTGTAATAACCAAAATTATTTAGTTTCTAATTGTATTAATTTTTTCTCATCAGGAGTAGACTTGCTGGAGAGAGATCCTGCGGTCTGTATTTTTATATAGCAACTCAATCATGCGAATGAAGGTTTGAATCTTTACGTGTATATTTCATATTGTTTATGTTTTCTAATTATTGAATCCTTTTCTGATTGAATTTCTTTTCTCAGGTCTAAGAGTCAAATTTAGAAATATCGTATACTATTTTCATATTGCCCCTGTAATTTTTGTTGCTTACAATATCTCAACACATTCAAAGTTTATTCGGAAATTGCAATGTTAAACCAAGAAAACATCCAGAATCTACGTATTTTCTTGATAAATTATTATAGTATAACTTTTAGCCTCTTATAATGTTCGTCGTATCAAATATACAGTTTACAAAGTTCTTAGTGAAAGTTTGAACTATATAACAAATATGTATATCCAGAATCAAGAAATTATTGTTCATTGACTTAACATACAATGAAATATTCATAGTATTTTTCTTTGCAGGATCATACTTCCAAAAATGAGAAAAACGATGACAGCCATGAGACTCCAGGCAGTCCTAGAAATCGAAAGGTGCAAGATTGATTGTGTCACTTATATTGCAATATATGTATTACTTGATTTTAAGTGAACTAATTGCAGATTTCCCACATTATTCTTTGGACTAATACTAATTGTTTTATATATTTTTGATGTTTATATTTAATTCGTTTTATTATTTTATTTATCGCCCTTTCATTGGATCAGGTATCAGCGAGATGGAGTCCTTCTGAATCATGCAAACCGATTGTTGATGAAGCTCCGGTCTTCTATCCAACTGCTGAGGTATGATTTTAATTTTAAATTCGATAATAATTTCAAGCCTTGTAATTTTATTTAATTTCATATACATTATTCTTTTAGGAGTTCCAAGATACCATCGGGTATATAGCAAGCATACGGTCCATAGCCGAGGCATATGGTATCTGTAAAATCGTTCCTCCTCAATCTTGGACTCCACCTTGTCCACTAAAAGATAAAAAAATATGGGAAAAATCTAAATTTTCTACAAGAATTCAGCAAGTGGACCTTCTTCAGAATCGAGAGCCTATGAGGAAGAAGCTACAAAGAAAGAGAAAACGCAGGAGGCAATTTTTTTCAAAACCAAGGAGACGGGCTCGTATTGAAAATTCAGAATCAAATACCGGTTCTGACCCTGAAGACAAATTTGGTTTTCAGACAGGGTCGGACTTTACGCTCGAGGAGTTTGAAAGATTTGCTGATGAATTTAAGTTATCCTACTTTGAAGTTAAGGATAGACAAGAGGAAAAGTGGTTTCCCTCTGTTGAGGATATTGAGGGAGAGTATTGGCGGATTATTGAGCAGCCTACTGATGAAGTTGAGGTCAGAAAACATGGTTTCATATATATGTTTTTGTGATATAAATATCAATTTATATACTTTTTTTTATAACTTATGTGTTAATATAGGTATACTATGGGGCTGATTTGGAGACTGGGACATTGGGAAGTGGATTTCCTAAGAAATCATCATTATTAACCGACTCTAAGATTGATCAATATGTGGAATCAGGCTGGAATTTGAATAATTTATCACGTCTTCGAGGTTCGGTTTTGAGTTTTGAAGAATGTGACATCTCTGGTGTAGTTGTACCATGGCTTTATATAGGAATGTGCTTTTCATCATTTTGTTGGGTTAGTTAAATTATTTCTATATATTGGCATATTTATGATCTTCATTTTATAATTACTTTAAGACGAAAATATTTATTAATATAATTCTCGTTTTTTTCTTTCTAAAAGCATGTTGAAGACCACCATCTCTATTCATTGAATTATTTGCACTGGGGAGATCCAAAAATTTGGTACGGAGTACCCGGAAGTCATGCCTCGGAATTGGAAAAAGCAATGAGGAAACATATGCCTGATCTTTTCGAAGAACAACCCGATTTACTAAATCAATTGGTAACTCAATTGTCACCTTCAGTTGTAAAGTCAGAAGGTGTGCCATTATATAGAGTTGCCCAAAATTCGGGGGAGTTTGTTCTTACCTTTCCAAGAGCTTATCACTCTGGATTCAACTGTGGTTTTAATTGTGCCGAGGCTGTAAATGTGGCACCTGTTGATTGGCTACAGCATGGACATAGTGCAGTCGAGCTGTACAGTGCTCAATGTAGAAAGACTTCAATATCACATGATAAGTTGCTATTTGCTGCTGCTCGGAAGGCTGTACAAGCACTCTCGGAGATCTATTTTCTCAATAAAGAAAATCCAGAAAATTTGAGATGGAGAAGTGTTTGTGGAAAGAACGGAATTCTTACCGAGGCAATTAAGGTAAAGTGATGAATAAATATATGTGGAGTATTTGTGTGTGTATATATATGGAGTATTTGTGTGTGTGTAAGGGAAAATTGCACTTGCTCCCTAGTCATTAGTTCTTTTTGTACTTTATCCCCAACTGTTTTGCATTTTCACTAGCCCCCCCTCAACTTTTAATTGTCAGTAAGCGAAAAGATTAAGGGATAAGTTAATTGCAAAATGAGTAGGGTGTAAATTGCAAAATGGCTAATAAGTAAGGGGATAAAAGTGTGATTTCTCTATAATAGCTATACCATAATCATTGTTTTCTTTGAATTTCAGAAACGGGTTTTATTAGAGGAAAAAAGAATCGAGTTTCTTCCGAAAGTCACACGCTTGGAGAAGATGGAAAGGGATTTTGATTCAAAAACGGAGAAGGAATGTCTTTCTTGCTTTTACGACCTACATTTGTCTGCTGCTTACTGCAATTGTTCCTCGGATAAGTTTGCGTGTATTGAGCATGCAAATCTCATATGTGGCTGTGATTCAGACAATAGATTTGTCCTTGTCAAATACACCATTGATGAGATGAACGCATTGGTCAAAGCATTGGAAGAGAGCATGGATGCTATCAAATTATGGGCATCCGAGGATATTCAGTTAAATGGTAATACAAATGAATATGATAAGGAGGATCGAGTAAAAGATTGTGTATCTGAATCTACTTGCAGTGCTGGTGAATCCAAGAAAGAACACAAAAACAATTCTGAAATGAATCTTAATGAACTGTCGGATGAACATAGGAGCAAGTCACAAAAAAACTTTGCTGGATGTGACAATTTAATTGTAAATGTGGGGAAAATTAGTGAAGCAAAAACCGAGCATTTAGTTCCAAGGAATCTAGGTTGTAATAAATTGTTTGGAGTTGATCTTTGTTCTAGTCCAATTCCAAACCTTCAATTGAACACCTCATTGAAAAACGAGAACATGGAGTATAGTGAGGTTTCTCAGCTTGATTCAGATGCTGAACCGAGGCTTGGCTTTTGTGTTGAACCTATAAATTTTGGGTCAGTAGTGGGTTCTGGAAAACTATGGTGCAACAAAGATGTCATATTTCCAAAAGGTATGTATAGAATAACTACATAGTATTTAACAAAAGACTCTCCAAGAAAAATACTTTTTTTTTTTTTTTATTTACTTATTTTGAATCACTTCTGCAGGATATAAAAGCCGTGTAAAGTTCTTCGACATTTGCAATCCAATGAATATGAGTAACTATATATCAGAAATCCTCGATGCTGGGTTGCTAGGTCCCCTTTTCAAGGTAATTGACTTGTTTGTTATTTGATATCAATTCTTAGGGTTGACCCAATGACGGCTTTTTTGTCATTTATTGATTCTGTTAAATATTTTATTTTTAAATAATAATTTTGAAGACATGATGAGGGGTAAAACTGGACCTTGTAAAACGCATCATCCATATTTTTAACATCAACTTAGCTGCTTTAGCAAAGGCTTTTTTTGAAACCTCAAAGGGTTGTTTATGTAATTTCATCTTATAAAGTAATTATCCCTATTTTCTGCTAACTTTTGAAAAACTATATCAGGTTAGTCTAGAAGAGCATCCAGACAAGAACTTTGTGGATGCATCTCCCGAGATATGCTGGGAAAAGGTTGTTGAGAGACTTAATAAAGAAATAAAAAGACAGAGATGTTTAGGGGAGCAAGGATTGCCTCCATTGCAGCCTTCCGGCAGCATAAACGGGCTTTCAATGTTTGGATTTCGCTCCCCCTCCATTATTCTGGTAAACCTCAGCTTTTGTTCTTTATCTTTAGTGCAAATTATACAAACTACTCATGAGGTGTGCAATTCCCTATATTTACAACCTTACCCCTAAAAGACTCCTAAGAATAGCTGACAGTGCATATATAATACCCTCGGTTTGGCTTAAAATACATAAATACCCGTAATTACAAACCTATCCCTCCAATTAAACATTACTTACTAAGACACCCTTGTATGAGAGAACTTATATCAATTACTCCATGAGGTTTTATTTTAAGTTTTATGAGTATTTGTGTCCACAAAATTGGATAAAAATCTAAAAATGTAATTTGCCCCATACTTCATCAAGGGTGGTTTGTGTAATATCCCAACATGATTGGGGTTGGGGGGGGGGGGGGGGGGGGTGGTGGTTGCTTTGATTTGACTATACCGCTGGGGTAGTTTGTATAATTTATTCTTATTCTGAAATAGTTTTAGTTACATCTTTCTCTAAGATCATACTATGGTATTTGATTCATTATAGCTAAGCTAACTGGACTATATACAGGCTATCGAGGCTCTTGATCCACGTCACAGCTGCACGGAATATTGGGAAAACAAGCTATCTACGAAGAATCTGTTATCAACTTCAATCGATAGTTTAGGAGCCGAAAGGGTATTTATGGAAACTGATTTGGATGTGCCGGAAGTAGATAATTTAGTCGTAGGTAGCTCCGATTCTTTAACCAATGAGAAGATACGGACTGTGTTCAGAAGACTATTGAATAAAGCTAATACCGAGGAGATGGAAATAGTGCATAAGATATTATGGGAAGGGTCAAATAGCTCTTTGAGGAGAGTAGCTGTTGATATAGTGACAGAGGAGATCCTGAAATCACATAAATAAGATTCATTATTTTTTGGAGTTAGGTAGTTAATCTTTTTGCAATTTTTAATGTGTTATTTATTCATATTTTGGGTATAAAGAGGGGAAAATCCTGGCTCTGAATTGTGCAGGGCATTCTTGGTTTTGACTTTTTATTTTGGGTTAAAATGATGCATACATAGCCTTTGTACAAATTAGAGAACATTTTTCCTGACCTTTATGGTTTTTTGCTAATTGAAGTTTTAATGTGGATTATCTAGTTTATATGTTCAGTTCCAATTAATTGGTTAATTACTCTTTCTATATGTAATTTTAGTTTGTAAATCAAATGAAACTATTCGATATTTAACTTGAATTACATTTGTAATAATAAATAGTTGGGCATGGTTTGTTAGGCACTCGAACTCGAGTCAAGTTATGTTGTGCTTAATAAGAGCTAGACCGAGCTCCATTTATATAAACCACGATTAGTTCATGAGTTTTTAGGGAGTCCGAAAAAATGAAAGATCTTGGCTTTGAAAATTGTTTAGTTTCATTTTCACTAGACTAAAATTCAAGAATCGAATAAAAGTTTAAATAAAGTCAAAACACAACCTTGATCAACCAAAACAAAAAAAAAAAACACTAATATTGAACAATGTATAATTTGCATAAAAATGAAAAAAAAATTGAAAAATGTCCAGAAAGATCAACACAAATTGCATTAAGTTCTTGTATTGCTAGAAGAAGAACAGTACAAAAATTTCCTGAACTAGATCACAATTAACAACCAATTAAAGTTTCCTATAAACAGATTCATCAGAAACCCAAGAACAGAATAAAGAACAACACTAAACGCGATTAAAATCAAAGACACCCGTATTACAGAGCAAATTTCAGAGTATCTTGAACAGAAAAACAACACAAAAAACAACCAAACAGATCCTAAAAATCTCACTGCACAACAAGCACGCCGCTGCGTCAGACCTCGGGTCAAAGGCAATCTCTCCCGGAAACTCCTTCGGCGTCCATATATGCCCTCCGGAGGTGGTGTTTCCGGCCGGCGGCGGAGGGAGTACACCGGCTCCAAAAACAGAGTAATCAAGAATGCTCTTGATTCCATGTACGGAAAAAGCAGGGTTAATGAAAATATCTGGGTGCGTGATTTGTGAGTCATCAATGGTGAAATTAGAGATTGAATTGTTCGTAATGATGATGCATTTAGAAGGAAAGAGAGTAGGGAGACGAGTGTGGATCCGAAATTGTTGAAGATCGGAGAAAGTGAGGCGCTGTGGAATTATGTGATATGAAATAAGAAAAGGGTCTAAATTTATACCCATGGGGTCACCGGAGGGAAGCTGGGAGAGGGCGGCGTTGGTGGGGATGAAGAGGGTGGCGGTGACTGGGAGGTTTGATGGGTCGGTGGAGGAAATTATATTTGCCCATCCGGCGAAGTCTCCGGCGCCTAATAGTGCGTCGATTATGTTGGTGATTTGGTTTTGTGGAATTTCTTCTGGTGGTGTGGTGGAGGGTGGCGGTGGTTGAGTGGGTGGTGAGGAGGGTGGAGGAGTTTCTTTGGCAGAGATGAGGGTGGAGGTGGTAATGAGTGCTACTAGGAGGAAGAAGGAATTGGAAGCCATGGTTTGGTTCTTGACAATTGTAAGCAGAAATGCAGAGAGAAGAAGAGAAGATTCTGAGAGAGGTTTATTTCACTCTTTGTAGCTAGTTCTAACTGACGACTAACTAACTACCTTTTCCCGCTTTAAAGTTATTATTTGACTTATTTCCTAGATTTTTATTTAATAATTTCTTTTATTCCACTTTGAATTGTTCTATTTTAGCCAAATGAACTTAAAATAAATAAAAAATAGAAAGATTGTTTCCTTGTGCCTTTTGTCTCTTGAACTTCAATTGATCCACCCTTCAACAATTGTTTATGCACGAATAATTCATTTACAATTACTTTTCTTTTCTATTAATTAATGGGTAATTTTCTGATTTTAATCAAGAAAAAAAGACCTTCCACATTAGCAAAGGAATAGTACATTAGTGATAATATTAAGGGTTAGGAGGATCAATTCTACATCAATTTAGTCATAATAAGATTACCACAACATTCTATTACTTTATCACTTTTGTTAATAAATTTGACATTCATAAAATTACTTGAATTATGGTGGTCAATGTCTTTATTTAAATTCGTTTATCTTGAAGCACCAAAATTTCACATTTTAAACTCAAAATTTGTGAGCCCCCGCTCCCCCCAAATTCCATTAGCAAATGGGGTATTTGTGTATAGGCAACAATTGGACCCGCAAAGAAATGGATCGATAATTGGAGAAGCAAAACGTGCAATGTTGATAAATCAAGGGCTCTGTTATACTTGAAACGAGGATATGAAGAGATAAAAATACTAAATCATTGAAAGAGCATGTTCGTTATTACTGTACATGAGGACGAGGGTAATATTCCTCGAAAGGGCAAACTCTCGTCTCAAGAACGAGGGTTCCTTGGTCATTACATTCATAACCTAGAGCTTATTTTTTAGTCTGCACAAAGGTGCACCTCAAAAACTGTTTAATACTATCTCCTTCACTACAAAAGAAAAAAGAAAAAAGAAAAAAGAAAAAATATCTCCTTGGCTGCATGTTACAACCCAGAGTGCATAAAAGCTGGTAGAAAGAGTTCTGCGTCACCAATAACTACTGCAGCAAAAACATATAGAAATAAGACCAATATTTAAAACAACCAATTTTTTGGAGTATTTCACAATATAAGCATATTAAAATGTAGGATATCATACATACACCCAAAAACAACAAGAAGAGAAAAGTTTTGAGGAAATAAAAATCAATCTCACCACGAGGCTATGGTTTTGTAGAACTTGAATGTTCCAGCACTTCAGATTTCTTTGCCCAATATTGTTGAAACCTTTGTCTTGCATACTCCATGTAATCAAAGTCAATTTTGTTAACATGTTCCTGAAATTATAGAGGGAAAACTTGTAATGTAAACTTCACCAATTCATGCATGTACCACTGGATTATGCTAATTTTGGATGACATTGAGTTTGTGTAGAGTACCGAGATAATTCCCCATAAGCCCCAATGGAGATGGCTTGCAAGAGTATACTTCTCCACTTCCTTAATTAAATGAACCACCTCCAAGTCACTAGGTTGATTTCCTGCATAAAATTCTAATACTTCAGAGGATATTTCATTAGAAGACATTTTTGTTGTTCTTTTGGTTCATAATAAATGAGACAATTTATAATTTTAAAGAAACTTGAAAACAATAATATTAAAAAATAGGTCATTTTATTTAAAATCCTCCTTTATTCTGTATAGGTCTATTTCTTAACTATACAAATATGAGAATAAACAGTTTTAGGATCCCAGTAGACAGGCATGGGAAACTCATCATCAATTCTTAAGGATTATAGACAAAGTAGGAATAAAACTTCGAATCATATTCGCATACGTGGATCAAATGTCTCTGAATAATAAATAACTCATACCTGAACAACTCAGATATGTATACACGAATCTTCGCCGCTCCTCCAAACCTGTGTAAAAAATAAAAAAGCACTAATTTTAAATTTCCAAAAGGAGGATAACAGAAATGAAACATGCTGGACGGAAAGAACACAGCACTACCTGGATATTTACTATAGTCCAAAATGTGCGGGGTTTCAGTATGATAGTCAGCTGCCATCTCACAAAAATGATTTGCTATATCATAGGCTACATGGTTATAACTTGCATATTCATAATCCTACAAATGCGAAGTTAGCTTAGATCAAAATGAACTACTCAAATAAGAAGAAGACATTATTTCAGTGAACCAGACAAGAACTAGTTTTTCTTTTATTTTTATTTTAGCACTGGTCTAGAAAAGATTTCTAGATCTAAGATAAAATTATGATTCCCCACAAACTTGCAACATAAGTATCATTCCATGTGCGCGGAAATCAAGTAAATTCAGCTTGTAATTTCAAATATTGCAAAACTTCCGAATCATTATAAACAATAGAATGGCAATCTGGTATCTGTTTTACCTGACTATTATTTTGACCTGAGTCAACCAAATCTACCACCCCATCATGGCCTCTAGTCACTCAAAGAGGAGCCAACAACTCTACTAAATGTGCTAAAAAGGATCAGAACTCCTCCATTCAATTATATCACGAAAGAGGATAGACCTAGTTAGAAGCTTAAACTAGTTGCATTATTAGATTGTATTAATCACATAGCTTCTATATTGGAGAAATTTGTGGGTGCCTGGTGAAGTCCATGGGTGCCTTTTACAGGATCTCGCCAACAGATAAAACAGAAAAGCAATACTACAGGTCAGAGAATTATGAATAATGAACACTTTTTGGACATGGAACAAGGAATTACACAACCACACTAAACAATAATTATCTTACATAACAAATAAGTTTGTATTCATGCCTTCCACTCGCAAAAAAGGTAACCACGATACGATAACACTCACAATTATTGTTATTAATCTGGTTTCTTCATCCATCATTATGTTACCATATTGCAAATCATTGTGGCAGAATCCAACAACTTGACAAGCAGTAGAGAGATTCTTTTCCAATGCTGATATTTCATCTTCCATGACATTCAAACGGAAGTGCTGAGCTTCTTTCAGCGTAGACAAACGTTTGGCTTCATTAAGCCAATTGCTGAACCATAAAATGCACAAAACCTTATATAAGCATCTCTAACCACACAAAATAATATGCACAATCTGATGACATTATCACAGCAAACTAGCATACCGCAATCTATTCCAGACTAAGACAGTCTTAGGCCCAGGCATATCGAGATTGTGAAATTCCTTCATTTTAGTTGCTATAATAGCAGATATCTCAGGATCACGCAAATCAGCAGCTGTTAGTGTCTACATTGCCACAATTAAAAGCAAACTCTCATTTATAAATACATGGCATTTCTTAATTACTAAAATAAATAGAGAAAAAAGATTAAAACTCAACAAATTATTATAATCTGAATAAATTCAATATTACACTAGGATTTAAAATAAAAAATTAACAAACCTACCCGAGCTCGAATAAACTCCTCGATACGGCCATTGAAGAAACGTCCAAGCAGTCTAGGGCCTTGTCCTTGCTTCGACATGAATTCAAACGTACGGATCTCGTTTTCACGATCGAAGAATATATCCACGCCCGCACCATAAATCCTAACCAAAACTTTCCTCGATCGAGGTAGGGATTCGTCGTGGTTCGAATTGGTTAGCCACTTGATCTGGTAGACTTCGTTCGTCATAGCTCCTTTCAGAGGAATCACCTGCAACGCGTTCGCATCGGTTATATCCGGCCATTTCGCCGCTAAAGATTTCAGTATTCTCGTCGCCTCCTCCGGGATACTGCTTAAGTGACCTCCTCCTCTGTTCTTCTCTGCAGAGCCCATGGATTTCAGAATTGAATTGGAATTTAATTCAGTTGCAGAGGAAATGCGAAGAGGCTGAGAGTGAGAATTGCGAGAGTGCGAAGAAGAGCAGAAGTGGAATTTCAATGCCGTTGCCAGGTGGCGCTGTTTAAGTGTAACCGGGGAATTGTTATACCATGTGCGTGTCACGTGATACAGTCATCTCATTCTTACAAACCTTCCAAATCTTTGTAGAGTTATCATTCAATTATTTCGTCATTTTAGAAAAAAGATTCTTGTTTGGATAGGTTTTGTTTCATGGAGAAAATCGATGCAATTCCCAAAAAAAAAAATGATGAAACTCGCTTTGGTATATCTTAACTCAAGATTAATATCAAAATTGAAAAGGTTTCTAATATAAACTTTATTCGAATCATATATTCCCTCCATTTCATTTTAATTGTAGTTTTAAGTTTTTGCGTAAGTATTAAGGAAGATAATAATTAACTTAAATTTTAAAAAGAATTATACTTAAAATACCCCTCTTCTTTCTAGACTCTTATTATTTCTCCTTCAAATAATAATTTCTTATTCTATCTCATTCAATTGGTTAAAGTAAAAAAAAGAGAGAAAAACAAGCAGTAAATAAGGGTAACATTGAAAGATATGTAATTAATGATAATTAATTTGAAACAAAAGAAAACGTTCAAGGTTAGTGGGCAAAGTGGATTTTTTCCTAATTAATTTACATGAAAATATTAGATAATCTCATTTTTATAATATGAATTATAAAGAATTAAGAACTCATTTGATAGTAATTATATGTTGTATACTGGTGAGAATGTAAATGTTGAGTACCTTTTAGTTTGGGAATTTATAAGATGAAAATAATTTTTTAACAATAAGTGAGTGATGTTGAAATTTTGTAACAAAATAATAAGTAATATAGTAATTGTAAGAGTTAATATAGTAATTGTAATTGTGTAAGTGTGGTTTCGGGGTGAATACTCGACTGTGTTATGTTTTCGTTTCCCGGTGGTTTCAAGTGCTTTTGATCACTTGGTCATACTACTATCCTATTCCTTTGAAACCCCCCTCAGATATTCTCATTATGACCGATCGAGGAAGTATGAGCTATAAAACATGAGATGTCAGCCAAGTTCTTGCCATGATCGATCACAGGCCAGGTTTGGCATGTTATTCTTTCAGCTCATTCTATATCCTTGGGTAGAGAGGATGGTGGGGGCACTCACGATTTCTCGTGTTGGAGCTGTAAGAAGCTAGCTGCCTCTTACTCAATCCACTTGTTCTCTGTAATTACATGTACGTATGTTTTACGTTAATATCTTTTGCAGGTCATAGGACTCATAACCATACCCTAGCTTGTTGAAGAATTATCTGGGATAAGTCTCAAATTAGCTATTAATTGCATGCGCCTCCTTGTTGAAGAATGTGCTCTGTGTGAGTTAAAACTAGTCTTTCGAATGAATGTTGCTTATTAACTTATTTGATCAAATCAAATCAAGAATATCATGATGAGTTTAATTTTATATACTGATCATACATTTCAAACATGATACTGATGCATGCAGTTATATATCCATAACGACAGGTCTGTTACGTTAGTTATGCAAAATAGAGCTGTGGTAATTAACTTCATATATCTTTGTCAATATCTATATAGTATAGACATACACTTGCAGTATATGTTTCAGTTTACTATACCATTTTGATTACAGACACAGGAAGAAAGAGGAGCTGCAAATGGCATATTTGACTGGTATGTCTCGCAACTGGTCCTGCAGCTGGTGGTTCATTGTGAGTCTGAGTCCCCTCTGTCTACTTGTTGATTTTCTCTTCACATGTCATCGTCTATAATGATCTAATGGATGGTTCTGCAGACCGTCAGAAGGCACACTCTTTGCCAGGTAGCAAAACTCGCATCTATCTGTATTTTGTTTTCAATCAACTAATTTATTTTTTATATCTGAATGCGCGCGCAGGTTCACACATGGTTTATTTCATATTGAACTTGGTCGAGTTTATTGGCCTAATTATGACTTTCAATCCTTTTCTGGCACTGCACTGGCAATCCAAGAAGACCAAAGTCATGAAACTCAGTTGCAAAAAGTTTAATTAATTACTTGTTGTCGTTTTGGTTTAGTTAGTATAATTTCCCAGTAATGTAATTGACTTGGTGGTTTCCTTCCTATCCTAGATCAGATAGTATTAATAGTGTAGGTGAAGAAGAAACTGAGAATAAAGCATTATTTATGGCAACCAAGAGGTTTCATGTCCAAATATTATAATGCAGGAGCTGGAGCATAGTACAAATGTTATTTCACTTTTGTCACCATATCTTCTATCATTAAAACTACTCAAACTGTTGTATATTCTTCCAGGACTCGCTCGATACTCCTCCGTGACGTAACTTTATCAATTTCAAACACTCTCATCTCATCTTTCAAACCTACGCAATAACAACATGAACAAAACCATCATATTCATTTCTCAATAAATATCATTAAAACTAAAAGACTGCGTAATTCAGTATAATGAGAATAAGAATCGACTGACCTGGTTGATGAACAAGTTTAAGTGGCAGTTGAGTAGCACTCGAATTCAGAAACAATAACATGCTTTCCATAACTTCAACAGAATTAGCAGATACTAGAATCTCCCTCTAATATGAAATAAAATCTTATAGTTAGATATAATATTAGTACACTTATTACAAACAGAATGTAATGGTATAATTCAAGTAAAATTTACATTTTTAATCCCACATAACTAACCCTCGACACGTTTGTTTCTTATTTTATGAATTTTTCCGTCCAAGTTGGAACAAAAAATCCAAAACTGAGACGGTCTTATAGGGCCAAAGTGCAGAAAAAAGCCTCATGGGACCAAATATACAAAAAATGGATGAAAAAGGGGACGATGGGACTGCAATTGCAAAACCTTTTAAATTGGGACCAAGAGTGCGAAATTTGTAAAGCGCTGAACCAAAAGCTTTATATGGAAGTAGTTTGACCGGGTTCCATCTCGGTTTAGTTTCAAAAAGTAGTTTGGGAGTTTCGGCGAAACTTTGAAACTCGATTTGGATAATGGTTTCAATAGAATATTGAGATAGTAAAATATTATCAAACAATACTTCCTGGGCTTTGAAAATTTCAGATATGATTTGGATCAAGGTTTGGTTGTTGGGGTTTGGTGGAGAAAAGTAGGTGGCAGGTGTCAAGTCAATAACTTTATATGTGAAAAAAAGACGACAAAATCAAATCAATAATTTTACAGGTCTCAAGTAGGGTTGTGTAGGTTTTAGTTTGGGCAGAAACCGGGTTTGGACCGAGACCTCTTCATACTCTTTACAAATGGGGTTTGGCTCGATTTGAGTGAGACCAAACACATCCAAACTACTTCTATACAAAGCTAAAGTATTGAGGTGGGGTTCCAATCCTGTGGGAATAAATTTTCTGGATAATCCATTAGGACCTATAGAGATATCAATGACAAAAATCAATAGCTTTTTTTAAAATCTAAACCTTGAATTTCTTCTGAGAATCATAATATCCAGAAACAACTACTAGTATGCCAAGTTTTTCCAGCTCTGCATTAAAAGAATTACGGTAGCGTTAAAGATAATTTTATTATCTCTATTCAACATAGAGTTAAAGCGAAGAATTTTTCCAAGTAATTAATTTATATGATTAAAAATACATACTTTGGAAATTTATGATTTCTTGAACTGAAGTGGAATCATAAGACAGCAGTTGTGAAACTGACATTCCAATTGAACTCATCCCGACATTTGCTGCTAGAAATCTCGAACTGTTAATATCTGGTTTACCTGTGTCAAACATATTTGAAGATGAGTTGAATTAATGAAATTATGAACATATCGGTAAGGCGAACTCACTATGTATATGTCGAGCGTTACTTCATAATTTGGTACAATTTCTAAAATTTTGCAAGAACATAATATTACTTCCGTAAATCCAAAATGGTAGAATTGCATTTTGTTTTCAGTCAAGTGGGACTAAAATACAATTTGCTAATTTAAACAAACGGCTAGGTTTACTTAATGGTGAAAACTATTATCAAATCCTAAAGATCCATCTGACTCAAATCCTAGACCTGATCTTTTAACCCCTACGGCCTATACCAGATTTATCAATAAAACATCCTATTCTTCATCACTTTCAAATTAGATAAGCATGAAATAATAACTAAATTGGGGTTTCAAAAAGATGACATGGGCAAACCTGATCTGGTCCATTTCTTGAACTCCTTCTGCAAAATTTCTCTAACTTTAAGGTCAGATGAACCGTATGATTTGTACTTCACTGAAAAGAAAAAAATGGGGGGAGGGGTGTAAAAACAATGTGAACTAACTTATAATGACAAGATGTAGAGTTAAAGAAAATTTTATTTCTCTTACAAATTTGATAGAGTCCATTACATCCAAATCGACCAGCTCCATTAATTAACAATGTGGCCATGTATTTATCTTTAGATGTACAATTTGGGTTTGATAGGTTTCCAGTATCTAGAAGAATGCCTCCTAACTACCGATCAAATAAAAAAGATATTAGCATGCATAACATTTGTCGTTGACCTATGACAAAACCAGTAAGCTCAAAGCAAAGAATACAGCATAGTCTTTATAGTTGACGATTTTTTGCTTTTATCTTTTGACACAGAAAAAGTAGCGGTGTACAAATTAAATTACTTAGAAGAGAAGTCCACAGCATCAAGAAATTATTGATGCATGTAAATGAAGGTTGAACACACAGTACCAAAATTCTACTGAATCCTTGCCCGGCCAATATCTCGGGTGAAGTCATTGCAAAATTTTCAGCAATAACAGTACAGCATGAAGCATCCTGCAACAAGAATACAAAGCATTAATTACAAAAAGACATAAGAATGATAAAATATTATCCCTTGCGCAAAACATTTAGCATTATAATGAACCATAACAAGGAGAAAAATAATACCTTCGTGGAATTGAAGACTTCAACTGTTGCCTCCTTCAAAGCCTGCTCCAAAATATACCATGTATTTGTCATTTTCATAAGCTTGGCAGCAAAACAAGAATGTTGATATTAAGAACTTTACCTCTTGCTCAGATGGAAGCTTATCGCAATTGAGCAAAACTAGTTTGAGACTCCCAAACAAATGGTAATATGACAAGTCAATCTGGTAATAGCACAAAAAAAATTAAGATCTTACTTAACACGAGGAACAAAACTTTTCAGGTGGAACATACTTCATCAATAAAAATCAATGAAGTCAGATCAATATGGCATGACTCAAACAGCCATTGTAGATCAGCACGTGAATCTAAATCGGCCCTCTTCATGTTGATGACTGGCACGGTACAAAGTTGTTTGCTCTCAAGAGTCTCGTGAAGATAAAAGGCATACATGATCGTAGAAGCCACAGATCCCACATCTGCATAATAATATGTTCAGATTACATAACTATTGTTGACTTGGTGGTTTACATTTGAAGAAAAGACAACCAAAATCCTTAAACATTTATTTTTTCATAACTCTTTAACCACATATCACTAGAATAAAGACAGATGTTTACTCAGTCTATTCAGTTCATTCATTAGAAAGTTTATATTAGTGTTTAAAATCTGCAAACCAATGCAGACAGCATGGAAATTAATAGCCAATCAAATCTTCTTAATTTTCTTGTACATCTGTGTGTGGACCTTGGTTTAACTGTTTTTTTAGATGCTACAATGCTTCCAATGCACAGGTAATCTCATCAAAAGACATGTGCCATTTTTGGTATATACCACTAATAAGGCTGGACTTTTGAAAAATAGAAAATAAAATAAACTTGGACACATGTCATTTGGAGAAGCCATCCCTGCATTGCAAGCCGTGTAGCATCTAAAAACCGGTTTTACTGCAACTCACATAATTTGATTAACTTTTATGACCAAATTAGTGAAGTTTAAGCCACCATTCGAGAAATTAACTAACAAATAAAAGAGTACTCCCAGATGAAGAACTAAGTGTCATGCAATTAGGAAGAACAACATTCTAGGAAAAGATGGAACGAATGAGATGTAGGTTAAGAAAAAACCGTTAATATTCGGAAACTAAATGATACTAAGTGAAAATATTAACTCATGTCTTGTATAAAATGTTATGCACGTGTTTTAAGCTTTATTTAATATTGGATACGGATATTTAACGGATCAAATAAGCCAAGATCCATATTCGCTCTATATATTTCAAGATTATGGATATTTTTAAATGGATCATATCCATCAGATCTCCAATCGGGTAAAGATCCTAATAAATTAGGCCGCATGCAGACCAAATTCAGATTACAATCCTCTCTATTGATAACCCAAGTTGCGACTATCCACAATTACCATGTTCATTAATAATGTATATCTTGTTTCTTGACTTAGAAACATAAGAATGTCTTATAAATCATTCTTTAATCGTTTGAATTTGTGATAAGGAAAACAGTGACAATAGTTTAAAAGTCAAGAATGAGAATGCAAGTGACCAAAAATAAGGAGAGTACAAGTATTTTTTATTACCGGCAACATTTGGCCCAATTAGAGCATGCAGGAACCTCCCCGGAACACCGGCATTCACATCGACTCTCCTAGTTTTGAGATACATATTCAATTTGTCAACACCCTCACATGATTCAACAACCTCCATTTGTGGTGAAGGCCCGTAATAAAACAAAGCTGCTGAAGGAGGGAGAGGGACATTAGAAAGATCCATACGTCTCTTACTCAAATTATATGATCTTAACACCAAAGGCCCCTCAAAGCCAGTTCGAGTAAGGAACTCTTCTTTTTCTTCTAAAGCATTTGGACTAGAAACAGTTGAGGATTCATTTGTGTCAATGAAGTTAGCATCCAAATCCGACTGAAGAATTCTTAGTGGAGACGAAGTTTTTGACCACCTCCCTGATAATGACCGCCCAATAGGTTCAAGAACAATGTCCAAGGGTGAGGTTTTAGGATTGTAAGTGGCATCTTCAGTTGCAGTAACACTAATGTTTTTGGATCTTCGGTCTCCGATGTCTGAAGCTGACCTATAAATATTTTTGCTCATGTCATAAGCACCACCCTTATTCACAGCTGTTGCTTCACCTCTTCGCATTCCCTCAAAAAACTGGTTATCACGAGCACGAACATATGACTCCTACAATGCAATTTGAACAAAATCCGATGAAAGCACGCATACATAAAGGAATCATATGGAATCTTTAAGGCACGTATATACATGCACTCCCATGTAATGATATACAAAACCATGAAGAACACACACATCTACATATACATGTTATATTTAAAAATATACTATATATTTATATAAACCAGATTATTCACCTCTTAATTTCTTCATTGTAGAAGCAGCAGAAGGGCTGAAGTAAAGTTAGACACCAAGTAAAAATTGTAAAGATGGTAGAATTTGTAGCAACGTACTTAGAAGCAGCAGGACTCGTAACAAATAATTTCTTTAAGATATGCCATCTGATTTCGTAATTGATACATACCTAAATATTTGAACGTGGAATAACTCAATAATTACAGTCATATACTTTATTTCTAATCCTGTTTATTTTATAAGATAATGTGGTAAAGGGGAAAAAATGAAGAATAGCTTGATAAGCACAGTAAGCGTCAAGCACATTCTCTCCATTTCTATCTCAAATTTTCAATTGTCCCTCGAATTTCTCAGAGAGATGGAATCTTACTGCAAACAAAATGCATGTTTAGTTCTTGGAAATAAATTTAATTAGATTTTATCGCTTGACTGAATTTTTTACTCTGGCTTTTCCTCTGCCATTGGTTCTTTCCTTTTAAATTTTATCTGTATATCCTTATCCTTTCTCTCTGCCTTTTTCTTTGTTTACTTTTCCACTGCTCCAATAGAGGAAATCAATTGAGTGTCAATAGAGAATCCTTTCTACAATTATGTCCAAGAGCATCAATAGAGCATTAAATATCAGAATGTGGTAGTATCGTTTGAGTAAAAGTTACGCTAATGATATTTATATGGCATGTGTAGAGCTGGCCTTAATTTCATAACTTTTAAAGTTGTAAAGTGAAACAACGAGCAAAATACACCATTGCGTTCATGGATTTGGCATTGTATGACATCAATTTTTATGCTACCAAACTCTCACGAGAAATTCACTACACAAGCTCGGTTTATGCTATCTTTCTCTCTGTAAAGGCATAGATATACATATAATGCCAACAACTGAATCTACCAGAAATTACCAGCTTTTGTCAGTTGTTAGACACATTTCATAATTCTCTTTCCAGCAAAAGAAAATGTGTTATGTAATGGAAATCATTGCTTGTTTTGTCTTCACCTCTCAAATCCACTTTAAACTCACATTATTCTTGATGTAATCCCATCTATATATTATTCCGGTTTACTTCAAGATTTTAACCACATATTCAATCCCACTTCATTTCAATTTCAAAATAACCTCCATCAAAATCCCAATGACAAAAGTTGAATTATTCGAATATATGTTAGGTAATTTTAAGCAACTTTCTATAGCCTATCACCTGTTTGTGATAATTCCTCAGTAAAACTAACCACGTGATTACCACAAAGAAGAAAATACAAGTTCGAAAGCTGATTAATTTACCTTTTGATTTGAGGCCATCGAACTGGAGGAGGATTTTGTGGACTTCATGTTGTTGGCAACAACAAGCAAGAAGGTATATCCTCATATATTTTGTGAGTGTGTGCTGTGTTGGTGGCAACGTAGAATTTGGGGGAAAAACAAAATCTTTGGACTGTACACATAGTCGATTCCGCCATTGGAGTAAGTTGTTGGACTTATCGAATACCACTAGGCTGATATTAAACATCTTTAAGCAAACAAACAGAAAACGGAAAAACCCAAAATGCCAATGCCAATCTTTCTTATAATTAACTTGAAGTGCTACGAAATCAAGAACCGTAATTACGTAAAGAAAGTGACCTATCAGAGGGGCGAAGTTCTGTGCGGAGATCAAAATCAACGAAGGCATATTTTTTTAAAAAAAGGGTAAGATTTCTTTATTAAATCAAGAAATATATGACAATTTAGGAAAATTGACTCGTATTCGATACTTAATAAATTGAATTCGAACACTTTAGGAATATGAGTTGGTGGTCCTACCTTAATAAATTGACTTTACCTACTAAAACAATGTTGGGGAAGTGGTATAATTGCATATGTATATATACGAAATTATTATGTATGAAGATTATATTGCATTAATTGATGATTAAGGAAATTTGTGGATTTTACCAAGAAAGAAAGGCATGGTAAGTGAATCATTCCTTCCGGAGGTCTATAAAATAATCACAAACACGCTATTAAATTTGTAAGGTTTATTTTTGTATGTATTGGAAGAGAATTGGGAATTAATTAAGGTTGAGAAGGGACATGCCTGGCTCCCTGTATGCCACTCGGCGATGCTAATTCCGGCGGATGAATTAGCTGAGGCGGGTGGCGTATGAGGAGTCAAGCATGTCCACCGTTAAATTAATATATAGTATTTATTTGCAGCTAAATAAAACTTACTACATATGGAAATTAAATATTTTAATTATCGAATGCAATAATTTTGATTTCATTAATTTCCTCTTTTTCTCTTGTAGCATTTTCTTTTTAGTTGCAGGTAATTAGGTGTCTGCATTTCATGGGGAAGATGAATGAAAGAGCAAGAACGGATATACTAATTAAAGGCAGAAAATACTAAAATGCATGTGTTATAGATTCTTTTTCTAAAAGAGATACAAACTGTGAGAATTAATATTAATGATTCCATCCAACGGGTGTTTATTGTACATCTTCAAAATCACTTAATTAGTCTTTTAATTTGTTGTAGCATGTCTTATTCTAAATAAATTATAGTAATAATTTTTTAACGTTTCATTTAATTTTTAATTCCTTTTCCCCCTTTTTCGCATTGACATACTCTATGTTGAATTGTCATCCATTTGAAACTTCTTCATGTGATTCTCCTAAGAACAATATTCCCTTGTTTTTTTCATAATAATAAAGCAGTTCTTATCATATCTATGATACTTTTCTTTAATACTCCGTATTAGTATAATATATTTCCATGTTAATAATTGCGACAAAGGGAAAAAGAAAGTTGATGGCCTAAATGTATGACTTTCATAAATAATAAATACTATATATGTTTATTCTTGAGGGTCGACTGCATATTTCTGTGGGCCAAACTTAATCCAATCAACAAACTAAATTTAAATTAGATTAGAGTTCAAATTTTGGATCCGTAATACTTAATAAATATATTTTTTCATTGTTGAAAAAATTCACAAGTATACCAATTAATTATTATTTTCTATAAGATATTGCAGATAAGATTGTGCTTGTTCTATTTACATTCAGATATTCATAGTTTATCAGATTCGTATTAAACCAATTGTCACAAAACTATATAAGTCTTGGACATTAAGCTGGTCACATTTTGAATTTTGTTTCACATCATCCCATGAGCTGAAAAATTATGAGAATTCAATTATTTTCACAAAAAAAATGAAGAAAGAAAGAAACGAAGTATCTGAACAATAACAATTAATCCATTTTAGACCATGTAATTTGATAGTATTTCTCTTGCAAAGTGGGTTAGACTAACCCACTATATGCCTATAATTTTGTTAATTTACTCCGTCGAGTCCGTCCAGCCCAATAGATAACGTTTAAATTAAAAACATTTATTTTAAGTAGACCCAGCTGAAAAAATAGCAAACGACCTGGCCGCCATTTTATGAGCAATGGTCCTAATTCCTAAATAATTCAAGTCCGTTCCAACAATTTATTTTCAAATTGGAGTACAAGTTAACACAACAAAAATGGTATGAAATAAGGGTCAATGGAGAGAATTACAGTATGATTCGGACCGAATCCGGAACTTTATTATGATATTTATTTAATTAAAAAATTAATATATGATTTGATTAAGAAAATTCTTAATTTAATTAATTACATGTAATGAATACGGATTATTTTGCACACTTTGATCCAAAATATGATGGAAAGAGTGGGAAATGACAAAAAAAAAAACCCAAATTCTTTTTTAAAAAAAAAATGTTATGACCAAACACATTATTTTTGAAAGCTTAAAATTGAAAAGTATAACGTGTCAATTATATATGTCATGTGAGACTAAAATTAGGAAATGTATACTCCAAAATTATAAGAGAATTGTGTGTTTGAAGAATCGAGTATGTATAAATATAAACTAGAGAATTATTTTGATCTGATTGCGAGTTAAGTGACATCTAGGCATGTTAAAGGCAAGGGAAAAAGCATAAATTAAGAAGTTGGTAAAACAAGTTGCCTACCAGACACACAGCCAGAAGTAATGCCGGCTGGCTGGCTGGCTGGCTGGCTTGATTTCATCATGCAACTGCAGCATCAAATCCAGGCCTGTTTGTGAGTAAATAAAATAAATTTTGTATTCTAACTACTGAATCATATCATATGCAAATTAATAAGTGTACAAGCACAACTTTTAATGTTGTCACTACGTGACAACGATGAATTGAACTAGTACTACTTTGATTTAATTTTAATGACTTTGGTTTTTCCAAACTTTAATTGAAATGCACTTAAAGGGTCGTGCTCGTGATATCTCCAAATGGATCCCCAAAATAATGGCAAAAAGCACTATAACTTCTTGACCATGGAAGTAAAGTCATCATTGCGTGCTCACATGCAATTGGGCAATCCGCCACAGAATCCTAGGGACGACTGTACGTACACATTTTATCTTCTTCCAGATTAACTTTAATTAGATTTATTTCAATAACATATATAGTACTCTCTCCAGTTCATATTAATTAACATATTTGTCAAATTTTTATGTTTCATATTAATTGGCACATTTGAATTTTCAATGCATTTTTTTTTTCAATTTTGCCCTCTCTTACATCTAGGTTGGGAAGCTCAAGAGTCATTAGGAAGGGTATCTTTGACATTTTACCATGTAAAAATGATTAATCATGAGATTTCTTAATCTGTGTAAAAAGTAACAATGTGCCAATTAATATGAACCGGAAGGAGTAGTACATTAGAAATTTTAAAAAAAGTTAAAAAAAATTGTATTTGGCCCAACTAAAACTCATTCGAGCCCAGATTATTTAAAAACAACGAAAGTCTAACCCTTATATTAAACTTAATAATAAAATCAAATTTTACTACACTGTTGTTCAACTTTCAAAAATAAAGTATAGAATATTGAAACTAAATGTCCACATTGGTTGAAAATAATAGTTAATTAAGTCAACCTTATAAGGTCTTGGACAATCCTCATCTTACAAGCTAGCTTTTGAGATTGAGTTAGGCCCAAACCATATAAGTGGACTTATCACAATTCATGTGATGAATTCTAATATAGAAAGTTTAATAAAAATCTTAGACTGAAACCAAATAGTTTATCTTATCTTTCTTCATATATATTAAGTACTTATCAAAATGGAACGGCCAGGAGCGTCGCCGTGACAGGTGAGTTGGCCGGTAGCTGCTGCCGACGTCAGGCGGAGGCTGCCGAGTGTCTCGCGTGCTTAATTATTAAAGCCATTGTCACAAAAACTGACTTTTGCCTTGAGCTGAGCCATTAAACAACGACTTTTAATCCTTTTGGATTTAATTAATTAAATCAGTCGTCAGCATCGAGACAGGGGTTGTCATTATTCTGTACGAGTCATCACTTTTTAATACTAATTAATTAGTTAATTGATTAAATTCACATGGAAGGATGCTTCTGATTCTGTCTTGTAAATTACTACTTTTAATTTTAATTAAGAAGCCTGACAAAATTCTATGTCAGTGTTACTCTGAGAGAATCCCACCAGTGTTAATAATTTGTTTTCTTGTGAGAGTATTTCATGCATGAACGTGGGCGTATTTCTTGTCTCTAGTAATTAACCCAAATTGTACGATGAATGATTCCAAAACTAAAAAGTTAATTTGGGGATCAAATTTTGTGCGATTAAAAATGCATTTTTTGCTTGGTGAACATACATATATTCTATTAAGTTGCAATTGAAATTATTCATAAAATGGTTGTATAAATTACTTTTATATGATTGATCAGTTGGTAACATTTCTACTCTAGTAATTATTAATCATCGTAATTTATTTACACAATATTGGAAAAACTTTTTATATATTTTAGGGCCATCCCTCTTGATTTTACCTCTAATAATATAGAAATAGCATATATGATATACCATCAATTTTATATTGAAATTAAACATTTAGCTTGTAAATTAGCTAACAAATTCGCTTGTCAATCATTTGGTATATGCAATTAATTAATACGATTGTAATTAGGTGAATTTCCAAAGTTGGGTCTGAGCTGTTTTTTTTTTTTTTTTGTGTGTGGGGGTGGGTGGGTGGTTGACTGGTTGTATTAGAAACCACAGCTGGAAACTTAGAATTGTTTAATGTAAGATCAGAAACTATATAGGGAGCCAAGTATAGAATTCTTAAATTCCCAACTTCATGTGCTGAATTTAATTTGATTGGGAACTCCCTATCATAATTATTCACCTCCACATGCTTGACTATACCAATGGTTAATAATGATGAAACATTTATTGTTACGCAGTTTGAAATAAAATGATAAAAAAAAAAAAATCAGTCAGCTAATTTTTTTTTTAGAGAAACGATAATTGTACGTATAATTACATCAATATTGCTAAATTAGAAATTATATTCAATTACAATTGGGAAACTACCAAACACTAGTATTAAATAAAAAAAAAAAATCATACTAGTGGAATTGAACTATGAACTCGTTGGCATCAGTCAAGTTAATTGTAATCGCGCAATTTGTTTTTGGATTTATTAGTATTCAAAACAAACATAATTATGTAAAAGGATGGAATTAGATTCAAATAAATTCAATATTAGGATGCATACAAAATGGGTTGGGTTAATATAATGAATACAAACATCCGAAGTATAGTCAAATACTTCATTTTATCCATAATTAATTAATTAGCACTTTCTTAATATTTTCCCAACTTTACTAGCTAGTATAATATGGTCCCATCATATATGAAAAGGTCGGTGGTACACTATAACGGCGATTGACCGATTACACGAAGAAAACCTTTTTCATTTACAAATATACTGCTGAAGAGCCACCTTGTATGTGCAGTGCACACATCACATATACGTTTTTCTTTTCTTTTTTAAATTATATTTTCATTAAACTCAAGTTTAACAAATCGGAGAGCCCCCAACACAAAAGAAATTAAGCTGAAGTGACGAAAATATAGAAATACATGCAACAAAAAGGATAATAAAACTCGATCGAGTTCAAAGCTCAAGCAACAAGATTGTGAATCGCGAATTTGAACCACGTGGAGAAAATGTGAATTTCCACTTTGCTGAACAGATCTAGAATTTTCTAATTAATAGCTTTTTTTTTTTTTTGATATTCGTCACATTTAAGAAGTATTTACACCCAAAATTAATTGATTTTTTTATCTTTTTTTTCTTTTCATGAAACAGAAAAAAAAAAAAAAAAAGTAATTGTATTTGACGTATGTATAAATACTGACACGGTTCACGCACCACCAAGAAGACGTCTAAGAAATTTTCAAGCAAAAGGAAGGCAGATATGAACATTGCTTGTAATAGTAGAAGTATAATACTCTAAAGTGGCATTTCGAATGCCTTCATAAATTTGTGCTACAGTATTGACCATTAATGGCAAAATTAAAATCACAAGTCAACCATCGTCAATCGCTTAAAAAATCTTCGTTTCAGAAGAAAACATTCCTCGACCGGTTATTTAAAAGCTAGAATGACACAGTTTAAAATAAAGGCTAAAGTTACATATATAATATCTTTATTAATGGAAAATTTAAATGCCAAATCTATAATTATTAATAAAATTAAGATGCGTATGATATATATGATCCAGCCTTATATCTGTGGGGAAATAGAGTAAATCAATCAAAGATAAAAATCTTCATTTTTCCTTTCTACTACGAAATTACTAATGGTCCCAGGACTGAACGGTGTGAAGCGTTCTCCGAGAATTGCGGCTACTTGCCGCCTCTTTACATTTCCATCACTTGTTTATGAAAATACACTTTTCCACTAGCTAACTTATATATTTGACTTTTTCTCAAGAAAAAAAAAAAAAAAACATTTATATTTGCCTCTTAATTTTAAATCTATTTAACTAAAGTTTATTTTATGAAATAATTGCGTATATTATATATGGCATGCTGTATTATGGCGGAGGTGTAGCTAAGATAATTATTTTCCATAATATAATTACACTTTCTTGTGAATAGTATAGACACGGCCGAATTAATTTGTTCTGAAAATATGCTTTTGAATACACATGTTTTGTGAATATATATTGATTAATACTCTCACATCATATAATATATGCAATACATTTACTTTGTAATTGGATATACGACATATATAGTGAGATCAAACACAATTTGGATAAATTTTTTTCACAATTAAGCTTGAATTCAAAAAAATATTTCCATTTTATTGAAGGCCAGTATGATGCACACGTTTACGTACAAATCACAAACTAAAATTTCATATTTTACTCGCCAGTGACATAACTAACGTGTTCAAACAAGTATTGGAAAGTTTAATCACATGAATTACTCTATTATCTGAAATACTTTAAAAAATTCACATATTAATATTTGATATTTTGGAATGTTAACCTAGCTAGCTAGTTAATGATAAATATATTATAATTATCTTGTATAGTAAACTGGGAATCAACCAAAAATATAAAAAGACTAATTACATATATAGCTTGACATGGAGAAGAACAAAAAAATTGTAAACAATCAATAATACTAATAAAGTATGTAAAAACAGTTGCATCGATCGATTCTTAATTATATATATATTAAAAACCAAGTTGCTCAATAACCCTATCTAGTAAATAGTATATAATTATTAACTACGTACTAGTACTAATTCACAGCTGCTAAGTCTTACTCGTAATTAATTCCTTGTTTGGTTGCGTAAGGAGAAGCTCTACTTGTAGCTGCTTTAGCATTATTTATTTATAAGCAAAAAGTCAGCATTTCTCCCTCTCGATCTTCTTAATAAAATTATGTCTCTCTAAAAATCTTAGCTTCTCCAATATCGATCATTCATTCATTCCATCGATCTTATTACTTTTTTATATATATACTTGTTGTTGTTGTTGTTGTTGTTAATTAATTTAATTGTTGAAGATCATATATATATATATATATATATTGATATGATGGAAAAGTATGATGGAGATTTAACGGATATAGTAGGGGGAAGCGGCAGGGCAGAAGAAGCGATGGGGGACGAGTGGCAGCAGCAGTTGAACAAGTACTATTTATCCGAAGATTTTGGTGTTCCGGCGGCGTTTACCCAATTAGGGGACATGGAGAGTAGTAGTAGTAGTAGTACCCCTGCAGGATTAATCTTCCAGAGCAACGTCACTAATGATAATAACAATAAATCTCCAGCTGTGCCTCATGTGGTGGTGGTGGAAGAAAGTAATAAGACGAGACCCAAAAATATATTTTCAAGGATGCTGCAGATCTCTCCTAATCCAAAGTTTCCTCTTCCGCCACAGCCACTACCACTACCACCTAATAATAATAATAATACCTTCAAAGGTTGCTTAGCGCCTCTGCAGATCTCTTCTCCGCCAAATACGCCCATTAAAAGAAGGTACGTATGTATATAGGTGGGATTTCATTTCTTCAACTTAATTAATTATCTATCCATGATTATATATTTTCTGAAATCAAGGTCTAGAAAAATTAAAGGGGGGTTTTTAATATTTTGTGCATCTGCATGCAGAAAACTAGCTCCCATCTTTAATTAGCATTGGAAAGAGAGTAATTAATTTAATTAACTCCAGCTAGCTAGCTAGCTTTGAGGATCTCAATTAATAATTAACCTGCAAAAGGTATGAATTTGAGCAAGTTTATAGAGGTAGCTTTGGATCATGTTACTGTTATATCTCCCACATGCATCGATCGATCGATCTCTGCTTAATTGTTAATAATAAGTAAGTAAGTGTTTGAGAATTCATTAATTCTCCATGAGTTTTGGCTTTGCTCAAAGAAATTGTTAATTATTTTATACTATATATATATGTGTTCGATCCATAAATACAAATATTAAATTTTGTAGGAAGAGCCAAACAAAGAAGGTAGTATGTATACCGGCTCCAGCACCGGCTAACATGATGAGCAGTAGTAGGCCTAGTGGGGAAGTAGTACCATCAGATCTTTGGGCATGGAGAAAGTACGGCCAAAAGCCCATTAAAGGCTCTCCTTATCCAAGGTACGTATATATATTCATTAAATTTGTAATAGTTTAATTATACATGAATTTTCACTGACCGCATTTCAACTAAAACAATTCATTTTGGATTCAAAGTAATTAAATTAGTTACAAATACTAACTATAATTGTTAATTTAGGTTTTTCTTTTCTTTTCAATCTTGGAATCAATTAATTAATTAAAAATTCTCATCTAATTATTAATTTATTTATTTACTGATCATTTAATTATCACTTGTGATGTTAATATATAAATGAATGCGCGCAGGGGTTACTATAGATGCAGTAGTTCAAAGGGTTGTTTGGCGAGGAAACAAGTGGAGCGGAGCAGAACCGACCCCAACATGTTGGTGATCACCTACACCTCGGAGCATAATCATCCATGGCCAACCCAGAGAAATGCTCTCGCCGGCTCCACAAGATCTCATCATCATCATAATCACCCCACCACAAAAAGTAGTAGAAATCCAATTAATATTTCTCCTCCTGATCAAGCACAAAAATCAAAAGAAGATATTGATCAAAAGGAATTAATCAAAAAAGTGGATGAAGCGAATTCATCGGCTGCGAAAGAGGAAGGAATGTTGGACCAGCTGCAAGAATTTGAAGAATTGGATCCAACGACGAGTTACAAGCCAACATTGCAGCCTAATCTAGATCATGATAGCGAAGACAGCTTCTTTGCGGATTTGGGAGAAATTGAAGGTGGTGGTGACCCTAATTTAGATCTATTGTTCGCGCAGGAATTTATTAATTCCGGTGGTGGTGGAATGCACAACAAGGGGGGGACTTGTAATTTGATTCATCCTTTCAGCTTCGTCTATGATTGGGCTGTAAACAACAACAACAACAACAATAGCAGCAGCACGTCTTATAATGGGCCGGGGAATAAAAAAGCTAATATATAGCTAGCTAGCTAGGATAGAATTCATCATGAGCTTGGTGCAATTTCATGCAGTCCATATATATGCATGTGATCAGTGAGTTTTTACGTACGTGCAGGTGAAACTTCTTTTTAGTACTACTAGTGCCATATATATATTTTTCATGTTATTAAATTGAAACTTAGGAGAGATGAAGAAAATATATATGTATGTAGGTGTAGCTAGCTAGGGGGTAAAAATGGGAGCAGTGAAAAGTTGATACACATCGATCGATCCCATTTTGGATGGATGGATGGATGGATGGGACAGAAAGCCGATCGATTGATGAATTGAACAGAAGCTGGTTAGTTTTGGAACACTGGTTCAAAAAAGTATATAGATCAAGACATGACAGGAGGAAATTAAGACAAGTTGAAACCATATATATATGCATGGTTTCATTGATCATCACTTCATCAGTTAGTTGAGTTCAGTTGTATACTTAAACAAGAATTAATATGTATTGTGAAAATTAAAGGTTTGGCATTTATACGTACCTAGCTACCTTTAATTTGTAATTCTTGTACTTGTTCACCTATTTATTTAATTAATTAATGTTCCTTTTCTTTTTCCATGTTGTTTAATATATAATCAAGGTCCAAGGAGGCCGGGTGGGGTGGTGGTGGATTTTAGGGTTAGATGTATAGACTCAATATTACATGTTGTTTAAATGTATATTGCAGTCCCCTAACAGATTTTAGGGTTAGAAAAAGGTTGGTGTGTACTAGCTAGCTAGTGTATAGCTAGACTTAATTAATTAATTATTAGATATTATTTGTTTCATCTATTTTTATCAAAATCAGACCCAAACTTAATCCTAATTCATTCTGATGATCAAAGTATCAAACTGATCATTCAAAATAATAATTTGGATATTATTTTGATAAACAAAAATATGGGTTCCGATTAATTTAGGCATGCTATGTGGTAATTTAATTAACAACAATACTTGTGGAGAAGTACTATCACCTTTCCTGTGCTGTATTATTATTTGGCAAAACAGTGACATCATGATTCGTTATATCCATCAACTTTAATTTGATCGAAGAATTTATGTCCCTCTTCCAACTGCACTATATATATCTTTGTTTTGTTTCATGGTTTCTTTATATCGCGCATTTGGAGTTTTATTGGAGACACTGTTTGTTTCTAGTAATGATTAAAAGCTCCTCCTATTATCCATTCCTTTTCACAAGTTGTGGCAAATAATTACATTCAATGACCACTCAAATCATTTAACTTTTGCATGTGTGTGTGTATAGTTACATATTTACATCCCCATGTCCTTAAACTCGTGCTTATAAAACATCATTTCAATCTTTTCAAGTTATTAATTTAATTAGTCAAACTCAATAAAAAGCGTGCCAATAATAACCAAGTAAATGATCTACTAGCTGTTTGTTCGGTTCTTAGATATATAGGGTCTGTTTCCAAGTGTTTTAGTTCGATTTTGTAGGTTTTGAAATACTTTGGATAGTATTGATGAAATTTCAGAATTCCTGTTTGGATTGAGTTAGAATTTAGGGTTTTGTGGTTTTGAAAATGTTGAAACCTTATTTTGATTGAGTTTGGATGTTGGGGTTTGCGAGAAAAAATAGATGTTAGTTGTCAAATCAATTTTTTTAATAGAATTTAATTTGGAATTAAAAATAAAAGGTACGTCAAATCAATGTTTTGTAAGATTTCAAGAGATTGTTGAGTATAAGTTATGAATAAGTCCGGGTTGAATTTAATAAAAAATTTCGAACTCCATTTAGAGGAATTCTGACCTGGTTTCGCGATACCCACGAAATCGGCTAGAACTCTTGATCCAAATAGACAATATATTCGGGTTTTTGGCAAGTTAACTCCATGTGATGTCTAATGGGCAATTTAACCACATGTGATATGAAAATATGTGATTTACTTCCCTATAAAATGAAATAATGAGCAATTTACCTCCATGTGATATGAAATAATGAGCAATTTACCACCCTGCGAGTAGACACACACTCTATAATGCGGCTGAAACTTTATTTTCATCTAAGAAATGATCAATTTAACCTTACCCTTGACAACATATTCACCTCACTTTAAGCTCTGTGATATGTGTAAATAGACAATTTACCTCCATGTGATATGCGTAAATAGACACTTTAACTCCCTATAATATTGCATAATGGGCATTTTACCCCCTTTTAAAAATGTAAAAATCAAGAGGGAGAAAGTGTGCTTATTTTATAAAAACACAGTGAATTATTTTGCCCTTTTATTTATCACATGGAGTTAAATTGCCTATTTAGAATAGAGAGAAAACCACTTTTGATACCAAAATTTAGTCCAAAAAATGCATTTGGTACCAAACTTTTTGAAAAAATACATTTCATACCATGATTCACACAATCTTGACACATTTAGTTTTGCAGTCAATATTTCGGATGAAATTCAGCATGTGCCCGTTAAATTGACAATGGGAGGGAAAACATGCACGGGTTTTAAAGACCCACAATTGGCGGCACATATTGAATTCCGTCCGAAAATTGACGGAAAAAGTAAATATGTCAAGATGATATGAATCATGATATGAAATATGTTTTTTCAAAAAGTTTGATATCAAATATATTTTTTGGACTAAAAATTGATATCAAAAGTGTCTTCCCCTCGTTTAGAATAACAAGAGTTAAATTGCTATTTCACTCCACCAATATATTATCGTATATGTTAAAATTAGGTTAAGTTTATAAAGGCACCCCAAAAATCCTCTCCAGTATTAAAATCTACCGTTCTCTCCACCGAACTGAATCGTCTTTTGAGTGAGCGTTCAATCCACAACTTTCACTCATTTTCTCTCTAGTTGGAGATGACTAATTTAGACCTAAATTATGTTACGTTCCTGATTGCAAGGGGTAATACCCTTGATCCCATATCGATAATATGGGGTATTTGTGTGGGGTTTATATGGCCTTAGGCTCTCCCACTTCAATAGCTAACTTTTGGGGTGTGGTTCTCCCAGGGTCATAACAATTGGTATCAGAGCAGGCCACTACTCATCCCAGTTGCAATCGTGCGGCGCGGGGGGTGACGCCGGCATTGCAGTGTTCGTCCGGGGCTAGCTGAACTGTTCGCCAAGGCTAGGGGAGGCTAGCGCAAAGCCAAGCCCGCGTGGACGCCGGGCTGCGGAGCGTGGTGGTTTGTTACGTTCCTGATTGCAAGGGGTAATACCCTTGATCCCACATCGATAATATGGGGTATTTGTGTGGGGTTTATATGGCCTTAAGCTCTCCCACTTCAATAGCTAGCTTTTGGGGTGTGGTTCTCCCAGGGTCATAACAATATCATAACAATTGGTATCAGAGCAGGCCACTACTCCTCCCAGTTGCAATCGTGCGGCGCGGGGGGTGACGCCGACATTGCAGTGTTCGTCCGGGGCTAGCTGAACTGTTCGCCAAGGCTAGGGGAGGCTAGCGCAAAGCTAAGCCCGCGTGGACGCCGGGCTGCGGAGCGTGGTGGTTTGTTACGTTCCTGATTGCAAGGGGTAATACCCTTGATCCCACATCGATAATATGGGGTATTTATGTGGGGTTTATATGGCCTTGGGCTCTCCCACTTCAATAGCTAGCTTTTGGGGTGTGGTTCTCCCAGGGTCATAACAAATTCTCGAGCGACAAACAGGGAATCAAAATTTTCGATTCATTCATCAGTAAAATTCTTGAGAATGTAGCTGAATATCATTGTGCAGCAGTTATATATTTTCAAGTTTGTTCTGCAATCAGACAATCGGAAGCAGAATCATCTGGAATTCGTGAGTCTAATTTTCTCTATAAACTAATGTTTAAATTACTTTGCTTACATACATTTCCCTCTCTACTAATTTTTAGAGCCGGATTCCAAGTGGGCCGACTACTAGATCTCACAATTGATAGAGGTGAACTAATTAATTTTTTTACCATTCACTGTTTTAATCATGTCAGTACCATAATGGATCAATGAGTTTTGTGTTATTTTGTAATTGTATTCCAACTGGAAAACATTCCGGAACCGGTTTGGATGATGCTTTGTTTTAATACCTGTCGTATCATTCGTTTTGGACTTAACTCAAATAGCATGGCCCATGATTTGTTTTTGTTAGTCCAGTTGTGCAAGGATTTATATATGTAATTGTCCTTTGGACTAAATATTGGTTTCTAGTTGTTTTCGGGTTTATTGCTGAATACAGGCTCTGGTGACGGATGAAATCTGTATGCGTTCCCATTATTAAGGACCTTTGTGCAGTTCTTCTTCCTTGCTTCTCACCTACATGAGGTCAATTCGGTTGTCCTATTTTAGTTATCAAGGTTGATTATCTAGCTTTCTGATATGTTTCTTTTTTAACCAGATTCGTTCCATGTGGAGCATTGCCTGGCCTGTGTAATGGTGTTATCTGTTAGTTATATAATACTTATGAAGAATAATATCAGAGTATAGCTATCGAAAAGTATGATCTGCACGTTAACTTGCAAGTTCCTTTCCGCAAATTATTTGGATATTCACTAACATCTGTATAGATTTTGGTTTTCAGTTAGAGTATATGTTATGGCATAGAGTCCAACCATATGGGTGCTACTAGTTTCTTCAGTTTTTCTATGAAATTGTTTTGTGCAACTTGAGACTTGAGTTTCATGTCTGTGTTTGAGTAGCTAAAATACAAAATAGAAGAAAGAAAGAAATGTGCAAATCTTTAGTTGGGGGTTGACTTGCTTCTTATATTTATAATTTATGTCTACAGTGAAAAATATTATTTATCCTCATGTAATTACCATGATTTAGCAACATTTTTTTTTGGTATTTCATAGGTCTAGCAAACTTTTGTTCAACAATGTAATTCAGATTTTCAGTTTTAATATCTCCTCCAAAAAAATCATCTAGAAGACCTCACCCTCCAAAAATCATCTAAATTACCTCAAGGTGCTTATAAAAGTATTGGTTCTTGGACATCATATGGAATTCAGCAAGGATTGCAAATACATTACCGACTCCATAAAGAACATGTGGAAAACCCGCTAAGATATCCTCAAAGAGAGTACATTGCAGTCTTATTCAAACATTACTTCTATATTTCTAAACGACACTAAATCTCCAGTCAACTTTAAAGCATCTCAGTGCAGCCTGCAAAACAAAATACTATTACATTTAGAGGAATATATATATATATATAAATATATATATTTGTAGTATACTTTTATAAATGTCGTAGTGCTTACTTGTCACAATCCGTGTTCATTGAAACCGGGAAACCAACTTTGATGTTACAGGCAGTAGGGATTCTGCTCAAGAACTTGTCTTTCACACCAGCAAAGTTCTTGACGCCAGCCTTGAGGCACTTGTAGATGGCCTTCCTGTCATCCACTGTCTTCGCACTCTGAGCAAGCTGCTGCAGCCCAGCGCAGCATGGTGCAGACGGCTTAGCGTCCTTCCCAGTGGCAAAGCTGATGCATGATGCTGCCTTCATGTCAATGGTGCCACACGGTATGGCTGCATTGCCCCGACTGAGCAAAGCAGTACAAGGAACGCAGAGAAGAAAATGCTCTACATTCTGTTTTATGGTAATGTTATTTGGTATTCAAGAGTAAATCTAAGAGGGCAAGTTTGATGATGATGAAATTGTTGTTGGTGAGCATTGAGCTTATATAGTGAAGAATTCGGGTATCAATTTGGCATTGGATTATGTGGATTTTGAGTTTCCCAATACCATCTGAAGATATGGATAACTATTTTGCAGGTGGTGCCATTGGGGTTGATGAAATAAGATAAAAATAGTTGCACTATTTCTTTTTACTTGTTCAATTTTTTAGCTAATGTAAACGAATTTTTCGTATTCCAGCTCTCAGTTGGTTCAAGGCTGCTGCATATTAAATTTCATTCAATTAAAGTTGGAATCATGAAATAAATTACTTACTGATTTTATACAGGATGAGTGCCAGACTGCAGGAGTGATGATTTTATCATTAGTGACTGAGAAATGTGTGCTAGAATTTCTTGAATATCTTTGAAGGAAATATTTTGCAACCATAAAGCCATCTTCAAAAGAGATGGCTGGGCTCAGGCTCGGGCTTGGGGTGGGAGGGGAAACGGTCTCCAGCGGTTGGGACTGCGGGGCGGGAACAGGGCGGAGGCAGGGCTGGGGCAAGCCCTGGCCGCGTGAAGAAGAGGAAGAAGAAGAGAAGCGCGTGTTGCCTGATTGGTTTTTTTTTTTAATTTCTTTAATTTGTTTGTTTATTTATTTATTTGTGTAAAATTGATTTATTTAAATGTGTAGAATTGTTACTTGTTAGTATATTCCTCCTAAATTAAATAAAATGTGTAGAATTGAATTATTTAATAAAATTTGTTAGTATATTTGCTAGTATTTAATAAATATATATCGCCACCAATTTTTGATTGAATTATTAATATAATAAAAATTTAAATTTCTTTTATGGACAAATCATTAATAATTAATTAGAATTGTAATTAAAAAATTTAAATTCATAAATTAGTTAGAATTGTAATTAGAATTAGAATTAGAATTAATTAGAATTGTAATTCAAACATTTAATTAGAATTGTAATTAATAATTTCTTTTCAACATTTTATTTTAATTTCTTTATTGTAATTAAAAATTTAATCATTTAATTTCATTATTGGTGGTGGTTATATATTTTTTAAAAATCGAATTAGTTGAAAATATAATTAAAAATTTATACAAATAATTTAAATTAATACTTAAATTAATAAATATTTAAATACATACTTATTATTAATTTAATTTAAATATTTAAATATTATTATTAATTTAATTATATTATTAATATTAATATTAATTAAAATTAAAATTATTATTATAATAGTGAGAGTGAAAAAAAAAATAATGAAATTAATTGAGGCTCGAAGCTCTATCATTAGAGACGATCAGGCAGGGCTAGGGGAACAGTCCCAGGACTCCAAAGCCCTGACCATGTCCCTACCATTGGAGATGGTCTAACAAACTGATCGAACCCAGTTATGTAATGGACCATTTGTTATAGGATACTGTCCATTTCTTAATTGTTATACTTGTATATCGTCCTTGGGAAATTTTTGCACCTATTATATTTTTAATTTAAATAATTATTTTTCAAAACTCAGAAACGTAATTCATTTTTTTTTTTACATTTGTAAATTGGAGATCGAGTTTACACGTCACAGTCACAGATCACAAAAAAAAAAAAAAAAAAAAAAAGACGGTGTCAGAGGGAGGCCCACGAACAGCAATTCTGAACGGGCCCAATTGAAGTTCAAATCTATGAAAATTCTCTTGTACATTGGGTTATATACAACAAAAAATTCAACAATCACTCAACGTATGAACCATTATCAACGAGAGAAATTATGTAGTGCAATCGTTGCACCACGTCATAAGATGTACATGTTGTGGAGTCCACTAATACACTTGTGATATGTGGAGTGATAATCCACATCACCTTATGTTCTGGCAACGTGAACACAGTTTTTAAAATCCTATTTTTTTGAAATATCATGTATCAGTTTATTTTGAACCTCAATTGATGATTTTTGCTGATCCCCAACCTGGTTTATAATTTATATTGCAGACACTCAAAAGGCTTACAATTAATGGTGTCAACCTACATAGCCAAATATGTCCATCTCAATATCTCAGCCATTATCCAAGGAGCCAGAAATGCATGCATGGTGATGAAATGAAAGGAAATATACATTGATTAACACAACACTTGATCAGAATAAAATAAAATATTATGTTATAGCTAAAACTGGAATAATAGAGTATATATACAGTACTGATAATTTGAGAAATGTCAATCCAAGTTTGCATTTATTGTTTAATAATCCTTAATCTATAGTCTATACGTACTGATAATTTATTTATGGTGCCTTTGTGAATCTGTTATACTGCGCCATGCAACCCCGTAATGGATCATGAATATATTACCTGATCTGTGAGGAAAAGGAGTTTCAGATTATGAAATGTGCTCAGAGCCCCTCCGTAGGGACTAAATTGCAATTCAGCTTGATTTTCGTCTTCTTCGTTCAGATAATCCCATATTCCTTGCGGACCATATTCTGGAATTGGTTCTCTCACGTTATCAGATTTCGCTTTGTAATAAGCCAAGTTTTGTTGTGTTCTGTTCAACAAAACATCGAGTGATGACCCGTTTGGAAAACCCGCGAAGAAAAGTATGGATTCTATCCAACTCATTTGAGTACAGTCTCGTTCCACCAAACCCAACTCTGGAAATTTCTCTTGCATTATTGGTAAGAGATCTTCCACTCGTCCGAGGAACAAAGAAGTGAAAGAAGCTTGTATTGTTCGATTCCCATTACTAGCGGGAGATCTTACACTTCTTAAGAAAAGTCTAAGCAAAAGATTTTCATCAATCTTATCAGAAATGTACTGCCATTTGTGTACTAGTTGGGTTGCATTTTGTTCCAAAGTTCTTGAAACATTGAAAACAGTCACGGTTTCAGGTACGGTTACTAAATTCACTTTGAATGCAACAACATTCCCGAAACTAGTACCCCCTCCTCCTCTTATAGCCCAAAAGAGACCTTCTCCCATGGAATCACGGTCCAAAATCTGGCCATTAGCATTTATTACAATGGCATCAATGATATTATCTACTTCGATTCCATGCTTACGAGAAATCATGCCGTATCCTCCTCCACTGAAATGACCCCCAACACCTAACGGTCGGGCAAACACCGGCCGAAAAAGCAAGAGTTCTACTTGTTTCAGCAATTGTATAGTACAATTCACCAAGTGTGGCACCTGTTGGAAATAAAGATTTGCAACTTATAAGAAGTTTAGAAGAACTTTATTAACTAAGAAATTATTAATTTATTGTATCTTATTAGATTCATGTGCAACCTAGAAGGGAACTATGCCATTATTCGGCACTTTCGGTTTCGTAGGAATGCTTAGATTTGTACTTTTGGTTCCAAGTTGGATGGAAAGGATTGTGATGGGATTGGACCAAAAGTGTAAAATATTGAAAAATAGAGATTAAATTGCAATTTATAACTAGATATAAAAAATGCTGAGGTCTAGCCTTGTGGGACAAAATTGTGATGTTTCCCATTATAGTAATTTATTGCTGTATTGACTAGCAAAAAATCCGCTATATATCACATTTTTTTATGAAAATCCACCCTATAAGTGTATGTGCTTGGGCTCACATAAAATTTAAATTTATAGTTTCGTCAAAAATGTATATGCGTGACACCAAAGTGTTACAGAAGATCAATCCTCCTAAAAATAGTTAAATCTAGTCATTTGAAATAAAACAAGTTAAATCAACTAGTCTTGTAATCTTCAAGGCACTTGTAGAATTCATAAATGAAAAACATACCTGTTTGAATCCATGCAGTATGTCCTTCAGTGTCTATTGATATTGCACGAAAGTTTCTCATATCTACAACCGCGAATGGAGTTTGAGCTACGTAAGAAAGTCCCTCGTAATCGTGTCCGCCAGTTCGTACCTTAATCTGGGTACCATGTTTCCTGGAGCAATGAATAGTTGCTTGAATTTCAGATTCATTGTTTGGTGTAATAATGGCTAGAGGTCTCTGGGGGGACGTTGATGTGTGGTGTAGATTTCGTACAAGAGATTGGTAAATTGAAGAATAGAATGATGCATTATTTCTTGGGGGTTTAGATCACATTTTGTGTTCAGTTTGAGGCTTGAAATTGAGAAGTAATGCATTTCAATTCAAGGAAGTTGTTTTGAGCAGATGTAGCTCTCAAGAGAAAAATGTTTGCTAAAAGAAAGAAGAGAAAAGTAATCACCTGTTGGTACACTCGTTACATGTTAGAGTTATGGACTCAAAAGTCCACATGTGGGGACCACCCACTCAAGTGCAATTGCAAGTTGAATTTTGCAAATTCAACATCTCTGCAGCAAATTAAATGTTTGTCCAATTGAAGAAGTTATCACCCATGCTGCAGAAGAAATTGAGATGCATTATTTTAGCAGATTTCATGCAATGGAGCAACGGGTTTCACGGCAGATTTTTGTAGCCTTGGGGGCTATAAATAGCAGTGCTCTCAGCTCAGTTTAAACACATCAAAAATTACACCATTAGAACAAAGTACTACAACAATATACACGAGAGCAATTATCAAAGTGAGGCTAGAATTGAGAGTAATTTTAGCAGCTTCCTTTGAGAGATATTGTGAGAAAATTGAGTGAGCAATTTTCTTAGTGTAAGAGAGTTGTGAGTGATGAGTGTTTGTAAATACTGTGTAATTATCTCCCTTTAGTGAAAGATCTGCAGCAGCCCGTGGACGTAGCCTATTTTGGGTGAACCACGTAAATCTTGTGTTCATTATTTTTGCTCTTTTGTTAAATCTGGTTGTGGTTTTTCCTAACAACTGGTATCAGAGCCCAGGAATATTTATTCTGGGCCAACCAGATTTAAGTGGAAGTAATGGCGGCAGACGAAGGGAAAGTGAAACTCGAGAAGTTCGATGGTGCGGACTTCGGATTCTGGAAGATGCAAATAGAGGACCATTTGTATCAGAAAAATTTATTCTTGCCACTCGAAGAAGAGAAGCCAGAATCCATGAAGGATGATGAGTGGAAACTCCTTGACATACAAGCTCTCGGAGTTATCCGTTTGACGTTATCTCGCAATGTCGCTTTTAACATAGCGAAGGAGAAGACCACGGCGGGTCTTATGAAGGCGCTCTCAAATATGTACGAGAAGCCTTCGGCCTCAAATAAAGTGCATTTAATGAGGCGGTTGTTTAATTTGCGGATGACCGAAGGGGCATCTGTGGCCCAACATCTCAATGAGCTCAGTACAATCACGTCCCAGTTGAGTTCGGTCGAGATTGAGTTTGACGATGAAGTACAGGCGTCGTTACTTTTGTCTTCCCTTCCAAAAAGTTGGAATGCTACGGTCACGGCTGTGAGTAGCTCGTCGGGAAGCAATAAGCTGAAATTCAACGATGTACGTGATCTCGTTCTAAACGAAGAGATCCGGCGGAGAGAGTCAGGCGAAACTTAGACCCCCTCTGCTTTGTCGACGGAGTCAAGAGGTCGATCGACAAACAACAATCGTGGAAGATCAAACCACCGAGGAAGATCAAAGAATGGGAGATCCAGGTCGAGAAATCCCAGCAATTCCCAAAACTCAAAGACTGTTGAGTGTTGGAATTGTGGAAAGATCGGACACTACAAAAATCAGTGCAAGAGTGCACCGAAGAATCAGGCAGCGAAGACCGAAGCCAATGTTGCCTCGACATCAACACAAGATGATGTGTTGATATGCTCTTTGGAGAGCAAGGAAGAGTCTTGGGTGTTAGACTCTGGAGCATCATTTCAGGCTACTTCGCAGAAAAGACTCTTTGAGGAGTATGTGTCAGGAAATCTCGGTAAAGTATATCTTGGCGACGACCAACCTTGTGATATTGTTGGTATAGGAACAGTGAAAATTAGGTTGAACGGGTCTGAGTGGAAGCTGAAGGATGTCAGACATATTCCGGACCTGAGAAAAAACTTAATCTATGTGGGTCAATTAGCCAGTGAAGGCTATACTACAATCTTCCATAGAGATGATTGGAAGATTTCAAAGGGTGCAATGGCGGTAGCACGAGGAAAGAAGAGCGGCACTCTTTACATGGCGGCAAAAGGGTGCTGTTCGATTGCAGTTGCAGCAATCAACCAAAATCCAAACTTGTGGCACCAAAGACTTGGTCACATGAGTGATAAAGGAATGAAGATTATGCACTCCAAAGGAAAGCTACCGAATCTACAGTCGATTGACATCGACATGTGCGAAGACTGTATACTTGGAAAGCATAAGAGAGTTAGCTTTCAGACAAGTGGCAGAACCCCAAAGAAGGAAAAGCTGGAGCTTGTTCATTCTGATGTATGGGGTCCAACGACTGTCTCATCGATTGGTGGGAAACACTACTTCGTGACTTTCATAGATGATCACTCTCGAAAAGTAGGGTTTACTTTTTGAGATATAAATCTGAAGTGTTCGACACGTTCAGAAAATGGAAAGCCATGGTAGAAAATGAGACAGGTCTCAAAATCAAAAAGCTGAGAACCGATAATGGTGGAGAATACGAAGCCTCGAAATTCAAGAATTATGCTATGAGCACAGGATCAAGATGGAAAGAACTGTGCCGGGTACACCTCAACAAAATGGTGTAGCAGAACGCATGAATCGAACGTTGACCGAGAGAGCCAGAACAATGCGTATGCAGTCAGGCCTACCCAAGATGTTCTGGGCAGAAGCAGTCAACACAGCTGTTTATTTGATTAATCGAGGTCCATCGGTACCATTGGAGCATAAAATTCCAGAAGAGGTATGGAGTGGTAAAGATGTTAAGTTATCACACCTCAAAGTTTTTGGTTGTATGGCATACGTGCATACCAGTGATCAAGGCAGGAATAAGCTTGATCCAAAATCCAAGAAGTGTACATTTCTTGGATATGGCGATGATGAGTTCGGGTATCGCCTCTGGGATGATGCAAACAGGAAAATAATCTGCAGCAGAGACGTAATTTTCAATGAAAGAATTATGTACAAAGATAGGCATTCGACAAATGCCACTGACCCAATTGAGATTGAGCCAGTATATGCAGAAGCGGATGACGTTCCAGTCAGTCCTGTGACAAACCAAACAATGGAAAATCTCGAGCCAGAGGAACGTGTTGAGCAGGAGAATGCAAATCAACCCCATTCTCCAACTCCTGTATTGAGAAGGTCTTCTCGGCCACATGTGCCTAACAGGAGATACATGAATTATGTGTTGCTGACAGATGGAGGAGAACCGGAGTGCTATGAAGAAGCTTGTCAGATCGGAGATGCCGGCGAGTGGGAGCTTGCCATGAAAGACGAGATGAAGTCTTTGATCTCCAACCAGACATGGGAACTTGTTGAGCTACCCAAAGGGAAGAAGACCATTCATAACAAATGGGTGTATCGTGTGAAAGAAGAGCGGGATGGCTCAAAACGATACAAAGCCAAACTACTAGTCAAAGGATTTCAGCAGAAAGAAGGAATTGACTACACCGAGATCCTTTCTCCTGTTGTGAAACTTAATACTATCAGGACGGTACTAAGTATTGTTGCTATTGAAAATTTTTACCTAGAACAGTTGGATGTGAAGACTGCGTTCCTTCACGGAGACTTAGATGAAGAGATCTATATGCGTCAGCCAGAAGGTTTCTCAGAGAAAGAGAAAGAAAATATGGTGTGTAGACTCAAGAAGAGCTTGTATGGCTTGAAACAAGCTCCAAGACAGTGGTACAAAGAGTTTGACAACTTCATGCACAAGGAAGGCTTCCAGAAGTGCAATGCCGACCACTTTTGTTACTTCAAGAGGTATAACTCAACTTATGTCATTCTGCTACTTTATGTCGACGATATGTTAGTAGCTGGTTCAGATATGAACGAGATCAAAAGCTTGAAGCAGCAATTCTCAAAAGAGTTTGACATGAAATATTTAGGTCCAGCAAAGAAGATTCTTGGGATGCAAATCACTCGAGATAAGCAAAAAGGAGTTTTGCAGTTATCTCAGGCAGAATACATCAGTCGTATTTTGAAAAGGTTCAATATGGGCAGCAGTAAGCCAGTCAACACACCATTGGCTAGTCACTTTCGACTATCCAAGGATCAGTCTCCTCAGACAGACGAAGAGAGAGACTTAATGGCCAAGGTTCCTTATGCCTCAGTCATTGGGAGTTTGATGTACGCAATGGTCTGTACGAGACCAGACATTGGCTATGCAGTGGGAGCTGTTAGCAGGTTTATGTCAAACCCGGGTAAAGTCCACTGGGAAGCAGTCAAGTGGATCTTGAGATATCTACGAGGCACTCCAAATAAGTGTTTGTACTTTGGCAGAGGAGAAGTCAAAGCGCAAGGGTACGTAGATGCGGATTTTGCCGGAGAAGTTGATCATAGGAGAAGCACCACATGTTATGTGTTCACTGTGGGATCAACGGCGGTCAGTTGGATGTCACGGTTACAAAAGATTGTTGCATTGTCCACGACGGAAGCAGAGTATGTAGCAGTGACAGAAGCCAGTAAAGAAATGATTTGGCTTCATGATTTGTTAGATGAGCTGGGATTCATAAATGAGAAGAATGTTCTATACAGTGATAGTCAGAGTGCAATACATTTGGCGAAGAACTCTGCATTTCACTCCAGAACAAAACACATTGGGCTTCGTTATCACTTCATCAGATCTCTGTTAGAGGATGAAGTATTAACGCTTGAGAAGATTCAAGGAAGTAAGAATCCAGCAGACATGCTAACCAAGGTAGTAACTGTTGATAAACTGAAGCTATGTGCAGCTTCAGTTGGACTCCAGAACTAACAAGATCAGGAACGGTTGTTGCATTGATCATATGTGAAGACAGATTGAAATCGGTCTTCAAGTGGGAGATTGTCAGAGTTATGGACTCAAAAGTCCACATGTGGGGACCACCCACTCAAGTGCAATTGCATGTTGAATTTTGCAAATTCAACATCTCTGGAGCAAATTAAATGTTTGTCCAATTGAAGAAGTTATCACCCATGCTGCAGAAGAAATTGAGATGCATTATTTCAGCAGATTTCATGCAATGGAGCAACGGGTTTCACGACAGATTTTTGTAGCCTTGGGGGCTATACATAGCAGTGCTCAGCTCAGTTTAAACACACAAAAAATTACACCATTAGAACAAAGTACTACAACAATATACACGAGAGCAATTATCAAAGTGAGGCTAGAATTGAGAGTAATTTTAGCAGCTTCCTTTGAGAGAGAGGGAAAAACACTTTTGATACCAAACTTTATTCCAAAAAACATATTTGGTATCAAACTTTTTCAAAAAACACATTTCATACCATGATTCACAAAATCTTGACACATTTAGTTTTGTCGTCAATTTTTGGACGAAATTCACCACGTGCCGCTCATGTGCCCATTAAATTGACAATGAGATGGAGAATATGCACGGGTTTTAAAGACCCACACATGAACAACACGCGCTAAATTTCGTCTGAAAATTGACGACAAAACTAAATGTGTCAAGATTGTGTGAATCATGGTATGTAATGTGTTTTTTGAAAAAGCTTGGTAACAAATGTGTTTTTTGGACTAAAGTTTGGTATCAAAAGTGTTTTTCCCTCTTTGAGAGATATTGTGAGAAAATTGAGTGAGCAATTTTCTTAGTGTAAGAGAGTTGTGAGTGATGAGTGTTTGTAAACACTGTGTAATTATTTCCCTTTAGTGAAAGATCTGCAGCAGTCCGTGGACGTAGTCTATTTTGGGTGAACCACGTAAATCTTGTGTTCATTATTTTTGCTCTTTTGTTAAATCTGGTTGTGGTTTTTCCTAACATTACATTCTAGTTTAACTATTATATGATGCAAAAATGTTTGAAGACTCACTTTTTCCTTTAATTGATAAGTCAATATATATAATATATACGGTAGTTTTTTATAGTCACTTCTTAGAAGATAATGAACGTGGTCGATTTTGGAAATTTTGGTTAATTAACAATCTTCAACGTCGAAATATTCCTGAATTCTAAACTTGATTTCATAAACTATATATATACTTTTCTTAATCTTGTGTAGACTTTTGATGGAGGAATTTTAGTTTTGAAATTTGTTACATCGTTCGCTTCGTTCCCCTAAGAGATTATAAATCAAGAAAATGGGCCTTTGCATCATATAATAGTTACGTTGGGCTTTTCATTTTATAGCCCAAAGAAATTTTGGTAATCTCAGTCTTTGCTATATCAGACAAAGTCGCTTTACATAAAAGTGCGACATTATCTTTCATTGTTTACTTGTTCTCGAATACGAGTGTATGGATCCCCAGTCAGTGTTGTTGCCATAAACACTTGAAATGTCTCTTCCCAGCAAATTATTATTATCATTAAACCATCCCAATAATTTCGTGGCCTATACTACAAAACCCATTTCAAGAATTTATTTTTATAACAAATTGATATGGTTTATTTCCAAGGCGACAGGTATCTATCTCTTTACTCACTCAAATGATCTCCAATTTGTCCAAATTACTTACGCCCTTTTTGTTGTTGTTGAATGTTGATAAACAAAAGCTGACATCGACGACGCAAAGGGAGAGAGGGCTGAACTATCGACGAAGCTGAAGCGGAAAATTGAGGCCCTGGGAATAAATGTTGATTCTTGTACACCTGGATTGTATGACCTTCTATATTGTCCAATGGTATTAGTATATAATATAATATATAAATAATCCTTTGCATATTTATCTTTCTCTCTTTTTTTTTTTTTTTTTTTTTTTTTTTTTTTCTCACTGTCACTTTATATGTTATGCTTGTATTTTGCGTATCTGCCTTTGATGGATTTGATTTAGTGCAAAGGTGGACATTCAATTCAAAGGACTCTCTCATTTCATATAAATCGAAACTGGTATACAACATTGCAAACTTATTTTCTAGATTTTTTTATTCCTCAGGATCCTTCAATCAATTCATTTTCCTCAAAATATCAGGAATTATGGAATATGGAGGTGTAATCATGTACAATGTAGCTGGGCAGGCCAGGTGGCGTGACATTGCTTTAGAATTCTTTTCCCTCTTCTAGATCTACCCTTTTGAATTCATTCTCCATTTCTGCATTTGGTAATTTTTGTTGCAGGTCTTTGCAGACACTAAAAAGGCTTATAATGGTATCAACCTACATAGCGAAATCGATTCATCTCAGCCATTAGCCGAGGAAAATCTAAGGCTAGAAATGCTTGGTGATGAGGTACAACAATAATTTCTTTTTCTTGTTAGTATGAAGTTCTTATCTTGCAATTACCACAAATCACATGTAAGATTTGGAAGCTAAAAATTGAAATGTTTAAGTTTTGTGTTTCTTGATTAAGGGTTTGTTTTTGTTCTTCCTGTGGATGTCTTATTCAGTTGCTTACGTACTTTGCTGAGAGAATGATATCGAAGGAAACACTGGAGAGAAATAATGTAATGCAAGTTGCTGGTGATCGGGTAAGAAAGTAATACAACTTCAATCACTAAAAGTATTCTCGTTCACTGATCAAGTTTAAATTGATAATTGATATAATTATAGTGATGTGTTAACCAATATTCTTTTGCATTTCTCAACTGCAGAAAATCATTGCCTTTACTTACCGACAAAATGGAGTGCTTGTAGGATGTAAATACCGGACAATTGAAAAAAAGTATTGGCAGGTATTTTTCTTATATTCTAAAATCTAAAATCTTTACTTTATAGTCTATAGGACAGTGTGATGTTTGTCTTAATTTTTTTTCCTTATTTAGGAAAGAAATACGGAGAAAATGTTATATGGAATTGATGACATTGCCGAAGCAGATGAGATCATAATTGTAATCACTTAAACACTTGCTTTAACCTAAAAATTAAATAATATATCCATTCCATGTCCTTGTGCTTGACTATCACTGTTGGACGTTTTTGTGATTATAGGTCGAAGGTGAATTAGATAAGCTGTCGGTTGAAGAAGCTGGTTATTATAATTGTGTTAGTGTTCCTAGTGGTGCACCACAAACAGTTTCTCTCAAAGAGCTACCATCTCCAGAGAAGGTATTTATAAATAATAGGAGTATATATATATATATATATATATATATGTAAGTGTAGATGTATGTGTGTGACAGTGTGAGTGTGTGGTGTGTGTTCTTATTGGCTAGATTTTTGTTTGTAATTTTCTCTGTGGCTCTTTTCTGTAATTATGTTTCACTTCTTTATGTCAGGACATTGGCTTTCAATACATATGGAACTGCAAAGATTATCTAGACAAGGTTAGTCATCTTAATATCTGATTAACATTCGTCAAAATTTTCGGTTTGGTAGCTTCGCTATAAACAAAGCGCATTCCGATCCATAAATTATAATGTATTATTTTTATTCGTAATGAAATAGCTGCTGCTACCAAACGAGTTCTTACTACATTTATTTTTGTATTCCTCATTATGAAATAGCTGCTGCTACCAAACGAGTTCTTACTACATTTATTTTTGTATTCCTCATTAGGCATCTCGGATTATCCTAGCAACAGATAGTGATATACCCGGTCAAGCTTTAGCTGAAGAGCTTTCTCGTCGCCTTGGGAGAGAAAGGTTGTAGCATAAAAATAAGCTTGTTTCATCTTAATTTAACGACACACTTCCTTGATATTTTATTGCATCTCTTTTCAGCAGTAATCCCTGTTATTAATTTCCTTTTGAATACTATACTAAACTTAAATCCTTCTTGTTTCGATGATTGTTAGATGTTGGGTAGTGCATTGGCCTAAGAAAGACGAGTTCAGCTCTTTCAAAGATGCAAACGATGTTCTCAAGAATATGGGTGCAGATGCACTAAGAGATGCTATCCACAAAGCTGAATTGTATCAGGTTCAGAATTTGAATTGATTTATTCGAGAATAAAGACAATATCGCTATACTTTTTTTTTTTTTGGGAATGGAATATATTTGTTGATTCAAAGAACACTCATAGCATAGATACATTGGTAATGAAGTGAAACCATATTCAGACATACTCAAAAACTCATAACACTGCGAAAAGAATAATTATGTCTAAAAAGAATACCAACTCGAACAAAGAATCTAAAAGAATCCAATCAAAACAAAAGTGATTATTAATAATCAGAAACAGGCCTTTTTGACCTTGTACCGATAAAACACCCTCTTCTTCTTCCCAGAACAATTCTCAACTGTAAGAACAATTTTCCCTGGTTCATTGTTCTTGAATGTCTTACGAATTGGTGCTTCATCCAAACTTATTTTCTTTCCTTTCCGAATTATTATAGTATAAGAACTCTCATCTGTTGGCACAAATTCCTCAGTGTAGTTCACTTCCCAACCTACAACTATTATGTCCCATATGAATGTTGTTCCAGCCTGTATAAAAATAAAACACAAACCAACTTAGCATAAATAAATCCTTTCTGAATTTGAAATTATTCAACAAATCATCAACTCTAATAATAATCAGCTTTTGTACCTCTGGTGTGGGGATTTCAATGGTTTCAGTTGTTCCAGCCTTGATCACAACTTCAACAGCTTCAGCATCTGTACCCGAGAACTCAAAATCGTTTTCCCTCTTGATTCCACCATATTGGGTTGGAATTTCTTGAATCGGAACATACCTATTTAACGATCAAAGTTTAACTCGAGTCAATATCACAATGCAATTACTCAATAAACATAACATGGATGGGGATTGACTTACTTGAGCAAGGTCTCTGTAACCTTGGAAGAACGAGCATACACTAATTTGCTTTTTGTTCTCTGAGTCAAGAAAGGAGATAACAAAGATTGCAATGCAAGATACCAGAATGGAACATTGATGAATATCTACAATTAACCACAAAATTTTCCAATAATTAGTTACTCAAATTAAACATAAATATATATAACTAAAACAAAAGCTCTATTGATAAAAAAAAACTCACATTTTTTGCCACAAATTCAGGATAGTTATCCTGCAGAACTGAAACAGCTTTGTCTACTGCAGCTCGAACCTCTTTCTTTGACAAACCTGGAGAGTTCTTTAGATCATTAATTTGAACTAATGAGTTAACACCACATGCCTTAAAATCGAGTTTCTGGATGCCTTTCTCCATAAGTTGAACCCTCCACCTCAAAAACTGCTCACGTTTCTCCTCTGTCCCAAGTGTCTTTTCATAGATCTCTTCATTGTCTAAAACTCCAAAAATATTGTAGCAAATTGGGTGGCCTTCGCGATCAACGCCACTCATATATGCAACGGAGTCAAAATCGGCTCCAAATTCTTCATCCAAGATTGAATTAATCTTGAACTCTTTCCTCCATTCAAGAGTCTTTCTAAGCATTTCAAGAGCATCATTGACCTTAAATTCCCTAGCCCTTAAGAATTTTAAGAGGATGACATCAGTGCTTTCGTTTCCTTTGCTAGGCAAAAGGGGTACTCCCCAAATTGAAATATCTCTATCAATTTCAGTATTTGTTGCCTCTTTTCCCTTAGTTTCTTCACATTCATTTATCTCCTCTTTGCATTCTTCTTTCTTGTCTGCTGCTTTTTCACACTCTTCTTCTATGGCTCCCCCCTCGGATTTCTTTGCGTTTTCATTTGATGGCTTCTCTACGCACTCTTTCTTCTCGTCTTTCTTGAAAATGGTGTTTTCAAGAATGGCTTCTTCGAGTTTCGTTTTTAGCTCTGTTAAAGCTTTCTTCTCATGTTCGTTGAGATCAGAGAGAAAATTGCTCTCTTCTCTGTAAGAAGAGCTTTTCTCCACCACCTTAGGCTTATTTTCATCGTTTTCACACTCTGCTTCTTCTTCCACTGCCACCTTCTCAGCCTCGTGTGCCACCACCTTCACCGGCTCTTCAGCCACTTGCATTGCCTCAGCTTTGACATCAACAGTCATGATGCTTTTGTCTTGAAAATCCAAGATTTTATTAGTATAAACAAAAGAAGGAAGAAAAAATCAACTTTGACAACATAAAGCAAACTAAAAGAATTCAACTTACTTTGTGATTGCTTTCTTCACTTTGTGATTGCTTTCTTCTGCCTTTCAAAGGTTTCTTTAGGATTTTCTGTGCTATGTGAAATGAAGGGAAGGGGTTACATACAACGGTTATATATTCTCTTGAAATGCAAAAAAGAGGTCCCACAACGGTCAAGTTTTTGTTGTAAACCCATTCCCATGTGTTGGAGCCGTTAAGAATCTTTTGGACTCACTAAAGGCTAGGCAGCCTGGAGTGTAGCAAAATTGGTTTGGCAGAATCAATTCGGGCCCATTGCAATTGTTTTTGGGCTGTGATTAATGATTTGAATATTTCATCTAATCTGTCTTTATTTAAACCCAATCTGTCACTAGGGTGGCGTGTTTATAATATTATTATAATGAGAGCATTAGGGGGAAGGGTGGGGTTGGGTTTTAGTTTTCTTTTTAAAATTATAATTATCTATTATTTATTATTTTAATAAATATTAAATATTTTTAATTATATAATTTATTATTTTAATAAATATTAAATAGATTAATGCTATTATATAAATCTTATATTTGAAAATAATGTTTTCTTAATTTTTTTATATTTATGTTAAAGTATTATTTAATTTATTAATATTGTTTATAAATTAAATTAGTTATTTAAATAAAATAAGTAAAATTTCCAAATTGATCTGTATGTGGTTTTGTTTAAGTCAATTTTGAAATTTGACAACAATGCAGACTAAATTCGTCACTAAATTTGGAGATATAGGGTAAAATTATCAGTCAACATAAGTAATGATATCAATGTTGCAATTATACTTAACTGTTACGTCACCGTTAATGGCAATTTTTAACGGCTGTACCAGATGTGTCACAATTTGTTAAAGTAATGTATCAAATGTATTGCACACATAAAGTGATGTACCAAAAGTGAGAATTGAACTAAAACTCAATACAAAAAATACAATTTTCTCTTATTAATTTAATAATGGGTTTTCCTCTCTGAACAGTCAACATTAGCCCTGACAATTTCTTTGTCCATTGTTTTCTTAATTGTCTTTTTTTTCTTTCTTTTTTCTTTTTTTTGAATGAAAAATCTAACCAAATCTCTGATTGGGCCGTTTCCAAACCATTCTTAAAATAAAGGGTGACATATACTAATAATAGGTGTTTGATTTAATGAAACGAATTAATACGGCTTAATCCCACTATGCACCCTACAAATAGGAGCATTTTTCACTTTGCACCCTATAAAAAAGTTTATCCCACTTTGCACCCTACAAACCACTATTTCATTTCAGATTGCACCCTCAACCATTTTCATCATTTAAGTCGCCTGGGTAAGGGTAAATCCGTCCAATCACATTATTAACCACCCCAATTTCCCTTCAAAAACAATATATGGGCAAAATTGACATATCACCATAATAACTTTAAAAAAAGGCTAAAAAATAGAAAACAAGTTTTATGGGTACCATATTCTCAATTTCTCCTCTTTCTTCTTCAAATCCAGTCCAGTGTCGTCTTTTTCTTTTTTATGTTTGAAGAAAAATGTGTTGGGTGCTAAGAAAAGAAAATGAATTGTGTTTACCATATTCTCAATTTCTCATCTTATTTACGTTTGATTCTCATTTTCGCTAACAACTCTATTATACTTGTTTGTAGAATTAGTAATTAGGGATAATTAGGTATAACTACACGTACATCCTCATAATTACTCTAGGTTAGTTTCAATAATTATATGTAAAGTGAAAAAGAAAAAGGCGGCACTGGAATCGACTTGAAGAAGAAAGATGAGAAATTGAGTAAACTCTAAGTTCCCGTAAGACTTGTTTCCTATTTTTCAGTTTTTTTTAAGTTATTATGGAGATATGTCAATTTTGCCCATATATTATTTTTTGGGTGGAAATTGGGGTGGTTAATAATATGAATGGACGAATTTACCCTTACTCCGACAACTAAAATGGGCTGAAAATGGTTGAGGGTGCAATCTGAAATGAAATAGTGGTTTGTAGGGTGCAAAGTGGGATAAATTTTTTTGTAAGGTGCAAAATGGAAAATGCTCCTATTTGTAGGGTGCAAAGTGGGATTAAGCCGAATTAATACTCATAATTTGGTGAAATCAGATTTGAGTTTCTGCCTGAAAATGTGCTCATATAATGAATGTATCAGACAGTGCCTCAAAATGATTGAGATTCCAATAGACTTGGATACCCATACCCTTAAAAAAGAAAAAGAAAAGAAAAAGACAACGTACACTTTGTTGTTGATGTAATACGAGGATTGGATTATTTAAATAATTTAATATAATAAAACAAGTTGGCAAACGAATAATAGATTCAATAAAATTTTAGTTCTACTATTATATGTTAGTATCAAACAGCAACTAGCCAATCATAGATTCAATAATTTTGCAGTTTTCATTGGTCCGGTCAAATATGTCAGCGAAACTTTAATGCAACTTGTTTGAAACAACCATAATGTATGGACTTCTTCATATCAGAAAATTATTACAGTTTTTAGTCGTGTAGTCAGCATTTTTAGTTTCGCATCTAACAAAATTACACTTTCAGTGAGCTAAATGTAAATAAAACCCCACTTTTTTGCCTAATTGACAAAAATCTCCTATGTGTTCTTTTAATTAGCGAAAAGTTCTCATTTGTTCTTTTTTTATATTTAGCAAAAAAATTTATTTGAAATTTTTCATAAGTCAATAGGTAGGTTATTGTCAATTTTCTAAGTGAACGTGGGTTATGACAAAGTTAACATGATAATTTTTTTTCATATTTTTTAGGTTAAGAGGGGTGTCTTCGCACTTTCTTGTAGGGGTATAAATGTTATTTTCCTTGAATATATGTATTCCAACATGTGAGGCCTTTTTTGCAAATAAAAATATAACACAAGGTTTTTTCGCCAATAAAAATAACACAAGGGGAATTTTGCTTATAAAAATAACAAAAGGGGGGTTTTGCTAATTGAACAAAGCATTGGGTTTTTTTTACATTTCACTCCACTTTCAGTCTCAATTTTTAATATATTTTGCATTTTTTATTCCAAATCCTTGTTTCTATCAAAGTTCAAATAGTCCTATGGGAATAAAAATGCTAAATAATGACTAGTTTATGTGATCAAAAGTGCAGCATATGTTAAAAAAATTTGACAAAAATAAAAAAATCGTAATGAGAGTACAAAAAATGCCAATAATTTAAGAAAGTTGAAATCGAAATTACAATTTTGCTAAGTAAGAAGTTATGAGTGCTTAGGTCGGGCTAAAAATGCAACTTTGTCTCTCCATATATATATATAAATTTGTCTCATTAAACTGCAGCATAGATCAAATTAAACTTCTACAAGAAATGTTGATTCTAAAAGCTTCCGCCAAAATTCAAGATGATTTCCTGCAATGTCTATCTCTTCACTCTTCTAACAACATCAACAAAATGTCCAACGCCTTGTTCACTTCCAAAAACTGATAGCATTTTTCATCAATCTTCGAATGGACAATAAGAAACCCACGGTTCAAATGGGAACTTTCCTCAATCTTAAAACCTATAGCAATTGTTGTTCCAAACCATGAATCCCACATTCAGACAAAAATGGACACGATTACGAGGGTCTTTCTTACATTACCAAAGCCCCTTTCGAAATGATAGAATATGCGAAATTTTCGTTCAGTCTCCGTCTCCTAAAAAACAAAGAACTGCATGGGATCAAACTGGCGCAACACTTGGCTAACTTTACACAAAATCGTTCAAAAAAGTAAACCGACGTAGTTTTTGAATAAGCCGATTCCTGAAAATGTTCTCGAAAAAATGTGGGAATATATATATATATATATATATATATATATATATATATATAAATGGCTACCACATATAAAGAAGATGAACGTCAATACTCCCCCTTTGTGTGGGCGGGCTGAATGTATGGGTGAAACAAGCCCCACACGTGACATTAAAGCCCAACCTTGCAGACTGCGACATGTGGGCCTCAACACACGAATAATGACCGTCCAAGCCTTTTGTTAACGGGACGAAGAATGACAACCCAGACTTTTGTTATCTGGGCGAAGTGTGTAAGTGAAGAATAATCCCATCATGCGCATCACGGAAGGAGGTGGTCCATTTCAACCTAGGGCTTTGATACCATATTAGAATTCACTACATGGATTGAGCTAAGTCCACTTGCATGGCTTGGACCTAACTCAACCTCAAAAGCTAGCTTATAAGATGAGGGTTGTTCAATACCTTATAAAATGGACTTAACTATGAGTTTCAACCAATATGAGACATTTAGTCTCAATACAATGTGAGGTTCATTATCAACTAAGTCCATATATATATATATATATATATATATATATATATATATTTCCACATCGGTGTGGAAATTTATACATATATGATTCATTATTTAGTGGATTGGTTTAATGATGGAATTAGCACACATGAGTTGGATTATAAATACATGGAGATCTTTGAAAAGGATAGATCAATTTTTTCTTCGTATATACAGTTGCAATTCAATTTGAGTACGGCAAAGTAAAATTCACCATCTAAAACTAAGAAAAGTGAACTTGAAAGCTGCCTTAATTAGAATACAACATGAGAAATTTGCATATATAAAATTCAAACTCCAGAATATTTGAAGGTTCAAAATCTACCAACTATATATATACCAAGTGTATGGAAATGGGCCGGACTAGGATAGTCCGAAATGAAGCGATCGAGTTTGTAGATCGACCTGATCGATCTTTGACGTATCAAATAAGGATCATATATATATATATATATATAATTATATATATTGGGACATTAATTCCCCATCAATTCTTCTAGCTACGAGTATAAAACTATTGTAATGACTTATCATTGAATGATATATAAAAGGGAATCTCACAATTATAAAACTTATCCTGAACTTTGATTGAAAATTTTCAAAGGTTTCTATTAGAAAAATATTATAGGAGTACATTTTAATATTGGAAGATGTTTTAATGTATGCATGCAGTATATGTTCTCTTTGAAGCTTAACCAGTTAAGTGTTCTTAGAGTGTAAATATGAATTGAGATAAATAAGTCGAAGAACACAATGTTCACCAATTTTTTTTTTTTTTTTTTTTTACTGAGTTGAAATTATGTTCGACTTGATTTCATTTTTGAACAAATTCAACTCAAACGTGATTTTATAAAATCGAGCAAGTAGCTTGATATGTTGTTTAATTTTACCTATACATAATTCGTCATTTTTAACTTATCAAGTCAAACTCAAATTAAACTTTAAAACCCGTCAAAGAGTAAATATTAATGTTTCATGACCAAGACCGATTTTATACATAGCCCAAAAATGGGGACGGATCTTTTATCCCAATCTGCATGTTGTCACAATTTTGTGTCACACATAGATCTAGTGAAAAATACTTAAATTAGTTTGAAATTTACATGACGCACACATGCATAAACTTGTAGGATAAATCCGTCGATCGTGTGACACCAAAATAAAATAAAAATGATCTTTTGCCATAAAAATAAAAGAACATTTATGAGTGAAACTCGAATTGAGTCTCTAAAACTTGGTTTGATTTTCGTGCCCAATAACCTATATATGTTTCCCGGCAATTTTCGCTCTATTAGTCATATTCATTGTATGTAGAAAAATAAAGAATATATAACGCAACAAATCAAACCACACCCCTTCACGAGCTTGAATAATTTCATCCCTAGAATTGTAATGGGTTTAAAAATTTTGGAAAAGTCGCTAAAAGCATCTATATATATATAGGACTATCTATATAAGCTTGATCCTCAATACACACCACTAAATAATACTAATCAAGAAATTAAATGGAGTACTACTCTCCTCGGATTACATTTTTCTCTTTTCTTTTAGCAAGCCTTTTAATCTCAAGAAGTGTATCAGTTGATAACAATATCACTTATTTTCTTGAATGCCTTACATCCCAATTTCATTTCTCAAACTCAATAAATAGTGTGATCTACACCCCAAGAAATGCATCATCATTTTCTTCTATTTTCTTATCTTCAGCTAGAAATCCATTCCTCGTATCGACTTCAGGCCAGAGACCTCTAGCCATTATTACACCAAACAATGAATCTGAAATTCAAGCAACAATTCGTTGCTCCAAGAAACACGGTACCCAGATTAAGGTACGAAGTGGCGGACACGATTACGAGGGGCTTTCTTACATATCTCAAACCCCTTTTGTGATTGTAGACATGAGAAACCTTCGATCAATATCCATAAATACTGAAGAAAATACTGCATGGATTCAAACAGGTATTCAAATTATAATACTTAATTAATGCGTCGAAAATAAGTAATGATACTGGGATCAGGAGTTCAATTTAATTTTGTAAAGTATGGAACCAAGGGCTCAATCTTATAGGACTAAAAATGCAATTTTGACAAAATAACATTAATTCTTTCCCCCAATGTACGTAGTACATGAATAATCTAGTTAATTAGTACAATACATTAATCATTTATTTGTTCATGTATTGAACAAGAATCTTTATGTAACCTTCTAATCAAAATATTATAAATTGCAAATGCTTATTTACAACAGGAACCACACTGGGGGAACTATATCATACAATTGGGAAAAAAACTAAAACTCTTGCTTTCCAAGCCGGTATTTGCCCGACTGTAGGCGTTGGCGGCCACTTTAGCGGAGGAGGATACGGCATGATGGCCCGTAAGCATGGTCTCGCAATCGATAACATCATCGACGCAATCGTAATAAACGCCAGTGGCCAAATTTTGGACCGATATTCCATGGGAGAGGATCTCTTTTGGGCTATAAGAGGAGGAGGAGGTAGTAGTTTCGGAGTTGTCGTTGCATTTAAAGTGAAGTTAATTAACGTGCCTAAAATTGTGACCATATTCAATGTTTCAAGAACATTAGAACAAAATGTGACCCAACTAGTACACAAATGGCAATACATTGCTGATAAACTTGATGAAAATCTTTCACTAAGAGTTTTCATAAAAAGTGTAAAATCTCCAATTAGTTATGGAAAAAATCGAACAATACAAGCTTCTTTCACTTCGTTGTTCCTCGGACGAATCCAAGATCTATTACCAATAATGCAAGAAAAGTTTCCAGAGTTGGGTTTAGTGGAACGAGATTGTACCGAAACGAGTTGGATCGAATCCATACTCTTTTTCGCGGGTTTTCCAAACGGGTCACCGCTCGATGTTTTATTGAATAGAACTACACAGATCAACGCTTATTTCAAAGGTAAATCTGATTATGTAAGAGAACCAATTCCGGAACATGGTCTGGAAGGTATATGGAAATTTCTTAACGAAGAAGATGAAAATAATGGTGAATTGCAGTTTAGTCCCTATGGTGGGATATTGAGTACAATTTCGGAATCCGAAACACCTTTTTCTCATAGATCGGGTAATATATTTTCAATTCATTACGGGGTGGTATGGAATAATGGATCAGAATCAAAAAGGCACATAAATTGGATTCGAAGGCTTTATAAGTACATGACTCCTTTTGTTTCGAAAAATCCAAGAACGGCATATTTTAATTACAGGGATCTTGATATTGGGAGAAATAACATTCAAGGAAATACAAGTTACAGACAAGCAAGTGTTTGGGGATTTAAATATTTCCAGAACAACTTTAATCGGTTAGTTCGTGTGAAGACCAAAGTTGATCCATCTAACTTCTTCAGAAATGAACAAAGCATTCCACCTTCATCGTCGTGATACAACTACGAATTTCAATATTCATAGCTACTCAAAATTGTTGCATTATTTTGAGTATAGATTAAGGATTATAATTAAACCAATAAATGAAAACATGGATTTTTCAAGTTATCACTATATTATTATTATCATTATGTTTGTGACAATGACTGCATGGCCCAATTCTTTTCTTTTTATGAAAGGAGTTAAATTGGGCCCAAAGCCCAAATTAAACTCACACTGCTTGTATATTAATTAATAATATATGGAAAATTATTACCCACATCGGGTTTGGTCGAACTCAAAGTAACTACATGGCAAGTGTAATACACTTGCTTTGGGATTGGATGTAACTCTCAGGAGAGTGACCAAGCATAAACCAAGTGCAATACACTTGCTTGGTGGTTTGACCAAGCCAGGCTTGAACAAGAATTTTCCATTAATATACTCTGTAGTGCCAGTGATATATTCTTGAGGTATTTGAATTATAATCGATTTTTATGCAATTAGATATCTCTCAGTCAAAATTAAAAATGAAGATGACTTGATTATTTATTTATATTTCGAGAATTGTTGGATAAAAATGTAAAATTTTACCAATTTTATCAAATTATCAGGTCAATCAAAAAATATTTTAAGCATTATCTATTTGGCACTTTTTTTTATGGTTTTTAAAGAGTGTTCATGTTCTTAAACTTAACTTAATTATTTTCGAGACACGTTGAACATATTATTGAATCCATTTCATTCAAGTGAAACTCAACATTTGCGATACTATTGCAATTTCATGAAAATACAAGTTTAACACTTAATTAGTTACTTAATTTCCGCACCAAAATTGCAATTTCAGTTGTCATTCCTTTTTGGTAAAAAAAATATGGTTCTCATTCTTTTTTCAAATTCTACTAACTTTTCTCAACATTATTTTACATTCTAGGATACCAAAACCAATTGTCTTCATGTTGAAAAAACAAAAATTAAAAACCACAAAAACAAGTTGAATTGAAATACATCCACAATTCCACAGTACCATTTCATTCACACTAACATGGGAGTGTCAGTAACCGAACCAACCAATTACGGAAAGAGTACTTTGTCCATACGTACGTTATTACATTATGTGACAGCAAATGTCAAACAAACAAGTTTTCTATTTTCCGAAATAAATTTTTCATACATTAATTTTCTCAAACTACTTTCTCAAAAGTCAAACAAACAACAATTTTCTTATCTTTAAACAAAACCTATACAAACTCTACATTGATTTGACATAAAGTAACATATCTCTTACATAATTTATCTCACATAACAAATATGATTTGACATAAAGTCTTACACATCTTATACCTACAACCCCAACTCTTCCAAAAAAACCTACACCTACTTTATTTCTCAAACCACTCTCTCAAAACCCAAACAAACAACATTACGTAAATGGAGATTATTTTACAAACCTCCACTACTCTCCCAAACTACTTTCCCAAACGCCAAACAAACAGGCCCTTATTTATTTATATAAGATCATCTTCAATCGATCTCCTTAATTCAGGCATTTTATCTTAAAATTTAAAGAGTGAGCAATATTATTAATTTTTATTTTTTACTCTGTACTCCAATAAATTATTTATATTTTAAGATTCTACTTTAAATAATCACATTATACCATTTCACTCCAACTTTAACACAGTACTTTTACTTTTAAAATTTTACTTTGGACTCTCAAATATAAAAGTCCAAACTTATAAAATTTTGGTAGTCTTATTTTTTAAAGACTCCATTAAAGTACATCTTTTATCCAATTCTTATAAGAAAAAATTTAATTTAAGATATAGAGACTCCGTTGGAGATCATCTAAAAACTTTGATCCTTGGAGATGGCATGAAGTCATTTAATTATTACGAAGCAATAATGAATGTCAGCTCAACATGATACATGGAGGACATTGATATTTGATACTAGTAGTAGTACTGTTTTTCTTCTGTTCTCTAAAACTTAAGGTGAAAGATCAATTGTTCTTAGTAAAATAGTCAAGTAGAAATTTAAAATTTGAGTCTAAACACTAAAAGGGCATATTTGTTTTGGCATCCTTAAAAAAAAGACCAACACCATTTTTATTTTAATTGTTCTAGTGTATATATTTTAGTCAGATAAAATAACGATTTCAATTAATTTTTTTATGATATAGCCGATAATGAATATGTTTTTGTTAACTCAATTTAGAAAAGTTTCGTTTAGTATAAGCAACTTATACTACTACTTCAATTGGAAAATGATTATATTACAGCCCAAATTTGACAGTTCTTTGTACAGTCCATATTTTAGGGTTTTGAAGTTAATAGTATTATCTACTACTTGTTTAACAAGTTTAGAATTTAATATTTATAAACATAGTTTATATTTTCTTGATAATTATTTATGTGTCATATAATTAATTTTTTTCATATACATTAAAATATATGAATGACAAAAAAAAAAGCCACAACCGGCTGTATATGCCGGTTGTGGGCTGTGCGACTAGCACTACTCATTTCAATTCATCTCTAGAAGGAAACAATCTTGATTTTGTAGATATGCAAACCAATTAATTAAGGCAATCAAATGATGTAATTCTTGATATACCAAATATTCAATCCATGACATGGCGCATTACACGTCAGATTAAAGTCAAAATCAAGACCAAACCATGTCTTAATCGAATAGACCAAATCTGGTCCTATTCGACATAGATCAAATATGGTCTTATTCGACATAGACCAAATCTGGTCCTATTCGACATAGATCAAATCTATTCCTGTCTTAATCGACATAGACAAAATCTGGCCCTATTCTACATAGATCAAATATATTCCTGTCTTAATCGACATAGACCAAATCTGGTCTTATTCGACATAGACCAAATCTGGTCCTATTCTACATAGATTAAATATATTCCTGTCTTAATCGACATATATCAGACTGGACCTATTCGACATATACTAGACTGGACATATTCGACATACACCAGACTGGACCTGTTCGACATACACCAGACTGGACTTGTTCGACATACACCAGAATAGACCTATTCGACATACACCAAAATTGACATACATATACTTGATCTCCAAATTGCCTTGAAAACATGTCACTCGACATCCAAGCATGGTTATTCGACATGGCCACCATACATATCGATATATATGAGCCTTATTCGACATAACCACTAAAGATTCGACCCGAAAGATCCGACCGATCTGAAATATTCGCTTTTCACTCCTATAAATACTCCTCATTTGCTACATTTAAAGGGAGATTTTGCTCGACTTAACTACTAATTTTCTATTATATTCTGCTATGCTTTGAATTGATCTGACTTAGGCATCGGAGGGTCAGCGCCGGGTCAACCACCTGCACAACCTGACGAGTCTCTTCGAGCACAGGGTTAGGAACCTTGAAGTGGAGTCCAGCTCGATCTGATCGGCTTCCATACTATAGAGCGGAAAACATCATTACGTGACACTTAGACGAAAATTCCCATCATCAATTCTGGAGAGATATAATACAATCAAATGATTTACTTGTTCTAAAAAAATGAGTTATTTAAGGTGAGATATAATGTAACCATTTTGACGAGAAATAAGCAAAGATAAATGAAACTGGAAATGCACGGTTTCTTCTTCCCTTTCTTTTTCCTTTGGTCAGATGGAGGTTGGATTGGGAGTGGGGGTGTTATTCATTGTTGTTTGTACTCAAAAAATCACCCTCGATTGATCGAGGAATAATAGCGTGATAATGGGCCGAACCCAATAAATAGAGCCAAGTGAATTGGATCAGGATCGAACCTACTCTGATCCAGAAATCAATCTGACCGAAATTAAACAGGTCACGAGCCCAATGAGAGACACGGCCCAATTTTATAATTAATTAGTTTGGCTAAAGTGCAAATTAATTAATGGATAATTTAATTAATTCATGGGCCGAGATTGATTAATTAAGCCAAACCATGGCTAAGAACAAAGAGGCCCAATGAGCCTAAGGGATTATGTTGGCCATAGTGGTTTAACTAAATTAATTAAACCAATTAGTTAATTAATTGGGCCAAAGATTAGTGATTGGCCCAAATAATAATTAAGGCCAATAAACCAAGTAATTGATTAAGTAATTAATTACAGTTATCACATAAGGATTAATGGGCCGATTACTTCCAACCGATCCAGAACAGCCCATAAATCAGCCGATGAAAACGGCCCAGTAATCAGAACGGCCCATGGCCCAGCCGATGAAATCGGCCCAGGAGGAAAAGGGATGGTTAATTAATTATTGAGATAATTAATTAAAATTAGAGATAAAGATAAAGCCAAATAAGTAGTTGGCTTAGTAACAACTTCCTTAATTATCTCATAATCAGTTACCAACACTAACTGAACTGAAATTCAAACTGGCAGCACACGTTTTCTCTCACAACTGCCATACACACGAAAATTGAACAGGAAGAAGAAAGAAGAAGCAACTGCCAAGAGTGGGGGAAGTGGAGAAAAACAAGGGTAGTGGAGATAGTGGGGAGATAGGCCATCAGCCAGTCAGTTTCGGCCATCAGCCAGTCAGTTTTCCAGCCATCAGCTTATAAATATCAGGAAGCTGCCATACGCAAAAACACACAACTCAATCAATCAATCAACAATCAGTCTACACTGAAAATCGGCTCAACGCCTCTCCGGAAGTCCAGCATCCGCTGCTTCTGTCAGTCAGTCAGCACTGCCAATTCCTTGACATCAATCGTCAATCCTCAGCAACCAGTAGGACATGGCCGCCTGAAGTCTAGCACCGCCGCTCAAAGTTAGCCGCAAAGCTGCTTCCGCCGTCAGCGAAGCTGTCTCGAGCGAAACCATTCGATATCAAGCAAAATAGCAAGCTGCAACGTCATGTAAGTGCCCACGTAATTACATGGCAACCTCGTCAAGTAGCCATCTGCTTGATGAGTCCGCTGTCAAGTAGTCATATGCTTGATAGCAATCGGTTGAGTAGCCATCTGCTCAATTGATGCCCTTTCCAGCGGCCACCCGTTGGTCAGGAGCCCGATTGGTAGCCATCTGCCAAGGTTGGGCGACCCGCTGATGATGGTTCTCTGTCATCAGTGTTACTTTCTGTCAACAAGCTGCACTATTTTACACATCAACTCATTTGGTGGGTTTACCTGCCAATCAAGGAGTAAATTTCAAGACTTAAACGAATCATCAACTCATTTGGCAAACATATGCCAATACAGGAGGCCTTTCACTGTTTTGCATACTTTATAATGTCTGTAAATCGGGGAACTCATTGTAGGCTAAAACACATGTATTTCTTGCACGTTTAATTAATATATGGAAGTATTTGGCCGTATCTCTTGATTTTAATTAAAGTATGCTTTACGTCAACGGATTTTCATTGATGCATTAGTCTGTTAAGTTTATGTCTTCAAAGTCAAGTTACATATTAAATTGATTGATTGTCAACTCATTTATTGAATTGATTCATAAATTCATTGATATATTGAGTAAGCCATCGATTGGCTGTGAAACTTTGGCACATCAGAAAGGTTATCATAAATTATTTAAGTCCTGCGGCCAGGCAGGCATGGAAAAGAACTAGGGGTAGTGTTTGCCTACTCTGCCGCAATCAATTGATTAGAAGTCAGCCTTATCAGGGCATTTTACATTGATATCAATATGTCCTTATCAGGACGTTACATTATAATTTACATTGATATCGACATGTCCAATTTTATATCGTTATGTTTGCACGCACAAACATTGGCACGCCCGCACTCATTACACATCATATCGAGCCATTTGCACATCGAGGCATTCGGTGTCAAATTTATAGCGAACAATTGTCTAAATTTTTACAGAGTATCTCAATAGAAGAAAAAAAATGTTGGCCTCTGATAATAAAATTTAGGGAAAAACATCTGGGTTTGTCCGATTTCTTCTTTTTTGATAAACTATCTATGAATATTTTAATTATGTGCTATGTTGCAACCTTTTGCCTCATTCATGGAGGTTTCTTCGAATTTCGTAATTAGAAAGAAGAGAAGAAATTATAACCAGGGGAAAACTGGGGTCTAAGACGAACCAACAAGATTATTCAAACTGTTATTGTTATCATCAATTAACTATGTGAAAACTAATTTAAGGCCTTGTGAAGTAATTCTTGAGGTAAATCAAAGTTTCGGGAAAAATGGAGTCAGGTAAAAATACTAGATATTCTACTTTTTATTTATGCCGAGATGTTCATGAAAAATGGAGTACAAAAATTAAAGAGCTATTAGTGAGGAAAGAAATCTGTATAATTTGTATTTATTAGATTAGGACTGATTGATTAGTCCATTATGACAATAAAGGGCAGAGTTGGAATTATAAAAAAATTGCTAATAATTATGGCAGCCAGGGGCGGACCTAGACGGTTTTTCTCGGGGGGGCCAAATATCTTGTTGGTAGCAAACTCTATATTCATCAAATGAATGGTAACATAATTACCTAAATTTCAGAAATTATTATTTTCTTTGACCCTACTGATAATTAGCTCACTTGAGTTATGCATTTAACTACATAACATCCAAAAGAAAATTAAATATCTATAAATAAAATAAAATAAAATAAAATAAAAAAGTGAATATGACTATATAATGTCTAGAAGAATTTGAATTTTCACAAAAAATATGATTATACAATGTCCAAAAAAGTTGAATTCCATGAATAAATATGAGTTTTAACATGTCTAAAAGAAGTTGAATTTCATGAATACGAGTATAATATCAAAAAATATTCGAATTTTCATGGAAAAATAAGAAGGAAATTAATTAAATTCCATAAATAAATATGACTATATTGTATTGTCAAGATAAATTTGAGTTTTCATCAAAACATAAAAGAGGAAACACAAATACCATGAAATACTTTGAACTGTAGCAATGAAGGGTCAAACTTGATACCTCACCCAACACAGAGAAGAGCCTTACCACTGTACCAATTGATCTTTTGTGTTCATGTTTATATATACAAATATATATATAGAATATTTTTTTTTTGGGGGGACCATGGCCCCCCCAGTCCCCAAGGGGATCCGCCCCTGATGGCAGTAATATTAATTGTTGCTATGACAATATTACTAGCCTCTTAATAATTGAATGCAATTATACAAAAGAAGGATCTACAATCAAATCTTTGGGCTTCACAAAATCTTGGAAGAATCTCTAAAAAGTTTAATAACGGGCCCGTGTATGCACCTAAATGATAGTACATGAATATGCTACTTTTTTTTTTTTTTTTAATAATTACATGAATATGATATTTCCAACAAAAAAATGTTATTTTTAGTACGTATTTTTATGAATAATAGTGCAGCATTTGTTTTAGGCCTTACAATCAATCACACAATCGACACGATTGTTATCTACAAGCATGCTTCTTCTACTTGTATTATATATTTATAAACCAAACTCAAAAGCCTCTCGCGCGAACCATATAGAATAAAAAATGAAAGGTTCAAGTCCCCTGTTTCTTTTAGGCTTCATCATGACAACTAGTCTCCGGTTCCTTGCTTCAGTCTCACTATCATCCTCCAGTTCCAATTCTTTCATACAATGCCTTGAAAACCACTCCTTTAATAATAATCCCTCAAACCCAATCTCTACAGCAATCTACACTCAAAACCATTCCTCATATTCCTCTCTTCTTCAAACATACATAAGAAACCTACGCTTCAACACATCCACAACTCCCAAACCACGACTCATCCTCACACCAAAACACGTTTCTCACATCCAATCAGCCATCCTCTGCGCCAAGTCCCATTCCCTCCAAATGAAGATCCGAAGCGGAGGCCACGACTACGAAGGGGTCTCCTACGTCTCCTTCGACACTCCACACTTCTTCATCCTAGACATGTTCAACTTTCGATCAATCCACGTCAGCATCCAGCACGAATCCGCATGGGTCCAGGCCGGGGCTATTCTCGGCGAAGTCTATTACAAAATTGCCAACAAAAGCAAAACTCACGCCTTCCCCGCCGGAGTGTGCCCCACGGTTGGCGTCGGGGGCCACTTTGGGGGCGGAGGCTACGGTAACATGATGCGAAAATACGGTCTTTCTATAGACAACATTGTAGACGCAAAAATAGTCGATGTTAATGGGAAGCTTCTAGATAGAAAATCCATGGGAGAAGATCTCTTTTGGGCTATCACCGGCGGCGGAGGTTCTAGCTACGGCGTCGTGTTATCGTACAAAATTAAACTAGTCCGCGTCCCGGAAAAAGTAACGGTATTTAGAATCTCGAGAAGGTATAGTGAAAATTTCGCTGATTTAATTTATAGTTACCAAAGAATTGTAGCAGAGTTACCAAAAGAATTGTTCATTAGGCTCACTTTAGATGTCGTAAATAACACTAATCGTGCGACGTTCTATGCATTGTTTCTCGGAAATTCAAAAGAACTTGTTTCTACAATGAAATCGAATTTCCCCGAACTTGGGTTGGCCCGGATCCATTGTTTTGAGATGAGTTGGATTGAGTCCGTTCTTTTTTGGACCAATTTCCCAATTGGGACGCCAATTGAAGTTCTTCTGAGCAGAGTCCCTCAGGTACTTACACATTTGAAGAGAAAATCTGATTTTGTCAAGGACCCGATTCCGAAAGAGGGGCTAGAGTTCATATTCGAGAAAATGGTGGAGTTGAAGACTCCGATGCTGACTTTTAACCCCTATGGAGGTAGAATGGGTGAGATTCCGATGTGGGAGAAGCCGTTCCCGCATAGGCAAGGGAACATTGCTAAGCTTCAGTATGCAACCAATTGGGATGAAGATGGAGAAGAAGCTGAGAATTATTACTTGAATTTGACGAGGTTGTTGTATTATTACATGACTCCGTTTGTGTCCAAGGATCCAAGGGGAGCGTTTGTTTGTTACAGAGATCTTGACATTGGGATTTATCAAGGCATCATGATGAAGAAGAGTACTAATTACATTAATTTGACGATGATCAGTGATGGTGTTGGGAATGGGGCAGTCAATTATGGTGTCAAGTACTTTAAGGATAATTTCTACAGGTTGGTTAAAATTAAGACGAGGGTTGATCCTGACAACTTTTTTAGGAACGAACAAAGCATTCCAGTACTCTTGCCGACAAACAGAAAGTGAAATTTTCATTTTTACCAGTGATATGATGAGATTGTATTTAAGATATAAATTTAAAAAAAAAAAAAAAAGTTTACTCTTCAATTTCTTATTCACCATGTAATCGTACAAAGACTAAATTGAATAAAGTTTATTTGTTTGTTGTACCAAATTATCTATAAATCAGATAGACAATAGAATTCACTATTTAAGTAAATAGCCCAAAGATTCTTTTCCAAAAAGTTTTAAGTAAAAGAAACATAGTTTATTAGCCAAACGGTGGTCCATGGGTAATTTGTTAGCGCTACCACACAGAAGAGAAGCACGTTTGTTTATCAATAATTTGATAAGCTAAGAAGAAGGGTGAAAATGATTTGATAATGGCAGCAGTGGTAGGAAGCTATCGACCATACAAAATGGGGAGTGGGTGGTCCTGCCCCTGAGGGTACAAGGATATATTTGTTTCCTTTTGTAATTAATTATATTAAATATATTTGTTTATTCACACGTTTCTTAATACATACAATACAATAGTATCAATTAATTATCAATCAGGTGATCATCCGCTTATCTATCAATTTTCATGTGGTTCTACTTTACTCCTTACAGTTTCGCTTTTTGTTTCCTTGATCTTGTCATTATCGAGAGCTGTTAATTATAATCTTTTATCAACTCGTTTATTTACATTTGAAATATACTATTCCAATGCAACCAATTTGTTAACTAGACAAACCCATTTATATATTTGTGATTGGACCCTATCTTTAAAATGGCCATTGTACCAAACCTTATAATAATCGGATATATGTAAGCCCATTATAACTTTAGCCTCCCAATTCAATTTTAAATTCACAATATACACTAACACCACCAATCATAACATGTAGATAATTGTCCATTCCCCATTAGGAAAAATCTACACAAATCCCAAAACACATATGAATCTTATTTTGTGCGTTTGTTTGAGTTAAGTATGCCCATTCGAATATTATATTGGTAATCCTCAATATTTTTATCAATGACCAAAGACGAATGAGATTAATTATACTTAAATCAAAGGATAGTTGACTCCACTAACATTCATCTGAGTACTGGTATACAAATATTAAATTAAATAAATTTGTTTCATGTATTTTACTACATAATTCACATATATATCCGCAAAATAATCTCTCATGTGTGTAACACTAATCAGACTATCTTATTTCCTAAATTTAAGAAAAAACAGTACTTCCTTAGTCCCATAATTCTTCATTCTTGGGTACGAGTACCAGTACCAACTTAATCAATTTTTTTAAAAAATTATAATAAATAATCTAATTAGTTTATTTTACTAATAATTTTATAATATTATATATATATTAATATTTAAAAGATAAAAAAACAGCATAAACATGAACAGTCAACTTGATAAGCAACTTGAAAAATTAAAAAATATGACTCCACCCTATAGTTAATGGTGCAGAGATTATGGACATAAATAGTTCTATAAAAAATCTTACACACTGTTTATTAGCAACAATTAATCAATTAGCTGCTCTACATCTTCCCGGTTATTGCCAATAATTATTCAATTACCTGCCAATATTATTCATCTACCAAATTTAACTTTCCTTAAGAGTACAAATCAAGTTTTTATTTAGTTTGGTAACTAAGTGAAATTAATGATGAATTGGTTTCGGAAACTCTTGCGCATGTTTGTTTGGTGTATGAGAAAGTAGTTTGGGAGAGTAATGGAGGTTTGTGAAATAATCTCGATTTGTGTAATGTTGTTTGTTTGGATTTTCAGAGAGTAGTTTGAGAAATAAAGTAGATGTAGATTTTTTTTTGGAAAAGTTAGGTTGTAAGTGTAAGATGTGTTATGTCAAATTATGTTTGTTATGTGAGATAAATTATGTAAAATATAGGTTATTTTATGTCAAATTATAGTAAAGTTTGAAAACATATTTGTTTGACATTTCTCAAATATAAAATAATTTTAGGAAATGACGAACAAACATACCCATCATCTTTTTATCTTTCCCGCCATTAATTAATCAAACAAAAACCCAAAAAAAAATCAAATGCACAAAATCTATCCATTTTCATGTATATAACACCCCAATTCGATCTTCTTCCAAAGACGACACAAATGAAGAAATAATTATCAAAAAAAATTAAAAATTAAAAGAAATTAATATTCAAATTACTCCTCCATCCAACAAACATGAAGAAACTCTGTCTTCTCTTATTCCTTGTTCTCCTTTTCCTCCACACTTTTGCATATGCAAATGCTTCCGTTTATGAATCATTCGTTCAATGTTTCGAACAGAACAGAATCCCAAAATCCCAAATTTCAAGAATCATCTACACCCCAAACAACCCCTCCTTCACAACCGCCCCTTCAACATCTCCACCACCCTAAAACCCATCATCATAATCAGCCCCGCGGTCGACCTCTGCTCCAAAAAGCTCAAAATCCATCTCCAAATCGAAGTGGCGGCCACGACTATGAGGGCCTTTCGTATATCTCCAACACCGCTTTCCTCATCCTCGACATGTTCAATTCCCGGTCCATAAACATAAACATGACAGCTTGGGTTCAATCCTGAGCATATCTCGGCGAACTCTACTTCAAAATCTTGCAAAAGAGAAAAGTCTACAGTTTTCCCGCCGGAATATGCCCAACCGTCGGCATAGGTGGCCACGTCAGCGGCGCTGGGTACGGAAACATGATTAGAAAATACGTACTCAGTGTCGATCATGTAACTGATGCTAGAATAGTCAATGCCAATGGCAGAGTTTTGAACAAGGGATCAATGGGTGAGGATCTTTTCTGGGCTATACGCCGCGGATGAGGTGCTAGTTTTGGTGTCATTTTAGCGTACAAAGTAAAACTCGTTCCTGTCCCTAAAACCGACACTGTTTTTCGAATAGAAAAAAGCTAAAACAGAATTCTATAAACGCCCTTTTTCAATTCGAGCAAGTAATGGATAAACTCGACAATGATCTCTTCATCAGAGTACTTCTGCAGCCGATTACTGTGGACAAGACAAGAAGCGTTTGAACAACTTTTATAGGATTGTTCCTTGGTGTTTCTGATAGGCTTATCTGTGACGAATTCTGAATTTCCGTTATTGGGCAAATAGACTGTAAAGAAATGTCTTGGATTGATTCGGTTCTTTACTGGGCTAATTAATTTCGATAACACGACATCCCCAACTGCTTTTCTAAATTGAAAGGTTGATTCTTATAATTTCTTGAAAAGAAAATCTGATTAGGTAAAGACCCCAATCCCGAAATCAGGGCTGGAATTAGGGAAAGATGGTTTGGTGTTTAATTCTTACGGCGGGAGAATGAATGAGATTTCAGAATTTGAAAGTCCTTTCCCACATCGAGCAGGAAATATTTTCAAGATTCAGTATTCTGTAAACTGGAATGAAGAAGGAGAGGCAGCTGAACATTAATCAGAAACGGCAAATGTACGATTTCATGACACCTTTTGTTTCGAACAATCCTAGAGAATCATATTTAAATTACAGGGATTCGGATATTGGAACTACTGATAATGGTAAAAACAGCTACAATCAAGGAAAGGTTTATGGGGAGAAATATTTTAAGACAGGTTGGTTAAAATCAAGACTAAAGTTGATCCACACAATGTGTTTAGGAATGAACAAAGCATCCCTACTCGGCCCTATGCGGAAGATTGAATAGATTCTTGTATAGCTATATCCTTGAATAGATTGATGGGTAAAAGTCATAAATAATATTTTCCACTCTTCAAATGATAGACTGAAATCTCAAAAATGCCATAATACTCGAAAGATTTTGTTCATTGAAGTATATACAATGCCATTGAATTACAAGCAGCATCAACAGTAATGTACAATTTGATGCAATCCTTCTAACTTATGTATTTAAAGAACAGAAGACAAGACAGGCCATAGAATTTATCTCCATCAAAACTAAACCATGACTACCCCTTACAATTCTCTATATCTATCTATTTTGCTTGTATTTTGTTCTCTAAATTCATTCTCTTCTGCAGCCACAAACTCTTTTCTTCAATGCCTATCAAGCTTCACAATCCCAAATGACCAAATTCTAAATATAACACACACACCAAAGAGTTCAAACTACGCATCCGTGTTAGATTACTACATCAGAAACTGCCGATTCAACACTTCGACGACTCCAAAACCGACTGTAATTCTAACACCTTTTCAAGAATCCCAATTCCAGACAATCGTAAATTGCTCCAAAAAGGAAGGAATTCAATTAAGAACCCAAAGTGGGGGACACGATTACGAAGGTCTTTCTTATACAAGCAAGACCGCATTTGTCATTCTTGATATGTTCAATTATAGATCGGTAGATATAAACATGGATGAGGAAACTGCTTGGGTACAGGCAGGAGCCACAATTGGTGAACTTTATTATAAAATATGGGAGAAAAGTAAAGTCCATGCTTTCCCGGCAAGAGTTTGCCCGACTATGGGCGTTGGTGGCCATTTCAGTGGAGGTGGCTATGGAAATTTGATGAGAAAATATGGGATTTCCGTAGATAATGTGGTTGATGCGAGAGGAAGAATTCTTGATAGGAAATCAATGGGGGAAGATCTTTTTTGGGCTATTAGAGGAGGTGGTGGTGCTAGTTTTGGCTTACAAAATCAAACTAGTCCATGTTCCCCATAGTGACGGTTTTTAGTGTGCAAAAAGAATTGGAAGAAAACGCAACGGCGTTGGCAATACATTGCAGATAAAATAGACAACGATTTATTCATAAGGGTGGTTTTGTATCCAATTTCTGGTACAAAGAGGACGGCTGGTGCATCATTTAGAGCATTGTTCCTTGGTGATTCAAATAAATTGATTTCACTTATGAAAATGAAAATCCCTGAATTGGGATTGAGAAAAGAGGACTGTAATTAAAGAGATGAGGTGGATAAAATCGGTTTTAGTATGGGAAGGTTTTCCGACGGGACTCAAGAAACAGCCTTCCATCAGTAAGTGCATTCAAAATGAAGTATGATTACGTGAAAACTCCAATTTCAAAAGATGGGATTGAAAGGATACTTCAAAAGACCAAAGATTCAGCCAATATAAGTTTGATGTTTAATCCGTACGGAGGTAAGATGAGTGAAATTCTAGAATCAGAAATTGCATTTCCTCATAGAGCTGGAAATGTTTACAAGATTCAGTATTTATTATACTGGAATGAAATGGGGGCAGTTTCGGACAATACCAACTTGGATTCCATGAGAGAATTTTACAGTTACATGACACCTTTTGTGTCGAAAAATCCTAGAGAAGCGTTTTTGAATTACAGAGACATTGATAATGGTGTGAATGCTTTTAATGACGGTAAGGTTTATGGAGTGAAGTATTTTAAGAACAATTTTGATCGATTGGTGAAAGTGAAAACTGAGTTTGATCCTGAGAATTTTTTCAGGAATGAACAGAGCATCCCGCCTCTAAACAAATAATTTATGGGAATTAACTGATATCATCTTCAAAATCTTGGCTATATTGAAACAAGAAAGTTGCAATTTGTTCAAACAATTATTATTATTATGCGTTTATTGTCTTATAAATATTTAGAGAATCTGCTGATAATTGATTGCCTTCTAAACAATTTTGAAATTGTGAGACAATAATCAATCATTCAATATCATTAAATATTTTACTCCATAAGACTATGGAATTTTATAAATATTTTGAAATTGTGAGACAATCAAATATCAATAATCTATCAAACAGAATGGAATTTAATTTTTTTAGGAAAATCTCCATATATCGTCTCTATTCAATGCACTTAATACCATAATTTGTCATCCATTAATGTTGTAATCTTGGCATTACATATATCTTTTAGGACAATTAATTGCACCAAATATTCTTATAATCAAAAAGGGAAGTCAACCATAATTACTTCAGTATTATATTAATCAACAAAATCTATCAAAAAAATATAATCCGGTTTTGCCTATATAAATCATTGCAATGAAATAAGTTTAGTCAAAGCATGAAAAGAAGTTCACAATCTTTTGATTTTGTCATGTCTTCACCAATGTTGCTTATTCCTTTACTTTTATTCACCCTCAATTCCTACTCTTATGTAGCCTCATCTCAACTTTATGAAACATTTGTCCAATGTTTATCCAAAAACACTAAAAACAATCAAATCTCCAATATAGTCTACAGTCCCCAAAACCCCTCATTCACACCAGTTTTACAAGACTACATTAGAAACGCCAGGTTCAATACTTCCACAACAAGAAAACCATCACTAATAGTCACGCCTTTAAATGTATCCCACATCCAAGCAACCATAATTTGTACCAAACAATTTGGATTACAACTCAAGATCCGAAGTGGTGGTCACGATTACGAAGGTATATCCTACGTGTCTGAAGTTCCATTCATCATTCTTGACACCTTCAATTTTAGATCTATCGATATAAACATTAAAGACGAAACTGCTTGGGTCCAAGCGGGGGCCACGCTAGGCGAACTTTATTACAAAATTTGGCAAACTAGCAAAGTCCATGCTTATCCGGCAGGTGTTTGCCCGACTATAGGTGTTGGTGGGCACATAAGCGGCGGTGGTTATGGAAACTTGTTGCGTAAATATGGTCTTACGGTAGATAATGTTATTGACGCACAAATTATTGACGCGAAAGGTCGATTATTGGATAGGAAATCAATGGGGGAGGATCTCTTTTGGGCAATTAGAGGTGGAGGGGGTGCTAGTTTTGGAGTTGTTTTGGCTTACAAAATTAACCTAGTTCGCGTGCCACCTATAGTGACGGTTTTTAGTATAGACAGGACTTTAGATCAAAATGCGACAGATCTCGTCTACCGCTGGCAGTTTGTTGCTGATAAAGTTGATGAAAATCTCTTCATAAGGTTTCTTGTAGTACCAGCTACTATACAAAACAGAACCACAGTTAAGGTGACATTTAATGCACTTTTTCTTGGCGATTCTAATACATTATTGTCCGTCATTAAATCCCGATTCCCTGATTTGGGATTGACAAAACAAGATGTTAAAGAAACGAGTTGGATTCAATCAGTTCTATACTGGTACACCTTGCCAATTGGTACGCCAGAAACTGCACTGTTGGATAGAAAATATCCAGGTAGCTTTTTCAAGAGAAAATCAGATTTTATTCAAACTCCAATTCCAAAACAAGGGTTGGAAGGGTTATGGAAGAAAGTTATATTAGGAGAAGCTGGACTGGCTTTCAACGCTTTAGGTGGAAAAATGAGCCAAATTGGTGAGACTGAAACTCCGTACCCGCATCGAAATGGAAATATTTTTAAGGTTCAGTATTTTGTTAACTGGAAGGAAGAAGGGATTGAAGCTGAAAAGAAATATTTAAAGCAAACAGGGTCGCTTTACGATTATATGACTCCTTTTGTGTCGAAGAATCCAAGAGAAGCGTTCTTGAATTACAGGGATCTTGATATTGGAACTACCGACAATGGTAACAACACTTACAGTGAGGCAAAGGTTTATGGGTTGAAGTATTTTAAGGGGAATTTTGATAGATTGGTGAAGGTGAAGACTGCAGTTGATCCAGAAAATTTCTTTAGAAATGAACAGAGTATTCCACCTTTGGTGTATTAACAAGATGTTTCCCTTTTAATTTTCTTTAAATATATATATATATATATACATATATGGTACAATTTTCTTTACTTCCTTGACTCTTATTAACAATAGGATCTTGCTAAGATGGGCATCAAGTTTACCAAAATGGATAATGTCAGCAATTAAATATTCTTGAATATAATTACCAAAATAGATAATTGTTTACTAAAATAGATAGTCCTTAAAAGGGGAAATTATACCAATATTCTTAATTTGCACTGTCAGTCATTAAATCAATAGAAAAAATAATTCTGTTTTTGTCTATATAAATCATTGCAATGAAAGAGTTTGGTCGCATCTCCAAATCTTGTAGCTTTTTCATGTCTTCACCAATGTTGATTCCTCTGTTACTAATATTCGCCCTCAATTCCTACTCTTCTGAAGCCTCATCCCCACTTTACGACACATTCGTTCAATGTTTATCAACCAACACAAAAAACACTCAAATCTCTAGTATAGTTTACAGTCCTCAAAACTCCTCATTCACAACGGTTTTAAAAGACTACATTAGAAATCCCAGATTCAATACCCCCACCACAAGAAAACCGTCACTAATAGTTACACCTTTAAAGGTATCTCACATCCGAGCAACCATAATTTGTACGAAAAGAACAGGATTACAACTCAAAATCCGAAGTGGTGGTCACGATTATGAAGGTATATCTTATGTGTCTGAAGTTCCATTCATTATTCTCGACTTGTTCAATCTTAGGTCTATCGATATAAACATTAAAGATGAAACTGCGTGGGTCCAAACGGGGGCAACTCTAGGCGAACTTTATTACAAAATTTGGGAAAATAGCAAAGTCCATGCTTTTCCGGCCGGGGTGGGGCCCACTGTAGGCGTTGGTGGGCACATAAGTGGAGGTGGCTATGGCAATCTGTTACGTAAATATGGACTTAGTGTTGATAATGTTATTGACGCACAAATTATCGATGCAAAAGGTCAATTATTGGATAGAAAATCAATGGGAGAGGATCTCTTTTGGGCAATTAGAGGGGGAGGGGGTGCTAGTTTTGGAGTAGTTTTGGCTTATAAATTGAAATTAGTCCCTGTTCCACCTGTAGTGACGGTTTTTAGAATTGCAAAGACTTTACAAGAGAATGCGACGGATCTCGTTTATCGTTGGCAATTCATTGCTAATAAAATCGATGAAAATCTCTTCATACGGCTTCTTGTACAACCAGCTACCATAAAAAGCAACACTTTATCAAAAAAGGCAGCAGGAAAGACAGTAAAGGTTACATTTATTGCACTTTTTCTTGGCGATTCTAATACTTTATTGTCAGTACTGAAATCCCAGTTCCCTGATTTGGGATTGAAAAAACAAGATTTAAATGAAATGAGTTGGATTCAGTCAGTTTTATACTGGGCAAACTTCCAAAATGGTACATCAGAAACTGTACTATTAAACAGAAAAGTCAACTCGGAGAGCTTCTATAAAAGAAAATCAGATTATTTAAAAACTCCAATTCCAAAAAAAGGGTTAGAAGGATTATGGAAGAACATTATAGATTTGGGAAAAGCTGGAATGGTTTTCAATGCTTATGGTGGAAAAATGAGCCAAATTGCTGAAACTGAAACTCCGTTCCCACATCGAAATGGAAATATATTCAAGATTCAGTATTTCGCGAACTGGAAAGAAGAAGGGATTGAAGCTGAAAAGAAATATATTGAACAAACAAGGACTCTTTACAATTATATGACTCCTTTTGTCTCAAAAAATCCAAGAGAAGCGTTCTTGAATTACAGGGATCTTGATATTGGAACTACTGATAACGGTAAGAACACTTATAATGACGGTAAAGTTTATGGGACGAAGTATTTTAAGGGAAACTTTGATAGATTGGTGAAGGTGAAGACTGCAGTGGATCCTGGAAATTTCTTTAGGAATGAACAGAGTATTCCAACATTGATATAATAGAAATCTTATTTCTAAAACTATGTATTACAAAATTAATTGTGTTGAAAAATCTTTAAAACCCATAATACATCTATCATTATTTTTGCACTAAACACTACAATGTTTACAATGCATCAATCTAGCACCAATTTATCAGTATCTATAAAATAGGAAAGGCAAAAATGAAATCAAGAGATTTTCATTTGACCACCCAAAAAGCTTCAACAGTTTGATATTAAGGAGTCGACCAATTTATCTTCCAATATCAATAAAATAGGGAAGCCAGATTTCAATACATTAATCATACAAATCGAATGATATAGTAAAACAGAGTGCATTTGAACCATTCCAATGAACAAATTAAGCAAAATTAAGTCTTGGAAGGATTAACTAACTTGGTGTTCCCGCCACTTAAGGGCATACTTTAAGCAATAATTTGGTCATCACAAAGCAAGGAAATGTGCAATAATCAAGTGGGAAAAGAAAAGAAAAAAGGAAATAAACTCAGAAGTACGTTGTAGTCAAATGGGGGGGAAAATGCATATTACTACCCTGTGATATCGAAAACCTGCAAAAAACTACCCTGTGAAATTTTTTTTGCACCAGACTTCCTTGTGTTTTCAAAACCCTGCAAATTACACCCATTCTCCGTTAATCATTGACACCGTTAATTTTTAATTGAATTGCCTAAATTACCCCTTATATATTAATAAAAAAATTATATTTTTATTAACGGGGAAAATGCATATTACTACCCTGTGATATCGAAAACCTGCAAAAACCTACCCTGTGTAATTTTTTTTGCACCAGACTTCTTTGTGTTTTCAAAAACCCTACAAATTACACCCATTCTCCGTTAATCATTGACACTGTTAATTTTTAATTGAATTGCCTAAATTACCCCTTATATATTAATAAAAAATTATATTTTTACAATTACAAAAACTCTCACTAATTTTTCTCTCTCGCTTCTCATATGGAACAAACAAAGAAAAGAAGAGATATTATGTGCGAAGTTTAAAAGATACAAAATTATGGGTATAGTATAAAAGTATAAGGAAGTTTGAACAATCGTTTAAAAGTACAAGAATTTTTTACGCAAACATTAAAAAATATGAGTTACTTTTCTACAAACATTAAGAAAAACATAGAAGTTTTTTGCAAACATTTCAAAGCATAAGGAAGTTTGACGCAAACTTCCAAAAGTACAAGGAAGTTTTTTGCAAACGGTGGAAAACACAATAAACTTTTACGCAAACTTTAAAAAACACAAGGAAGTTTTCTGCAAACTTTAAAAAACACAATGAGGTTTTATGCAAACTTTAAAAAACACAAGGAAGTTTTCTGCAAAGATTCAAAGTTACAAGGGTATTCTTGTCATTTTGAATGAAAAATTACGTCAGAAACAAAAAAAATCGCATTTTTGGCGCGTAGAATACACGCGCGTCAAAAAATTGACGGAGGGAGACGGAATGGGTGTAATTTGCAGGGTTTTTTAAAACACAAGGAAGTCTGGTGCAAAAAAAATTTTACAGGGTAATTTTTTGCAGGTTTTCGATATCACAGGGTAGTAATTTGCATTTTTCCCTCAAATGGGACCAAAAACTCAAAAACTTCCTTAAAAGTAACTTTTGGATTTTCCAACATCATTCTACCTAAGTCGTACTATTCCAATCTTAAGCGTCAAGTCCGCATTAAGTCATCTATAAATAGACTCTTACTCTCATCCTAACAAAACACACAAAATCATCTTATCTTAACAAAAAAAACTCAATAATCATGAAATCTTCAACCACTTTCATTCTTCCTCTCAACATAATACTTATTGCATTTTGTTCATATGCTTCTTCACAATCAATCCAACAAAAATTCTATCAGTGCATTATTCTCAATTCCGAGCTCTCAATACCTTTCTCCACGGCCTTTTCCGTTCCCGAAGATGCTTCATTCACCACCATTCTCCAATCTTCCGCACAAAATCTTCGGTGCTTAGTCTCTTCCGTACCCAAACCTCTACTAATCTTCACACCATTAGTCGAAAACCACGTTCAAGCTGCAGTAACTTGCGCAAAAGAACAAAAAATTAACCTCCGGGTACGAAGTGGGGGCCACGACTACGAAGGTCTCTCATACATATCCGAAACAAACGAGCCCTTCATTATAGTCGACCTTTCAAAACTACGGTCAATCACCGTGGATATACAAGACAATAGCGCATGGGCTCAAGCTGGAGCAACCAATGGTGAACTTTTCTTTAGAATTTCACAAAAGAGCAAAACTCATGGATTTCCAGCTGGCCTATGCCCGAGTTTAGGCCTCGGTGGGCACATAACCGGAGGTGCATATGGACCAATGATGAGGAAATACGGCTTAGGAGCCGATAATGTAATCGATGCACGTATAGTCGATGCTGAGGGGAGAATTCTTGATAGAGAATCTATGGGGGAAGATCTTTTTTGGGCTATTAGAGGTGGTGGTGGGGCTAGTTTCGGAATTATACTGTCGTGGAAAGTAAGATTAGTCCCCATTCCACAAACAGTGACGGTTTTCACTGTCCCTAAAACACTAGAACAGAATGGAACAAATATTCTATACAAATGGCAACATATTGCTGATAGAATCGATGAAGATTTGTTTATGAGAGTCATCATACAAGTTGTAAATGCTGCTCAAAAGGGTGAGAAAACTATTCAAACCAATTACAATGCTCTGTTTCTTGGAAAAACAGAGAGATTGATTCAGATTATTGAAGAAAGCTTTCCTGAATTGGGATTAACAAAAAAGGATTGTACTGAAATGAGTTGGATTGAATCTGTTCTTTACATTGCCGGTTTCCCAGCAAAAACACCACCAGAAGTTTTACTACAGGGGAAATCTTTATTCAAGAACTACTTCAAAGCGAAATCAGATTTCGTAAAGGTGCCTATTCCAGAATCTGGGCTTGAAGGTTTATGGAAAAGACTTATTGAAGAAGATTCACCATTGGTGATATTTAATCCTTATGGTGGAATGATGAGTAAAATATCAGAATCTGAAACTCCATTCCCACATCGGAAAGGAGTTATTTACAAAATTCAGTATTTGACCCTTTGGAACGATGATAAACCGGAAACTGAAGCGAAGCATGTGGATTGGATTAGGAGGCTGTATAGTTATATGGGTTCTTATGTTTCGATGTTTCCGAGGGAAGCTTATGTGAACTACAGGGATCTTGATTTGGGGATGAACAAAAATGGTTCCAGTTTTATACAAGCTAGTTTTTGGGGTACTAAATATTTTAAGGATAATTTTAATAGATTGGTTAGGGTGAAGACAAAGGTTGATCCTGATAATTTCTTCAGGCATGAACAGAGCATTCCAGTTCTTCCATTGATGGACGAGAAAACAGGGGAGAATCTCATACTTTGATATACAGTTTGTATGCTTGAAGATCTGTATAAGTTTGTCTTATTATAATTTTACTGTTAAAAGTGATTAATATTTTACAAGTAATGTTTTACATTTTGATCATTTGTAAGTTTATTCCGTAAATTTGTTACTGTTATACTTGTGAAAATCGTACATTCAAAATTTTAGTGTGCTGTATCTGGTAGTGAAATAGAAGCTTATAAATTCTCAAAAAATGGTGACAAATGCATATCTAGTTTTGACAAAAATAAATAAAATGTCATTTGAATTCAACCCATTTCTTTATTTGAAATTTAGACTCGACGCAATTGGCTATCATCCTTTTCAACTAAATTTGTTTAGTCATCAGTTCTTGGGGAATCAATTTCGCTATCAGACTAGACTAGGCCTCCTTGATAGGGTTTCAGTAAGTTAAAAATTCTCTATTTATGCAACTAAGTAAATGAATCTTCTATTCAAACAAATTCTTAAAGAAAATTAAAAGTGAAAACTAAAGTACTTATAACTCAAAGAAAAAAAATATTGAACCTAAGAAATAAACTAATGATTTTGTTAAAGTTAAGACTGAATACATAGTTTTGCAGTAAATTGGGAAGATACGAAAAAGTGCAGTAAAAAAATATAAAAACTAAATCGAGCTATTCTAGTTTATGTTTGAGTTTTAACGTAAATGTCCTTTTGATATATATATATATATATATATATATAATTAAATTTGAGTAATTATTTTTTGATAGCTTTTGGAGTTCAAATTTAGGTTTATTTGGAAGCTAATTGGGGTGAAAAGAAGTGTAGATTTACTTGATCTCGACTAGTGTTTTGCGCGACTCCATTAAAATTCATTCGCGAACCGTTAAATGTTATGATGATCTTCAATAACCCATTAATGGCATTTTAGTCTCTTGAAATACATAGAAAATGCATATGCAAATCAAAGCCAAAGGATAACGAAAATTATCAATAAATGACAATTTGGTTGAGATTTTGATAAGAAAGGTGAAGAAGCCATGGTTCCTGCCATAAAAATGCAAAGATCAGGGGAAAATGCAAGACACTCCCCTGTGTTATGCTAAGAAACTATCCTGTGAAATTTTTATTGCGCCAAACTTCCTTGTGCTTTTAAAAACCCTGCAAAAAATACTCAATTTGTAAAAAATAGATCGTTTTGAATCGATATATTTCAAGAAATAATTTTTTAAAATATATCACGTGAAGTTGTAGCGACCAACTTGAAGTATTTTAAAAATGGTTTCTTAAAATATGTCGATTCAAAACGACCTATTTTTTATAAATTGGGTGTTTTTTGCAGGGTTTTTGAAAACACAAGGAAGTTTGGCGCAATAAAAATTTCACAGGGTAGTTTCTTGCAGGTTTAGTATAACACAGGGGAGTATTTTGCATTTACCCCCAAAGATCATGTTTTTTTTTTTTGGCTCGTCTTTCTTTGTTTATTCAACAATCATTTCTTTAATTTAATAACACAGATTTTTATATTCATTAAATGTAGGGCTATATTACATAGTTCATTTTAAGAGGGAGACGGGTTTCAATTACGTATTGATGTGACACAAATGATAGGAGAAAGATGAATGAAGGAGAAAGAACCATAACTTCCGCCATAAACATATAAAATTTCTTTCACAATTCTCTCTCTCTTTCCTTGTTAATTAACCATCATTTCCTTATTTAAATAGCATCACCCATCAGTTTTGAAGTCTTTAATTGGGATATTATCTTATGCAGAGTTAGTTTTATGAGAGGGACACATGTCAATCACATAATGGTGTGACACTAATATATGATAGGAAATCTATTTCGATAACAAATTATTCATATTCATTACGCAATGATAGGAAATCTATTTCGATAACAAATTATTCATATTCATTACGCAATTGTTATATCTATGATAGGAAATTTGTTTCGATAACAAATTATTCATATTCATTACGCAATTGTTATATAAGGAAACACTGCCGAATAAAATGCATAGAGACACACAAAAGTCTTCAGGGATTTTGGAATCATCGTTTTTAATGGTAAATAAAATCAACAACTCACTGTCTTAGAAAATGACACAAACAGTACACATTGATAACATTCATGAATTTTCATAAATAAATACACCCCCTTAAATCCATCCATTACCTCTGTAAGAAATTTGTTGCAACAATGCATTCTCCTACTACATTAAACTTGATACTTTTCATTACAGTTTCAACTTCATTTTCCAATGCAATTCAAGAAAAATTTCTCCAATGCATGTCCCTCCACTCTTCTTCAGAATATGTTAAAATCTTTAAATTCGTACACTCACCAACCTCCCCATCATATCCAAATCTCTTACAATCAGCCCAACAAAATCCCAGATGGTTAAACTTGAACTCGACATCCTTCAAAAAACCTCGATTCATTATTACCCCATACACCACATCCGAAGTCCAAGCCGCGATCATCTGCAGCAGGGAGCACGGTTTACAAATCAGAATCAAAAGCGGGGGCCACGACTACGAAGGCCTGTCATACCTCTGCAAGAGCCCGTTTATCATCCTCGATCTCATAAACATACGATCAATCGCCGTTGATTTGGAAGAAGAAAATGCTTGGGTCCAGTCAGGTGCCACGCTGGGGGAGCTGTACTATAGCATAGCCCAAGAGAGTAAAGTTCTTGGTTTTCCTGCTGGTCTATGCCCGAGTGTAGGCGTTGGGGGGCACTTCAGTGGAGGAGGAATAGGGACCATGGTAAGAAAGTATGGACTAGCTGCAGATAATGTACTCGATGCTTATATAATAGATGCAAAAGGAACGATTCTTGATCGAAAATCGATGGGAGAAAATCTTTTCTGGGTTATTAGAGGAGGAGGGGGAGCAAGCTTCGGAGTCATAATTGCATGGAAGGTCAAGCTCGTTCGAGTTCCATCACTTGTGACTGTATTTACTCTACACACAAATCTCGACAAGAAAACCTCAAAACTTGTCCAAAAATGGCAAAGTATAGCAAGTAAGCAGCCCGAGGAGCTATTCATCAGAACCATAATTCAGAAAGTAAATAATGAAACAGTTGTGGTATTGTTTAATTCACTGTTTCTAGGACCCGTAAACAAGCTTATTCCATTGATGAGTAAAAGCTTTCCCGAATTAGACTTACGGGCACAAGACTGTATATCAATGAGCTGGATAGAATCTGTACTCTACTTCACAGGATTTAAAAAGGAAGATCCATTGGAAGTTTTACTTGATAGAACAGTTCAATACAAGAGCAATTTCAAAGCAAAATCAGATTTTGTAAGGAAACCAATACCTGAGAGTGCGCTTGAAGAAATTCAGAAAAGGTTGCTTGAAGAAGAAGAGCTAGCCAGGGGCGGAGCCAGGAATTTTAGTCGTGGGGGGCGAGATTTATAAAATAAAAGGTCCGAACCTATAGTCTGGCGTTTCGGTAGATTTATGTCACAATTACTTGCAGAAACCTCAAAATTAGGAGAATTAACATCTTGAGGACAAGATTTTTTGAAGTAAAAATCAATTCTCCTTTTACTCATGGTAAACCTATTTGTAAAAAAATAAATTAAATTTTAATGTTATTATATAGATTTTCCAAGAAACTACAGATGAAAAATCAAGAACATTATGTTTATAATTATTTCTTAAAAAATCTAGTTAAATCACTCGTGTAATACTCAAGATATTCAAACAAATAAGAATCAAACAAATCTTTAAACATAATATAAAATTATGACTTATCTAAATAATAAAATTAAGAATAAATTTAAATATTCATAAAAGTTTAAAAAAAGTACCTTTTGATAATGTTGTTGAGTGATTCACCTGATTTGCGAAGAAAACCCCCTTATTTTAATAGAACTTTGTGAAGAAATGTTGAAGAAGAGTTAATTTGAAAAGAAATTGAAATTCAAAATTCCTTTTAAGAACATAATTTTAATTTTCCTTATTCAAAGAGAAATATATTAAGTGTAAATATACTAGGTAACTCTATTAGTGGGGCTCTATTATCTATGATCTGACTACACACTAAATTAAACTAGACAAGGATTCACACGGATTTTTTCCTTTAGGAATTATTAGGAATTTAGAGGTACTATCAAGAATGCATAAGGTACTATTAAAATAATAACAATGGATAGGTGCTAATAATCTTTTTTTTTTGGCTGGGGGGTGCGGGTGCCCCCACCCGCACCCCATATACCTCCGCCTCTGGAGCTAGCGATGTTGATTATGGAACCTTTTGGCGGGAAAATGGATCGTATTCAAGATACAAAGCTGCCTTTCCCACATCGAAAAGGGTACTTGTTTAATATACAGTACTTGGTGAAATGGAGCGGTGAAGGAGAAACTGAAGCTAAAAAACATCTGAAATGGATAAATGGAGTGTATAAGTACATGAAACCGTATGTATCCAGTTCTCCGAGGGCTGCTTATATAAACTATAGGGATCTTGATTTGGGTATTAATGAGGAGCAGAATACGAGCTACTCACAAGCTATGCTTTGGGGTAGAAAATATTTTAGAGGGAATTTTAAGAGATTGGCACGAGTTAAGACTCGGGTTGATCCCGGAAATTTCTTCAGAAGTGAACAGAGTATTCCTCTGTTTCTTCACTAACATTAATAGAGCAACATAACCTGAAACAAAGCCAACAAGACAAAAGCTTGATCTTTTTTTCTCTTCCATTTTACTTGGTGGTACTGATTCTATGTTTTGGATCAAAAGCAGATGTTCAACTTATGTAAATGAGGTTCCTGTGCAACTGAAGATGCAGATGTGGTCATATTAGTAGTAGTGAAATTCAGGTACTTAGATCAAGTATCTTCTTCTATGGTGAAGTAATAACAGGTTTACCCCCTGACGTTTCAATATTAGAGTTAAAGGCAATTTAACCCCCTGTAATTTGCATAATGTTCAATTTACCCCCTATCATTTTAAAAAGAGCACTTTACTCCCTATAAGTTTATAAAAGTTACACATCGCCTCCCTTACATTTTTAAACTTACAAAAAAAGAAAATGGTAAATTATGAATACTCCCCTAAGGTAAGGCCTAATTACAAAAAATTCCCTCACGTATTGGGTATTACGAAAATCCCCCAGAGGTTTCTTACAATTAACCCCATACCACTGAAAAGTTTCAACTTTGCCCCTAGGGGGTTATTTATAATATTTGTAATATCTTTAAAAAAAACTAAAGCTTGGGTGGTAATTGTAATATCTCATAAATTATAAAATTGATAATTATATATGTACCACCAAAAAATTGAAAAAATTGTTTAATTGCACATAAGTTTCCAAAAATACTAAAAACCCTTATTTTTACATATTAATTAACAATTTAATAATAATAAAATTTATTAAATTATTATTATAAACATAAAAAAAATTATTCAATGAAATGTGTACATAAATTTCTTATATTTATTAAATATAATTAATAAAATTTTGTTTATTTTTTATTATAACAATTAAATTGTTGATAAATATAAAAAAAAAAAATTAATACAATTTTATCAATTTTTTGGTGGTAAATATATAATTATCAGTTTTATAATTTATGAGATATTACAATTCGCACTCAAGTTTTTTTTTTAGGATATTACATACATTACAAATAACCTCTTTGGAACAAAGTTTGAACTTTTCAGGGTAATGGTGACAAACCGCACGAGAATTTTTGTAATACTCAAAACGTGAGAGAATTTTCGTAATTAGGCCCAAAAAGAAAAATACTTGGCAAAATATTGATGTTGATGCTTATGGAGACTTCCACGAAGTTGGAATTAGGCTTTACTCTAAAGCTATGGAAGAAACAGTCGACTAACATCTCAGTCATTAATTTTTTTTTACTTGAATCTCAGTCATTAATTTTACTACAATAGAATACTACAGTCATTAATTTTACTACAATAGAATACTATTTCAAATCTGCACGAAACTCTATAACGTCCAAAATAAATTACCAACCAAAAATACATCCAAACCGTATTTGAAATTGTACCAAGAAAGAAAAACTTATTTCAAATGATTCAAACAGATACAACGAGAATCTTGTATACACCCAACCAAAAACTGAGAACCCAAAAAAATTAATACGGTGGTCGGTGGAACTTGTTGTAGGAGCTAGATAGGATTATATTATATATACTGATATACACATACCATCCAAGAAAAGATTGCATTGTTGTAGTAATTTAACATTAGCAGATGAGATCATGTACATAAATATTTTCCCCAGAAAACATGGAACATACAATATCTACCACAAGCTAATCGAAATTAAGGTGACTGCGTTAATCAATCCTCTCAGTCTCAGGCTTGAATAGAGGGATGACACAATACCTTACCTCGAGCTCCGCCCTTGGTATAATATAAATCCTCTTCAACTTCCAATGTTCTGGTCTTGATGTTGTATGAAAACAACACCCCAAAAAATCTCAAATACACAATATCTGAATCATATGGATGGAACGATATTGGTTTGAAACATAAGTATCGTCTTGAAATAATGTTAAGGTTGGATATGTTGCAAAACACCAAACTCCTGAGCTATAGTCATTCATTACCCAAATACTGATACTCAAAAGTGTAAAGTGATCTACGAAGTCATTAGATACTCTAATATATCTCAGTTGTCGCAGAACAAAAATGTTTGCTGTGAAAATCAGCTTCGGGGCAACTCGATAATGCGCGCTTGATCAGGACTTTTGCAGGGATCATATGCAAACAATACAGGTTCACGAAGCAGCCAATGAATAATTCCACTAAGAACAGTAGACGGGCCTTTCTAATACATTTTAACAGGTTTGTCAATATGAACATCATACATCTTCCATTCACCAGTTTCAGAAAAAAATACTTCACAGCTTGTCAACTTAGTTGGGATAACATAACTATGCAAAAGCACCACAGTAAAACTCAAAAGAACTCCATCTTCAACATTTGCAGGGAAAATGCAAGATACTCCCCTGTGTTATGCTAAACCTGCAAGAAACTACCCTGTGAAATTTTTATTGCGCCAAACTTCCTTGTGTTTTTAAAAATCCTGCAAAAAACACCCAATTTGTAAAAAATAGGTCATTTTGGATCGACATATTTCAAGAAATAATTTTAAAAATATATCACGTGAAGTTGTAGGGATCAACTTGAAGTATTTTAAAAATGGTTTCTTGAAATATGTCGATCCAAAACGACCTATTTTTTATAAATTGGGTGTTTTTTGCAGGGTTTTTGAAAACACAAGGAAGTTTGGCGCAATAAAATTTTCACAGGGTAGTTTCTTGCAAGTTTAGCATAACACAGGGGAGTATTTTGCATTTACCCCACATTTGCAACAAAACCCCGACCTGCCACATCATCGACATCGGTGATGTGGGGGGGAAGGGCAATCCACTGCCCAGTTAAAGGATTGCATATCCTAAAATTGTTAGTATCGTACCTGTCACCTTCAATAAATTTATATAGAACTAACACATTACTCACTCCACAAATCTTATACCTTTTGTCATGGGGCAGCTCTTTACGACAAGGGAAAGAAAGTGGGTACAACTTGGTCGTTTGATGCTAGAATAAATATCCTCGAACATATCATAATCAAAAAAATGGGGTCTTTCAGAGTCATTCCAGTACATACGTGAGCGCAAAAGAGTCCAACGCTGGTACCGCGGGAACAACGAGGCTCGAGAACAATAGAGACGGACAAAATAAGTATCTAAAATGAAAGAGAGTCATTCTTTGGAAACAAGTTTACACCTAAATACTGACTTTGTGGGCAGCCTAATGAGCACCTCCACTAACAACCAATGAGGGATGTCACCATCCTTAATCCTATCCGTAATCAAAGAGTTAATATTCTTAAGTATCACCTTGTTCCCTTCGCATCTCCTATAACCCACATCATCAATATCCATGTTCTTTCAAAAACTCAATTGGCAAAATTTATAAACACAATATTTTAACAAGTATTGTATAAACCCTTTGGGTAAAATGAACAAACAGTTGGTGGGTGCTAGGAAGGTTCAATTTTGGAATGAAGCTAAAATCTTCGTTTTCTTTGCAAAAATAAGGATTTCTAAAGATTAAAGAATTTAAAAGTTTACCTCAGGCTAACTTCAATAATTTAGATTTAAAATATTATTTAAAGTCTGTGTACATATATATATATATAGAAAAATATTATTTAAAGTCTATGTTTAGAATTTGTTATGTTAAAATAGATGAGTTGAATTTGAGTTTCACCAAACTCAAACTCAAATATTATTTAGATTGGTGTTCGATAAAACGGTTACCACCAATCCATAAATTCTGCAGATGATATGGGTAAATAAAAATGAAAATGGTGGCTTAGTGAGAGATTATTTAGTGCAACGGCTGCATCACGTCGTCAAGTACACGTGATGCAACCTACCACTGAATATGAGAGGCGCGTAAACTGGCTTAAGAATCTGTACAGGCAAACGAAGCCACTTGTTTCAAGCTCTTCAAGAACTACGACGTAAAAGACAACAAATAATGACATCAGATTCAGAACCAATATGTATTAACATGGGAAATTGGGAATAGAATCCAACACCAAGTAAACTTATGTCATTTCAGAAAATTTGATTAGGTAAAAAAGACACAACATAACTCGTACATTTGATCCCAGCTAATCAAAAAAATTAGAACATATACATTGTTTACATTGTGACAGATGCCAAACAAAGTCTTCTCAGACATGGAAACACGTCATTTACTCTTCTCAGACACTTTCAACGGAGGTAGAGTTCCAAAAACGTTATCCCAGAGTGAAGACGTGATGCCAAAGCCTTTGTTCTGGACTCGGAAATGATGTTTTAAATGATATTTCTGCATTACACAAAAAAGTTATATCATTGTCAAACTTTAGATAAGGACCTATCGATTGAAAATATAGTCTGTCAATTTTTTTTACCTTGATGCTCTTTGGTATATCACTGGTTGGCTGGCCATGGTGCAAGTAATAATGAGTTACATCATACATCACATAACCTAGAAGAACTCCTCCAAGTAAAGCAGGAGCAGTGGTGGGAGTGGATATGAGTTTTACAAGATTCCAAATCTGTAAATTCGCAACAAGTTAAAAACAATTGAAATGGTAAAAAAGAATCATAATTTATGAAGGTTCTATACATCAATTTAATGATGCCTTTTTCTACTATCAAGAATTACTATAACCCTGCAATTTTAAAATCGAAGTTTAACTCAAGACAAAAATGGATAACTGGGACAAGATGGAATACGTTTTGGTTGAACAAGAAATTAAGTCATGAGAAAAAGTTTGTAACTGGTATAAACATTCTTAAGCAGCTAATAGTGCTGTTCAAAATGAAATCCTGTTTTCAAACTCATAATTCCTAAACATAAGAGCAGACCAACTACGTCGTCATCATATACAGACCTACAGATGAGAAGGAAAAAAAAATGCCACAAAGACATGGAATGAAAACTTACTGGAAATAAGATGATAGCAGTTCCAGCAGGAGGGAAAACAAGACGCAGACCATCCATTGGGTGTTTATGATGACAACCATGAAAAATATAATGAATTGTGTTACCCCTGCAAGTTACTTAACTTATTTAGTATAGAGACGATAAAACATAGCAAAGTCTGGAGTAAAAATAAGGCCCATGTTTGGTTTTGAATTTCAGTGGGTAGAAGAGAAAAAATAGTTTTCTTGCATCAATTGACATAATAATTAGCTTTATTTGTTCTTCATTTTCATTGTACTCACTAAAATCCAGTTTCCAAACATAGTGTAAGCCTTATAAGTTATAAGCCAACACACACACAAACGGAGACTAACCAATAACTTTTTGTCTGAATGTGGAAAAGGAAGCGATGCAGAGTATATTCTAGCAATGTCCAGAAAAAGATGCCAAGTGCTGTCAATAATATAACCTGAAGAGTTGTATGACCCAAACTGATGGAGCTTGAGATTAACCAAGCAACAACCGGTAGCCAAATAAGGGGAACGACCCACCATCGAGTGCGTGTCAATAACTGTTCAATGAACAATCAAAAACTGAGATAACTTGTGACATCAATCAATAAAAACAGGTTGTATTTTTTTTTCATTTTTTTTTTTTGTGGTGAAAAGGCATTTCGGGTCTCAAACTAATAGCACTTTTGGTTCAAAATTTTGAATCATTATTTTTTGCACATTTCGTCTTTTCCAGATGAAAAAAAGAGACTTATAGTACTGAAAGTGGAAAACAGACGGACCTATGGGACCACAAAATCAGAGACAGTCCATGGGAACGAAAGTGCTAAAGTTGAATGGAAGTGATGGGAGGGAGGGGGCACAAAAAGCGCAGGAATAAAATTGTCGAGTGTCCAATCCCATGGGGCTAACAATGCATTTTAATCTAACATATTATTAGTTGTTTTTGTGTCTTTCACAAGAAGTAGAGGAGTAGTACCTCGGCAAAATCACTTCCAAAAAACCGAGGGCCTTCCTTGCTAATTATTGGCTGGTGAACCCACTCCTGATAAGCTTCACCAAGATGGCCAACCTTTGAAAGGTTCAAAAAGAATTGAGCAACAATGTGGAAAGTGAGACAACCAGAATACAACATAATTCGCAAGAAGTCCATCAAAAAAGGATGTCACAAACTAAAATATTGTAATAAAGTCAACAACATCTAGCCACAGCAGAAATGTCATTTACTTTCATAATTCGCAAGAAGCAATGCCATTGATGCTCAAGAGCATAAAACGGACCCAACTTTTAGAACAATATATATACATCCACAGCATTTATCTAAATGAGCATTGGTGTTACCTGGAAAACTAGAGGTTTATTTAAGTCCACTGTAAATTCTTGTGCGACCATCTTGGTACCTCAAAATATGACTGTTAACAAAGTAAAGAAATGATGAATTGTGGTAAAGAAATAAAATTGTCTATCGCCATTACAAATCTAATTCAAGAAAAGGCACCAAGAAAACTCACGGGTCAAGATTCGCATAATTTCATCATATCTATACATTTTGAAAAAAAAAACACGATCCAATCTAAATCACACAATGCACTCGACAACAAATCGTACATCAAATCAGTATAAAACCACAGATTCGACTCTTATAAAGGAAAATAAACTTTATAAGAAAAATACACTGACCCACTTCAATGCCGGAAAAACCTTTAGTTCAAAGAGGCGATTTTTCTTATCCACGGCCCTGCAAGATTGCTTTTCTAATTGATTTCTTCGGGAGGATTCAAATAAGTAAAACAGTGAAAAGCCAGCCGGGAGTATATAATACACAACACAGAAATGCGATAGCCAGTAATAATTTAAAGTCGAGATTATATTTACTTTGAGGAGGGAATTGGACGGCCGCTGTTCACAATTGATTCTGCCAGGCTGGCGGCCCACGTTCACGTGATGTGGTGTGGATATTTATGAATTTTTGTTTGGGCCAATTTGACTGAGGAGGCCTTTTAACTTTTTGTGATGTGATTAAAGGGTTTGATTATATGAAAAATTGAACAAATTTGGAGTTGAAATATTCGATTTGTTTTAAGATTTGATTCGGTAATAAGAAAATTACACTTATTTATAAAATTAATATTGATAATAATGGTATATGTGCACTCAAACGATACATCATGAAAAAACAATTTTTTTAAAAAAATTTTTTAAATCACATTATCAATGTTAATTATTGTTTCTCAATGAGATTTAATAAACACACATAGGTTTGCTTTGTTTTAAAAAAGGAAAAAGCTAGAGAGCTCAATGCCAATGAAGAGAGTTTGAACTCGCATGAGTGCATTGTATAGTTTTGTGACATTCGGAAACCCATAATTTATGATATGAAATTAGTGGTTGACATTTTAGCATATTTAATTTTTTTAACAAAAACCAGACTTAAATTCAAATATTCAATAATTTTAAAATGTTTCAGAAGTTTTTAAAATTCAAAGTATTTTAACTAGAATCAATTCCGATTAAAAATAATTGAATTTAATAGAAGAACCCAAAGTTGTGGGCACACATCTATTTATCAATAAACACCAAAATCTTCAATGTCAAAAAATAACAACATAAATACAACTCTCATTAACTGCCTAAGAAAAAAGTATTAGAATGTTGTTAGACTAATACAAATACTGCACAATTAATGTTATGACAGTTGCAACAGGATTGTCCTAAATGAATTTCCTAACACAATCTCTAGATGAGGAAAAAAAAATGAAAAGATATATAATCCTATCAGCCTTTAACCAAAAATAAACGCAGGACTGTAATTTTTTTTTTCTTATTTAAGGTAGAATATTAGTGCGTCGACATTGCATTTCCTTAAAAAGTTAAATAAAAAGAAAATAGAGTCGACATTGCATTTCCTTAAAAAGTTAAATAAAAGAAAATAGAGTGTCATATATCATGCTTAGAATTTGAATTAAGATGTGAACATAATCTAAAATGTGGATGAGACAATGCAAAATTTTGCCAGTCCGACCAATTCAATATCCTTAAATCAACTACTACTTTTCTTGCTAGATTTTGGTGGAAGTGTAGCAAATACCCTGTCCCAAAAATCCGAAGTGATTCCGAATCCCTTGTCCTGGATTCTGTAGTGATGGTTCATGTGATATCTCTACAATAATTTAACCACAATTAATAATTTATAAATAATTTGCGCAAAGAGGCAAACAATACATTATTTAAGATTGGTTACGTTTTTATTGAGTTAATGACAATTTACCCCGTGATATTCATAATGTTCAATTTATCCCCTATGATTTGAAAAAGAGCAATTTACCCCCTGTAAATTGAACATTATGAATTTTACATGGGGATAAATTAATTGTCATTAACTCTATATTTATTTGACATTGGTTACCTTGAGATTATTGGATACACCTTTGGATGGCTTTCCATGGTGCAGGTAGTAATGAGTGCAGTCGTACATGACATAACCCAACAAGACACCGCCGGCAAGAGCAGGGGAATAGGGTGCAGGGGCTACAAGTTTAATCAGATTATAGAGCTGATCGATATAACACAAATTAAAGGTCAGTGAAAATGAAAAAAAAAAAAAAAAAAAGTACGAGGAAAAACAAGTACGTACTAGAAAGAGTATAATTGCGGTTGCAGCTGGAGGAAAAACAAGTCGGAGGCTATCCATGGGGTGCTTGTGATGGCAGCCATGTACGAGGTAGTGAATTGTGTTTCCCCTGCACATAATTTTACATGTTTATCCACATGCACGTCTTTGCCTCAGCATCATTCTTACTATGAGCTAAATGCAAAAATACCCCTATACTTCTTTTTCAATTTGAAATTCCAGCAAAATATGCATGGGAGGGGGTTTTCGCCAATAAAAAAATAATACAGGAGGGTCTTTGCTAGCTAATAAAAACAGCATAGGGGGGATTTTTGCGTTTTACTCCTCTTACTACACAAGTGTTCATGATCGTGATGCAATGAACGTTATCAGTTGGTCTTCATTGGCCACCAAATTAAAAAGACAGGTGGATCGAACACAATTATATTGTATAACGCCTAATTAATAAATTGAATGGAGAATAAGCAAGATAATGACGAACCAATAGCCTCTTGGTTTGATGTGGAAAATAAACCGATGCAAGAAGTACTCTAGCAATGTCCATAGGAAGATACCGGCTACAAGTGTTGCTGCTATATTGTGAGAGGGAAGGCCAAACTTTACGGATAATGAGGCGAACCAACACACAACGGGTAGCCAGATTAGAGGAATCGCCCACCAAACGGTTCGTGTAAAGAACTGTTCCCATATTGAAACTAGAGTAATTAGATATTGAACCATTCTAGCTAGCAATATTTGTTTTAGGCAATTCTTTTTTTTTTTTTTTATCAAACATTAATTTACATTGCCAAAATAATTAAAATACTAGTAAATACCTCAAGAAAGTTGTTAGCAAAAAATTTTGGAGATTCTTTGCTGATAATAGGTTGGTGAACCCATTCCTCATATGCTTCTCCAAGACGGCCAACCTATATTATATTTGATTTGAACAATTTCATAGATGAACTAATAATATATATATCATGCATAATTAATTTTTATAGTAATAAAACATAAAGAAATATTGACCTGAAAGACAAGTGGTTTGTTTAAATCCACTGGGAAGGCCTGGTTGACCATCTTGAAACCTATATATATAAAAAAAAAAAAAAAATCATTAGAAAACTGGTTAAGCAAGCAATATATATATGAGAAAAAAATTAATTAAAATTATGAATTAAAGAAGTTGTACCTTAGGACAATGCCAGAGGAAAATATATGCTCAAATCACAACGTTTTTGCTGTGTGGGCTCCTCTGTAATTTGTTTCTTTGGAAGTAGCAGATGACGACGAGTTGCAACGTTAGGTTAGGATGTAAGGAATAAATGAACTCCAGGAATTGTGTCGGAAAAATAGTAGTTATCTGCTAAATCGGCAATCACCGCAAAATTTCGGGGCAGCCTCACAAATTAGAAGTCAACCGCTTCTTCCTCTTGGTCAAATTTCTGTCAAAAATTAATTACCCCTTCTAGAAATAGTTTATCAATTCCACCAAAAGTGATATGTTATTATGTTTTTCTTTCTTGATAAATTGGTGGATTCCTTGCACCTTTCTCTTTCTTGCAATCATATCGATCAGTACTAACCAATCTAATATGCTGAGTTTGATTTAAGAATTGATAGCTTGTCAGCCATACTGGATTGGACCACCCTTTAGGCCATCTCCAGCCGAAGCAAACAATAGTTTCTTATGTTTGTCTGTCTACTTGTCTTGCCTAGTCTGTCATCTCCAATCGAACCAATAATTCAAAATATTTAATTTAATTTTAAATTTTCCCCACTCTCACTTAACAATAACAATAACAATAACAATAACAATAATAATAATAATAATAATAATAAAACATTCATAAAAATAAGAAAATAAAAAATGAGTAAACATAATTAATGGAAAACAACAACAATTATTATTGATGCACTTTGAGTGAAAAGAAAAACAACAACTATTACACACTATAACAAAACATAATTTTCAAGGGAAACACCAACAATTAAACAAAATACTATATTTTTTTTAAAACTAAGTCGTAGTTTATCAAAATACACCCAAGTTTTTTACAAACACACATAAATATTTAATTTATTTAAAAAAAACGTGACCAATTACATAAAATTGACTATTTTTAAGAATTTTTACACACATATAAATGTTTTTTTTTTAAAAAAAAGTGACCAATTAATTTTTACATACACATATATATAATTAATATAATTTATTTTTTTAAAACATTTTAAATTATTTTTTAAAATTAAAAATTAAAAAAATATAGGCAGCCACCCATTGGCCTGGACGCGCAAAGGCACGTCCAGGCCTTGATTGCCCGGAGGCAGGCAGGCAACCATTGCCTGCCTGTCTAGTTGCCCCCCCGGTTGCCCTGATGCATGCTTGCCCTTAGGAAAAATTTTCATCTCCAGCCGACGACTGCCCTCATGCCTGCATGTTCTCTTCGGCTGATTACAAACCAACACTACTTGGCTTGGCATAAGCAAGTTATCTCATTGTTAAAAAAATAGTTCAAATAACTCACCTATATTTACAAAAAATCCCTTAATCTTTGAAATACTTCTCTTTGTGTTTAGAAAAATGTCTATTTATTTAAATAAAAATATTAATTTATCATCACTCTCTATCCATTTTTTTTTAATTTCACGAGGAGATAATTTGCATAGATTTTTTTTTTTTTTTTACGAGGAGGTAGATTCATCATTATTCATATTCATATAGAAGAGAAGTAAATTGTTAGAAATATAAGATATGGTAGAAGTCAAAACTGTCTTTTCTATATATATATATATATATATAAGTACGAGTTGGCCAAGGAAATTTCTTCCCTTTTTTGTGAAGACTAATATACCCCTATTTAAATTATATTGTGATATTTAATTCTATGACAATCAGGTAAAAGAAAATAATCCTAAAAAAAAGAATCCTAGAAGTATAATTAAACATGAAGTCTTTCCTATATCAACCTTATAATTATCTTTTAAAGTTTTACGACTTATCAAAATATTAATGGTAAAAAAAAATTAAAAACTCTATATTTCTTCAAAAAAAAATTGAAAAGTTCTTAAAAAGTTATCAATTATTAAAGAACCTCAGAAAAAATTATGCCACATTCATGCTGCATGAATTAAAAAAGATACTATTTAGTTAACTAAAAAATGAATAATTGGCTTAAGCAAAATAAAATCAAAACATAGAAATTGTTAAAACCGGCAAAAACAAGTAAAATTCGATTAAAAATATATAACAAAAAATGGCAAAACCAATGGAAAAATGGATTAAATAGAAAGAAAAGCGAGTTAAAGCAAAAAAAATATTGCAATTGAAAAAACAATAAGGTTAACAAGCAAAAAAATGGGTAAAACCGGTAAGAAAAAATGAATGACATCTGCTAAACATGGAATAACAAAACAAAGAGATCAAATCGATAAAAGAACAAAAAAAAATGAGTTAATTGGAAAAAAAAATTGAAATATGTGAGAAAATAGGTTAAATAAGTAAAAGCATACTAAAATTAGGTTTAGCCATAGAGAATAAGTGAAATGATTAACAAATGTAAAAAACGATTAAAATTGGGTTAAACTAGAGAGAAGGGATGGATTGATTAACAAATGAGGTAAACCACAAAAAAAGGGTGAAATCGGTGAAAGAACATGTTAAAATAATAAAAAGAAATGATAAACTCAGTGTAAAAGCAATTAAAATTGATATTTCTTTCGAGAGTTCTTAAGAAATTATCACTTATTAAAGAACCTCAAAACAAAAGGTCACATTTAGGCTATATTGAAAAAAAAAAGTACTATTTAGTTAACTGAAAAACTTATAACTGACTTAAGTCAAAATAAATCAAAACATAGAATGGTTAAAATTGGTGAAACGCGTAAAATTTTATTAAAAATATATATGATAAAATATTGTAAAGCAATGAAAAATGGTTTAGATAGAAGAAAAATGAGTTAAAGCAAAAAAAAAAAATGGTACAATTGATAAAGCAACTGGGTAAGTCGACAAAAAAGGGTAACTGGTAAAAAATGAATAATATTGACTAAACATGGAATAACGAAAGGGGGGGGGGGGGGGTCAAATCGATAAAAGAACAAAGTTAAAAAATAGTTAAATTGGCAAAAAAAATGTGAAATAGGTGAGAAAATGGGTTGAATCAGCATGAGAATATGTTAAATCGACTAAAATTTGGTTAAACCGAAGAGAATTGGTGAATTGATAACAAATGGGACAAAATACAAAAATGGGTGAAATCAATCAAAGAACGGGTTAAAATAACAAAAAAGAAATAGTAAACTCAGTGTTAAAGCGGGTGCAATCCATATTTCTTTGGACAATTCTTAAGAAATGATCAATTACTAAAGAACCTAAAAAAAAAAATAATAAAGCCACATTTCTGCTATATGAATAAAACAAAGTATTGTTTAGTTAATTGAGAAATTTATAATTGGCTTAAGTTAAAAAAAAGTCAAAACATATAAATGGTTATAACTGCTGATAACGGGTAAAATTCGATTAAAAAAATATATGATAAAAATGGTAAAACAATGGAAAAGTGGGTTCGAACGAATAAAATCGAGTTAAAGCACCAAAAATTGGTACAATCGATAAAACAATGAGGTAAACCAACAAAACATGGGTAAAACGGTAAAAAATTAATGACATCGGTTAAACACAGAATAACAAAAACGGGATCAAATCGATAAAGAACAAGAACAAAAAAACGAGTTATATTGATAAAAAAAAGTGAAATAGTCGAGAAAATAGGATAAATCAACAAAAGAATAAGTAAAATCGACTAAAATTGGGTTAAATCAGATTGATTGAGTGAATTGTTTAACGAATGGGATAAACCACAAAAATGGGTGAAATCGGTGAAATGACGAATTAAAATAACATAAAACAAATGGTAAACTCAATATAAAAGCGGATAAAATTGATGAAATAACTTGTTAAAATAATAAACAAATGGCAAATTTAGTGTAAAAGCATGTTTACTCTACAAAATTGTAGAAAATTAGTAAAATGGGTTAGATTAGTTAAAAATTGGGTTAGACATGTAATTGAAAATAGATGAACTCAATAAAAGATAGGTATAGCCAGCAAAATTGGTTAAATCGGTAAAATAAAAAGGGTTAAACATATGAAAATTAATTTAGATGGAAAAAAATGTTTAAATGAAAATATCAATGTCAATGAAGAAAATAATTGATATTGTTCATTCGTTCAAATGGTTGTTTTAGAATAATAGTTATGTAGACATGTACTTTAAGATTAGAACTACTTAGTAATTATAGTTCATATTTTATTTTTAAGTTTTGGCTTTAGGTATTTATGATAACAACTATAAATTCTTGTTATAACATAATAATAATTAAAATGATTTAGTCAAAAAAATTATGTGATATGTCATTAAGATCATAATATGATAAAAAATAATTATATAATTCAATGTAACTAACGTAGGAAATTAATCAATGCACTTTTCTAGTCAAGATAAAAATGTTCGCAGTATTAGCTTTATATATAGAGAAAGCTTTGTACTGAAACAAAAAAATGCACTTGCATGGACTCAAAGCTAGTAGAAGCTACACATTTCACCTACAAACACAATGGCCTTCATTTACCCAGCAACTAGGGCTGAAAATCAAACCAAGCTACTCGATACTCGGCTCGATCTCGTTCGAGAAAAGCTCGTTTGAGTTCGGTTCGTCAAACAAATCAAACAAGCTTGAACAAGATTTCTCGTTCGATAACTTTTGAAGTTCGGCTCGAGCTCGACTCGATAAGCTTAAAATTGAAAAAACACATGTAAAATACCAAGCTACTCGATACTCGGCTCGAGCTCGTTCGATAAAAGCTCGTTTGAGCTCGGTTCCTTAAGAAATCAAACCAAACTTAAACACAAAATTTCAAGCTCGATAAAATTCAAACCAAGCTTGAACAACGTGTCGTTCGATACTACTCGGCTCGTTTACACCCCTACCAGCAACACATCAAATCCACCAGTAACAACAGCGGGCCCATTTCGGATACGGGAAGTGGTACAAATTTTCGGGTTGAGAATTCAGTTTTTGGGTCGAACCCTGAGATTGGAGATGATGTTTCTTGCCAAGGCTTTTCAGGTTAATAAGACTGTAATTGATCCAACTTCAAGCGGACTCAATTGGTTGAACAAATAAATATCCATTAATCTTCAATTTATAAGGATCTTCTTTCCTATTACCATATATAAATTTTTTCTTATAAACTGAAAAAAGAAAAGCAGAGGCGTTTACCATCTTTAAAATAGTTTGGAATATGAATGACTTGGTATCCTAACTTGCATTAATTTACAATATCAGAAACAAATATTAGATTTAAGACTTAATTGATTTATTAGTATAGTATTAAAAGGGCAACTTTGTTTGTAGCATCCCAACAAATTCTTCACAAATCTTTCCCCTGATCTATACATAATCATATATTATCTAGTACTATTAGCTAAGAATAATTTATATCCTAGTTACTGTTTCAGTTACAGAAAAACAGGTCAAGTAAAAAGGACATATTCATCAAGAATCTCATGTGAGTTGTAAAAAACATTTATTATTAAATTGAAACAAAGACAAATTTAGGTAAGAGGAGTCACACGGATCAGGTGGCATATAAAAAGCAAGAGCCCCCACACCACAACAACAAACTTATTATCTATACTATACAAGACAGTGAGGAACTGGTAAGATGAAAAGGAACGAAAACAACTTTACAACCAATAATTTCATTGAGAACAAAAAAGAAGTTGTTCCTCATTCATATTTCATAGTATGCTTTGTTAGTATAAACAAATTCCTTCCAAAACTTCTGAGTACATGTTATCCAAAGCTTTGAGATAAGTTTCAGAAAATTAGATCAGATTCAAATGAACTGTCACCATCCTAACTCAAAAAAACCTTTAATAAAAGAAAATTAGCTCATAACTATAAGTTGTAACATGACGAGAAAGAACCAAACTTAATTATGATCTTAATCTATAAATTTACAAGTCAAGGTACAACACCCCAATTCAGAAGCCAACAAAAGGTTGAACATCAAGCCAAAAAACCAAGTTAAAACCAAAGATTTCTATAAGCAAAAGCAAAATTTCTAACCAGATTTATCATAAGGTCTGATTTAAGACACAACTATATACCTAGGAAGTGTTTCACTTAGTTTTAAAAGTGAGTACCATAATAAAGTAAATAGAAGTGCAAATGCTCGACCTCCGATAAGCCCAATTAGAACGATAAAAATGAGTACCAAGAATTTCCAAACTAATCCCGATTCTTTTTCCTTGTCTTCTTCATTAACTTCTGATGATATATCAAAAGAACAAATGGCATCTTCCTCTTTGTATCTTTCACTGGAAATCGATGATAAACTGCTACTGTTCTCAGATTCCCTTTCATCCTCACATTGAACTAATTCTTGTTCTTCACAAACAATTTGAACCCTTATAGGATGATGTTGTGCTTCTTTTATAGAACTTCGTAATTTCTTTTGAACAAATTTGTTCATCTTCGATTTTATCTTAGCCCTCCGTGATTCTTTCCACATCTTTATCTCTACCAATCTACAAAAAGACTCTTCTCTCTCCATCACCACCTCTGATTCAATTTCTTTACATTCAAATCTCCCTTCAAAACAAGAACCATCCATTATCTCTTTTTCTTCGGATATAATTTCCTCAACTACTAGATTTCCAATTCCATTTTCTTGAGTTGGGAATCTTGATTCAGAGTTCAAAGAACCATCTTTTTCAATACAGCCATTCTTATGATCTAACTTATCCTCCTTAAATCTTAACAAACTCCCATTAAACAATCCAGAAGCACGTTTCCCCACAGACTCTAGAAAAAACAAGAAGAACGCCGACAAAGTAAACCCTACGGTTAATCTCTTCGTCCCTAAAGCCAATACCACCATTAAAAACATCTTGAAAACAACCAAGAAAAACCCATTCGAATCCACACCCTTTTCAACATCCTTTACCTCTAAAACAACTAATTCACTCATAGAAGGTAAAGGGGGAGATTCAGTTACAGGGGAAGGTGATGTAACAGGGGAGGGGTAAGGTGTAGGTGAACCTGCAATTACCTGATTATTATTATTATTATTATTAACATCAATCGGGGTTATGTTTAGCGGCTTTTTCTTGGATGGTTTTTTCAAATTATCACGATTCTTGATGAAAAGATCAACGAGAGAGGTAGGAAAACCTGTTTCCACTACGAAAGAAGAGCCGTCGCGCCGCTTCTGTGAGTTGTGTAGATGATCATTCACAAATTTCGAAATCTTTGTGCTCTTTGGTTTCTTCCATGGGGAAGCCATCGTTTCGAAAGAGAAAAGAAAAGGGATTGAATTCAATTTAATTTTTCTAAGGGTTGCGTTACACTGACATCCTTTTGGGTTAGAAAGAAATCAAGATCCCCGTTTCGAGTCAAGAAATTTTATTCTAGTCTTCTGGAAATGGAACGAGAGCATTTTGTGTGAGAATCAAGAATAGAAAGTAGTCTAACAACTACAAGTCCTTTATACACGAGTGGGGTCTTTAATTATTCAGAAAATACAAAAGTACCCCATAATTTAAATAATTGATTTGTCCAAAAAAAAAGTAACTGAGAAAACACCAATTGTCACTATAGTAATCAAACAACCATTGTTGATTTATGGAAGTATAGTTGTCTGCGATCAATTCATAATATTTAGATGGGATAATGAACTAATAAAAAAGTTGACACATAATTTTTTTGCTAATAAAAATAATTTATAGTATTTCTGTCAATTAAGCGAAATATTGGAGTGTTTTTGCATTTTACTCTCAATTCTTGTCAATATTTGCTTTTCTAGATTTAAATGGATATTTATTAGGAAGATAAAGGGAGTTAATGGGGGCTGGCTGGGGCATGCGTGAGAACTGTTCCAACTTTAATCATCAGATAATTCATAAATGTTTTTTTTTCTTTTAATAGTTGTCGGTTTGCTTGGTCTACTGTATTTGGGGGAGTAATCAATGAAAAGCAAATTAGTGTTGTATACTACACCGCAACTTATCTTGACATGGTGAAAGTATCATTGAGCGGTCTCACAAGCAATGTGAGATGGGTCGATCGACCTATTCGACTTCGGGCTACACCGCAACTTATCTTGACACATAAAGGTACAATCACGTTGGTCGAGCGACAAAATAGTATATCAGTACTAATGCCGTCCTTCAACACTCACGTTGGGAACAACTGTGTATGAACGTACAAACATAATAACATGATACAAATGTGTTACAAGTCTCTATAATTAATTAGTAAGTGCAACACACCCCAATTCAATTGCACATGGACACTAGCCTATCCTAATTCTAGACTTCATGTATGAGTGGTGAAGAACTAACATATATATATATATATATATATATATATATATATATTTGCTTAGTTGTTGATAACTTGATTCACTTTTTTTCCCCTTTTTTTCAAACTTTGAAATCCTAATTAAATGGAAAACTCTAAAGAAAAAAAATGAAAACTAACCCCTCAAACCCTAAAATCAGAATATTTTATTCAAATCAATACATACATATACATATATATATATATATATATATAAAGTAGGTACGTGTCCATACTTTAAGTTCAGTAATTATTTAACTAAACATGCATGAAAATTGAAAATTTTTAATAACTAATTCAATATCTAACTACCATAGACCTAAGTTCCTTAGTAGACAATAAGAAGATCGATCGAACGCGTTTTGACTTGTGCAGATTAGATTTACGACAACTTTAATTAATTTACTGATGATGATGGGGTCTTGGTAAAGTAAGTTGTAACAAAGTCTAGGTTGTAAATAACAATGACTCTTAATTTGGACTTTAGTTGATAGATGAAGCATTCCCACAATTGAAGAGGGTGGTCTTAATTAGGTTGTCAAACTTTTTCAAGGAGCGCAGTTGGATAAATTTCATCCTAATTAACTCGTGATTGTAAAAGTAGCGAAAAAAAATAAATTTTTTTGTTTAGAACAGTAATAAAACATCTTTAGAAGGTTTAGTTTGGGGAGGTCACAAATGATCAAAAGAAAATTTTGGAGAGGTGGTCACGTTATTTCAATAACTAACAGCGTGTGCTTTTGCTTTTTATACAGACTTTATATATATCATTAATCGTGAATTATTAATTGTCCAGTTGTACAAAAATAGCTCGAGTAAAAAGGACGCAATTGAAAATTTTGAATAGGTCCATGAATTGGTTCTCGTGGTCTAGCCAAATGATGCAACTGCAGTACTAATGTCTCACGTTTTATTTTTCTTGTTCAAAAATTTAAGAGAAGAAACAATGATTCAGATAATTATATTTTTCTTTAAATAGAAAATATTTATAATGTTGGGCAACTGAGCATCGTAATTGTAAGTACAATACTAGTAGTTTTTTTTTTGATGGAGCAAGTATAATAGATTTTATTATTATGTAAAAAAAAGAAAAGAGTATAATAGATTTTTAAGGAGTGAATTTAATTGAGAGTTAACGGGCTACTATTTTTCCCTAAACGAAGGCCTTAATTTTATGAACTACTTCTGACGTGTTTGACTTAATTTATATTCAACTTTTACCACTGCTTCATTTCTTTTTTTCATCCCCCAACTTTTATCAAAGTTCTCACTTCTTTTATTAACATATAATCTAACCATGATAGAGAAGATGATCATGAATAAAGATTGAGAGAAATATGAAATACGAATTTATTTATTAATCTGGAAAAATACAATTGAATTACAGAAAGCAAAAACACCCTTCATATATATACACATATGTCAAGGGTAAAAAGGTAAAAAACTATTAACTAATTAACTGCCATCAGTTTAACTAACCAAACTAATATAAAGCGTACAACTAAAATAATAATACGCCTTTACTATATCAGCCCTAATTTTATAACGTAAACTAAATTTCCCCAATTCCAATTTGAACGTCTTCTTCTTCATTCTGCTCTTGTTCTGAATTCACCAAGCTTGAGATAAGCTTTTGATCTTTTCCTGTTAATACCCCCCCACAAGATGGAGAGTATAAATTATATACTCCCATCTTGGACAGAATAAATTGAAATTGTGGTCGTGGGAGAGCTTTGGTAAAGATGTCTGCGATTTGGAGTGAGGAATTGATGGGAAGTAATTTTAAATCATTCTGCACCACATGCTCCCGTACAAAGTACAGATCAATTTCAATGTGTTTGGTACGCTCGTGGAAGATTGGATTTCTAGCCAGATGAATTGCTGAGGAATTATCGCAGTAAACAACTGGTGGAGCTGGAAGCAAAATCTGTAAGTCCCTTAATAATTGTTTAATCCAAAGTATTTCACTAGTTACTGCTGCCAATGATCTGTACTCAGCTTCTGCTGAGGATTTTGATACAGTAGGCTGTCTTTTTGCCTTCCAAGAAATTAGTGAATTTCCTAAGTATGTACAGTAGCCTGTGGTAGATCTCCTTGTGTCCAAACACGATCCCCAATCAGCATCACAAAATCCTGTTAAAGCCAAATTAGGAATGTTAGCATAATATAGGCCTTGACCAGGATTAGTTTTTAGATATCTTAATAAGTGATGAGTTGCACTAAGGTGAGCATTTGTGGGATTTGCTACAAACTGACTAAGCTTGTGTACAGCAAAACTGATATCTGGCCTTGTGATTGTAAGATAGATTAATCTTCCTATTAATCTCCTATAAGGAGAAGGATTTGAAAGCAAATCTTTATCATTAGTGTGAAGAGGTAGTTTGGGATCCATAGGAAGATTAACTGGTTTACTGGCTAAGTAACCAGTATCTTGTAAGATCTGTAGGGTGTATTGTCTTTGGGATAGTATCAAACCAGTAGAAGAATATGCTAGTTCTATCCCTAGAAAAAATTTTAATTTTCCCAGATCTCTCAATTTAAAACAAGTGCTGAGTTTAGATTTAATATCAGAAATTAGACTAGTGTTAGGACCAGCCAATATGATATCATCTACATAGACTAAAAGTGCAACAAAATTATTGTTTGAACCATAAGTAAATAAAGAGTAGTCAGACCTGGATTGAGTGAAACCAATAGACTGTAATACCTCTGTAAGTCTGTGATTCCATTGCCTGCTGGCTTGTTTCAAGCCATAAATGGACCTATTAAGTTTACAAACCAAAGTACCTGATGATTGAGAAGATGTGGATGTGGGAATGTACCCCTTTGGCAGAGACATAAAAACTTTCTCATCCAAATACCCATTTAGGAAAGCATTAGTTATGTCTAGTTGATGTAAGTCCCACTTCTTTGCTACAGAAATAGCCAACAGAATTCTAACTGTGACCAATTTTGCCACTGGTGAAAAAGTGTAGGTATAATCTACCCCCTCTTGTTGAGAAAAACCTTGAGCCACTAATCTGGCCTTGTATCTTTCAATTGAACCATCTGCATGTCTTTTTATTTTGAAAATCCACTTGCATCCAATGGGATGTTTATTAGGAGGGAGTTGTTGAACAGTCCAAGTATTGTTGTGTTCCATAGCTGATAGTTCTTCTTTAATAGCTTGAACCCATTGAGGATTGAGAATTGCCTGTTTATAAGAATGTGGTCCTGTGACAGTGGATATATTGCCAAGAAAGCTTTATGCTGAGTGGATATATGTGAATAATCCAAAACAGTGGAGATAGGATATTTTGTGGTAGTTGTTTGAGATAGTCCACAATGATAGTCTTGTAGATAAGTAGGAGGCTTATGTGGTCTAGAGGATTTTCTGTGAACTGTAATGTCTGGTGTGGCTGTTGTTACAGAAGAAGAATCTTCTGAGGTTAAGGAGGGTGGAAAGGTGGGGTTAGTATCAGGGGTGGGGTCATGGATAAGAGATTCATCAATGGTAGGGCCAAAAGGATCATAATGAGAAATATTAGGAGTTTCAAGAGTTGCAGTAGAGTCAGAAGCATTTAAAAACAATTTTGAAACAATTGGATCATGAAAAGGAAAACATAGTTCATGAAATATTACATTCCTTGAAATAAAAATGTCTTTAGTATTAAGATCAAGCACTTTGTAACCTTTCATACCAGGGGGATAACCCAAAAATACACACTTTGTAGCTCTAGGCTCAAACTTTGTTCTGTGGTCTTTTAGAGTAGAAGCAAAAGAAAGACAACCAAACACTCTAAGAAATGAATAATCAACTGGTTTATTATAAAGCTTAGTGTAGGGTGATGTGTTATTAAGGACAGGAGTTGGTAATCTATTCATAAGGTAAACAGCAGTAAGGACACAGTGATTCCAATATTGTATTGGTAGTTTAGACTGAAATAATAGTGATCTAGATATATTCAAAATATGTTGGTGTTTTCTTTCCACAACAGAGTTCTGTTGTGGTGTTTCTACACATGAATACTGATGTAAGATTCCTAATTGAGAAAATAATTTTGAAAAACTGAGTTCTTTAGCATTATCACTTCTAAAATGTTTAATGGTTGTTTGAAATTGATTATTTATCATAGAAATAAATCTAGGAATGATTTCATGAACATCTGATTTATGTTTAAGTAGAAAAACCCATGTAAACCTGCTGTAATCATCCACTAAAGTCAAAAAGAATCTAAAGCCATTATGGGATACAACCTTATAAGGTCCCCAAATATCACATTGAATAAGATGAAATGCCTGATCTGAAATATTATTATGAGATAAGAAAGGTAAACACTTCTGTTTTGCCATAGGACAAATGTCACAAGGATTTTTATTAATATCAGAGGATAAGGAAGAAATATCTAAAACAGATTTTAAATGTGCTAATCTATCTAGAGAAGGATGGCCAAGTCTATGATGCCAAGTGTCTACAGTTATTTTATTACAAAAAGATGAAACTTGGGCAGTAGATGGAGCATGAGATAGGATGTATAAGCCATGCATGTAATCACCCTTGCCAATCATCTTCAGAGTTTTGAGATCCTGAATAATGAAATGGTTAGGCATAAATTTGATGGTAAATTGAAGTGAATTAATTAATGCACCAACTGAAAGGAGATTAAATTGAAAAAGTGGGACATAAAGGACCTCATGAAGTAGAATATTATTGTTAATCATGACAGAACCTTTAAAATAAACAGGTATTGTTAGATTATTGGGCAATGTGATGCATGTATTTTGGATATGAACAATAGAAGTGAAATATTTGAGATTGTTGCAAATATGGTTGGATGCTCCTGAGTCAACAATCCAATTATGTTTGATGTGTGATGTGAAAATAGGAAAAGTAGAAGAACAGATACCTGTATATGCATTTACTGGAAAATTTGATGAATTCTGATTTTGTGCAGGTGTGGCAGACAAACCAGTGAGCTGTGTTGAAAATAAGCTGGATAACTGTGTGTATTGTTCTGGAGACAAGGTATGTATAAAGTTCTCTAGACTAGATTTATTTGTAGATGGTGCTGTATTGTTAGATGCAAAATTGTTGACTGTTGATTGTTGTGGAGTCTGTGTAGGCCTGGGGTTGGGTGGTCTATATCCTGGAGGGAATCCATGGATTTTAAAACAAGTATGGATAGTGTGTCCTGGCCTTTGGCAATGTGTGCAATAAGGTCTGTCAGTTTTTCTGAGATTTGAGTTGAAAGGTGGCCTGTAAGATGGATTGGTAGTGGTTGGTGGTGGTGGTCTTGGTGGATTAAAATTTCTGGGTGTAGAGTAGGTATTAGTGTAAGGTCTGGGTGCAGGAGTGGATGAACCAAATCTAGTGGAGAATGCCATGGTGTTAAGGGGATCTTGAGGTTTGTGATGATATTGTAAAGATTTTTGTTTTTCTTCCTGTGTGACTAGTGCATAGGCTTTAGGGACAGTGGGTAAAGGATCCATGAGTAGAATTTGACTACGAGTGTGTGATAGATCATCTTGTAACCCCATCAAAAAGGTTAGAAGATATTCATTTTCAAAATACTGCTCCAGTTTTCCACAAGTGCATTTTGGTCTAGAATTAATGAGTTCATCCCAGATTACCTTGAGTCTTGAGAAGTATGCATTGACAGAGAGATTTTCTTGTTGCAAGGTTATGAGTTCTCTCCTTAATTCAAACATTCTTGGTCCATTAGATTGTTGAAATCTGTGTTGTAGTTCATTCCAAATTTCCATTGCAGAAGTATGATATAGAATGGTGTTGGAAATTGATTTTGTGAGAGAATTAAGTAACCATGTTACCACTATGGTGTTATTACGATCCCAGTAATTAGCCAAGACTGCATCAGTAGAGGGTCTAGGTATGGAACCATCGATGAAACCAAGTTTATTTTTGACAGTCAATGAAAGAGTCATGGAAATACTCCATGATTGATAGTTATCTTCTCCTAATTTTTCTGAAACTAATACTAATCCAGGGCCATCTGCTGGATGTAGGTAATATGGGCTGGAAGGGTCCTCAATTTGGAGACGAGGACGAGAGGAAGAGGTTGAAATAGTAGCAGAAGTATTGGGATCAGTTGTGGAGGCCATAGATGAATCAGAATATTGGATCAAGAAAGAGGAAGGAGGACCAAAGAATTTCAAGAAGAATAGGATCTTGATTGAAAAGAAAAGAGAATCTTGATGGAATGTAAAGGAGACGTAGTATAATACAGAAGTTTGAAAGAGAATCAAAAGAATTCTGGAACAGAGAGTAATGGATGAATACCTGAAACAACACAAGAAACTGATCTGTATTGTGATGGATGTGGATGCAAAACTGAATTCTTGTATGAACTGTAAATGAAATCTGATTGTGATTGATGCGGAAAGCGTAGTGGAATTTCACCCTTTTGTAACTGATACCATATTAACATATAATCTAACCATGATAGAGAAGATGATCATGAATAAAGATTGAGAGAAATATGAAATACGAATTTATTTATTAATCTGGAAAAATACAATTGAATTACAGAAAGCAAAAACACCCTTCATATATATACACATATGTCAAGGGTAAAAAGGTAAAAGACTATTAACTAATTAACTGCCATCAGTTTAACTAACCAAACTAATATAAAGCGTACAACTAAAATAATAATACGCCTTTACTATATCAGCCCTAATTTTATAACGTAAACTAAATTTCCCCAATTCCAATTTGAACGTCTTCTTCTTCATTCTGCTCTTGTTCTGAATTCACCAAGCTTGAGATAAGCTTTTGATCTTTTCCTGTTAATATCTTTTATTTTTCTCAGTTTTAATTTTTAAAAGTTCGTCACTGAAATTTAAATTGGCTAGACAATTTTTTCTATCGTTTTTTGAAATAATGGTTAGATGATTATCTTCATGTTGTAATTAAAGTTTGCTAGTTAAGGCGTATTTAATTTGGTCTCCAAATTATAATTTCGGACTCGCCTTAAAGGTTATGTAATTTAATCCTAGTAAAATATATGTAATCAGAAGTAGGACTGATAACGAGTCAGATTTTGATTAAATTAGGTTCAATATATCTAGATTTGCCTTTATTTATGTCGAATTGGATTCAAAACATACTAGATGGGATCTAAATTTTTTGGATTTATCTAATCTTGTCTATATTCATGTTGTTAGATATATTAACTAAGATCACCTAGTTATTGACTCTTCATTTGGGCTAAAGATCTATTTCACCTTTTAACTAGTTTTTATAGTTAATTATCAACCACTATATTCAAGGAGAAAAACCAAAGATATCTTAATTAAATTTTGCTCTATCTAAAAATTTGCTCCTAACAAAAAGGCTCGATGACTACATTGTTATACTCTTAATTACTCTATTTTATCAACGTTGTTGTCATCAAAAGACACTCTATGCCTCTTGGCCTTATAAGGACGGCACAATGTGCAACTAGATATGTAATATTATCTAGATCTTTAATGGCCTATAAAAGCTTCCTAAATATCATTGATTTGCACCATAAAACCATTTATTTTCAAGTAATCTCTCTACAAAAATTATAAAAAGAAAACACCCAATTCAAATGGCATCCTATTTTCTTCTATATTTAGGACTCCTAATTGCGACTAGTTCATTTGCTTCAGCATCTGACCCAAGTCCCCTTCAAGATTTTTGCGTTGCTAATCAAAACGGCCCTGGTATGGTAATTTGTATTAATTTTGCTCGAGTATCTAATTTATTAGGGTATAAATGAGACGGATCAAGTCATTTAAACGGTGGATCCAATTATTTAAGATATTTGTGTTTGAATTTGAATTAATTTTTAAGCTAAACGAGTTTAAACAAATTTTAATCGAGTCAAATATAGATACCGAACTTATCATTTCGTTGTATAACAGACTAAATCGAGGCCCTATCGAATTTTAAAATTAATCAACAGATAAATATTTTCCACACTTAGATTAATAATTATCAAGTTGAGCTCGAGCTTATGGGTGACATTCAGTATGAGTTGTGACTGATCAATGGTTAGTCTGGCCCAATCTAATTAAACCCACTCTTTTTCCTTTCAACTTTTTGTAGTCGGATTGGATTGAATTAAAATAATATGGTTCAAAAGTGAGTATTTTGCCCGTCAGCAGTACTGGATCAAGTAATAAAAAACATTTCATTTTCAATTTATGGAAGTTGTTAATCATATTCTATATTTTAATTAGGTTTATCAAATCATAAAATGAATTAAATATATTTTGAGCTCATGCAACTATATTTTCCGTTTATTTACATTTCTTTAAAAAAAAACAAATTCTATGTTTAAATTGTTAAACTAACTAATTTTGTTTGAATATTCGGTATGTTTCTAATATATTTCTGTTTGTTTGCATAATTAACTATCTTCTTGTGCAATCAATAACATCAGTGAATGGCCCAGCTTCATCATTATTCTCTTTCTTACACGCTTCAGTCCTACTAAACGGCGTCGCATGCAAAAGCCCTAAACTCGTACAACCCAACGACTTCTTCTTCAGTGGACTCCAATTACCCGGCAACACTTCAAATCCAGTCGGATCGAAAGTAACTCCAGTAACAGTCACCCAAATTCCAGGACTCAACACACTCGGAGTCTCAATTGCCCGAATCGATTTCGCTCCTTTAGGGGTCAACCCACCTCACACTCACCCTCGAGCAACTGAAATTCTTACAGTTCTAGAAGGTTCACTTGAAGTTGGATTTGTTACATCAAACCCTGGAAACAATCTCATCACAAAAGTACTTGAAGAGGGTGATGTTTTTGTGTTTCCAGAGGGTCTTGTTCACTTTCAGAGAAATATTAATGGAAATGTTAGTGCTGTTGCAATTGCGGGGCTTAGTAGCCAAAATCCGGGTGTTATTACTATTGGGAATGCTGTTTTTGGATCGAATCCGGTTATTGCTGATGATCTTTTGGCTAAGTCATTTCAAGTGGATGATATGATTGTTGATATGATACAAGCCAAATTCTAAGATGGGATTCTTTCATTTAAGAGATATCATATGCGTGATGTCAAATTGTTGTTGAATTTCTTTCATTTTTTCTGTTATTTCTATTAATTAATTGTTCTTATTGTTAAGTTGGAGTCGAAATGTCTATTGATTTGTTAATAAAAGCTTCAAACCGCGAAAAATGGATTTTTTTGACTGAAATTTTTTAAAATAATTTTTTCTTCTATGTTTTTGTTTTATCTCCACCCCGGCTAAGTTGGCTTCTTATTAGAATTTATATATTTTTTTGTAGAACTTCCTAGGTTTAAACAATTTCGTGGCTAGTCCCCTCGAAAAAGATTTTATATGAAGTTTTCAAAATTTTATATCCGTTAGTTCGATGTCAGTGTTTGTTGACTTAATTTTTTGTGAATATTCGATTTTGCAAACCTCAAGAAAGATCTCTGTAATTATGATTTTCCGAAAAAAATGAACGGAGGAGTTCAAACCTCGTGGAGATTCATGTAATTAACCCTGATTTTTAAAAGTTAACTATTGATTCAAAGTAGAAAAAAATAGTATTTTTTTTAGATGAAAGGAAAATAAATAGTCTTGTGTGATCAAAATTAAGTGTCAAATAAAAATTAACATGTGAAATCATTGGACCGCATAAAAAAGTGTAATAACAGAAACTTGCTAGTGGAATCGAAACAGTAGTTATACATATCAAATGGTTCTTTATCAAAATCGCCTTGCAGGGGAAAAGCGGAAACGCTAGTTTTCAATTATAACGATTTATAAAGTAAAAGCGGTGAGAGAGAGCTGATCCTCTACATTATCATTATCTCCAATTCTGTCCACTTTGATGTTAATACGATTAGTCGCATAAAGAAGTGGAATTTGACTGGTTAAAACTCACCGCATAATCATATATATAAGGCGGTGTGCGGTGGCAGAAGACGGGGAAGCAGGACAGGACTCATCCTCACCGATTAGTGTCTCTTCAACACGTGTATATTTAATGGTGTGTAATGTTCCTATGCTATAACGTGGGGATTATTCAAATTTCAGCTCGGACAACAACCACTCTCAAACGCGACACTACACTACACTGTGTGATAATTATGGATGGCTCTGCTTTTGTAAAATTTAAGGTACGCGTTTTTTACTTCCTCCTCGTCTATCTAGTGTTTGCAGCTTCATCCCGTGTATCTAACATAATGTATTGAAAATGATATTAATTATGTCCCTACATATATTTAAAAGGTATAACATATTACTCCCACGAGTAGAAAGGATGATATTTTGATTGTTCATAGGTTCTTTGTTCAATGAGAGGGATCTTTGATACGAACTGTTGGTTAAATCTGTATAATTTCTTGTTAATGGAAGATGCCCATTTCAAATTGTTTGAAAAAGATAATGAAACTAACTTGCAAAATCTCTCAATATTTGTCTTTGCTAGAGGTTACGTTACAAGTTTTTGCTGACTAACTCATAATTTCAATAAACATCTTAACAAGGATCTGAGATTTGATTTAACCACCCATGATAACTCTATAGTAGACGCATCTCAAAAAATTTGTAGAACATTCGATTTAGTCGGTCTTCTAGACTTTAAGAATTTTCTCAATTCCACCTTAATTTAACGTGTCCAAAAGATATTTTAACAATAAATCAGACATTTTTTTACACTATACCAAATATGGGGCTGTCACCTATGTTTCGTTTCATGCGTTTATTGTGTCCTGTCGTAAAAAAAATCACATATCTTACCTGAGAACAAAATCTCACTTGTAGAGGGGCAGAACAGGCTCGAAACAAGACACGGACATCAAAAAAATAAAGGTACCCTTTCTCCTTTGTTTCTTATAATCCTAATACATACAGTTCCGTTTTGATCTTGTTAAACGAGATTTGTTTTGTCACCATGGTTATCTGTCTGAAGAGTGATCTCTCTTTTGCATGTAATAGAGGAGCGAAACTCCAGATGATATTGCCTCTGCATTTCTCAAGGTTTGATATTGCAACGTAATACGTAGACTTTTTTATTTTCTTTAATTTCTATCTGGATGATATTAGGAAAAAGGGGGCAACAAAGATTACAATTCTGAAAATGACTATGAAACGAGCGAGGATGATTCACATAATGGAGATGACGATAAGGCCCCTGAAGATGCCCATGAAAAGGAAGAAGAAGGTAGCCGGCGGAGGGAGAGGAGGCGGCACGTCTCTCATGGTTATCATTTAGTTGAAGGAAAAATGAATCATGGAATGGAAGACTATTTATTAACAAAACATAAGAATATCGATGGGCGAGACGTTGGCTTGTATGCAATTTTTGATGGCCATTCTGGTCGTGAAGTGGCAGAATACTTACAAAGCCACTTATTTGAGAATATACTCAATGAGGTATCAGTAGATATCAAGCAACTTAGATACCACATTCATATTTAAATTGTTTTGTAGTAATTATACTAAGATTCTTTTTCTATGAATAGCCTGATTTTTGGACAGACCCGAAAAAGGCTGTGAAGAGGGCATATAAAGTTACAGATAATGATATTCTTGAAAATATGGTTGGTTCTAGAGGAGGCTCAACAGCAGTATCAGCGATACTAATCAATGTTGAGAAGCTAGTGGTGGCCAATGTAGGATACTCGCGTGCAGTTTTATGTAAGAACGGCACAGCAAAACAGGTAACTGTGGACCATGATCCTTTGAAAGAAAAAGAACTTGTTGAGAGCAAAGGAGGTTTTGTATCTAAAAAGCCAGGTATTGTAGGAGCTATATATCTCTGTCTTATTGGGCATGAGCCTAAGTTTTAAGAATAGGATGTGATAATTTGGGTAATGAAGAACAACGTTCCATTAATTATTAATATAGGGAATGTTCCACGAGTTGATGGGCAGCTGAATATGACAAGGGCTTTGGGAGATGAGAGGCTAAAGAAACACATTACATCAGAACCAGATGTTGTGATCAAGAAGATTGATGAAGATATAGAATTCATGATCTTAGCAAGTGATGGCCTGTGGAAGGTATACACGATTCCGGGAGAACATGCATATATAGTCCCAATATCACTACACATTTAGTCCCCCGTTCTGAAAGACAGCACTTTTAAGGATGGACTGAAAAATTGTTGAATATATATATGACAACTCATATAATTTGTAGGTAATGACGAACCAAGAAGCAGTGGATTGTATCCGAGGATTAAAGGATGGTCGGGAAGCTGCAGAAGAGCTTGTTAAGGAAGCTCTCTTAAGGGAAAGTAAAGACGACATTTGTTGTGTTGTTGTGGTATTCCACGACCACTAGTATTAGGCTAGCTAGCCTACATATTAGAACTAGGCTGTCCGAGCAGTATTATGTCATGTTAATTATGTGTAATACAGTTTACTATAGGATCTTATAATAGGTATAGTATATCTTAGTTTTTGATCAAACAGTACATGTCCGAGTTTTTTTTACAAGTGTGTTGCTGAAAATACTTTCTTCTCAACTTTTGAGCTTCAGAAATCAGGGTTATTTGAGGAATCAATTAATATAGTTTTCTTTGTTTTTTCTCTAAATAATTTGTTTTATATATGAGTAGATTTGCTAAGAATTGTTACCGACTGTACAAATTACAATCAATGAAATCATATGATGGAAATTGAATATATGAATGAATATGTGATGGCCGGTAAGGTTTTCTTTCCTTAGTAGTAAAACCAGTTGCTCTTCCTCGTAACCGCATGACTTCTGCTTCTTGGAAACATAACAGGAACATCTTCTTCAAATTCGCACGGCTCCTCTTCATCAATGGTCCCTAACGCCACACTGTAACTCCTGTCAACGGCTCTACATTCTCCACCTCTCTGCTTCAGTTTAACCTTACCCAATTCCATGTCACTCCAGTTGTACTTCTTGCAGAATGATTTGTACAGTTCTTCTTCGATATTTGCATTATAGTCCAGTTTTAGAGGACCGTAATTCATTGGCAGGTGGTGGGATGCATGGGCTACTGGGCAAGCCACTACGTTGGCATTGGCGACTTTGCAGTCGAAATTAAGCATGCTGTCTACGTAAAAATCTCTGGCCTTGCGTAGAAATCTTTTGGTTGTGTAAATGCAGTGCCTCATTTTGCTCTGTTTGTTCTCTGTGATCCTCATTGGATGGCTTGCTTGCTATATATCTTAAGAGTTTTCTTTTTCTTGTTTTATGATTGCTATATATCTTAGAAAGGGTTTTACTTTTGTTTGTTATATATATAGTGTTGGATTAGGGAATTACTGGGTTGAAGTTTTAGTCAAGTAAGAGTATTATTTTGCAAGGCCAAACAAATAGGGGGATAAATTGCAGTTGGACGCTTGGGTTGTCTGTTTCCACATATTTCACTTGTACATGAAGATTGTTTGCAGTCAAATATTAAAATTAGAATTATGATCTCAGTAAATAAATTCAATTTTCTTTTGAACCATATATGTTAAAATTGTTGATCAGAATATATGTGAAAGCTTTTGGATCACATATTGAATTATCTGGTGTTTTTTTGTTCTTTTCCTAATCAATAACTTTGATGTTGGTCATAGTCATACTAAATATGTATGTTAGATCTTGGGGTGAAATTGGTCTCAAAATAAAATTGAACCGTACTTCTATCTAGCTAATCTAAAAATATGAAGCTAATAAATAAAAATATTACAAGTATGTACTTTCTTTGTCTTATTGCTCATTTTCTTATAATAATTTGTTCAACTAAAGTTAATGTCTGCTTTTGAAAAATTCGTCAATGCTTAATTGATACTTTCATGATTTGGTCCTCCCATTTCACTTAAAGGTCGAAGAATTCTTTTCATTTTCTAATGACCTATATATTTTAGCATAAATAAATTGTGCACCACTACATAAAAAAAGAGCACTATTACTAATTACTACTAGTATTACAGTAGGTTTCGCCTTTATCTTAAACAATTAATCAGGGCCGGCCTTAGACTTTTCAGGGTCCTAGGCGAAAACTAAAACCGGGGCCCTATATTGTAAAAATGTTGTTTCATGTAAAATTATTTGTCTTGCTTTCGTAAATGCAAAAATACTGTTAAAACTCCATATTCTAGTTTTTCTAATTTTTTTCTTTCTATAAATAAAATGATCAATTCAATTACTATTTTTGTGACATAGTTGATTGTAAATAAGTTTTTATCAGTTTAAGTTTTGAAAACTTCTTTCAACGGGAACAACCGTTATAAGTATAGTAAATATTATTCAACATCAAATATATGTATTTGGAATCGGATATGTTTATATGAAACTTGTATGTCTAATATTAATTTATGTTTTAAGAATTTTTAAAATTAATACAATGTTCTTATAAAGTTGTTTCATTTTAAAGACTTTAAAGTTGTAACATCTACTAAAATTTCAAAAATATTTGTGTAATTCTTAAATTATTTAAAATTAATTTAATAGAAGAAAGACAACAATATTCAAAATTAATTGAATATCAAATACAAATTTTTTTTTTATCACTTCATGGTAGGATGAGAGAAAAATAACTTAATAAAATCTAAAAATCCAAAATCTGATTATAGGAAAAAGAAACTGATAAGAAGAGTGGAGATATAAATTTGATTTCGTGGATAAGAAGAAAAGAAAATAGAGGTCACGACTTTTAGAATTCTTAAATCAATTTTTTATTTTTATTTTTATTTTATTTTATATTAAAAATTCTTAAATCTAAATCCATCCATGTAAGTATGTAAAAAGTTGACCAAGTTTGCTTTCAAGTTTCATCCAACTAAAATTAGAAATGTAAATACAACAATTTTGTCAAAATTTTCACTGAGTGGCCGATGATATCATTAGTTATTTTTTGTTCTTTATATTATAAAGGTCAGTTGATGACATAAAATGGATTGTGTGCGTGAGGGCCCGTGAAGAAAAAAAACAAAAGTTTGGACATTAATTTAAACGGGCTCTTTATTTTTTCTTTTATCGAACACATATTATTTATAATTGATCGGGGCCCCAAATGTTTGGGGCGTTAGGCCTTTGCCTAACTTGCCTATAGGCAAGGCCGGCCCTGCAATTACTTATAAAAGAAAGATCATATTTGAAGGGAGATGTAAAATTAAACAATGGCAACTCACATTTACATGGTTTCAGTTTTTCTGATTTTTGCCTCCTGTAACTGTTCATTCCCAAATGCTTATTCCACAGAAGAAGAATCCAAGTGTGACTCATGTAACCAAACAATAATCAGCCGTGGAGACTTTTCGGAAGAATTTATCTTCGGTGCCGCTTCATCCTCTTATCAGGTTGAATTCAGTGTATTTATTTGCAAAAATAACCCAATTGAAACATATATATCATGCTATATAGTATTTTCTATCTTAATATCAGTATGAAGGTGCATTCAATGAAACCGGGAAAGGCCAGGGCATGTGGGATAATTTTACGCATTCTTATCCAGGTAACTTTTATCCCATTCGATCTTCCCCTGTTTTGTGAATTCGTGATCTCTTCAAATAAATTGCTATTTTTTCAATCTCTCAGCTAAAATATCGGATCATAGTAGTGGAGACATAGCAATCGATTCTTATCATCGTTATAAGGTAAAGTTAATGCCTCACTTTCCTAATGTTTTGCACCGTTGATCATAGAGTACCTTTCTTTTTATTCAATTTGGGATCAAAAGTGCAAAAAATGGATAAGAATCGGGTGCAAAATATAAAATTTTAAAATACGAGACTTAAAGTTCTATAAATTCGATTATGTGCGACTTAGATATGCAAGTTTGTCCAATTCTAAGTTGTTAGCTTCATTTTTACAACTCAAAACTATACTTGCAAGTAGGAAGATGTGAAGATTGCAAGGGATTTAAAGCTCGACGCCTACAGGATTTCAATATCATGGCCCAGGATATTACCGGGTATAAACTTAGCTTCGAAATTTGCTTCCCTAAGATTATTATTTTATTCATGGATCAAAATTTTCATAAGTTAAGATTAGGTTCTATTAAAAAATTCTATAATTTACCTAATTTGTTAAATGTTTCCGATTAATTTACAAAAAAATATCGATTCCAATATTTAATTGACGAGAAAATACCAAAAAATCGAAATTTTGATCCACTAGTTCATTATATATTCTTATAAATTATATGTAAAATCCTCATTCAATGCAGGTGGAACGTTTAAGACAGGCGTTAATCAACACGGGATTGACTATTACAACAATCTCATCGATGAGCTCCTAGCTAATGGTTATGTCCTAATCCTAATCCTAATCCTAATCTTGAACCCATAAAATGTTTAATCAGTCGGTTTTATGGGTTAAAATAGGTTTGTCAATGGGTGGGTTTACTTAAAACATATATCGAATAAGACTCTACCCGCTCAAAATCCGTTTAAACGCATTAGTTTAAAATACAATCTAATGTGCATTCAACCGATGGATAACATCAATAATTTTGGAAGACAAATAACCAGAGCGAAATTATAAATACCAATACAAGTGAAAAACTTATGGATTGTTTTTAAACTCGTGTATTGAAATTGAGAAGGAAAAATTATTCGTTTCCTCTCGGTTAAAAAGCAAACATAGAAAAATACCAAAAATATCATAAAACGTGTTTTATAAGTGTAAGTGCTTGGATAAGTATGAAACATGCTTGCCAAAAATAGAAAATTCTCCATTTTCCCATTTCAATGGATAATTTTTGCAGGCATTGAGCCTTTTGTGACAATTCTCCACTTTGATGTTCCTCAAGCTCTAGAAGATTCATATGGCGGATTTCTAAGTTCTCGAATCGTGTAAGTCAATATATATAATTGCCTGATTTAATTATAGGCTCCCCGTGAAATTGATCCAATTTTTATATAGTCTTAAACAATTGATTCTTTTTACCATCAGGGATGATTTTGTAGACTTTGCAAAACTTCTTTTTCACCAATTCGGTGACAGGGTAAAGTATTGGATCACCATAAACGAGCCATGGACTTTCAGCATATACGGTTATGAATTCGGTTGGTTTGCACCGGGCCGGTGTTCAAATTCACATGACTGTACAGCTGGCAATTCGGCCACAGAGTCATATATCGTGATGCACAATCAACTTCTTGCCCATACTGCAGTTGTAAATTTGTACAGAAATAAATATCAGGTATAGAATTATTTTTAAATTCAAATCGTACAACATGTTTTAGTTTCAGTCAAAATCAAAATTAATAAATAAAAAAAAACTGTGCATTCAGGCATTGCAAGAGGGGAGAATTGGAATATCTCTTGCTTCGTATTGGTTTGAGCCTTACGACGAAACAAATTTGAATCGACAGGCAAAAGATCGAGCCCTTGATTTTATGATAGGGTGGTGAGTATGAAATCCTCGTGTTAAGTTTATTGCACCAAATTCTCACTTGTTATTTATCCTAGTCTTTTTAATTTTTCCCTAGGATTATGGAACCATTAACCGTTGGTAAATATCCAGAAAGTATGAGAGTTGTTGTTGGACATCGATTACCTCAATTCACACAAGAGCAGATGAACAAGATGAAAGGGTCCTTTGATTTTATAGGAATCAACTATTATGGTGCTATTTACGCGTTTAATAAAGTTAATTTTTCGAGCTTTAGCTTCCCCATGGATTCTAAAGTTGATGTTACAGGTAACTAAGACCAACTCTATATATATTCTTGCAAAATCTTGATTATTTGATTAGGACTAATTGGTCAATTCTAGCTATAGCTAATTTAGATATATATATTTTCTTCAAATTTGAGGATGTTTTAATTCTTTTATTTTAAAAAATTGAACATAATTTATTTGTATATATCATATTTATCTACTCATTCAATTGATTAATCATATTTAATTTATCTCATGCATTGTTTTATTGTAGGAGAGCGGAATGGAAAGCCAATTGGTAAACAAGGAAGAAATTCAAGCCGGATTTATATATATCCAAAAGGGCTTCGGGAAATCGTGAAATACATTAAACAAAAATACAATGATCCTTTGATTTACATAACTGAAAATGGTAATTAAGCCCCAAATTTTACAATTTTGTTATTTGAGAAACTTGAAAAATTACTATTTAATTAATTTCAGGGCTTGATGAGGACACAAACGCTACTTTAGAAGTTGCTGATGGAATAAAAGATGAGATGAGGAAAGACTACATCCGTGACCATCTATGTTGTCTGCGTGAATCGATCAAGTGAGTTAGTTGTCTTGTTATAGAAATAGAACTCGATCGTCCATGATTGAATTAATTAATTAATTATAATGTGGGTGCCGTGCAGGAAAGATGGCGTGAATGTGAAGGGATATTTCGTGTGGTCATTGATGGACAATTTTGAGTGGGCTTCTGGGTTTTCAGTTCGTTTTGGGCTCAATTATGTGGACTTCAAAGATAACTCTTTGAAGCGATACCCTAAAGAATCTGCTCTCTGGTTCAAAACATTTCTGAGAAATCCAAAGCATCGCTCACGTGTTGTATCAATGAGATAATAGCATATATATATATATATATATATTTTCCGATCAGATCAGATTAGATATAGTTCCCTTTCATACATTTATTATTGTACATGTGTGTCATACCCATATATGCTGGCTGGCTGGCTGGCTAATATAATGCTGCATGTTCCTTACTTCCCCGGCCTTAGCATGTGCTACTCCCCTGTCTTGACAAATATATGTACCATCCATTAATTTTATTTCAGTAGGACCATAAATAAAAAATACACAATCTTGGCAATAAAAATACAATACCACAAAATGTCCTAAATATTTTCTTATTTGGAACAATAATATGCTATGCTATCTTTTATATTTTATATATGAGTCTCTATTTTTTTTTTTAACCTTGTATTTTGTTTACTTATCTTAAAATTCATATGTTATATATATATATATATATAGGTTATAAATAATAAACACACCATAAATAAGATAGATTTTGATGTCGAGAAAATTAAGTAGATGAAATGAAATTATTAAACAACAAGTCTGACATGCCGTGCAGTATGTAAGGCCGACCCAACTGAAGGTTTATTTGGTAATTGTACAACACTTCATAATTACTTTTTGGAGGAAAGTTAGATAATCTCTCAAAATTAGAGGTGATCAATGAAATCGCTAAATCGCTCCAATCGATCAACTCAACCCAAATCGATCATAATTTGCGGGTTGAATGTTTGATGATAAAACCGGGTCTGCAAGAATTTTTGGGTTGGGCACCACACTCATTAAACTACACAGGACCACAATAATATAGCATGAACCACTCTCGTGCAGACAAATTAAAAATATCACAAATGATCCCAAACTATATACCAAATTCACATTCCCAAAAAAAGAAATTACTAATAGCAACACAAGTAATGATAAACTTGCAATATATTAGTACTATTTTAATTTTAAGGGATAGTGAAAGGATTAAGGCTTCAACAAATTTCCATCTTCTTCCTATTGTTGTGTAGTTTTTCAATTTAGTCCCTAAATTAAGTTACCTATTTTGTCATTATATTTTTGGGCTCTGGTGGTCAACTCTGCCAGAAAAGAACGCGGGGTGCTAAATGCATGCTAAATTGTTTATGTTATGATGGTGCAAAGTGCCAATTATGTGTTTCGGGGGTGCACAGTGCCAAAAACCCGATTTTCTAGCTTATTGTAACGAAAACTTGTTAACTTTGTGTTCGGGATTGTTTTTAAATTTCGTTAAATTACGTATTCATTGAAGATCCTATTTTGTTAGTGATATTTTGCATTATTTTCATTATATTTTCTATGAAACTTTACGAAATTTATTTATAAAAGTAAAAAGTGGTAAGTAATTAGTGTATTTTCATTTAACTTATTAAATGACAAAAATACACTAAAGTTGAGAACGCAAAACTCGTCCCAACTCAATGGCCGCAAAGTGCAATCTCAAGACTTATTGAATAAGGTTTAGACTAGAGTATTAAAAAAGATCCAAACATTGTGTTGAATTTGAGCACGTACAAAATTGCACCACGAACACCCCTACTCTAAATTAGCGGGTGTTCAAAATTTCAATACTATTAAGATTTGATAATTTTAGTAGTTTTCGGCCTTTAGGATTGTTAGTTTGGTTTTAAGGTTACGAGTCTTTAAATGAGTGAATAGCAATTTAACTCCCTGTATTATTCTAAATAGGCAATTTAACTCTCTGTGATAAATAAAAGGGCAAAATACCTCCCTGTGATTTCATAAATAGGCAATTTAACTCCCTGTGATAAGAAAAAGGACAAAATGCCTCCCTGTGTTTCTATAAAAGAAGCACATTGCCTCCCTCTAAATTGCTCATTAAGGGTTTTTTGCAAGTTAACTCCCTGTGATATGTCTAATGGGCAATTTACCTCCCTGTGAAATAAAAATAGGCAATTTAGCTCCCTGTGAAATGAAATAATGAGCAATTTACCTCCTTGTGATATAAAAATAGGCAATTTACCTCCCTATGAAATGAAATAATGAGCAATTTAACTCCCTGTTATATGGATTAATGAGCAATTTAGAGGGAGGCAATGTGCTTCTTTTATAAAAACACAGAGAGGTATCTTGTCATTTTTCTTATCACATGGAGTTAAATTGCCTATTTAGAATATCACAGGGAGGTATTTTGCCCTTTTATTTATTACAGGGAGTTAAATTGCCTATTTAAAATAACACAGAGAGTTAATTTGCTATTCACTCTGCTCATTAATTCATATCACAGGGAGTTAAATTGCTCATTATTCATTTCACAGGGAGGTAAATTGCCTATTTTTATATCACAAGGAGGTTAATTGCTTATTATTTCATTTCACAGGGAGTTAAATTGCCTATTTTTATTTCACAGGGAGGTAAATTGCCCATTAGACATATCACAGGGAGTTAACCTGCAAAAAACCCGTCTTTAAATTGTACAAGTCTCAAAACAAATGAATAATTTGTCTTTGTTATTTTAGTATACAAGTGTTATTTTTGTTTTGAGAAATTTATTTCATAGATCTGACGTGGATCCGACTACTCGTAACTAGTAGTATATTACCGATTGGTGTTTCATCTCATGTTACATATAGTCCGATTTCCACCACATGTCCACAAGTGATTAATGATATTAACGGAGCCTTAACAGCTGTTTGTTACTTGCGTCTCTTTATTCCTCTGCCATGTCATTTTAGTTTTGAACTAATGATATGTAATTAATTTAAATTTTGAATCTAAATGTGACACCTGACGAATAAAAGAATCATGTAAATATATTAATTAATAATGGTGCATCTGTACATTCAAAATCTGATGGGCTGTAATTAGTTGGTGGATTTGGTTCAGCAGGAACAAATTCATATGGGAGGCTTGGGATACTTTATGTGCTTTTGCTGGGGATTTTATTACAAGATATCAACAAAACCAAACAGGACACTTGGGAGAATGAGTTCTCCACCTAATGGTTACATATATAAAAGTTCAGCTATTACATTTATATCCTTCTTGTCAAATAATTTATATGTAAGTCTCTGTAGCAAATAAAATTTCAAGTTTAAAAATATATTAAACCAGAAATAATTGTACAAATTAAAAGTTTAATGATTTAATGGGTACAATCCCTATAATTCCTCTGATTCTAATCTCCTAGCAATAATCTTGAAAAAGGTTGATTTGATTTTCTCCAAAATATTTCCAGCTTTGAATAACGTTAATCCAAGAGCAATTGTGCTTAATATTGGATTAAACGTGAAATGATTTAAATCTCCTTGATGAACGTCTCGAACCCCGTCTTGGATATTCTGGATTTTAAAGGGATTTGATCTTCGTTGGAACTTCGTGAATTTCCAATAACGTTAATTTAAGAGTTAAGTATCTTAATCTTAGATTAAACGTTGGATTTTCTTCACTTTTTGAAGAACGCCTTTGAATATTGCGAAGAACACCTTGATTTTGAAGAACGCCTTGAGAGAATTTGCTTCTTTTCTCCTTGAGCTTCTTCGTGCTTCTGAATTGTGTTTTTGAGTTGTGTTTTTCTTCTTGGAGATGACCCCTATTTATAGGTGGGATTTGAAGATCTTGTGAAATTCTCTCCATGACGTGGCGCGATTTGATTGGCTTTTAATATCTTTAATGACAAGAAATATAATTGAATATATATTTTTGCCTTGAACATGATAATCTATGCATATATTGCATTGTGACGAAGATTCCAAGAAAATCTTGCCTTGTATAAAATTTTCCTACACACAACTGCCTTATTTGTGGAGATTTAATGTAATTTGCAATATATCTCAAATTTGACAATATCAATTTTGGCAATAAAATTTACTCTTCTACAAATGCCCCCTCGAGACTTGTTTACGAAATGCATTTGCTTTGAGTAGATAAGTCTCGAATTTTTTTTTTCACGCCTTTGCAAAATTTGAAGCCAACAATTTTTTTTTAAGAAATTTGACTGGGCTCAAAATTGTTTCAAGCTGCCTACGTATCCCAAAACGGGAATCAAGTCATAACGTAGTTCAAAACATCAAATTTGATTTGATGGATGTTCTTCACATTTATACTCATGTGAACGAAGAGTAACATACATTTTAGGCTCGTGTGTTAAGGAGCATTTTGAATTTGAGATTTGGTAGACCCTTTTGACTCGTGTCCAGGAGAAGTTGACTTAAAATTTGTAGACATTTTCGTCTCGTCTACTGGAGGCATTCATTTGAAATTTCCAGACATTTTTTTTTCTCTTGTTTGGGAAAACTCGTTTGGGAGAACTTGATTTGAGTTTTGTAGACTTTTTTTTGTCTCGTCTACTGGAGGTTGATTTGAAATTTGCAGACATTTTCTTCTCGTGTATGGGAGATTTGATTTGAGTTTTGTAGACTTTTTCGTCTCGTCTACTGGAGGCTTTGATTTGAAATTCGTAAACAGTTTATACTCATATTAGGGAGTGATGAATTTGATTTGTAAACAGTTTATCCTCGTGTTAAGGAGTGATAGATTTGATTTGTAAACAGTTTATCCTCGTGTTAAGGAGTAATGAATTTAACTTGTAAACAGTTTTTACTCGTGTTAAGGAGATTTCACTTGAACTTTTGAGATTCCGTAAACAGTTTTGACTCGTATCAAGGAGTTATATTGCCAATTTAAGCTCTTATCAAGGAGCAATATATAAAGATCTTATTTGAAGATCTTAAATAGTTTAAGCTCATATTTAGGAGCATTGAAGAGATCTTAATTTGAAGATCCCAGATAGTTTTAGCTCGTATCTAGGAGCGTTGAAGATATCTAACTTTAAAAGATCCAAGATAGTTTTATCTCGTATCTAGGAGCGTTGAAGAGATCTAACTTTGAAAATCCTAAATAGTTTTAGCTCGTATCTAGGAGTGTTGCTATATATTCAGATTGATTCTTCGTTTGGAGCTTCATCAAAAGATTTGCCCCCTTCTTTGTCAGTGGAATCGTCTTGAACTTTGTTAGGAGAATGCACATGCGGCTCATCAATTTGACTTCTACACATGGTCAATTCCATATTATAGGCTCTAGTGGCTAGCTCTTCAAAAGTTTTTGGTTTTATTCCTTGGAGAATGTATCGAAGACCCCAATGCATTCCTTGGATACACATCTCAATGGATGAAGCTTCAGACAGTCGATCTTTGCATTTGAGACTTAAATTTCTCCAGCGGTTTATATAGTCGATGACAGACTCCTCTTTCCATTGGCGAGTGTTAATGAGTTCGACCATTCGCACAGTTCTTCGAGTGCTATAAAAGCGATTGAGAAACTCTTGTTCCAGTTGGTCCCAACCATCAATGGAATTTGCCCCCAAGTCAGTATACCAGTCAAATGCATTGTCCTTCAATGAACATACGAATTGCTTCACAAGTTGATCTCCATGTGTTCCAGCATCATTGCACGTCTCGACGAAATGCGCCACATGTTGCTTTGGATTGCCTTTGCCATCAAATTGTTGAAACTTCGGGGGTTGATATCCAATTGGCATCTTTAAGTTGTCAATTCTTTGAGTGTAAGGTTTGGTGTATGTAAGGGAAGACTTCGAGCTCCCATGCAGTTTGCTTTTGATGGCCTCCAAAATGAACTCCTTCAGTTGGCTACCTTGGATTATACCATCATATGATACTTGAATCTCATTGGTTGAAAATTTTTCCTTTGCATTTGATTGTTGTTTTATGGGCGTCTTGCCATCATCAATATCATTGGTCATCTTTTCCATCAGGTGGTTTGCCTCGGGATGACTTCCTTTGTTCAATAGTTGTTTGGCGGATGTATCGCCTTTTTCAAGCTCCTTGAGTGGTTTTTCCTCCACGTGGATGGCCTCAGCATTGCTCCAATTGTTCAACAATTCATCGAGCTTAGCATCTCGCTGTTGGAAGTGCTTTGTGAGCTTCTCCATCGCCTTTGTTAACATGAACAGTTGTTCCTCTATGGTTGGATTGTTTGTCGTCATAATTGGGGCCACTTAATGAAGAAAAGAGATGAGAGGTAGAGATTGTCCCACTGGGCGTGCCAGAAATTTGTAGCAAATAAAATTTCAAGTTTAAAAATATATTAAACCAGAAATAATTGTACAAATTAAAAGTTTAATGATTTAATGGGTACAATCCCTATAATTCCTCTGATTCTAATCTCCTAGCAATAATCTTGAAAAAGGTTGATTTGATTTTCTCCAAAATATTTCCAGCTTTGAATAACGTTAATCCAAGAGCAATTGTGCTTAATATTGGATTAAACGTGAAATGATTTAAATCTCCTTGATGAACGTCTCGAACCCCGTCTTGGATATTCTGGATTTTAAAGGGATTTGATCTTCGTTGGAACTTCGTGAATTTCCAATAACGTTAATTTAAGAGTTAAGTATCTTAATCTTAGATTAAACGTTGGATTTTCTTCACTTTTTGAAGAACGCCTTTGAATATTGCGAAGAACACCTTGATTTTGAAGAACGCCTTGAGAGAATTTGCTTCTTTTCTCCTTGAGCTTCTTCGTGCTTCTGAATTGTGTTTTTGAGTTGTGTTTTTCTTCTTGGAGATGACCCCTATTTATAGGTGGGATTTGAAGATCTTGTGAAATTCTCTCCATGACGTGGCGCGATTTGATTGGCTTTTAATATCTTTAATGACAAGAAATATAATTGAATATATATTTTTGCCTTGAACATGATAATCTATGCATATATTGCATTGTGACGAAGATTCCAAGAAAATCTTGCCTTGTATAAAATTTTCCTACACACAACTGCCTTATTTGTGGAGATTTAATGTAATTTGCAATATATCTCAAATTTGACAATATCAATTTTGGCAATAAAATTTACTCTTCTACAGTCTCTCTTATATAAAATATGTTATACAAATCAATTTTTCGGTGAAAATACAATCACAGTTAGTTTAATACATCAACATATCCCAGATTTAAATACATTATCCATAAAAAAAATCAAGATTCACTACTCCATGGATGATCATATCCAACTACAAAGCTAAATCCCTAAAAAAAATTTAATAAAAGTCACGTGATTGCATTTTCGCCGAAAACATTTTGTATAAGAGCTAAGAAGTTAAATACAAACTCTTTGACAAAAATGATATATGTTTTACAGTTGAGGGACCATAAATGTCATTTAGCCTTTCAATTCAATTGAGAATTGAATGGTCCAACAAGCTAAAAGAAAATGATAATAATGATAATAATAACTAGCGTCCACTTGCTGTTGGCCTAATATTAATATTTGTAGTTCTGTACCCATTTGCAGCTTTAAATGCGACTTTCTTTAAAATAATTTTGGTAGATTTGAAAGTACAATCTGTTGCTGTTGCGAGTTGAAAGATTGTTGAATTCCTTATCTTTCACCAAAACCAAATGGCATGGACCAATATAATTAATAAGATATATATCCACAACTGCATGCCAAACCAGTTATAACTAATTTGATCTTAATCAATTAATTATGAAGTAAGGAAGTTTATATATAATAAGTGCATTGTCTACACTTGTTTAAAAGTATAATAATTTGTCTTAATTATTATCATGTTAATTAGTATGTGGCACTTGATTAATGAATAATATAGATATATATGTGGATCGGGAGAGATTAGTTTTGTGAAAGGGTGTGATGAGATTAAAAACTCTTAATCAAAAAAACTCAGAATTTTGGTCAACCATATCTCCTGTCCGAAACCAATTTTTATTACCTCATTCTCATTGCAGGAATTAAATCAAATTTTATATTAATAATGTAGGTATTTGCATGTTACATAAAAGTAGGCATTCGCATGTTTACATAAAAGTAGGACTGTCAAATTAATGTAAATGGAGCCCACATTGTGCTATAAATAGAAGTATAGAACCTGCCGAGAAAGGAAAGTTTGGCAGTACAGTAACAGTACTAATCGAAAATGGGAACCCAAATTTTGTTGGTGGTAGTGGTATTATTATTATGTGCAGTTGTACATCACGCTGCTGGAGGTGCACTTCTCAACCAAGAAGATTCTTCAAAGTGTTCTTGTGATGAAGAAGTAATCAACCGCAAAGGCTTCCCCAAAGGATTCGTCTTTGGCTCTGCATCAGCTGCGTACCAGGTAGTGTGTAGTGTGTAGTGTGTGTGTGTGTGTGTCTATATATAAAATTATTCATTTTTTCACATTTTTTTCCCTTTTCTTTTTGTTTTCAGATTGAAGGTGCATATAAGGCAAAAGGGAAAGGACCATCGATGTGGGATAACTTCACACACACTTACCCAGGTTCTTCGCTAGCTACATGATTAAATTTCCATCTCTTTTTAACATTAATTAGAAAAAGAAGAGAACCTATAATAAATAGTACGTGATATATATATATATATATATATATATATATATAGATCGATGTGTAAAAACAATGTACAAGACAAGGCATCGAACTGCTAAATTAATGGGTTTTAGTCCATCAACATTCTAATTAATTTGTTGCATGTGGAAACAGGGAGAAAAATAAATCCAACTAAGCAACATGTGAGAAAGAAAATAAATTGAATATATATATATAGTCGAATTCGGCATAGACTGGAATTCTCTTTTGGAACCCAGTATTAATATTTTTATACCTAAGTTGCAGATAAAATAAAGGACCAATCTAATGGAGATGTAGCAATTGATTCGTATAATCTCTACAAGGTATTTGTCACAGTAAATAAAAACTTTAATATTTGTATTCTTATTTCCTGTATGTATTATTAACTAGCTAGTTTGCATGCTTTAATTATCTATTAACACCATTGTTGTTTATTAATTTAAACAGGAAGACGTGAAGCTCTTGAAAAATATGGGCGCCGATGCCTATAAATTTTCAATCTCCTGGTCCAGGATATTGCCAGGTAAAAGAAAAAGGTTCCCTCAAATTGAAATTCTTCAATTGTCAAACAAAAAAGCTAAATCGAATATATAATAGTTTGGAATATTACATGATGTACTTGGGCACATTTGTTTCATGTTTTAGAGTCTGGAAATATGTTTATAATTGTTTTCAATATTTGATTTCTAGAGCATATATATGGATATAAAAATGCCTGATTAATGTATTTTTAATGTTGATAAAATATTGAGAATAGTACATACATATTGTGTGTTGTTGTTGCAGGTGGAACATTAAGTGAAGGCGTGAGTCAGGAAGGAATCAGTTATTACAACAGCTTGATTAACGAGCTTCTAGCCAACGGTAAAGTAAAATTCTCGTCTAAACCAATTTTAATTATTATTATGATACAATAATGAGTAAATATAGTGATTTACACTCAGATTCCCTGAGGTTTAGTCATATTATAAGGAATCCCTGATGTTTCAGAAATTACAAAGAGACCCCCTTTGGTTCAACAAATCTAACAAGGACATCCCCTACAACTAGGACTGTCAATTGAGTCGGGCCTACCCGAAGCTCGATGGCTCGGCCATATTAAATTTGACCCGAACCCGAATATTTGTGAGCCGGGCTGAGTTTGAGCCATTATACTAAAACCGATTAATTTATGAGCCGAGCTTGAGCCTTACAAGGCTCAACCCGAATAAGGCCCGAATATATTATTATCTTAAATATTACTACTATAAATTATTGGTACTATTGTTATAAGTTTACTAATTACTATAAATAATCCACCACATAAATGAATTATAACTAAAGTTTCCGCAGGCCAAAGGGAACGTAATAAACAAAAAGAAAAAATGGAAAAATAAAAATAAATGGTGAAAAAATGGGAGTCTTGGCACTTTACAATTATATTTAATGTTCTATGTTATTGATTACGAGTATAAAATTTGTATATTCTTGTGAATTAAATAAAATTGTCTATATATTGCATTTAAAGAATGCGTAGTTTTTTATTTGTTAAGTAAAATTTGCTAGAGTGAGCAAACCCGATATGAGCCCGATATAAACCCGAAGCCCGAAAAATTATATGAGCCGAGTTTGAGCTCATAGATGTGAAGCCCGATGGCATTTGAGTTTGAGCCTATAGACATGAAGCCCGGCGGTATTTGAGTTTGAGCAATTAAAGGCTCGGCTCACAGGGCCCGATTGACAGGCCTACCTACAACTTGTAAAAATATTTGCAAAAAACACCATGTAAGGGGTGTCCTTGTAATTTTTTAAACTACAGGGAGTTTGCTATAATTATGATAAACCTTAGGGGGTTTGAGTGTAAATCACCTTAGAATTATAGTAGCAAAGTAGCTAGCTATTATTTTAATTTATGAAAGATCTGATGTAAGAAAAAAAATGAATCTTACGTTTTGTTATATGCAGGTATAGAACCTTGGGTAACCTTGTTACATTTGGACCTTCCTCAACCTTTACAAGATGCATATGGCGGCTTTCTAAGTCCTAATATTGTGTAAGTAAAGTAAAACACACAATTTCATCAAACCTCAAAATTGTTTCCCTCTTCTTCTAATTGTCATTAAAAAATAAAAACAGGGCCGATTTTCAAGATTTTGCGGATATCTTGTTCCGCGAATTTGGTGACAGGGTGAAGTATTGGATCACAATAAACGAGCCATGGGGGCTAAGTTTCCTTGGTTATACAAGGGGCATCTTTGCTCCAGGGAGATGCTCTGAATGGATAGGAAACAATTGCCCCGCGGGTGATTCAGCCACCGAACCATATAATGTTACACATTATCAACTTCTTGCTCATGCTGCCACTGTCAAATTGTACAGAGATAAATATCAGGTTTTGATTCATTCATGGATGAAAATGAACAACATATATCTATGTATTAATTGTCATAATTAAATGCATGCAGGAATTGCAAAAGGGACAGATCGGGATAACGGTGAACTCATTCTGGGTTGTGCCTTACGAAGAAACAGAAGAACATATCAAGGCTAAATATCGAGTGCTTGATTTCATGTTAGGATGGTGAGTTTTTCATTAGCAAATTAAGATTTAACATATATATATATAGATTAATGTGAGTTATTTATTTATTTTTTCGATCAGGGTTATGGATCCAATAACGTTGGGTAGATATCCTGAGAGTATGACAAGACGTGTGGGAAGGCGATTGCCGAAATTCACAAAAGAGGAAGCAAAATCAATGAAAGGATCATTTGACTTCCTTGGAGTTAACTATTACAGTGCAAACTATGCAATTAATTATGCACCAAATACTACTACTCATGTACATGTGAGCTATCTTACAGATTCAGGGGCTATTTTCACAGGTTTGTTACTACTTAATTAGTAAGCAAAATGCCATCAATTAACGCATGCACTTTGTAACAAAACAAACAAATATATATCGCGCGCAGGAGAAAAGGATGGCGTACCTATTGGACCCCAAGGAAGCACTAAGAGTTGGTACTATGCTTATCCAAAGGGACTCCGACAACTTTTGCGCTACATAAAAGACAAATATAATGATCCCTTAATTTACGTCACAGAAAATGGTAACTTAGCTAGATAGAATAGAGAATAATACTTCACATATGATAATTTTTTCTGTCTGAAAACTAGCTAGCTAGCTAGCTAATCATGACTTTCTCCAGGGCTTGATGAGGACAATCGAGACGATTTACCAATGTCTGAAGCAATGAATGATTACAAGAGAAAGGACTACTTCTTTGACCACCTATGTTGTCTGCGTGAAGCAATAGAGTAATTAATTATGTTATGAATTCCTTAACCATTCATTAATTAATTATTGTTGTCATGTTTTTGGTAATTAACTTCGCTACTGGGATATGCTTGCAGGCAAGATGGTGCTAATGTGAAGGGATTTTTCGCATGGTCATTAACAGACAATTTTGAATGGATTTCGGGCTATTTGGTTCGTTTCGGAATTCATTATGTCGATTTCAGAGATAAATCTTTCAAAAGATACCCAAAATATTCCGCTACATGGTTCAGAAACATACTTGGAGGAAAGATTATTGAAGAACCTAAATCAAGAAAAACTTTTGATCACTAATTAAGATGGATGAAAATATATATCTTTAATTAGATTGTATTGTAGCTAGTAATTTATTTCCTGCTATTCTTCGTTGGTCAGCAGGGTGTTTATGGTGGCTCGTTGCAATAAATAAAATAAAGCATGCATATCATGACTTTTGATGAAAATATTCATATCGATCTATTGTTAAAAAAATAAATCTTTTGTCAATATTGTCTTTACTTGCCTAATTATTTGTAATTTTAGAAGGTTTCGATAAGCTCAGATGCATTAAAAGTAGTACCTATAGTGCTCTTCAGCAGACCTGAAATCCTGCCTGATTGCTGCATTCAAATTGATTTTGAGTTCACATTAATGAAAATTGAACTCAAGACCAGCTTTATCAGTATTATCACTAGGCTACGACATCATTGGCCCTTTGAGCTCATTAATGCCCCAAAAGATAATCGAGGGACAACGGAGGCAGTATATTGAGCAGCGCCAAGGCCGTGTAGCCAAGGCGCTTTCCGAATGCCCAGGCACGGCCCATGGAATTGCCTGGGCAGTACCCAGGCGGTTCGGAAGCTGCCTAGGACATGGACTGAGCGTCAACCGAGCAATACCCTAACAACCCGACACAGCGCACCCATTTAGGCAGGTTTAAGGTAAGGATTTTACAATTATCCCTTGCAAATATTAGTTAGATGTTATTTATGGTTTCTATTTTGCAACTTAAAAGAATATATGAATTTTGGTGAAGTAATATATATCAGTCAACAAATTATGCAGGACTAACAAACGGTTCTTTTTTCTTTTGATGCAGTAATAATAACATTGTAGAAAAAAAAATACTAGTTAGAAAATTTTGAAAGTTGAGATCTCATTGGATGCAGAAAATATTCAAAAACAACTAAATTCAAGCAAGATCCAATAAGCGGAACCCGCAATTCCACATTAATAATTCGAAAATCTGAAACCAACCAGATGACAGCTTATGGTTCACTTCTGACCCTTTCCTAGTTCCGAAAATGTGATTAGCACAAAAATTCACTACCTGATACAATTCGCTGCCTCAAATGTGCGACATTCAACAAAAAATCACTGATCATTGTTCTCATCTGTGCAACTACTACGATAAGCATATTTCCGCTACTGCTTTTACATAAATCATGAGGTAAATAAATTTCTCCAAGCACAATATATTTTACATCTTAAAGATAGAAAAACAAATCAAGATGCCAAAACTTGTACAACCACCTTCTTCGATAAAATCCCAAGCAAATTATAAGTTACAATAACTCAGCATTCAATCTTTCGACTAAATAAAGTTGGTATTGAAAGTACGAAGAGATGGAAAACCTCACTTCTTTCCACCGCTAGAAACGTTAAATTTGAAGAAAATGATGTCTCCATCTTGGACAACATATGTCTTCCCCTCCTGTCGGTACTTACCAGCCGCCTGTGCAATGGACACAAAATATTATTCATGCAAAGTAATCCAAATGTCAAAATTTGATAGAAAGGAAAAATCATACCATATCTAAGAGAATTAGCAGAATGAAACCAAACGTACCTTTACAGCTGACTCACTTCCGAGTTCCTTTAAATCTTCAAACTTCATAACCTGATACACATAGCAATATCCAGCATCAAGCAACAGTTCAATTCAGACACATTATTTTCTTTGGCTAAATCTTTCATAAGTGGTACAGACACTTCCATAAAACAACCAACAGAGTAAAATTATGGACATGGATCGCAAGCCTTAGTTTAAAATTTTAATTATTAATTTTCTATAAATACAAGCTATTTAATATCAAAATTTAAAAATAAAGTGTAACTAGGAGTCTTAAGAATTCAAAGACACTCCCAGAGATACTTCCCTAGAAATTACAAATAAAAATATATATATTCAGTATACTATAAACTTTGGTATGTGAAGAAAATTAGTCAACAATATGGTGGCACTTAAATGCAGAAGAGAGTGGCGCACAAAAAACTCCTTTAGCTGATAATCTTCAAGAAATTAAAAAAAAGTGAAGTGGAAAGTCACTAAATATATAGTGATTCTTCAACCTTCATGGTGAAATTTAGTGGGCAAAATATACCTGCATTTTAAAATAAGGGAAAAATGCTGTAATTACCTCGGCACAGATGAAACCTCTTTCAAAATCTGTATGAATTGCTCCTGCAGCTTGAGGAGCTTTCGTTTGTCGGCGAATTTGCCAGCACTTTACCTGCATGAAAGCAATTCATTCTAATATAAGGCCAGGGAGAAAAAAAACAGTTATCCACGGGTGCATCATATAGAATTAAGTGACACAAAATACCGTTAGGACCTTAATTGCCATTGTAAATAAAAATAATGAACATGTACACAATGACCAAAGTCATAAGAAAATAGCATGTCATGAAATCGATTAGTACAGTAAGGGTAACTTTTAACAAATAAAATTCCATTGAGATTTTTGGCTTCTAGAATTTATAATTCACTTCAGTATTTGTTCTATGTTGACAAATTCCTATAGAAAAAACAATCATCATACAGATGACGACAAAATGTTATATAATTGTGTGTGTAAGTGGAGTAATTTTGTTTTTCAAGTTACATTGTGTATTGTGAAATATTTACTTGACACTAGTTTATTTCATGGGAATCAAACATCAGCGTGCTATATCATTTGGCACACAATTTTATTTACCTTTTTTGTTGAATAAAAGCCTTAATAATACAAAAAAATTGTAATACAATTTTAATGACGCAAGAGAAATAAACAAATTCTAGCAAATAAAGACATGTATCAATGAAACAAATTTATGAAAATACCTCATCTGGACCTGCTGTGAAAAAGTATATGAGATTAATGGCTGAGAATCCAGTTTTGATAATCTTTGGAAGAGCACTGAAATATAAAGTAGTCATGTCAGATTTATCAACAATTTCTCCACCAATGCAGTCCAATTGCAGCTACCAAAGTAGAGCCCAGAAGTTCAGTTTCAAGCTTTATGATTTCATGGTTGGTCTCAAGTATCGGTATATATGAGATTCACACGAGCATTGCATTTTAAATTTTCATAAGATTTTGAAAATTGTTACTTTAACCTGAAGTGCAAACAACTATCATCTGCACTTATACAAGTGGCAATTTCCAATTTGAACAGTCTCCAATTTACCAAGATCAGTTGTTAACACATCCTTAGCAGAAATAATCTAGTTACGGGAATTTGAGATAGAAAATTGGTTTTGAACGAACCTTTGTACCTTGTTCTCTTCGCAATACTTCGCAGCTTCTTCTGGGGATATATCAGCAAGATTCCTCTCCAAAGCACAGCTGAAAGGTATCATAATCTCACCGCCATGCTCCTGCACCCTGCAAAATATCATAATAAATTCTCTCAAAAGCTGTGCCAAAGATAAGAATAAAGGGACTCATATAACAATATACATGAATTAATTGAATCACATTGTAGGTCAGAGATGAAGTGCCATATAATTGATCAATTTTAATCATTTTACTTCATTTTAAATCAGAGACTGTCGCACGAAATGCTGCCTCTAAAAATCAGATTAAATAAGAAAATATATGTTTCAGTTTTGGGCAGCAAAGTTATATATGAACAGTCTCAAGCATGAATGCAGATAAATATACTGTTCAAAAGGAAGCATTTGACATTTAACATCTAGATATTATGGATGAAATACCAGGCATGGATCTTCGCAAGAAACTTGTTCTTTTTTCTTTGATAATCTTTCTCATTCATGTTAACCTGTATAGATTACAGCAAAGTCATCGACAGAGCAACATCGTAATAGGAATAAAAGAGTCCATATATTAAGAGAAAATTATAAGCAAAACAAGTAGCTAAAGTTATTACATCATATAAAGGGAAGCACAGCTAGTAGTTGTTACTCGAGGAGGAACGCAAGAAAAGTTAAATATATCAATCCTATCTCCTTCCATCGTATCTACCACATGAAGAAGTTTAACCATAAAGGACACATTTCTATTAGAAAATGAAGAAACATCCTTACCCAGAATCCATTATAGATATTCCATCAAATGTCCACAGTCCACAGGGAAGTAAAAAGGCAAAACAAGTAGCTTAAGTTAATAAATCATATTAAGGGAAACACAGCTACTAGTTGCTACTCCAGGAGCAAGGCATGAAAAGTTAGAGATATCAATCCTATCTCATTCCATCTTATCTACCACGTGAACAAGTATAACAATAAAGGACACATTTTTAAAGAAGATGAATAAACATCCTTCACAAGACTTCATTATAGATATTCCATCAAATGTCCAGACTCCACAGAGAAATAAAACTTTGAACCCAGTTTAAGTATAACTATTATTCCTGGTACAGCTTTTTGAGTGGTTAAGAAACTTCAGAAATATGAAGACACATCAGAATGGAGAGATGTCCTCACATAAGGAGGATCCCTTTCAAAAACATGAAAATGTTACTCTTTAAGGAAGATAGATCTGTGAGTGGTTGAATTACCTTTCCCATTTATTATTACCATTAACCATATGATAGCAGCACATATTTCTTTAGAAAACAAATTCAATTTGAATTGCTGATTCTTGAATCAGAAATTATTACTTGAACACACACTAACTCGTGCCAGAAACCGTTTGCATGATGAAGAAATATATAATTAAAACCATACTCACCATAAATAACCAAATATTGCACAATATTGCTGACTTGGAATGAATATAGCCATAATGAACTAAATAAAAACGAAAGTTATAAACGTTGAAGCTCTTTTGCACATTCTACATGTATTCACTCACCAAGTAAACAACTGGTTTAGCAGTGAGCAATTGAAAAGTATTCAAAATCTCAATATCAGCAGCTTTCCACTCCACTAGTCGAACATCTTTTCCCTCCTCCAGACACGCTTTGACCTACCAAACCGATAAATTATAATGAAAACCTTCATGATGGTAACAATGTTTTATTTACAAGCCAATACATATTGCTGGGACCTTAGCATAAACACATAAGCACATTAACTGTTTCACATTACAGACAATCTCATAGTATCATAGAGTGTCGAAACAGCTATTATAGTCTTATGGGAGTTTAACTATAATTTATCACTAACAAGTCTTCTAGAAAATTGGTTTGTTTATTTGTATGACTCCTCCCCATGTGGTAAGCACCATTTAAAGTATCAAGCATCATGAAGAAATCTTTGTCATGGACAACAGTATAGAGGCAATACCAACATTGACAATATCAGTTCTCATATTCCTATCAAGAAAGCCCACTCAGAAATAACTTTAGAAAAAGAAGTGCATAATTTTTTTCTTGTGTGTATCTTCAAAAAAAAAGAAAAAAAAAAAGAGCGTAATATCCTTCCATTATGTGTGAGAGAGTCTGATAGAAAAGTAAAAACAACTGCTCCACTTATGCTAAGGGACTGATCTACATTCTACAATAAACCAGAGAGTCTTAGCTGCAATTATTCAACAACCATGTTGATAATTTTTTTTAAAAAAAAGATACACAATATAGATGCAGGATAAAACAAAGTTAAGGAAGAAGCCGATAACTAAAGAACCTGACATGCAATGGGCCATTCAGCATATCTGTATTATTGGCTTAGAGATGCACTGTGAAGATGTGTAAAATGAAGCATACAATTCAAAGCCAATCCACGGCAAAGAGCATTGATGAAGTAATGGAAATTAATGAAAGAACTTTACAAACCCGTAGACACAACTCATGCTCTATTTTCAGTTGCTTGTCATTACTCCGCTTCATGCTCTTTTCAACATCATCAATTCTCCTCTCCATGAACTCAATATCCTAGCATCACATGGAAATAGTTTTAAGTGCTAAGAGAAACCAGACATCTCAAACAATTCCAGATACTCCAATGTTCAATTATTTTTCCCTTGCCAGAGAAAAGGGGAAAAGAAAGTGTTTTCTCAAAACTAAAAGAAACATCTGATTTATACATGATAAAAGAATAGGTAAGCAAATCACATTCTATATTTGATTCAACCATACCTTGAGGCGCAATTCTCCAGATATGACCTCCAAGTCCCTCACAGGGTCCACAGAATCATCGACATGGATGATATCAGGATCTTCAAATGCACCTACAAGGTATGATATAACAAAATTAAGAGGACAAGAATGTCATTTTTAAGGAAGAGTCCACATAAAATAACTAGCGAAATTTAAAACTTACCAAATATTTGCAGGCATTTGGAACTCTTAAAACTAATTATTTAAAAGAAATAACTCAACTCATCCTAAAAAATTAAGATATAAAACGAAGGGTAGTTGTTGGAAAATATAATAAAGAATACAAGGGACCAAATTAAATTTCAAGGCAGGGGCAGGGGCAGGACAGCTGAAAACATTTAGTAGAGAAAACCTTTCTTTTAGATTCATATAAAACAAAAACAAAAATACTAGACATCAGTTTTCATCATATGAAAAAACTTGTACTATCATGAAATAACAAGCAGCAATCAACCTATAGCCTCTACAAAATAAATCAAGCAAACAAAAACTAAGAGATAAGCAGCTTACGTAAAACATGGAAAATGCCATCAACTGCACGAATATGAGACAAGAAATTGTTCCCCAATCCTTGTCCTTCATGAGCACCACGAACAAGTCCAGCAATATCATGAATTTCTAAAAATGCTGACACCTGCCCATTACGACGATTATACTTGATTATCAAATTAAGTAGAAAAAAGGACTCCAGACAACTACAAAAAGAGAATAGTCCTTATAAGCTTTAACACGTAACAGTTGGTGATAATCCAATACATAAAGTCCATTAAAGATTACATTAGCATAAATCATGAAATTGAATTGAGAACCTCGCTCTTTGGCTTGAAGAGTTGACAAAGCCAATCAAATCTCTCATCAGGAATATTAACTCGAGCTTCATTGGGCTCAATAGTGCAGAAGGGAAAGTTTTCAGCAGGTATCGCTAACTTGGTAAGGGTATTGAAAAGTGTTGATTTCCCTACATTCGGCAACCCAACCTGAAAACCCATTGTACATAATAATTAAATTAAAATAAATATATTATTAGTTTAGTCTACTTACTACTTCGCACATCAGCAAGAATAAATATGCCAAGGAATGGGGTCTTCATTATAATTTCAATTAACAATCCCGACAATTAGATGCTTACATCAAAAAACAAAACCCCATTACACAACATTTTTAATAAAGAATACATTAATTAAACATTATAATACCCTTAAAGCATCCAAAAGATAAAAGAATAAGAGTACTTAAATCTTGAAACAAGATTCAACATAAGTGGAATTTTAAAAATAATAATAAGCATAACCTATTTCACATAATACATGCATTAATTCTGCCCATTCAGCGTGCACAAGAAAATGGAAATAACAGAATGCAACATTCTCGAGCCAAGAATCAACATAACTGAATAAAAAACAATAAGCATACAGTATCCAAAAACAAGGAACAGCAGAATGATAAGATCTTGAATCAAGATTGAAAAGAAGAAAAAAAAACTGTTATACAAGGACACATGCATTTAACATTCGTGTAGAGCATCACAAACAATATAACACTAATATTTAATCAAGAATCAACCTAATTGAATGAAAAAACAATAAGTATAGCCCATTAAATGTAATATTCTTAATTAAAAATGCATACTAAAGGGTAAAAAGGCATAACACAATACAGAACATGTAAAAAGAGAACCATGCAATTAAACATGATCATTCGAGTATGGCATCCAATAAAAAAGAAACAAAAAAATGCTAATAACATCTTGAATAAAGATCTGCATAATTGAATAAAATATACAATAAACATAGCCCAATCCATTATTACACATACATTTTCATGAAATAAAGATTATCATTCCCGTACAGAACCCAAAAAACAAGAAACAACCGAATACCTAAATCTTTAATCAAGTCACTTCATCAACATAATTGAATTAACATAACCAATTACATATTACACTTTATTTCAACAGCATCAAAAGAAGCAAGAAACAACTAAATACCAAATCATTGGATCGTGAATCAACATGATTGAATTAAATACAGCAAGGAAGCCACATAATAAAAAAAATAGAAAAAAGAGTCTTACAATTCCAATTTTGAGGTGAGAAGAAAATCGTCCGAGGATAGGCCTCTCCGCCGGAGCTTCCTTCGATTTCGCAGCTTTGGGAGGCATTTCCTAATTATTTTCTACTGATTTTCTTCTTTGTTTTTAGTTTCTGTAGAGTAAGAGAGTGATTGCTAGGGTTTTGCAGGCAACGAATAAACGGTTATACTGAAAGCCCAGGCGCTTGGGCTACATTTTCTTTCTGATAAATTAATTATGGGCTACATTTTAAATACAAGCATGAGTATTACCGTTAAGTCGTTAACCATACACGGCAATTTAATACGGCCCATCTAGTTATGGGAATACCCTTTTTTTTTTCCATTTTTTTTTTTGATAATTATGGTAATACTTTTCAAGGCCTAAAATTAGGAATCATGTTCGCCTGTTTGGAATATGTATACAAGCAAAACTGAAAAGAAAATTCAATGAATCCGCTGTATGTAGGGCTGTCAAGAGGAATTATTTGATAAAATTACATATATTTTGTCATTTTTTAACTTATCGAGCCGAGCTTGAACCATACTTCCGAACTTATCAAATGAAAATTGTTCTTCACATTTGTTAGATATATATAATGCACCGAATTCGAATAAACGTTTTATGTCCTAACCAAAGTTATTGTAATTGTAGAACTTACAACGTTAAACGTATTGCATCAAGCAAAGAAATAATACTAAGTGAAGTTTTAGTTCCTCAAACTACTGAAATTTTAAGCTTGACAAAGTTCAGCAAGCAAAGCAATACATACTAAGTTAAGTATTAGTTTCTCAAACTACTAAAATTTTAAGCTCGACAAAGTTCAGCAAAATTTTAATCAAAATAAAGCCTAACTACTCTTCCACTTTAATCCTCCTCAATGTATGGTAGCCAGCAAATAAACACATCATTTGTTCAGGTCTTGGGATAAGGCTCTCCACAATTATATAAGAACTTCTCCTGTTATCACAAACAATATTTTAAACCAGAAGTTCAATAACATAAATAAACACCAATTCCTTTCAAAATACCTGGTTTAAATGTGGCATGAGAATACTACTCTGCATCATGCTTGTAAAAGGTGTATTGGGAAATACAGATTCTAATGTAGATAATGGTGCCTATATTAAAGAAATGAAAATTCTTATTCGTTAAAAGTATAAGTTAAATAAAGATTTTTTATATAACAGATGACTCCGTAAAAATTAATCCTGATTCGAGTGAGAGACATTTACACCAAAGTCAGTTGGCATTTGAATTGAGCCCTATATAATACCCAAAAAAATCCAAGAGAAAGAGAAAAGTCATTAGAACATGTAGATAATCCTAAAAATTAAAGAAGTATATATTATGGGTACCTCAGAAAACACCATGCCAGTTGATGGCCCAACTTGTCCTGTTCATTGTTGGTAAGATGATAAATAAATTATAATAAAAACAAAGAAAAAATGTAAAGATATGAATGCAGTTTAAGTTACCTTCTATTATTTCATTAGGTTGTAGCTTATGAGATATTGCAACATTCGTTGTTTTTCTTTTACGCTTTTTCTTACGGCTCTTTGCATTTGTTTCTTCTTTGGGTCTCAAAGATGGGGGATTGAGCACTGTAATCTTATCAGACAAAGTGTACCTGTTGTGTCAGACACATCCAAAGATCTTTTATAATCGGTTATTTTCAAAATTAGATGTTCCATGCTTTCTTCAGACATTTGAACCGTCTTCTCATCAAATGCAGCCAAGTTCATGGCATAAAATGCCTTGCGCATCAATTTGTTTAGACGAGTTGTTTTCGACTCTTTTGCTTTAGTTTGAATTGGTTCATTGTACCTATCGCTTGTCATGCCTTCTTTAGCACTTTTTGTCCACCTTCTAACAATATATTGTTGAGGGATTCTAGTAATATTTGTGTTAACATTCAATATTCGCATAATATGACAACACCATTGGCCCATGGCCTCAAACTTTTTGCAACTACATGTAATAGTGAAGTCAAAAGGCTTGAATTGAACAATATGTTTTCTTCGATATCCTTCTTTTTGGAGTGTATAAAAATGTGAAGTTACATCGCTGAAGTGCTCAACAATATTCTCTGATGCTGCACTCTCAAATTCTTTCTTGAACATACCAAATATCTTGCATGTATATAAGCTAGCTGCGTGATTTAAAATCCCTACTGGTACACGAACATGAGGCTTTCCTTGATTGCTGCGAAAATCTTCATTTGTCTCAGGTTCTCATTGCTTTTCAGTACTTTCCTAGTAGTGGTCAACAAATTATGTAGGTGTCATTGTTTTTGCGAGATACGCTATGAAAAACGTTGTTCATACTCTCACTTCTTTGTGTTGATTTCACGTTCGCTGAAAAAAAATCATGACTGAATGCTGGACACCACTTTTTCTTGAGGCTATACAGAGTTTTCAACCACTTATTTTCAGAAGCATTCCATTTTTCGATCATTTCCTTCCACGTCAATTCAAACTCCTCTTCAGTATCACAACCATAAAAGCACTTAGAAAACTTTTTCTGGAAATCAGACTTTCCATAAAGATGGGAAATTTTTAAAGCAGCATTTTTGAAAATATGCCAATCGCATAATCTGTTACAAGTGTTTGGGAACACTTTTTGAATAGCATTTACCATAGCTTGGTCCTGGTCAATAAAAATAGTTTATGGTGCTTTTCCCATCGCTTCTAAAAAGGCTTCAAATACCCAAATAAAAGAAGTTGTTTCATCTAAAAGAAATGCACAACCAAGCAACACATTTTGCCAATGGTGATTTATTCCAACAAATGGAGCACAAACCATGTTGTACTTGTTAGTACGAAATGTGGTGTCAAAAATCACAACATCCCCAAAACAATCACCATCTAATTTTGATATACCATCCCTCCAGAAAAGGTTAGTCAATCGGTTTTCATTATCCAATTGCATTGTGTAAAAGAACATAGGATCTTGAGTTTGCTTAAGCTTAAAATGATTGATAAGCATTTGGGCATCTGTGGGTTCAATCAAATTCAATCTTCGGGACTGCACATAATTATGACAATCTCGTTTTGTAAATGTTATATTTGTAACTCCACCCATTTCTTTGGCAATATAACTACGAGCTTTTGTTGGTCCAATACCCGCATCGACAAATGAATCAATGACACCTTTAGTAGCAGTTGGTATACTTCTTCCAGACCTCAACAAATGCCTATGCTTAGAAGGAGCAAGATCGTGATTATGGTCATCATTGAACCGAACTATTTCCCAAACTCCCTTATCTATCTTAAATGAAATACAAGCCATACAACCAGTTCTAGTATCTAACTGTTCTCTTTTAATTATTTCAAGTTCTCTATAATCATATCGAAATCCTTGTTTGGAAGTTGGAACAGACAAAACTTCGCTCTCGATGTTGATTAGTACCATGTACATATCGTTTCTGATGTTTTCGAATACTAAAGCCTTTTTCTAAAGCATATCTATTGTAAAGTTCATATGCTTCATTTTCACTATAAACTATCATGCCAAGTTTCAAACACTCACTTTCACTGCGATGCACAAAGCTGCAATATTTTTCATCTTGATGTTGATTGGCTTTTTCCCCATCGTCATCCAAGTGAACTATGCAATCTTGTGAAGGATATAGTTTAACATTCTCATCATCTCTAGCTTTATTAATATCTGCAAAGAAGATGTTCTAGAGTTAATCTAATAAGCTCAATCATATATAAGTGAAAACTTTAGAAAAGCATGTTAAGCAGTACAATATATTTTCTCTAGAAATAGTATTTAAATTAAAGTTTCTGTAACAAATTTTTAATGTTCTTACTCCACCCGGAGGGAATTTTTTTTTCTCAACTACTGTACTTGTGTACATAAAATCTGACATCCTTTTGTTTTATGTTAATGTCCATTAATATATATGTAAATTAATTAACTAGAATAAGCGAAAAAATATTGAAGCAATTTTGTGTAGGTGATATATGCAAATGGCTACTAATTACGCATTCATCTTGATTTACAAATAAAATATGAAAAAGAAAAATATTACCTTTATCACCATCATGCTCCATTATCCAGAACTTGAATTTGAAGTTTCACTCAATGTTGGTCTCATAACAATGATGGTGTTTAATAAAATTCTTAAAACGTATCAAATGTGATACGGGAGAACTGAGTAGGTGATTTACTTGCCCAATTGCTCCGGATTTTTCAAGGAAATAATCATGGGAGAAGTGCTCCATTTTCCCTAGAACGTGGGATTTGAAATCGGGTCCAAATTGAGAATTTTTATTTTCCTATTTTTCAGAATGTAGGAGATGGAGAAGTTAACGTCTCCGTGAACTCTCCTATGGTTGGATTATTATATCTGATGTGGAAATCTTTTCCGCATGTCTAAATATTATTGGGCCGCTGCACCAAATAGGATTGCTGACTTGGTGCATTTGATATATCAAATAATTTCTCTTCAAGGAGGCGGATTTCAATCCGGATCCGATCTGAATCCGGTCCGATTTATTAGGATAATTGTCCGATTATGGATCCGATGGACCTGATCCGATTAAGAAGATCCGTAATCCGAATTATATGGAGCGAATGTGGATCTAGCCTGATCCGATCCGTTACAGATCTATATCTGATATATATTACTATATGTTGTTTATGTATTATGTATTTATACCAAAATAAAAATAAAATTATTTTTGTTCCACTAAAATCTTTTACTATATTAAAAATAATCTAAAAAAAAAAATGCATGAGAGGTGATACGACATATTAATTTTTGCTATTTAATTAGAAAAATCATAACCTTAACCATTCATCTATGTAGTAGTCGCCACCTTCCCTCTACTTTTTCCTCCAATTTTTTTCTTCTCTTCCCTTACTCAATATTGAGTTTTATTCTTCTTTTTCCCAGTTTCTATCTTTTTTTATTCATATTTTTGTTTATTCCTTTGTTCTAATTTTTATCGTTTATATTTTTCCACCATATTCCATTTTTTACAATTTTCAGACAATAGTTTTGATGAAATAAGTAAAATATTACATTTTTAATTCATGGTGGTGGAATCTACAATAGCTTATTTGGTTGTATAGAAAGTGACGGAAAATTGTAGGAAAATGAAAAAGAAAGGAAAGGAAAAGAAAAGGAAAAGAAAGTCATTTTCCTCTACATGTTTGGTTGTCAGGAAAACTATTTTCTTGCAGATGTTTGGTTGTCAAGAAAGTTTAGAAAAAGAAGTAATATTTTTTATCAATATATATGATTAAAATCTTTAACTTTTTCTTTGGTTGGGATTTATGTAAAATTTAGTTGATATTGTCTTTTGCAATTTGTACTTTTCTATTTTCAAGATAAAAATTACTTTTTCTTTCGGTTGTTTGCGTCTGAAATGGGTGTTTTTACGATATTTTGTGGGGGTATAATTGCTATTTTGACTTGAGAGAGTATTTTTTTGCTAATAATAAATAATCACAAAGGGGATTTTGGTAGAAAAAATCACAAATAGGAGGTTTTGATAGTTAGACAAAGTACAAGGGTTTTGCAATTTACTCTAAATTTTTTCCAAGATTTTCCCTGCATTTCCCCATCAAATTGGTGGGGAAATTTTTCTCCACAAAATTTTCCTGCAGGAAAGTTGAAGGAAAATAGTAACTTCCTTTCCTGCTATCCAAACAACAAGTGGGAGAAAAAAAAACTGACTTTCCTTCACTTTCCCTCCAACCAAACAATACACAAGTGATTTGAAGGAAAATGAAAGAATTTTTTTTTTGCTAAATATGCTAAACGGATCCGAATAATTTATCCGGATCTGGTTGCTACTTTTCAAGATCCGCACGAATTCGAATTCGGATCCAGATAGAAGACATGGAAATCGAACTCAAATTCGAATCTGCCCTGATCCGATCCGAGTCCGACCCATTGACAGTCCTAGTTGTATGTAACAAGTTATTCTATCATTAATGGCATGTCCACAAAATAGACCTAAAAATTATAACCAAAAAAATTAGAGCTAAAACCGATGAGAAAAAAAAATAAGTATGACATATTCAAAAATGAATATTTCTTAGCAAAATAAATTAATAATATAAAGTGAGCCCTTTTAGAACTTAATAAAAAAATTAAAAACGTGTTGCGGATAGGCCCATAAAATAATGGCCATATATGTGCTGCTTTTATTTCATTTTGGCTCTTTTGGATAGTGTCGTAGATTCCACTATCACTTACAATTAGGGGTGAACGCGGTCGGGTTTGGGCGGGTTTGCATGAAAAAATCAACCCGACCCAACATGTGCGGGTTGCCAATTTTTTAAACCGCACCCGCGTTGTTATTTTCATAAACCGTCCGGTTCGGGTGGAATGGGTGCGGGCAGGTGGCGATCGGGTTGGCGGGTTGAACGGAAACAATGTCATAAAATCTTGACATCCAAATATAAACAATTAAGCATATAATCTTAAGTTCTTCAAACAACAAATAAAATGTGTCAAATGTGTTCACTGTTAATTTTAAAATTAAATCCAAAAAGTAAAAAATACAAAACTATAATATAATCAACGATTTCTTACTAATTAAATCAATAGTCTCCACAAAAAAGAATATTACAAATCCCCACAAAAAAATTCATGACAAATCATCACTCACACGTTACAAACAATAACAAATTAGTGGAGTTTCTTCTCAATTTTTCAACAACAAACTCTTTAGGAAATAATGTGCTAACATATTTGTATCATTAACATTAATATAAACAAGAAACTTTAAGAAAATTTGTTTATTTGTTCTTATTCATTTGTTAATAAATGTAATTTATTTCACACTTTTATTAAACAATGAATAAAAAGTACATCAATGATGATTAAGTGCGGGTTGCGGGTGGGTCGGTTTTTTAACCATCAAACCCGTCACCCGACCCATAACGTGCGGGTTTAAAAATTACCAACCCGTACTTGATTATTTTAAAAACAAAACCGGCGGGTTGCGGGCGGGTTGGAGCGGGTCGGGCGGATGTGTCGGGTGGGACGGGTTTATGAACACCCCTACTTACAATAGACAAATTGGGTGGCTACGCCTGTTTTTCTTATCACATGAACATAGGGCGAATCTAGAGAGGGTGAAGGGGCTATAGCCCCCTCAAAATTTCTAGATTATATATTAGAACTGATTAAGATTTTGCATAAAAATTATAATAGCTAGTTGGTGATAGTTTGAAAAAATTAAAATGAGGTTTGGAGTTTAAATTCATGATGGACATTTTTTGTGTTCTTTTAATTTTTTGTCCTTCTCAATATTATTTTTTAAATATTTTATGTTTTCTTTCAAAAATAATTCCTTAATAATATTTCAATATTTTATGTAAAAAAAATCATTTTCAATAATATTTCAATGTCTTATGTGTTTTTAATAAAAAATTTCTTCTTAATAATATTTCGATATTACGTGCTTTTTAGATTTTTTTCCTTAATAATAATTATAAAAACAATATGAACTATCATTGTTTTTGTAGTTCCATTTTATTTTTTCTTTATTCAATGTACTTAGTTGAATAAAAAATTCTCAATAATTTTAAAAAGAATATAATCTTTTATTTTCTTTATAATACGATTTTCTCGTCATAACGAGGTATCATATGTAACAAAAATAACTTATAGGGTTCATTTTTTGTCAAACTCCACCTCCTTTGTTTTGTATCTTTTAATATATTTTATCGTGAATAAATTTAAGTTTGACTGTTTGATTGAATTTTTTTTTAATATACTTTAGCCCTCCTGCCTAAAATTCTTGGATCCGCCCATGCACATGAATGTTACCACGTGACTAAGTTTTGAATAAGATGGTAACCAGTAGGGGTGTGCACGATCCGGTAAACCGACTGGATCATACCGAAACCATAATTTGATTTCGGTATACCGTACGTGTCCCATTACCGAACCTTGGTAACCTTCGGTTTTAGGTATTACCGACCGGTTTACCCAACCGAACCGAAATACCGAATTTTTTTTTTTAATCCTAAACTGAAGTAAGAAGCGTCTTCTCAATTTATAAGTTGCTACAGATTTAACAACAAATTAATTCATCCACATTTATATATGCCTTCCCTTCGTACTGTAACTCCAAAAATTAAAGAAACAACAAGAAAGAAGAAGAAGAAGAAGCAGTTCATCCAACGAAAGGGATATTTTCTGGGAAGAAAGGGAGGAAATTGAAGGGTCGGTGCTTTCTTATCTGACCAATGAAAGATTTAAAAGCAAGATTTATATTGTAATGATATATATATTTGCTCATGTATATATATTCTTCAACTAAAAACTCCCAAATTTTTAGAAAATTCAAAGGCCCAATAAATTTCGATTTTTTTGTATCGAATAACACCAAACCATACTGAATCGGTAATTTACCGAACCGCACCGAAATTTTCAGTTTGGCAAACGGTACGAGATTTCAAAATACCGAATTAGCCGGTATACCGAAATTCGGTACGGTACGGTTCGGTTTTACCATTTACACACCCCTAGCAACCAGGCAGCAACCCATGTTCATTCATTTGGCGAGAAACATATATCTTCAAAAAGACCAAAATCTTTGTTATAAAACAAAAAGACCAAAAATGATAGAATAGTGTCCGGCAAGCCAACTGTATTGCTGCCATTTATTGTAATAAATAAAGGAACTATTCAATTTAGATTAATAAATGCATCTTTATTATATGGTCATCTTTATCTTATGTAATAATTATCTACGCATAAGGATATAAGTCCTTTGATCACAGGGCTATGGGACAACCCGAGGACTGATCTCCAAGGCCGTGATCTAGAACATATTCAAGAGTCGTAGAATCCAATCGAGATGGGACATCGTTGGATTCGGTTAGACTCTCACTAATGTGTATACTCCGATGAACTGGAGGACGCTGGGGTCCACGAGCATGACTGGGATAGTCGATACACATAAGTGGGTGACTTGCTGGGATGGCAAGTGCACTGAATACCCCAATTAGGTAATAACTCACCATGGAAGCGGTAGTCGCATATCGGAGTTGAAGTTATTCCTATTTACAATAGTATACGAGGAATGATCCCTAAATACTTTAGGTGATAGGGTTTATCTGGTGCGAGAACGTCTATACTTAGATGTGAGTTCCGACCGACTGGAGATTACCAGAAAGTCTCTGTGGATTCACGTTGGGTATAGAGGGACTCGTATGCAGGTTCATATCATCAACAAAGGATCCATTGACCCGATTTGATAGATTGGGAAATTCTCCTATGGATTTCTGTGAGAAATTAATTCTGGTAAAATCCTTGGCCAAGGTATCTGACGGCTTTATGTAAGTAGCGCATAAAGATTAAGTCAAAGAGAATTATTTCGAGATCAGAATGCATAAAGTCAAAACGAATTAAAAGGGAACCGATGAAAAATCCATGCCCTTAAGTATTGACTGGGAGATTGATCGATGGAGAGATTATAGCGTATATGGAAATTGTAAATGATTAAAAGGTTCACTGAATTAATTCACCAGTGATTGGGCTCCATGGGCTTGTGGCCAGACATCGACCGTGGAGTGTGGGAGAATTCCCAAATTGGCAGGGGTGCTAATTTTGGAATGATCAGTCGACAGAGTGTTCGATTGATTTAGAGTATTTAATGGTCGAGTAATTAAATAAATATTTAATTATAACCCACGGCCAATTATGTGGTGAACCTACGGGGGCATACACAATACACATGAAGCGAAAGCGAGGAAATGAAGAACAACTGAGTCAACTAAATCGACTGGGTCGACTGGGTTGACTGGGTCGACCCAATTGGAGTGAACTTGATCCAATTGGAATTGGATCAAGACTGGAAATTAAATTGGAATTTAATTTGTGAGTTAGTTAATTAAATTGGATTTAATTAATAATGAGAATATTTAATTAAATAGACTTAGAGTCTAATTTAATTAAATGAGAAAGAAATAAATTAATTGGGCCATTTAATTGAGAAATTAAACAAAGACCCAATTAATTAAATCATATATGGGCCATGAATTAATTAGAAGACTTGGTCTTCCAATTAAAAGGGTCATGGCCCATGTAGGAGAATTAGAAGACTTGGGAGTCCTAATCCTAGGAGGATTAGGATTATGAGATTCCTATAAGTAGGAGACTTGATGTCATATCTCATACACACTAATCAAGAGCCAAAAGCCAAGTCAAGAAAAATTTTCTCCCTCTCTCCCTAGTGAAATCGGCCGAACCCTTCTTCCTTTTGGAAGAATTTTTCGATTTCGTTTTTCGTTCCAATCTTGTTCTCTAATCCTAGATATTAATATATCATATGTTCTAGCCGATTAGGATATATTATATTTCGTGATATTGTGGTGTATCAACTCGTAGAGGCGCAACACGTGGGGCGCTACAACAAAGCTTAAATCGATTCTACCGAGGGAGAAAACGCAACGACTTTGCCAGTTACTTGGATTTGCTAGGAGACAGGTATAATTTGGATCTAATTATCCTTGTCGTTTTATATTCATATATATACAACCAGTTTAGTATCCTGGCAAGATTCCGTAAGAGGTCCTTAAAATTTTTGTTTTCCGCTGCCTGAAGGGCTGTTTATCTTACCGAATCCCTACAAAAAAGACATATGGAAAGCGGCATTTACCTTTTTTTTAATAAATAAATAAATACCATGATTAAGTGTGCATATGAGTCAAATATATGTCAAAAGAATTCCAAATAGATGTGGTAATTGATCAACCGTTCTCAGATGATAACTTGAAGTAGGTTATGATGTTTGATGTTCATAAAGTTATAATCTTGAAAGTGTTGGATTGTGTGTCTCTGACATTAAATGATTCCTCTTTTTTTTGTCATACAGAGAAAGAAAATAGAAGAAGCTCCTAGTTAAGGTCTTCTTCCAAGCAAGCACAAGGCTCTGGGTGCCTCAATCAAAAAAGTATTTGTCCCAATCTCCAACTGGTGACCCATCTTTGCCATGAAGTCAGCTACTGAATTAGCTGTGCGCCGAATATGATTAACTCTGATGTTCCACAGCTTCCTAATCAAAGCTCGACAATCCTCAAAAATATGTGCCAAAGGGTGATCCCCATTACTCTCCTTTGAGACCAAGTTGTAGATAACCACCGAGTCCACTTCAACGTCCACTTGTGGCAGTCTACGTTCCCAGCCCAAAGAGAGTCCCTCCCGAAGAGCAAGCAGCTCCACCACATTAATAGAGCAATGTCCGATGTTCCAGCAAAAACCCAAGACCCATTAAATGATTCCTCTATTTATAGGGAGAATATACCTATGGGTTGACCCGTTTATTCAGATGACACACGGGTCGAATTATCCGAATGGAATCACCAATAACCGGTTGAATTATTCGGATGATATCAGTGATGATGATCTCTTCATTAATCTTTACCATTGGATGCTAAGTCCCCTCGGGCTAAAGGTGGGGTGGGAATTCTAGTCGAATGGCTTATTCTTTGATCGGGATTCTTGATATTCAATATTTGTTCATAGGGCGTGATCCCTTTTGGTCGGTCTTGGTCGATCATCTTAGTTTCTGATCTGATCAGTTGACCTTTGACTAGGTCAAGACAAATTTGAATTTTTACCTCCACGTCATTTTTTATCGAGAACTTTTAGTCGAGCTCGAGTAAATTGATCATAATTTTACATATATTTTATCAGTTGTTGGTTCACCAAGTCGAGCTCCAATTGAGCTTCTAAAAGTATCAAAAGAAAAATATTATTCAAACTTGTTTCATACGGAATATATATTATATTTAAGTAGAAAGTACAAGGTATATATGTAATAAATCTTTTTCTTTTTATGATAATAGTAACGAACTCAAAGATTATCAACAACATTAACAAAATCGAAAATATTAAAAGCGAAATATCAAACATTAGTAACAAAACAGCTACATGTAGACAAATTTATTGATCTTGAAGCAAAATTACATTGTTTCATAGACTTATTTGAGAGGGAAAAAAAAACATTGTTCAAAGAACCATATTCTCCTCTGTTTCCTCATTCACCAATTGAAGAACTGGAATGCTCTGTTCATGTCTGAAGAAATTATCAGGATCAACTTTGGTCTTCACACTTACCAATCTGTTAAAATTATCATTTTTAAAATATTTAGTACCCCACAAACTACTCGATTCCTTTTCATTCATCCCCAAATCAAGATCCCTGTAATTCACATAAGCTTCCCTCGGAAACTTGGAAACATACGGACCCATGTAATCATACAGCCTCCTAATCCAATCCACATGCTTAGCTTCAACTTCAGGTTCATCACTGTCCCAAGCTGTCAAATATTGTATTTTGCAAATAACCCCTTTTCGATGAGGGAACGGAATTTCAAATTCTGAAATTTTACTCATTCTTCCACCATAAGGATTAAATATCACCAAAGTTGAAGAATCTTCTTCCGAAAGCCTTTTCCATAGCCCTTCAATCCCTTTTTCTGGAATGGGTTCTCTCACAAAATCCGATTTAGCTTTAAAGTGGCTCTTGAATAAAGGCTTCGCCTGGAGTAAAACATTTGGTGGTGTTTTTGGCGGGAAACCACCAATGTAAAGAATGGATTCAATCCAACTCATTTGGATACAATCTTTTTTTGTTATTCCCAATTCAGGAAAGCTTTCTTTCAAAATTTGGATCAATCTCTCTGTTTTTCCAAGAAAAACAGCACTGTAATCAGTTGTAATCCTTTTCTCCACTACTAGTACAATGGCTCTGAGGAACAAATCTTCATCGAGTTTATCAGCAATGTGTAGCCATTTGTATAGAAGCTTTGTTCCATTCTGTTCTAGAGTTTTAGGGACATTGAAAACCGTCACGATTTTTGGAACGGGGACCAATCTTACTTTCCACGACAGTATAATTCCAAAGCTACCCCCACCACCACCTCTAATAGCCCAAAAAAGATCTTCCCCCATAGATTCTCTATCAAGAATCCTCCCCTCAGCATCGACTATATGTGCATCGATTGCATTATCGGCTGCAAGGCCATATCTCCTCATCAATGCGCCATATCCGCCTCCGGTAATGTATCCACCCAGTCCTACAGTTGGGCATACGCCAGCTGGGAATCCATGCAATTTGCTTTTTTGCGAAATTGTATAGTAAAGTTCACCTAGTGTGGCTCCGGCTTGAACCCATGCACTATTGTCTTGTATATCTACGGAGATGGACCGTAGTTTTGATAGGTCTACTATAATGAATGGCTCGATCGTTTTCGATATGTACGAGAGACATTCGTAGTCGTGGCCTCCACTTCGCACCCTGAGTTGGATATTGTTTAGTTCTTTTGCGCAAATTACCGCGGCTTGAACGTGTTTCTCAGTAAGTGGTGTGAAGATTAGTAGAGGTTTGGGTATGGAAGGGTCTAAGCAACGAAGATTTTGTGCGGTCGATTGGAGAATGGAGTTGAACGAAGCATTTTGAGGGGTGGAAAAGGCTGTGGGGAAAGGGATTGAGAGCTCGGAATTGAGATGAATGCATTGGTAGAATTTTTGTTCAATTGTTTGCGAAGAAGCATACGAAGAAAATACAAGAAATATTATGCTTATTGTAAGAATGGAAGAGATTGAAGAATTCATGGTTGTTTTTTGTTAAGATGGTTTTGTGTTTGTTGTGTTTTTTAGCTAAGGTAAGGGGATAAATTCTTATATATAGACATTGTAATTTCTAATTGAGATAACCGTGTGAATTTGGGAAAATAAGTGAAGGCCACAAGAAGTAGATAACGTGTAGTAGACAGTAGATGGAAAATAACTTGTTCCAAGTGTGTTGAATTTTTTAATAAGTTCAGACAACCACGTTTTTCATTTGTTTCCTACCTGTCTCCATCTACTACTTGGGACAATTAAAATTGGGAAAATTGTTTTTTTTTTATATAAAAATGCAAATTTGATATCATAGGATAGGTTTTCATTGCAATTTTGGTACCAAACTCAATTTTTCTCCAAAGTTAATGGCAACTTAGCCCCTATGAAATGCATAATATAAAATTTACCCCTCTCTAATTTGGAAAAAAAATTAATCTACCCCCTGTAAAATTTTCAATTAAGCAATTTACCCTCTTCAGCCGGAGAGTGTAACTCACGTGCTGAAATTGAGAGTAGGCATGCAAACTATTTTATAACATAAGGGGATAAATTGCCACATTTATCATAACGCAGGGGGTAAAATGCCACATTATCATAATAAAAGTGGATAAAGTGCCGCCTATAAAAATATCAGGGAGGCGATGTGAAACTTTTACAAAATTTCAGGGGGTAAAATGCCCTTTTTTAAACCACAAGGGGATAAATTGAACATTATGCATTTTTTAGGGGGTAAATTATCATTAACTTTGGGAAAAAATTGGGTTTGGTACCAAAGTTGCAATGAAATCTATAATATGGTATCAAATTTATATTTTTGTATCCGGTAGTACCAAAATTGCAAGTAAGTATATCATATGGTACCAAAAAAATAAATTTCCCATTAAAAATTTCAACCACACTTCGAACGTGCTTTTGTTTTTAAATTATCTATAAAAAAGACAAAACATAAAAAGCTCTTATTTCAAAATCAGACATCGACCTAAAAATTATGATAACGTGCGAAAATAGATTTAGGAACTGTTTAGTCAATTGATAGGCAAAATTTCATTTTTAGCCCTTTAAAGTGGTTGTATTTCAAAATTGGCCCTTTATTGTGGTACCTCGACAATGATCATCCTTTATTGTGTCATCATCATCAATTCCAGTCCTTATTGTTGGAAATTTTTATTTATAGCCGGAAATCATCAATTTATGTCTTAATTGACCGGAAAGTTATTTTTTTTTTGTCAAAAATCACCAATTTATGTCTAATCTGACCAAAAAAATTAATTTTAGTCAAAAATATAATTTGTCGAGTAACACTTAAAATTAAGAATTTCATATTCTGACTCCACAATTTGCAAGATCAAGCCATGTGATAGGTCAAAGATGACAAAAATTGATGTTTTTTTGGCGATAATTAAAAAAAAAATCGGTGATAAGGACTGAAATTGATGATGTTGACACAATAAAGGACGTATATTGTCGAGGTACCACAATAAATGGTCAATTTTGAAATGCAGCCACTTTAGAGGGCCAAAAATGAAATTTTGCCTAAATACACTAAATCAGAAAGAGCATAATTAGAATTTTATATCCAAAACATAATTTGATACTTCTGTTGCTGGATTTAGGAAAGATGTATTAACATGAAACCACCTTTTTGTTCTAATCTTTTTTACCACAATTTAATTGTTCAAGGTTTCAGTAAAATTCTTAAGAACACTCGAAATAACAAAAAAGCTCACAATTTTACTTTTTCTTTTGGTATTTAAGCACTAGTGTAAATCGATAGACTACAAAACGAATGACTGTAATCAAATAGAATCCCTACTACTTTGAATTACAAGTTTAAACCAATATGAAAGGATGTTAACGGTGGATGTTGGTACACATATTTAATTAATAGACAGAAAGTGATACATATTTATTTATTTGAAAGATAGGAGAGAGAACCTTCTTCAAAAGGAAAAAAAAAAAAAAAAAAAGGTATGACAGAAGAGTTGAAAGTTAAAAAGAATATGGATGAAGTACATTCTACCTTTTTTATTGAGTGATATGCAAAAACACCTATGTGTTTTGTTTAAACATCAAAATCCTCGTGTATTATTTATATTAGTAAAACTCTCATGTGCTTATTTTTTAATTAACAAGAAAAAAATCCGATCCTCACAAGCCGGATGAACAATTATACTCTCCAAAGGATGCAAACACACTCCTCTTAATCTAAGAAATTATTAATTAATCCATGTTAACTTTGAAATTAGCAATAACCCATCTATTCACTTAATAAAATTGATAATTAATAAAGTAATTTCAAATGATTATTTTTTTTTTCTGATAAAAAAGAACACATAGGAGTTTTTGCTAGTAAAAATAATATAGGATTTTTTTTTATGGTTGAACAAAGTACAAAGAGTGTTTTTACATTTAGCTCTAATTTTATTGATGAAACATTAAGGTACGTACACTTTGTCATCAATAATGTTCAACATTCTCAACTATCGGATTAAAGGGGATGACTCCCTATTTGGAAGGGCGTAGTCCGTAGCATGAAGGAATCACATACTTGTATCCAATGGAGACTTGGTGATGGGAGTGCTATCTCTTTATGGAGAGATAGATGGTTGTCCAAAACCCCCCCCTCATAGAAAGAATTGAAGGCACAATTGTGGAGGACGACTTGGATCTCATGGTCTCAGATATTATTGATTCTAATGGACAGTGGTGTAGTGATAAGTTGGCGACTGCCATACCCGAGGACATTTGGATGGAGACTATTAGCACCCCTATTCCGTTGAATAGGAACCTACCCGATATTAAGATTTGGGCGAACACTCCAAATGGGAGGTTTACATGTAAATCGGCCTATGATGCTCTCGAAGATAAAAATGGGGAGGACATTCGCGATGATAGCCTTAACTGGAGTTGGATGTGGAAGTTTAAATGCTCGGCTAGGATCAGACTTTTTATTTGGACCTGTCTTCACAATAGCATCGTCACTAACGTCCTAAGGTTTGAACGTAAACTTATTGCCTCTAATATCTGTTTCCGTTGCAATTGTCAACCAGAAACCATTATCCACGCACTCAGGGACTGCCCGATAGGCAAAGATGTGTGCGAATATGTTATCATTCCGACCCATTTTCTTGAATTCCCCCGTGTCTATCCAGAGGGGTGGATTAAGCATAACATTTTGAAAGGGAAGTTTGGTAATATTTTGATTAAGAGTTGTCCTTGGAGCATCATGTTTGTGGCAACCAGCTGATCGATTTGGAAAGCACGAAATAAATTCATATTCCAGGGTGTTAAAGAAATATTCAGCATAACCTTTTGTTTTTGCTCTCCGACAAGAACTCACGCGTTACCTCTTCTGTTATCTTCCCCCATCCCAAATTCTTACTTAATAATTCATTTCTCATCACTTCAAAGCTTAGATCCATACAATATGACCCTGTACGTCGTCGTTGCGTTTTTATCTCTAGCGGCGGTCGTTATCAATCTAACCGTCGGCCGGGAACTCCGTCCGTCGGACCACGGCCTAGCCTACCAAGAAAACTCTTTCCCCCCTGTTCAAAACGACGACGCACGAGAAATGCGCTCGTTCTTTGGTACGACGACGTCCATACCGCTGCCTGAGGCTAAGAACATCCCAAGCAAGCCACATAATTATAAAAAAAATAGAAAAAAGAGTCTTACGATTCCAATTTTGAGGTGAGACGAAAAGAGCTTCCTTCGATTTCGCAGCTTTGGGAGGCATTTCCTAATTATTTTCTACTGATCTTCTTCTTTGTTTTTAGTTTCTGTAGAGTAAGAGAGTGATCACTAGGGTTTTGCAGGCAACGAACAAACGGAAAAGGTTATACTGGAAGCCCAGGCGCTTGGGCTACATTTTAAATACATGCATGAGTAGTATTACCGTTAAGTCGTTAACCATACACCAATGTTATTAAAACCGGACCGGACCGGCCCGGCCGGTCCGACCGGTTCGACCGCGAACCGGAGGCCTATCCGGTCCGGTCAACCCTCTAAAACCGCTGAGATACAAACCCAGTTTGGACCGGATTGAACCGGTCCAAAACCGGCGAACCGGTGAACCGGTTTGGACCGCGGTTCTCACTTTAAAAAAAAAAAAAAAAAAAAAGAAAAGAAAAAGGTTAGGGCAACTTACGGCTGGACAGAACCCATTTGAAAAACATAACAAAGAGAAATAAGCAAAGCAGGGGCGGCTCTTCCAAATTTTCAAAGGAAAAAGGTAAGAATTTTCTTGTTTTTTCTTTAATCTTTGTTAATAAACTACTTAGATTAGTTAGATGTGAACTTCTCCTAGTATTTAATTAATTTATTTTTCAGTATAGCAACGGTTTAATTTTGACAGACTCATTAGTGTGTGTTTGTGGATATGGGATTTTGGACAACCATAGCAGACTCTGTGTGTTTGTGGATATGGGATTTTGATAGACTCATTTATTAATTGGTCAATCAATTGAATACTCTCAATTATTATACTTTATTTTCTTAATCTATTTTATAGCAAATAAATAGTATTTCCTCGCATTTTTTTATCTCCCAAAAAAAGAAGTAAAAAACTCTTCTTTTTGAAAATAAATTTTAATATTAGTATTAATTTGTAAGTAGTTAATTGAAAGAACAAGAACCCACCAAATTAGTTAAATAGTTAATTTGTTTCTATGTTGTTTTGCCATATTAGTGAAGGGATAAAGTTAGTAAGCATTAATTAATTTGTTTCTATATAAGTGTTTTGTTAATTCATGTTGTACTTTTCCTAATGCTTTGATGAGGACATTGTTCATTTGCCTAGGATTAGGATATAAAATTATAAACTTAAGCTAGATTTTGATACTAGATGAACAAAGATAAGTAGCCAAAGTTTGAAAGAATTTGCAAGTTAATATAGTTTATTTTTTAGATTTTATTATACTACAAAGGGCAGCGTTTTGCCATATTAGTGATGGAATAAAGTTAGCAAGCATTAGTTAATTTGATTCATTTAAGTGTTTTGCCATATTAGCAAGCATTAGTTAATTTATTTCTGTGATAAAGTTAGCATACCAGTTATGTTATGAGCATTAAAATAATGTTAGTTAGGTAAAAGTAATTAGGTAGGAATATGTTATATATAATAATTTATTAAAAATTAATAATATATTATTATGACGTCATCCGGTCCGACCAGCGGTCCGACCGGTTCGACCAGTAAAACCAGTGGCCAGTTGGCTCACCGGTTCACTGTCCGGTCCGGTTCTGAAAACATTGCCATACACGGCAATTTAATACGGCCCATCTAGTTATGGGAATACCTTTTTTTTTTGATAATTATGGGAATGCTTTTCGAGGCCTAAAATTAGGAATCATCTTCGCCTGTTTGGAATATGTATACAAGCAAAACTGAAAAGAAAATTCAATGAACCCGCTGTATGTAATAAGTTATTCTATCACTAATGGCATGTCCACAAAATAGAGCTAAAAATTATAACCAAAAAAATTAGAGCTAAAACCGATGAGAAAAAAAAAATGTATAACATATTCAAGTCCACAAAAGTATCATGGTAAAAGAAAAATGAATATTTCTTAGCAAGATAAATTAATAATACAAAATGTGAGCCCTTTTAGAACTTACTAAAAAATTAAAAACGTGTTGCGGATAGGCCATAAAATAATGGCCATATATGTGCTGCTTTTATTTCATTTTGGCTAGGGCTGTCAATGGGCCGGACTCGGACCGGATAAGGGTAGATTCGTAACCGAGTCCGATTTTCATTTCTTCTCTCCGAATCCGGATCCGGATCCGCGCGAATCTTGAAAAGTAGCAACCGGATCCGAATCCGGTGGGATCCGGATCCGTTTAGCATATTTAGCAATAATTTTTTTTTATTTCATTTTCCTTCAAATCACTGTATATTCCACAACCATAAATTAAAAATGTAATATTTTACTTATTTCATCAAAACTATTGTTTGAAAATTGTAAAAAATTGAATATGATGGACAAATATAAACGTTAAAAATTAGAACAAATGAATAAACAGAAATATGAATAAAAAAATATAGAAATTTGAAAACAAAAAAAAAAACCCAATAATGGAAGAGAAAAAAAAAATTGGACGAAAAAGTAGAGGGAAGATGGCGGTTACTACATAGATTAATGGTTATGGTTTTGATTTTTCTTATTAAATAGCATAAATTAATATGATTTAGGCCCCCGGTCAGTCCAACAACACCTCTCATGCATTTCTTTTTAAGATTATTTTTAATATAGTAAAATATTTTTATGGAACATAAATAGTTTTATTTTTATTTTTGTTTAAATACATAATATATAAACAGCATATAGTAATATATATCGGATACGGATCTGTAACGGACCGGATCAGTCTAGATCCATATTCGCTCCATATAATTCGGATTACGGATCTTCTTAATCGGATCACTAATCGGAAAATTATCCTAATAAATCGGATCGAATTCGGATCGGATCCGAATTGAAATCCGCCCCATTGACAGCCCTGATTTTGGCTCTTGGGATAGTGTCGCAGATTCCACTATCACTTACAATAGACAAATTGGGTGGGTAGGCCTGTTTTTCTTATCACATGAACATAGGGCGGATCTAGAGGGGGCTCTCAAAATTTCTAGATTATATATTAGTACTGATTAAGATTTTGCATAAAAATTTATAGTAGCTAGTTGGTGATAGTTTGAAAAAATTAAAATGAGGTCTGGAGTTTAAATTCATGATGAACATTTTTTTGTGTTCTTTTAATTTTGTCCTTCTTAATATTATTTTTAATATTTTATGTTTTCTGTCAAAATTAATTCCTTAATAATATTTTCAATATTTTATGTAAAAAAAAATCATTCTCAATAATATTTCAATGTTTTATGTGTTTTTAGTAATTTTTTTATTTTTAATAATATTTCGATATTACGTGTTTTTAGATTTTTTCCTTAATAATAATTATAGAAACAATATGAACTATCATTATTTTTGTAGTTCGATTTTATTTTTTCTTTATTCAATGTACTTAGTTGAATAAAAAATTCTCAATAATTTAAAAAAGAATATAATCTTTTATTTTCTTTATAATACGGTTTTCAGTCATAACGAGGTATCATATGTAACAAAAATAACTTATAGGGTTCATTTTTTGTCAAACTCCACCTCCTTTGTTTTGTATCTTTTCATATATTTTATCGTGAATAAATTTAAGTTTGACTGTTTGATTGAATTTTTTTTAATATACTTAAGCCCCCTGCTTAAAATTCTTGGATCCGCCCATGCACATGAATGTTACCACGTGACTAAGTTTTGAAAATAAGATGGTAACCAGTAGGGGTGTGCAAGATCCGGTAAACCGAACGGATAGTACCGAAACCGAAATTTCGGTTCGGTATACAGTACGTGTCCCATTACCGAACCTTGGTAACATTCGGTTTTAGGTATTACCGGCCGGTTTACCAAACCGAACCGAAATACCGATTTTTTTTTTTTTAATCCTAAACTGAAGTAAGTAGCGTCTTCTCAATTTATGAGCTACTGCAGATTCAACAACAAATTAATTTATCCACATTTATGTATGCCTTCCCTTCGTATTGTAACTCCAAAAATTAAAGAAACAACAAGAAAGAAGATGAAGCAGTTCATCCAACGAAAGGGATATTTTCTGGGAATTGATTTATATATATATGAAGAAAGGGATGAAATTGAAGGGTCTGTGCTTTCTTATTTGGCCAACCAAAGATTCAAAAGCAAGATTTAAATTGTGATGATATATATTTGCTCATGTATATATATTCTTCAACTAAAAACTCCCAAATTTTAAGAAAATTCAAAGGCCTAATAAATTTTCGATTTTTTTGTATCGAATCAAACCGATCAACCGAACCGAATCGAAAATTTCGATTTGGCAAACGGTACGAGATTTCAAAATACCGAATCAGCAGGTATACCGAAATTAGGTACGGTAGGTTCGATTTTACCATTTACACACCCCTATTAACCAGGCAGCAACCCATGTTCATTCATTTGGCGAGAAACATATATCTTCAAAAAGACCAAAATCTTTGTTATAAAATAAAAAGACCAAAAAAAATATGGAAAGCGGCATTTATCTCTTTTTTATTAATAAATAAATAAATACCATGATTAAGTGTGCATATGAGTCAAATATATGTCAAAAGAATTCCAAATAGATGTGGTAATTGATCAACCGTTCTCAGATGATAACTTGAAATAGGTTATATTGTTTGATGTTCATAAAGTTAAGATCTTAAAAGTGTTGGATTGTGTGTCTCTGACATTAAATGATTCCTCTATTTATAGGGAGAATATACCTATGGGTTGACCTATTTACTCGGGTGACACACGGGTCGAATTATCCGAATGATATCACCAATAACCGGTTGAATTATTCGGATGATATCACTGATGATGATCTCTTCATCAATCTTTACCCACTACAAAAAAAGGGGGCTTCACCTACGACCTGATTCCAACGAAAACAAATTTGTCGCTATTAGTGACAGATTGGTAACCAAATACCAACATAATTTCAATTAAAAAATCTACCTTCAATAACAGCGACAAATTACTGACGGAATGTCGAAAAACGTGTTTAATCGTTAAAAATGGTTAAACTAGTGAAATTGGTGAAATAATCGATGAAATAGAAGTAAAAACGGGTTAAACTGATTAAATATGAGGAAATCGATAATATCGGTTTAAAATGGGATATACCGGTGAAATTGGTAAAAAAAAAGTAAAAACGACGAAAAAATGGGTCAAAATTAACTTGAGTTTGATTAGGTCCAATTTGAATATGGATCCAACACATAAGGGTGATCCGTGTGGAGGGTGGTTGGTGCCCGGGTGTGGGGATGGTTGGGAGGTGGCTGGGGATGGGGGTGGTGGCAGGGTGGGGGTGGGGAGATTGGACAATTGAAGTTTACAAATATTTTCTTTTTTAAGTTGATCCAGTATGTTTCCACAATTTTCATTTGTGGATCCATAGTGGATTGGATCTAGCAGATTTGATCATGTTGAAAATTTAGTGGATCCCATCCAGCAGATCGATCCATAATACCAGTTCTATGTCGAGCTGATTTATTAATGATCTTAGTTACAATGTAATTGATTAAGTGTAATTGCATTTACTCTACGTTCCTAGAAATTTGATTAGTTGGACATAATTATTATCTTTGGATTGGGGAGAAATATCTTACTTCAAGAAAATCTAAGTTATCGGTTCTTGTTTCATAGTGCTTAGATATAAAATCACTTAAACTTTTGTGTGTTATGAAAGAGTAGTAGTGACGTATCTTTTTCACCGAAATGATTTCACTACTATGGACCATCTTTCCGACAGCTTAATAACAAATGTCATACATAGAATATTTTTTATTTCAAAATTTCTTTGATAATTTGTTGTTATTATTCGTGAAACATATTTCTATCGTTGGTTTTGTTGCTGTTCAGTTACACATTTGTTACTAGAGCTAAATAGCAACGAAAATTTTCCGTTGGAACAATTTCATCGCTATGGATAACTTTTTCCTACAACATAACAACCGAATTCCTATGAAAAATATTTTTTCCCAATTTTTTGTTGGTAATTTGTCGTTATTATTGGCGGAACAAATTTGTGTTGATGGTTCCGTCGCTGTTCAGTTACTAAAATCTAAATAGCGACAAATAATTTTCCGTTGGAATGATTTCGTCGCTATGGATAACTTTTCCCTACAACTTAGCAACCGAATTCCTACAAAAAATATTTTTTTTCGACATTCCGTCGGTAATTTGTCGCTGTTATTGAAGGTAGATTTTTTAATTGAAATTATGTTGGTATTTGGTTACTAATCCGTCACTAATAGCGACAAATTTGTTTTCGTTGGAATCAGGTCGTAGGTGAAGCCCCCTTTTTTTGTAGTGTGGAGAAGGCTGTGGGTAAAGGGATTGAGAGCTCGGAATTGAGATTAATGCATTGGTAGAATTTTTGTTCAATTGTTTGCGAAGAAGCATACGAAGAAAATACAAGAAATATTATGCTTATTGTAAGAATGGAAGAGATTGAAGAATTCATGGTTTTTTTTTTTTGCTAAGATGGTTTTGTGTTTGTTGTGTTTTTGTAGCTAAGGTAAGGGGATAAATTCTTATATATAGACATTGTAATTTCTGGATTGAGATAGCCGTATGAATTTGGGAAAATAAGTGAAGGCGACCAGAAGTACAAGGGGAAAATATGATAACGTGTAGTAGACTAGTAGTAGATGGAAAATAACTTGTGTGGTTGAATTTTTTAATAAGTTCAGATAACCGTGCACGTTTGTCATTTGTTGCCTACCTGTCTCCATGTACTACTTGGACAATTAAAAATTGGGAAATTGCTTTTTTTTTTTTTTTTTTTTTTTTGTACAATAGGATAGGATAGGTTAATTTGTACTTTTGGTACTATTAAATATGAAAATATAAATTTAGTACTATATGATAGGTTTTCATTGCAATTTTGGTACCAAACTTAAATTTTCTTCAAAGTTAATGGCAACTTATCCCCTATGAAATGCATAATATTCAATTTACCCCTCTATAATTTGGAAAAAAAATCAATTTACCCCCTGTAAAATTTTTAATGAAGCAATTTACCCCCTTCAGCCGAAGAGTGTAACTCACTTGCCGAAATTGAGAGTAGGCATGCAAACTATTTTATAACATAGGGGGATAAATAGCCACATTTATCATAACGCAGGGGGTAAAATGCCATATTATCATAATAAAAGTGGATAAAGTGTCGCCTATAAAAATATCAGGGAGGCAATGTGAAACTTTTACAAAATTTTAGGGGGTAAATGCTCTTTTTTAAACCACAAATGGGTAAATTGAACATTATCTTAGGGGGTAAATTATCATTAACTTTTGGGAAAAATTGTGTTTAGTATCAAAGTTGCAATGAAAATCTATCCTATGATATTAAATTTATATTTTCGTATCCAATGATACCAAAATTGCAAATAGCTATCCTATGGTACCAAAAAAGCAATTTTCCCATTAAAAATTTCAACCACACTTCGAACGTGTTTTTGTTTTTAGATTATCCATATAAAAGAGACAAAACATAAAAAGTTCTTATTTAAAAATCAGACATCGACCTAAAAATTATGTTAACGTGCAAAAATAGATTTACGAACTGTTTAGTCAATTGATAAATACACTAAATCAGAAAGAGCATAATTAGAATGTTATATCCAAAACATAATTGATACGTCTGTTGCTGGATTTAGGAAAGATGTATTAACATGTTTTAATTTTTTTAAACCACCTTTTTGTTCTAATCTTTTTTATCACAATTTTTTCAGTAAAATTCTTAAGAACATCGAAATAACAAAAAAGCTCACAATTTTACTTTTTCTTTTGGTATTTAAGCACTAGTGTAAATCGATAGGCTGCAAAACGGATGACTGTAATCAAATAAACTCACAACTACTTTGAATTACAAGTTTAAACCAATATGAATTTATTTATTTGAAAGATAGGAGAGAGAACCTTCTTCAAAAGGAAAAAAAAAAAAAAAAAAAAAGAGGTAAGAGAGAAGAGTTGAAAGTTAAAAAGAATATGGATGAAGTACATTCTACCTTAATTTTATTGAGTGATATGCAAAACACCCATGTGTTTTGTTTAACCATCAAAATCCTCATGTATTATTCATATTAGCAAAACTCTCATGTGCTTATTTTTTAATTAACAAGAAAAAAATCCGATCCTCACAAGCCGGATGAACAATTATACTTTCCAAATGATGCAAATTTAACACACTCCTCTTAACCTAAAAATTTATTAATTAACCCATGTTAACTTTGAAAATTGGCAATAACCCATCTATTCACTTAAACAAATTGATAAAAAAATTCCTGTAATTAATAAAGAAATTTCAAATGATTTTTTTTTTTTTTGATAAAAAGAACACATAAGAGTTTTTACTAGTAAAAATAATATATGATTTTTTTTTATAGTTGAGCAAAGTACAAAGAGTGTTTTTACATTTAGCTCTAATTTTATTGATGAAACATTTATTAGTTGACTAGTATCGAACCAAATTTGTTTTGTTTTTATCTTGAGCTTGAAATTATTCCTGAACTTATTTTAAAAATGTTCAAAATAGGTTATATTGATGAACCAGTTTTCATCGGGACGAACACGATTCGAGTCTAAATACATTGATCATAATTTGCTATTTTTTTATTTATCCAATTAAGCTTCAAAAAATACCAAAGGAAAAAGAAAATTAAGAATCATGTGCTTCTTCACAAACATTTGAACAAAAATTCTACCAATGCATTAATCTCAATGCCGAGCCCTCCATCCCTTTCCACACAGCCTTTTTCCACCCCTCAAAATCTTCGGTACTAATCTTCACACCATAATTAGTCGAAAATCACATTCAAGCCGTGGTAATTTGCGTGAAAGAACTAAACAATACTGAAATATGTAAAAAATCATCTTGTCGAATGTAAGAATGGAAAGGATTGAAAATTTTATGGTTCTTGATTTTTGCTATGATTTTTGTTTTTGTGCATATAATTGCACTTACCTACCCTGTTTGTAGAAAACTTAATTAATAATATGGTTTCTTTAAAATGACAGTAACTTTAAGGTTTTATTTATTTATTTTGAATTAACAAATATACTTCTAAACTCTAAAGGTTCAACATTTTTTTTTGGATAATTAAATTTTATTGAAACATTAAATAAAATGAGTTACAAAGTCAAAAAGGGGAAACCCTCCATCGCAACAAACATTAACGGGAATTAAATGTAAAGGAATACAAATCGACCGATCTGATCAACCGGAGTTGAATGCCCATGCGACAAGGTTGTGGACGATAAAATTTGAATTTCTTAAAGTGCACATATCACAATTTTGTGTTCAAATTTCATCAAAAATATAATAGGGGCAAAGGGACATGGGTTGGGGTGCGGGCCCATGACTTCTTTACCCAATTTCAGTTTCATTAATTATCCAACATTAGGTTTTTGGCCCAATATTTTTGTTTGAGAGTGAAGCCTAGCCCAATATGCAAGCCTCCAGTGTGATTAATACTTATGGCAGTAAATGGGTAAATAAAAATAGGGCCTATAAAATTTATTAGTCCTTGGTCCTTAATACCTATTCAAGTGGATATTGAATAAGAAAGTTAATTTCTGAAGTAATTTTAGTTGAATAAGGAAAATTATAGTTTGGGACTAAATTTGCGATTTTGCTTCAGTGAACATATAGATACATACATATTTTAAACCAGGAGACCATTTTTTCTTTTCTTTTCACAAAATTAACAAAAATTAGTCACCAAATGAAAAATTGAGTAATTGATTTGAGTTTAAAACATATCGATTGAAATCCCACCTCAACTGAAAACCCTTTTCTTTCAGTTCAAAATCTAATTAATTAGTTTGAAAGAAATACAAGAAATTGAAATGGAAACCTCCCAAGTCTCCCTTGATGGCGAATCAATTTAATTTTTCATCCGCAGAGGAGGAGGATATATATATATATATATTTATATATATATATATATATGCTTCAACAAATAAGATATAGAAAACTCAAAAAGTCACTTCTCAGGTAAATTAAAACTTCTTTAGTAATGATACTTATTCAATTACCGGTACTGTCCAATTAAAAATGAGCTAAATGCGAAAAAAACTTTTGTGCTTTGCATAACTATCAAGAAAAATCCTGTGTTATTTTTATTAACAAAAATAATTTCATTATTTAGTTTGCCATTTGAAACTACAAACAATGGAGTGTTTAATTGTAATTTAGAAAGGATATATTATGCAAAATTTGTGTCATTTTTCTAAAAATACTTCTTAATCATTTCTATTTTTACCTAGAATGTTTTTAACTCGGCTCCTAATGTCCTCAATTTTATTTCACATGTCTAATTATGGGGATTAGGAAATCAATCAATCAAATCACAAAGTACAATATAATGGGACATCTTCAATCAACTTTGCATGCCTTTCTAGTACTGAAAAATTTATAGTTGTAATAATATTAATATATAATCCTGCTATCACTTAGAAGAAGCTATGTAACCAATACACCGAGTTTTAATTGTTTCACCATTTAGAAATAGACTACTAACAATTTTCTAAAATCGGTCAAGTGTAAAATGAGGTAAAACACAAAAGTGCAAATAGCTATTGATTTTACTTTTTTTTTTAAATTCTCAGTTGCATTATAATTTCACCTCAAGAACAGGGTTACATTAATTTCATTCTCAATGAGGGGCAATTGAAATCAACGAAATGAGTTTCATTCTTATGGAGGGCTTTACTGTAACGGCCCAGACAAAATTTGGACTTAATATTTTGAACTAATTAGGTATTACTCGAATATATAAAAAAAAAACTTGATAAAATAAAATGAAAATTTTATTTAAAAACGGTTTCAAAATCCATCTCTTAAATCACAAGGGACATTTACGTAAAAGTAAAAATAAAATTTTCTTTCGAGAAAAGTCTTTTGGAAGCTTTTAGACAAAAAGGTAACACCATCTGCGACAAGCAGTAACCCACGACATCAATCAAATGAAAATATTTGTATATTACGAATAAATTTCTCAAGTACGAAAATATAGTAGAATTAGATATTTCCAGGAAATTACAAAACAAACAACTTTACGATACGTTACTTATTTCGACCAACCAAAAACATGGGACTTCACTTCGAGAACCTATGACCAAGCTGAACCAGAAAGACAGTCCGATGTAATCTTCTATGACCTGAATACTGAAAAATAGTAAACACGGAACGTATAAGTTGATTGACCAACTTAGTGAGGCTATGATGCACATGGGCATATGAAGTGCAATGCAAGCATGCTCAATCGTACACAAATAAAACAAAATCAACATAACTCAGGATAAGGAAAGAAACAGACATCATAGTAAATAACAATATATTACAGATACCAGAGGTCGTCGATGCCGTCTTCTCTTACCCTCCATGCAGATCAACCAGACACACCAGTAAGGAGCGACCTTACACAGACAGATGCATTGACATGTCGTTGCTAGCAGTCAGATGTTTGACTTCACTCCCCAAGCATACCTCCATACTTGGTTCGTGAGTCTGGTCAACAGTGAGGTCGAGGCAACCTTGTAGCCATCTACTACCCAGGTTGCTCCAAACCACTGTCCACCGAGAATTTGGGGCCCCAAACAGAACAGAATAGAGCAGACAGACCAAAACTGAACAAAACAGAATAGAGCAGAACAAACCAAAGCAGAACAAAACAGAACAAAACAAAACAGACAAAACAGCAATAAATAGTAATCATAACATATACATACTATTCCAGTATAATTATCAAAATGAATCCACCTAATCATATGAACATATCATTAAGACCTACAAACATAAGTCATATATAATTCCAACTAAGCATGCTTATGTGTAATAAAATTCTCAAATAATAATGCATACCGTACTTGACCAAAGCAAAATCCATAAATACAACCAAAATTTTATATATGTTATTAATTCGACTAAACATGCTCGTGTACAATAAAAATTGACAAATAATATCGAGTACCATACTTGACAAAGTAAAGTCATACATACAACCCGTATTTTCTGTATTATTCTGAATAAGCATGCTTGTGTTGTACGACATGACAAATAAATCTCATGATATATAATTAATGAAGACAAAACACATGCCATTTATATAATCATAAGTTCCTACACCGACTAAGCATATTCACGTATAAATTTAAAAGTCTCAAACATGCATTCTTTTTCATATTCATCCAAACATGTCATACAATCATACAATCGAAATTTTTATATAATTTATAAGTAACCATGCATAACCACATTCAAAGACCCATGCCAAAACTCAACTACTAGCACAACTCAATACCACATTACATAGCTCTCACCTGACTCGGTTAATCGGATAGTGATCCGTCTTCGATTCCTGGATAACAATTATAACACTTAATGCCTAATTTACTCAAAGTTCAAAAGAACAAATTCACTTTTGAAAACCTTAAGTTTAACTAATGAGAGATCGACAAAATAATTTGAAATATAATATGCCCACAAGTCCAAATTTTTCGAGTAAATTAGAATTACAATTATCAATTTTCAAATCTTTAAGCATAATAATAAACACTCAAAATCTTTAGGCTAAAGATTCATTACCCAAATGAACTCGAATCTTCAATCGGAGACTGGATATGGAATCATCGTTCCGAAATGAAGTTGCTGACCGGAGAAGCAACCGTTGACCAACCGTTGACCGGCGTTGACCGGCCGTTGACCGACACCGGAAAATTAGCCGAACTCACCATGCCACTCATCTTTGATCCCAGAACACAAATGTGGAGTCGGATCTTCAAAAAAATTGATCGGAAAACATCCATGCAAAGAAACCCATTTCAAGGCCGCCACTTGCCGCCGCCGTTGTCAATTTTTCCGGCCATAATTTCCGACGAATAATGGTACCAATGGAAAGCTCTCGTCGAGTAGATGAATTTTGACTACTCATTCACTCAATTTGGTTAAGAAATGAGGAAGATATAATTATGTGTGTGTAAGTATGTGTAAAGCTTGGGAAGAAGATGACAATGGTGAAGTTGAGAAGTGTAATTTTCCAATCCATTTTCTCTCTTATTTTTGTTGCTGAAAATGTATGTATATGAGGAAAAATTAGAAGTGATGGAGAATAATGAGTTGAATCTCATTACCTTCTTCAAAATGCATAAGCCACAAGTGGAGGACTAAATCCTCCTCCACCTGTGTTTTACGGTCCAGCAGCAGGACAGTTGTCCTGCTGCAAATTTCTATTTTTTTTTATTGCATTTTTTGCCCTTGAATTTTTCGAAAATGACACTTTAGCCCCAAACTTTTAAAATTAGCAAAAGAATCCCAAAATAAATAAACTTAACCATATTAGTCAAGAATTCAATTACACTTTCACTCCCCAAGCTTTTAAGACTTTAATCTCCAATATCTATTATTTTCAGGATCATTTTAGTTTTATATAAAAGCACAACTTTATTTGTTACCAAAAATAAATAAAATTACCTAACTTTCTCAAAATACATAACCTCAAAAAGATTTTAACTAAACAAAAGTAAAACTTTAGGAATTTCTGAAAATTGAAATTTTGGGGTATTACATTTACTCAAATCAACAAGTAAGTGATTTATTATTTTCTCTCTATCTCTCTCGTTTAAGTAGTATAATCACTATAATGTGATATTTTCATGTTTCGTCTATTTTTCAATTTTCAAGTTGAATCATTTTCCTATCTAAAATGCAAAGTATAATTAATACAGTAGTTTAAAGAATCATTTCATTTGTTTATTCAACTTAAGTAGTTTTTTTCAAAAATTTTGAAGTTGAATCATGATTTCGATCAATTTTCCAATCACATAAATGGGTCCTAAAAAATAGGGTCAGAATCTGATTCCGATCGATTGAATTTTTCGGTCGGAATTCGATTTTATTTTTGAATTTTTTATTTATTTTGTAAACTCCTGTTTAAAACGACATTATATTCCAGAAAATAAAAAATAACGGAGTTCTTACATATCAATAACACAATATTCAATTGAAGAATCAATTACACAAACAACTGTAGTACACAATATTCAAATTCTAAAATACAATCATACTACACAAATAAGGAAATAGTTTTAAGTATAACAACTATACATCTGATGTTTTGGAATTGTCCAAGTTGAGCACCTTAGAATGGCTCAGCAGGTGCGGTTACATATAGAGTAGTGGGATTCAAAATAATGGGGAAAGTGTTTGGTTGAGGGAAATGTGAATAAATTATACCAAACTCCGTAAAATTGGGCACAAACCCCTGCGAAGGTTGAGATGAGCCCGCCTGATCACAAAATCATACTAATATAAAATCTACTAATATAAAAAATTGCCTTGGGACTTGGAAAAGAGGGTTGCGGTTGAGGCTGAGGGACTTACGACGATCGGTTGACATTGCGGTTGGCAACGGGTTCTTGTGGGTGGCTAGGTCTGGAGACTTGCGGCGGGGCTCAATAAATAAATAAGGTATCTGTATGTTTGTGATATACAAACTATAATCACTTAGGCTATTAGGTATTTTATAATTAAAAAAATAAAATATTGGCTCAACTAGTCTGTTTCGGTAAAGTATATGGTAATACCAAAAACTGAATGCTCCTAAGGGTCGGTAATGAGATACGTATCGAATACTAAATCAAAATTGGTTTGATATTCAATATGTTCCTAAACTTCGATTTCGGTATAAATCGGTCGGTTTATCGAATTGTGCATAACCCTACTTCTAAGTAGTGGAAGGATTATTAATATAACAACTATATATTTCTCAATACTACTACTATCGGGTTTGCTATAAAAAATTGTTTAGATCCGCCATTGAGTAGAATGACTTTATATATAGCCATGTATGACGATGATGATGAAAATGTCTATTATTTCAACATCTATGAGCCCAAATTAGCAATAATAATTAATAGAATTTGTCATGTGACGCAAAAAAGAATGCTCAAATAGTCGAACAAACATCAAATCTACGAATAATTTTAATATCACCAAAAATTTATATATTTATAACACAAGAATGAAAAGTTGGTTTTTATCCTTAAACTTACAAACATAAATATATTCAAACTCTAGAAAATACCAAAATATCCTGAAATTTATTTGTCTTTTGGGAATGAATTTTGATAAAAGTGAAAACTACCAAAATCACAAAAATAGAATCATAAACAACATCTAATAAAAGAAAAAATACTCCCTCCGTTTCATAATATATGTCGCTTTGAAGAGTTTTTATTGTGCCATATTATCTATCACTTTAGATTTCCAATAAAACATTAATTACTCTTTTTTATTTTTGCCCTTTATGCTCGTAAATTTTCTCAAACATTAGTGGAGGATAATTAATTAAAAAGGTATCTTAGTCTTTTTCATTTTTTCCTCTTAGAATTCAGCTATATTCAATGATTTTCTTAATTTGTGTGCATACATGTGAAAAGACATATATTTTAAAACGGAGGGAGTATTATTTTATGGCAAATTATTATGGTTTATATCAGTCTCAATTAGTTTCAATTACTCAAGTCCAACACTGGAGAATAGTAAAAATATAAAACTATGCCCACTTAATTGACCTTATATATATCACTGAATGATCCAATCAAAATCAAAATCAAAATCAAAATCAAAATCATCATTACCTTACAGTATGAGCCAAAATAACCCGCGGCGGAATCAACATCAGTCCAGTACAATAGCTTAGGCATAGAGTACAACTATTTCAAGAAACAAACAACAGCTCTGACAATCATTCTACATAACCTTTTGTTTTTGCTCTCCGACAAGAACTCACGCGTTACCTGTTCTGTTATCTTCTCCCATCCCAAATTCTTACTTAATAACGAAAATCAGTCCCACATTTCTCATTAGATCCATACAATATGACCCTGTACATCGTCGTTGCGTTTTTATCTCTAGCGGCGGTCGTTATCAATCTAACCGTCGGCCGGGAACTCCGTCCGTCGGACCACGGCCTAGCCTATCAAGAAAACTCTTTCCCCCCTGTTCAAAACGACGACGCACGAGAAATGCGCTCGTTCTTCGGTACGACGACGTCCGTACCGCTGCCTGAGGCTAAGAACATCAGCGACGTCACGTGGTGGAATCACGGGGGATCACGTGACGTAAGGAGAAATCACGTGAGGGTGGGTTTGCTGCTGGCCAGCGCGGTGTGCGGTCTAACCGGCGTCGTTTTGCTGTCTGTCGCGGGAATAGTTTTCCTCTTTCGGCTCCACAAGCAGAAACTAGTTACTTCCTCCACGTCAGCAGCAGCAGTCACTGATAAGCTTTAATTAGTACTGATTGATTAATTAATGTTTTTAATTGAAAAATTATTTTTAAGTACAATTGCTAATTAATGCCTTTCTTTTTTACAGTAATAATAATGTAGTATGACAGCTGTAAAATTCATTCTCATGATAATTTTGGCCATGCATGTGATGTGCCTAGCTATTTTCCCCTTCAAATCGGTTTCATAATTTCAAGATATTTTTCTTGTTCATGAACTAATGAATTTTTTAAATAAATTACATTGGGTTCATGATCTCTTTGGATCGGATTTAATTGGATTATTGAGCTTTGCCTGTATTAAGTTGGATTACTTTTAATGATTGCATACATACATGTTTGTGTCATTTATATAATATAAAGCAAAACTATGATGATTTGTAAGTTGGATAATTCGAGTATTTTTTTAGAGTGTGAATATATCAATCATAATATTTTCAATAACTATTAAATTATAAAAATAAATTAATTATAAAGATCAATAGTAAATTAGAGAAATACCCACACAAGTAGAATTTTGAAGATAAATTAAGTATAAAGATCAATAGTAAATTAGAGAAATACCCACACAAGTAGATTTTCGAGTTATATTTTGATGTCACATATCTAGGTCTATTTTAATTCAAAATATTAATTTGAATTTGTTTTGGGAATAATTAGGTTATTTCTTGAAGAAAAACTTGCTTTTGAACAACTCATTCTTAAAGTCTTCAACCTAACACGTTCCATACTCCATTTTAATTCAAGAACCCAAACTCCAAAAAGTCCTTCATAGAACCCAACTTTTCAAAAGTCCTTTATCTTTATCCACACTCTTTAACTGAAAAACAAATATAAAGCCAAAAAAAAGCCTAGTTTGGCTAAGAGAAAGCAATCCCATTAAAATTGAACACTTGATGAATGGGATAAAACACTAAATGTGAAATGAATGAGATAAGTTTTTTTTTTTTTTAAATCAATGAGATAAATTTTTAGATATGATGAATAAGTGAGCAATTCATCCCAAGAGTATTAAATTTCAGGGCCACAAATTTGACTCGTGCTGGGTCGACAGCCAGACATCATAGGCCCTTTAATGTTATTTAATTCAAGCCAACACCTCATAAGAACTGGCTTTGAATCAAGTAATTAAATGCTTTTGACCACAAGTTTTATCAGATAGTATTACAGGGTCCGTTTTGTAGCCCCACAATGCTTTTTGTAAATTATTTTCAAAATCCATTTTTAAGTTGTTTTGTAGAATTAAAATCCGACATGGGTTCTTTTGAAGTACTATTAAATTTGAGCTACAGAACTTTGTAATTATTGGAGATAATAACTAGGGATTAAATTATAATTAATATACAAGCTCCATGGACGTATAACGTGTCTCAAATTGAATTAAATCAGACTTCAGTCTAGATAACATTGGAAAATAAGAAAATGACTAGAAAAAAAAAGAGCATCAAATTCAAATTTCCAACTTATTTTGTTAAGAAAAGATAAAATTTTATTTTGCCTTGTTCAGCTACCTTTAATGCACATACTGCTCCTAATCTTCGACTGCCACTCTCACTCGAATAGTCCATTTGCATCAATGTTTTCTCTATATGTATGGTTGATCTTATTTTAAAAAGTGGGATCAAAAGTGTCAAATTTAGGATGGAAAATTGGTTATAGGACTAAAAGTTCAAAGTATAACAAAAATTACAACCAAAAGTGCAATTTATTGTAGTGCATGATCAAATTGTTGAAGGTCCAATCCTGTTGGACTAAACTTTATAAGGCTACAAATGCTCTTGTATAATTTGGCCAAAATACATTCTTAGCAGCTTCCAAACTTCTTTTACTACAAAGTCAAAATGATGCAACTTGTTTCTTAATCTAAAATATAACAACTCAGACTTTTCCCATGTAAATTACAAAATTGTCACTATTCTATGTTTTCAAGTGAAAAAAAAAAAATCACAAGTTTTCTTTTCATCTCTAAATAACAATGAGAAGTCAAAAAAAAAAAAAAAAAAAAGGTATTTACACCTGTCATTGTTCATCAATAGGAATCCACTCCAGTTCAAGCTCTAATTCACCAGATTCTACATTCTGTAGTTTGATAAATATTGCTTGCTTCACTTTCCCATCAACAATGTTCACAGTGCTATCTTCTATCAAAGCATTGTCATTTGATTTCAGCCATTTTCCAATCTGCATATTTCCAAACATACCAGCATCTCCAAATGATGTTGCTGAAGTTATCATAGGTTGTATATCTATTTCGGCTTCACCCATTATATCGTCAGCAGAAAATGTATCGTAATCGTAAACTTGCTGCAGATCAAAAGAAAATCGATTTATCACGAGAACAAGAAATCCTGAAGTTATCAAACCGTTTACTAGCCCATCAGAAAACTTGTATTGATTAGCGAACCAAATTTTCATTTCTTTGATTTTGCTTCTTCTTTTTTCATTTCCACTTTCCTCGATGTTTTACTCACTGAAATTCAAGAACCAAAGATAGCAGATGAATGGAGAGCGAAAAATGAGTATTACCAGTTTTATTGGACCATAATCTTCTGGAACAGAAAGAGTGAGTTCCTCATTCCAGACAGGATTCAAATTGCTCTTCACAATAGTTGTTTGAACTTTCTAGGAACAAAAACAAACACAGCATTATGTTTAAACATCTTAAAACATATAAGTAATGAATCAAGAATGTAAATGCTATGATTTATATGTAATATACTATAAGTGAATTTCAAAGACAATAATTTCATAGTAGTATTAAAATGAATTAGCAACTCAAGTGTGTAACTTTCAATTCTATTTTTTTTTTTAAGTAAAGAATGGTACTAACCTGCGGCCCAAGAGTCAAAACAACATATGGATCACTTGATAACATATCTCTAATGGCTAAATTTGTGCCCTTAACTATTTTGATCTTCAACATTCCAATAAACTCCACCAAGCCTTCCTGTGAATACATTTAAATTTAGCTCTAAATATGGTACATAGACAACAATCATAGAAGCACCAAGAACCCAATGAAACTAAAGCTATGTTTGGTCGTGAAATTGGATTTCAGAATGAACAAGAAATTGAAGTTTAATGATATGATGTTACAAGGAAAACATTTTCCTTTCTAGGAGAGACATATAATTCTAACAAAAAAATATATGGGTGTTCTAACAAAAAAAAAAAAAAAAAATACTTAATAATTCTAACATGTTCCCTCATGTAGGCAGTATTCTATTATCAGGTACAACTGCAACTCTTTTTATATATGGGTGTTCTCTTTTGATACCATATCAAAATATTAAAGATGAGAGATATTTAATATTCATTGTTTAGCCCCTTCATGTAGCGGTGGTATTCTTTTTTTATCGAGCATAAACATGAGGAATTCGTTATTTTTAATAGGTGGCGGCGAGATTCAACACAAAACCTTTTATTTTCATGCTCTGATACGATGTTATATGTACCACCTCACTCAAAAACTTAGGGTACTAGACAGGAAATATATTTAGTAATTAATAGTACTTTGAACACACAAAGAAACTTACCAAAGCACAGCCAAACATAGACAAAAAAACACATAATACACAAAGTTGCATGGAATGGAGCAAACAAGTGAAGAAACATACTAGTTTTACTGATGAACTCGAACTTCGAAAGCTATCCATAATCTTCCTCGATAAACTTGCTTGCAAAGAATGCTTCTTGGGAGCAGACAGAATTCGCAGGCTTGGTTTCAAGAATTCTTGAAGCTCGTACTTGGACCTACAAAATACAAATGAAGACAAATAAAAACCTTTCTATGTACACTATCAACCATGTGATGATTTAGTTGTGCATGCCAATTTAATTGATTAGCAAGTCTGGTTAGAATTATTAAAGAATCAACGGATTAAATGGCTAATGAGGACTGGTGGATCATACACAATTGCGTAGCACCAAATACAAACAAGTAACGAAAGAATAATTGTACTTTATGTTTGACCTCACCTGATAAATTTCGAACGCTCTTCATGGCCAGCATCAGGTCCAGGCTTTTTCACCCCTTCAGGAATATAAGCCTCATAAATAGAATTTGCAGATGCATTTCCACCGACTTCAATCATCGAATCAATTTCATCATCAGACCATTCATCTAAAGTCACAGACAAAACCTGCATGATATATACAGAAGATAGTGTAAAATTACAAATAAATAACTTCCAAAAGGGAGAAAGGGGGGGAGGAGAGGAATTCTAATAAGGAGGGTGTGTAGCTGAGGCAGTAGCTCTGAACCAATCACCTTTGAGAGATGCGTACCAAGGCTTCTGTGGACACCACAACACTTTAAGCATATAAATACACCAATAGTCGCGGACCTGAAAAAGAAATTAATTATATATACACCATAAACGGGTGAAAAAATTCAACTCTTGAAGGCCTTAAAGAAATTCAAATAATTCTAATTGTCAGTGCCTATATTTGGATCCATAGAAGTTCTTAGCAAGTATAAATACATATCTCATGAATATAAAAGGTCAAAATTATATTCCAAAACCTCAATTCATGGTAACTAATAATAGTTGTTCCGTAGGCTTAAATAGAGGTACACCATTCATAATGTACACAAAAGAAGGGAGACTTGGCACCAAAAGAAAAGAAAAAAGAAACTAAAGGAACCAGAAAGAGGTGGAACTTACGCCCATTTTGGGTCCGGAGCACCACAATCTGCACATACACGATTATCACGTTGAACCAAAAGATCTTTCAATCTCCTTTTGCCTGTTGGAGTCGAGATGCTAACAGTTAATGATAAGCAAAATTGATGAGATAATAAATTTATAATGTGTCCGTGTATAAATCCGAAACAAGTGAACTTTGTAAGGAAAAATAAAATGAGAACCACAGGCAACCTGTGATGACATATAATTGAAAAGATGCATCACTAGAAAATCATCCCCAAAAATGAAGTAGAAAATTTTAAATTTCTTGAAGGACTAGACTTGAACCAAAAGACATATAAAATCATACCTGAAGGTGGTCTACCTAGTGAAGTTTGACGATAGCTCATTGCTTTATTTACACAAATGCTACCATTCAACTAAACTGTTCTCTAATAGAAAACCTGCACAAAGTTAGCCCCACAAAATATTGAGAAGTAATGCTACATTACAGCATCTATTTTTTAAAATTAAAAACCATTAATCATTCCTTCTATTCTGTATAACAATTAAGCAAATCAACATAACAAAGCACATAAATGTTCAATTATTCTTGACATAACACCAGAATTCTCAGAAATTAGAAACAGATTTACAAAATTCCTTAACAACCCATTTCCAGAAACCGGAAATTCGACCCATAAGGTATAAAAAGGGTATTTTGATCAAATATATACATATACCATAATGATTAAATTGAATTCTTCACAATTTCCATCTAAAAATGAAGGGAATATCTGAAAGGAAAAAGTGATAGAATCATTACCTTTCGAATGTTGTGGATAATGGCCGCGACTAACTTTTAGGGATGATAATCATAATGGAGAAGGAGATAACTGGATAATACAATTTATTGTTTATTTTATTTTATTTGAGAATTACGATTTATTGTTTTGTTGTTGTAAATGTGATAAGAAGTGGGGGGCCGTTTCATTTCATATGATTTGAAATCAACGATATAACAACACAACTGTTGGTTTGTTTCATGTCATCATTTATTACTTCCTGCACGTTGCTTCATATTATATGGTATAAAATAAATAAATTCGGGCCCTCTTGGAATTTTATTTTATCTGGATAATTTTATGATAAGATTATAGAGTATATCCAGGGGCTGTATACGTACATTTTACTAAAAATCATTTTTTTCCTTTGTAATCTTTTAATTTAATAATTTCCACTTTATTCTTTTTCTTAAAAGATATCTCAGGTGATAATGATAAGTGAAAAACAAATATAAGCGTGATATTGATAAAATGCTAATCATATTTTGTTTTACTTCAAGAAATTACTTTGATTCACACCATTTAAATTAAAACAATAAATATTGTGCTAACCTTTCCAACCTTTCAAACAGATATGTTTTTTCTTTTCTTTTATGATGAATCCCTTTTTAGACAGATTTTAGCACATCTCGTAAATAATATATTGACTAGAATTTCCTAATATTATATAATTAGCCCGTTCTTCCAATTGTTCCCTGACTGTGCATTGAGTTGAACTATTCCTTTTTTTTTTTTTTTTCAAATAAAAGATTCTTCCTTTTGGATTATTCCTTTTAGAGAATGATTTCATAGTAGTATATTCGTCTTCTAAGATTAAAGTAGTCATACATTACAATAGTTAACTTGTACGGAAAAACCTTTTCTTAATTTACAAGAATTTTTTGTGATCTCAGAGACGAAATTCAAGTTCGTAATAACTTAATCAAGCTAAGGGAAAATAGTTAACACGAAACAATTTATATAGAAAGTAAAATTGCAGATAGCTTAAAAGTGTAATTTGTTACTTGGGATAATTACAGGGACCTCCCCAGAGGTTTGGGGTAATTATTGCCCAATCCCCTCGCAATTTCATAATTACATCCACCTCCCCCGACATTTCAAAAACCTTACATTTTTATGACGTCATTGACGGATTTTTATTGAACTTCCTATTTTACCCTTGAGGTTACTGTAGCTATATTGTTGGACAATTATGCCCTTGTTATATTTGGTACATAGGAGGGGTTTCTTTGCAATGTATATGTATAAGTATGGGTTCAAATGTTATAAATTTATATGAAACTTATAATTAATTTATTAATGTATATGTATTCTTAAAATAAAAATATAATAACACATCAACATTTTTTTTCATTTTTTTTCATAATGCTTTTACAATTAAAATACAAGGAAAAATAAATAAATTATGGTTAATTATAAGAAAAAAACATTGTAGAACATAAATAAAAATGTAAATACATTCAACTTCACATTTAACCCGTAATTTTAATAATTTCATTTTTTTCTCCTAATTAAAGTAAAAGAATAAATGAATGAATTAGATTTAAATAATAAATGAATTTTAATAGTAGTGTATATGTATTCTTAAAATAAAAATATAATAAGACATCAATTATTTTTTCCAATTTTTTTTCATAATGCTTTTACAATTAAAAGTAAATAAATCATGGTTAATTATAAGAAAAAAATAACATAAATAAAAAATGTATATACATTCAACTTTAACGTTTAACCCATAATTTTAATAATTTCAATTTTTTTCGTAATTAAAGTATAAGGATAAATTAATGAATTACGTTTAATCATGAGAAGAAGAAGAAACTTGAACATAAATTATTAGACATTATAAAAATGCTCACATGTTTACTAAAAAAATTCTTAAACTTTTAACTAAAATAGTTATTATAAAATCAATAATTTTTTTACAAAAAATAAAAATACTCGATTTAATAAAATAGTTATTATAAAATCATAAATATTCTTTTGATATTTCTTACTTAAATACAATAATATTAAAATCATGTCTTATTTATATAAAAATACTAATATTAATAAATAAATAAACTATTTTAATATAAATTATTATTTTTTTTAAAAAAAACCCTCGCCATCCCTAACTCCCCAACCCAACCCCCAACCCCGCACCCGCTGGTCCCCAACCCCTCACCCGACGTCCCCAACCCCGCAAATCTCCTCCCAGGCCGCGCCACCGGCCTGGAAGGCCTAGGGTTCGAACCAGGCCGACGACACGACTTGGGAGGATATTTGCGGGTTTGGGACGGTGGAGGTGGGGTGGGGGGTTAGGGTTAGAGTCTTTTTTTTATGTATAAAATTAATTTTTGCAAGGGTAGTATTGTAATTTTGCGTATCATTGCAGGGGTAGTATTGTAATTTTGTGTATCATTTCACATCATTTTGTAAGATTTTTCAAATGTGAGGGGAATTGGATGTAATTATGAAATTGCGCGTGGATTGGGTAGTAATTAGCCCAAACCTCAGGGAGGTCGATGTTATTATCCCTTGCAACGGTAAATAGGACATTTTGTTAATATGTTTATTTATTTATTTTTTTAATTAAAACTGACGAGGACATTATGGTCATTTCACATCATTTTGTAAGGTTTTTCAAATGTGGGGGAGGTGGATGTAATTATGAAATTGCGAGGAAATTGGGCAATAATTAGCCCAAACCTCAGGGGAGGTCGATGTAACTTGTTGTGCTTGTTGTGTTCGTTCAGTTGGGCCTATGAAACTTGATAAAATTCTGCGTCAAGATGAGCCAAACATAAATGTAAATGTAAAATTTCAAACAGAGTTCCCTAATAATCATAATCAAAATGTTGATAACAGTACAAAGAAAAGCACTTACAACAGAAAACACGAAATTATTCAGAAAATTCCCTAAAGGGTTCATATAAAGTTCAACTTTATTTTGCTAAATGCGCCCCCCTCCCCCAACAAAAAAAAAAAAAACAAAACAAAACAAAACAAAAAAATCAATAAACTTCGACATGCCATTGTTTGTTCTTTTTCAATTGCGAAAGCTTAGTTTCCCAGCTTTCTCCTCTCCCTTCCGCGACTTTCTTCAGTGTATCTTGAATTCCAGGCATCATTCCTTTAAGCCCACAAAAGTAAATATGTGCACCTTCATCCAAAAGTTTGAATATTTCATCACTATACTCCTCGATTTTATCTTGGACGTACATTTTGCCTCCATTTCTATTCTTTTGTTCTCTACTAAGAGCACGATCAAATCTGAAATTATCTGGGTGGTCTTGAAGATACTTCGAGAATTCTTCATCGTAAAGAAGACTATCACTATTAGCCACTCCAAGGAAAAGCCAAGCAAGGCCACTAAACTTGAACGTAGGAACGTTTTCCATGAACATACGCCGAAGATAGCCTCTAAATGGAGCAACCCCTGTGCCAGTGGCTACCATAATGTGGGTCGCGTTTGGATTTTCTTCAGGCAGAAGCATTATCTTGCCGGAAGGACCTAAGAGAATTGAGCAAGAACACATGTAAGGACCTCGCAAAAGATGTTAGTAGGCAAGAACCCACTCAAATATGATGAAAAATGACCGAGGACTATTTTTATCACTGCTCAAAAGATAGGCGACTAAATATGTAATTTTGGCATTACTAAATGTAGAAGAACAAAAACAGGAGCTAATTTCATATATAAAGACGAGTGTCTACTAAATTCACTTGCTCAAGTACACACACCCATTGAAATCTTACCTGCGATTTGAACCTTATCGCCAGGCTTTGAATCACATAAAAAATTGCTGCAGACTCCATTTTTTGAAGGGTCTTCTTTTCCAGTCTCAGGATCATAATACACAGCACGTCTAACACACAAACTTGCTGTCTTGCCATCAAAAGAGTCACCATATCTAGTAGATGCTATTGAGTATAGCCGAACATTGTGGGGATTACCAGGCTTTTTCGGGTTCTCACCCTAAACAACACACAAAATCAGAAAATTTGGAACTGAAAGGGGGTATGAGAATCAACCAGACCAAGTGGTATAATGTGAAATTCGTACTAGAAATTGGTGGTCAATTTAATAAGATCGGGAAATGAAAGAAGGCCATATGGAATAACTAGACAGCATTATTTTATTTCATTTTTAATGAAAATGGAGGTATAGTTCTTGATACAGTTTATCAGCCATGACTTTCCGCAGTAGAGAAAAATCGTTATTTGTTAAAGAAAACGAGTAATTAGCAAAATTTGTAGCATCAAAACTTCCACCCGCACATACTTATCAAACACAATTAATGAGAAACTGCATTTTTAGTTCAACAGGATTCAACCCTCGTGTTCCCATTCCCACGTTTTACAAAATTGCATTTCTTGGTCCAATTTTAAAGTATTTTGCACATTTGGTCTTTATCGCCCCATCTCCATCCAATACGAGACCAAAAGAGCAAAATTGAGACAATCCAATGGGATCAAAAGTGCAAAACATAGACTATTTTACAGGATCAAGTGCGAAAATCAGATAGAAAAGGGAGCAATAGGACTCAAAGTGCAATGCATTTTAATAAATAGGGAGCAAGAGTGCAATTTTTGTAAAGCACGGGCCCAAAAGTGTTGTGGATCCAGTCCTATAGGACCAAAAAAAAATGCAATTTTGCCAAGAATAAAGCTATATTTGGAACTTGAATTTCAAAGAGTACAATGAAATTAAATAAAGAGATAAAACCCAATTTTCAATCATTTGATACAGAAAAACCTTTCCATTGGTGCTTTATTTATAAAATTCCAAAAATTAAACACAACCTAATATTTATCAAGGTTCAAAATATTGCACAATTAGCAAAAACCAATAATTACTAATAGTAATAAATGGAAAAAAAAATCATTTTGTGAGGCAAAAAAGGGATATAGGAAACGTACAGGAGGAATAACTCCGTAACTTTGTCCTTCCCAATACGGGACATTGCCATCATGATCGATCACAATGTGACATGTCTCTCCCGGAGCTTTTGGACCAACGAGCCTTTCGACAGAAACAATGGTTGCTGTATATGGTTCCTTGTTCTTGTACAAGTGTAGTGGTGGCTCCTTTGCATCTTCTAAACTTAAAGGTGATACTGCAATGTTAGGTTTGCTGGCTTGTTGCACTGACATGCAAACTACAGATTGTTTGCTAATCCGTGAGTTTGAGATTTTACATTCTAAAGGCGAGCTAGAAGTCCATAACTTATTGTGAAAAGACACATTACTCCCCTGCAGCATAATGAGATGTGATTATTTTAAGAATTGTGATGCCTTGATCATAATAGTTGTTGAAATTGTAAACGTGCATTGCATTTAAAAATAAAAGTATTGAAAATTTTGAATACTAATAAAAAATTTAACCCGAAAAATAGCTTTCGCACAGAATAATTAGTGAATAGATGTGTGATTCAAGGCACAAAATATCCATTCAACCGACTATGAATTATACCGACAAGCAAAACCAAGAATTCTTTTGAAGAGTGAAATGCAAAAATACCCCCCATGTTTTGCCTATTTAGCAAAAAACCCTCATGCTTTATTTTTATTAGCAACCCCCCCCCCTCCTCCGTAGTTATTTTTTATTGGCGAAAAACCCCCTCCAATGCCAGAATATATATTTTGCAGAAAAAATGACAATTATACCCCCACTAAAAATGCGAAACACCCCTCTTAACCTAAAAAATCATCAATAATCCCCCTGTTAACTTTGAAAATTGGCAATAACCCCCCATGTTCACTTAAATTTTTGACAATAACCTCCCTATTGACTACTGAAGGAATTTCATCCGGGGTGTTTTGCTAATGTAAGCTGATTAAAATAACAGAGGGGGGCTTTTGCCAGTAAGGCAAAGCACATGGGGATTTAGCTCTTCTTTTTACTATTATAGAAAATACTTATGGAAAGTTTAATTTCACGAAGAGTCCTAGTAGAAATCACAAACATAACTAAGTGGCAAAAATTGATAGCTTCACAACCACAATTTTTACAATAATCACATCTCATTATGCTGGCATGGGAAGTTAAAAAATTTGTTGCACAAGGTACAACACATCATTGTTGTACATTGTACTTCAATCCACAAGAACTACACTAACATAGCATAGAGAACAAAAAAATCGAAGAAACTACCAATTTAAGTTTTTACTGTTAATCATCACACTATATCATATGCCCAAAATCTTGAATAAAACTAAATGGTGATAGAGACAAAAATTCTCATTAATAGAACACGATGGAACCTTAAAAAGAGATCTTGGGAGGCAAGAATCGGAATTGATAGGGACCGCAACTGGGACCTGCAAGAACATACAAAATTTTCCTCAACCAAAATCACTCCCAAAAAAATAAAAAATAAAATAAAAAAAGGAAAAATATTTCAAATTTACCTGAGAGAAAGCGGAATTAGCCATGATTGAATCAATCAAAAGGAAGGTAAGTTTGAGATGTTTTTCAGAAGAATGAGAAATGAGTTCAATTTAAATATAAATGTGAATGATTAGGTTGGGGTGTATAATTGAAATTAATTAATTAATGGTTTGAATATCCTTTGGGCATCGGCAAAAGACAGATTTATTGGCTCTTCAGTTACAAAACACACACAGCGGTTCTGGATTTTTTTCTTTTTATACATTACCAGTGTAGATGTTGGGGTTTTTCTAATTTAATAATGAATATTTTCTACTTTCTACTAGTAAAGACATACTGTTGTATATAAATATTGATATTTTTATTATTCTTCAAAAAATATATATATATATATATTATTATTATTATTATGGAAATTGAAAAGTCAGTATTCCCAAAAAGGAAATAAAAGAGTCAGTATATTAAGGATGTTTCACTATTACTCTATTAGATATTTAGATTTTAACTAGTGATAATAGCATTATATTCATATTTAAAAAAAAAAATAGCATTATATTTAAGTTAAAAAATAACTAATAAGATTTGGAAGGGGCTTTGGCTTTTAAAGTTGGGATTTGGGTTATGCAAAAGCCCTGATCAGCCCCAAGAGACGTTCAACTTTACGCTTCTGCACATGGAAGATTGACCCACTTCCTTTTTTAACAAAAACGGAAATTAGATGTGTATATGAATTAAGTTTAGTTAAAAATATTCAATTTCAAAGTCTCATCGAATTTAGTGTTTGGTCATAATATTGTGTTTAGGCTTTGTTTGTTTCTTAAATATCTATTATATTTATTTTTATTTGGTCGAATTTGAACTTGGAATTGATTTTTTTTTAGTGGATAGTTGAAGTCAATTTTTTTTATTGAGAAACACATAAGTTATCATTCATTGCAATAGTTCAGTATTTACAACATGGTGGGTCGAGTTTGGATTGGCCGAAAACGGATCGGGTCAAAATCAGGTTATTTTAAATGGGCTACGGATGGGTCGAGTTTTAAATGGGCGTCTCATTGCTGGGTTTGGGTCGGGTCACATTTTATTTTTAGTGTTGTGTATTTTGTTAAGGCTGTTGATATAGACAGAGCCGAAGACCTAATTTCAGAGCAATTAATATTGATTCTCTATTATACCCTTGTAACTCAAATGAGTCAACTCATTCCTAACTTTTTTCACTTTATTATGTTGATCTATTTTTTGGTGTAATCAGCTGTGTTTTCAAAACCGGACCGGACCGGCCGGTTAGACCGGTTTAACCGCTAAACGGAGACTAATCCGGTCCGGTTGACCCTCTAAAACCAGTGGATATTTTAACCAGTTTGGACCGGCGAAAACCGGTATAACCGGCAAACCGGTGGACCGGGTGAACCAGTGGTTCACTATTTTTCTTTTAAAAAAAATGAAAAAGAAAAAAAAAAGGAGAAGAAAAAGTCTTTCTATCACTACCTCGTTCTTATCTTAGGAAGAAAAGAAACAAGAACCCCTAATTTTCTTTGATTCACTATTCTCATCAATTTTAATTCACATTATGAATGAAGTAAAAGATGGCAAAGGTTGTACAGAAACGATAACAGAGGAGGAGAAAGAAGAATAGAAGGGGGATGTTGAAAAAAAAAACAAAGACATAAGTAAAAATGTAAAATTACTAGACGGGACAGATAAGGTTGAAGATGGGAATAATGGTGGCTGCAGAAGAAGAAAGTGGCTTGTGGAGATGAAGTTTAGGTTTTTATTTTGTAATTTTCTATTCTTAGTTACCAAATATTCAAGCCCAATATTAAAGAAAATAAGACATATATATCCAATAGGTCAAAAGCCCATCTGTTGACATATTAGTACACTACAGTTAAAACTTTAATGGCCCAATTGCTTATAATATTTGCTTAGTTGAATTAACTTACATATTAAATATTGCAAATTATTTCATTAGTTACATTTTTGAAATTATTATGATGCTCTTATTTTAACTTTTTCAAGTATTTATATTCATATAAAATTTTAGAAAAAATAAAATAATAATTATATTATGATGATGTCATACCGATTGAACCAATGATAGGTTAATTATATAAGTTATCTTGTTTTGGATGTATGAATCATTGAAGGATACTTAAGACTTATGTTTTTGATAATGATCTTGGTCTTCGATAGTCAATATATATATTAAGACGTCACACCGGTTATTCCGATCGAACCACTGGTCGAACCGATCTAACCGATCGAACCAGTAACCAGTAGGGCTTCCGGTTTTATGACCGGTCCGCTTTTGAAAACACTGGTAATCAGTTTCTCTTCCTACTTTCTATGGAAAATTACTGCAATCAAATTCTTTCCTTACACATTTGTTAATTTTTCTTACGTATGGAAATCTTTCCCTTGTATTTTTCATTAGCAAAAAAACCCCTATATTCTTTTTTTTATTAGCACAAAATCTCATTTGAAATCCCTTCATGAATTATGTGGAGATTATTGCCAATTTTCAAGTGAATAGGGGGTTACTGTCATTTTTCAAAGTTAACGGGAAATTATTGTCAAATTTTTAAGTGAATAGGGGGATATTCACATTTTTTTGTGGGGATATAATTGTCATTTTGGCTTTAGAGGAATTTTTTACTAATAAAATATTAGCATAGGGGATTTTTGGTAATAAAAAGAACACAAATTTATTTGTGCTAATTAGACAAAGCATATGAATATTTTTCCAATTCACACATAAAAAATAATTTTGTTATACAAAATTGTTTTCAACTCATAGGCCTAATATGGATCTGGTTTGGCCCGGTTTGGTCTCAGCCAAACTGGGCCAAATCTTGTTTGGCTACAAGTCTCAATTGATTTCAGCCCAGACTCTGGTTTCGGCCCAATGTCGAAACCAGCCCAAGCCTCACTCCCTCATGAAGAGACAGTCACTGACAAATTGTCAGCGCTTTTGTCTTAATTTTTTTTTTTTTTTTTTTGCTTTTCATTTTCCCTTTTTCTTTTCTTTTGTTATTAATTAAACAACGTATTAAACAAATTAAACAACAGATTGTCACTGACAAATTTTCTCTTTTCCGCAATTAAACAACGTATTTTTTTACAATTAATTTTTTCATTAAAATTACATTATATAATAACATAAATTATTATAATAATCACAATATAATAATTACAACCACTTCTCAATCATCACTATAATATCGTCCCAAACTAATTACTAATTTTGATTTTTCGTCCCAAACTATATCAACTAGCCGAATTTCGTCCCGCAATTTACCATTTTGTATGAATCTAGTCCCAATATTAAATTTCTAATTTAATGAAAATGAAGGTTCAATCTTGTAATTAGTTTGGGATGAATTCTGCAATCTTATATAATTATTCTTAAAATGTTGTTTGGTTTTATTAATGTTGTGCTATTCGATATAACTATTTTGTAATATTTGCACTATGTGAATGAAGTTTACGATTTTTTCATTTAAACAATTGTTATCAAAATGTTTTATTGTAGTTTTTCATATTATATTCGTTGATATGTTAGTTACAAAATGACGTCGTGTCTGATATTGTATATATCTTATAATTTACAAAATAACAAAATTATTAATTTTTTTATTTAAATAAATAAGCATACAATTGTTTAACATCATCTAAATTAATATCACAATCATATCTAAATAATTACAATTAATTCTCAATCATTACAATATAATTACTCATTATCTCAATCATTACACAATAAAATATTATATTTCAAATCCTATAAAGTTATGGATTTGACACCTACTACCTACTTTTCTTCTCCAAACCCCTACAACTAAACCACCATCCAAATCAAATCTCAAATTTTCAAAACCCACTAACTATTATTTAATAATATTTTACCATCTCAATATTCCATTGAAACCATTGTCCAAATCGAGTTTCAACGGTTTCGCCGAAACCTCTGAAACCACTTTTCGAAACCAAACCGAGACCAAACCCAGTCAAACTACTTCCATATTAACCCATAGTGTCACAAACTCACAATGAAGTTCTTGCCGGAAAAGTTTGCCGCAAATAAAAACTGGGCTCTTGATTATTTTATCTTTTTGGGTAAAATTCTAATTAACAATGGATAAAAATATTTTCATATGTAAGGATGATTGTGTTGTAATTATATGGATGGATACCTAATTAAAAGGTTGGAATCCATAGATAAATTATTATAGTGGGGATAGTCCAAATAGATAATATGTATGTGGGTTTGGCCCACATTGGTCATGGTTAATAAGCCTTGTGAGGAAGTTGAAGAGTTTCAAACTCTTCATTTGTCCCACATTGACTTTTTATAATTGGGTGTACTAGTATATATGAACTTAAGTGTATAGACTTGGTATAAGTCTTTACAAAGAGGGTCATATGAATACACCACACGCGCGCCGCCGCCCGCCCGACCCGACCCGACTCGACTCGGTTCTAGACTGGTCCGGGCTCGGGCTCGGGCGAGCTGCACATTTAATTGTGTAACGTTTCAGTTACGAAAATTAAATTGAGCCGTTTTATTTAGAATTAATGGTCAAATTTAATTGCAAAGGCTCCCCAGCAGCTATATAAAGGAGTGGTTTTTCATTTCAGAAACACACCAACACAATCTCTGTTCTCTCTAGAAAACCTTTCTGGAAAAATATCTTTTTGGTTATTTTTTGCTTCTGAGTGTTCTTCGAGGTGGAATTTCTGCTACTGTGCAGTGGAGTAATTCCTGTAGCCAAATTATCCTGGAAGAAGTGTTCGTGATTCCCATTTGCACCGAAGGTGGGTCGATAATTTCTTCAAGGCAAGCAGACTTATTTCTGCTATTTGGTTGGATCAATTCTGTTACTATACATAATTGTGAGATAAGTTGTTCAAATTATCTGTTCGGTTATTTAACTGATTGTATTTTATTTTACTGTTCAAATTAGTTTGTTTGCTTTAGTTTCGATTTGTGTTCAGATTTTGATAATCTTAAAACTGATTTTCCAACAGATTGTGTGTAACGAAAGGAGTAGATTGCAGTAAATTTGTTTCCATAGAAAGTAGAAAGAGAAAATGAGTATACCCTAAAATAAATCAACATAATGAATTAATAAAATTAGGACTGAGTTGACTCATTTGAGTTACAAGGGCATAATGGAGAATCAATATTAGTTACTCTGGCATTAAGTTTTTAGCTCTAGCTACATCAACATCCTGTTAATTGTATATTCTGCTTATAAAAAATATATGTATATTTAAATATAGTTAAGTTAGATTAATTTAACACTCTATTAAATCGGTGTGCAAAAGTTGGGGTTGGGGGGTGGGGCACAAACCTACAGGATAAGAGGGTATTTACTCACAACTTTATTTTTCCAACTTTTTTAATTCAAAACTCATTAATTGCTATTTCTATCTTGTTTATATCTTCATTGTTTTTTCTCTGACTTTTTGTGATTTATTTCAGAGATGAGCTTTTAAAGATTAAAGAATAAAAAATCAAAAAATGTATGGAAAAGTATTGTCGTTTTTGGAAGGAAATACTTTTAACCCTTCATACATTTACACTTTGCCTTTAATGAGCTGGCTCGTTAATGATCTATAATACAATCCATTACAGATCCATTTATTTTTAATTTCAGCTCAGATAAACCCAACCAAATAATCAGTGTAAATAGATAGGTTGGATCTGGAGGGTCCTGAACGGGGCACGGGCCGGACCGTTGGGTCTGACCCATTTTTCCAGGCATCTCATTCATCTAGAGCTACTTCTCGAATTGAACTTGAAGCAACGTGTGATCAAATTTTGAACTACTATTTGAGTTTTGATAAACTAGTCATTGGGACGGATTGGCTATGTGAGTGTGGTCCATTAAGCCTTGGTCAGAACAATTTAAGGAACAAACATCATGGCCCATTGGACCGTTTGGATAAGCCCATTTAAAATTGCAGAGATCGAGGATTCTTTTGGAACGACATGGGCCCAACCATGCAAAATAATTTGGAGAGAGAAAAATAAATAAAATCCTTTTTCTTTTACCCTTTTCAATACTCTTTTCTAGTTTTCTAATTTTCTTCATTGAGCCAAGTTAGCCTAATAATTTGAAAGTTTAATGTACTTAGGCTCCAACAAAAGAAACAATCTTATTGTATAATTTAAGGGGACATTTGTTTTTCTATTTAAGCAACATTTTTTTCTACCGTTGTCTAATATTTCCGTTATATGTTGACAAAATAAAAAAATTGTCATTTTACAAAATTATTAGAGTTTAATTCATTAAGTTCATCAGTTTTAATTAATCCAATTTTTATTTATATAAAAAAGAGAGAGTCCATTTGTTGTTCCACCCATTTTTTGTGAACAAACTAAGCCGAATATTCCTCCATAGTTTTTTAATTATTTATTTAATAAATACTACTACTACTAGTATATTCGGCTTTGAAATTTTGTGTATGTTTATTCAACTGGGACCATGTTCACAAAAGGGGACCCACGTGAGTTATTGGCTGAGATTAACTCTGTTTCTCAGATCTGTCTGTCCGAAAACTGGGACCACCCCCTTCTCAGCCACATATTTCACTTTTGACTTTTCCCCGTCCTTAAATAAATATTCGCCTTCGTATCAGGGTTCACTCTGCTACAGTTTCGTCCACCTACGCCGTCAACATATGCCTTGTTTGGCCAATAAAACCCAGCTGTAGTGCTTGCCCCGGTTGATTCTAATTGGATACTTTCATTTAGCTTGGAGTTCCATAATTGGATATAATTAAAATTTAATGGTTTGAAATTATAGAATTAAAAACAAAACTCCTCCCTAACACGTCTTTTATTAATCAAGACATCCAATGACTCATTCCGCTGAAATATTAAAAAAGGTCATCAATTTATCACAACTAGATGTGTATCAAACAAATTAATGTAAATATTGCATCTATCTTTTTTCCTTTAATTTAGTTCATCCAAAGAATTTTAAGGGTCTATTCGGATCGGTTTTGTCTTGGTTTCGCGGGTCTCGGTTTAAAAAAATGGTTTGGGTGGTTTCGATGAAACCTTTGAGACTTCATTTTGATGTGTTTTGGCTGTTGGGTTTTATGGTTTGAATAAGTTGAAATCCCACTTGGATTGTGTTTGGATGTTGGAGTTTAGGGGAAAAAGTAGGTGGTAGGTGTCAAATCAATATCTTTTTTAGTGAGATTTTGGGGAAAAAATGTGGTAAGTGTCAAATCAATGTTTTATAGGTTTGAAGAGTTTGAGTGTGAGTTTTTTAATAAGTTTTTTATTGTTTTATGGGTTTGACGAAAGCTCATTTGAAAGGGTTTTGACTCGATCTAGCGAAACCCATAAAACCGAGCCAAAACCCATCCACACACGCCCTAAATAAAACATAATTTGGAATAGTAGGAAACATTGTACTACATCTTTATAAAATTTATAATATAGTAATTTCAAATTATTGATCTTACACAACTTTTTGTTATGGATTATGATATTTAAATAAAAAATGATAAATTTTAAGATCGAATAACTTTGATTACGTGGAAAAAGAAATAAGAGATGTTGAGTACAATTTCAATTTATCATAGAATTTAAAATGAAAATTTAAAATATATTTAAATATTTTTGTGAATGTTTGTATTATTGTTTTAGAATGTAATGGTTGAAAATTAGTATTTTAAATGAACAAGTTTTTTTTCTTAGAACACCTCTCGAAATATATAAACTAAACAACTAGGTTAAATAACAAATTGTTTCAAAGTGCCACTATAAGTTCTGCAAATTAAAGAAAAAATCATAAGCCAAGAACGAGTTCGACATATGGCCAGCGGTAAGGGCTTCTGATAAAACTTTTACTTTTAAATATCTATTCTAAATATGTTTTGATCCCCAAAATCAATAATATCTTTTATCAACCAATTTTTTAAAATTAATAGTTTTGTGTCGTAATCCATTTTCCATATTTCAAATAAAAAACTCAACTTCTTTATAAAAAAAATTGTGTCATTTAACAAGGCTAGCCATAATGTCAAAGTAATAATGTTGTTGTCAAATTAAACTTTAATAACTTTTCATTTTACCCATCCTATTTAAGGGTGATAAATACTAAACATTTAATTCCCATAATACCCATCATTACAAAGTTGGTAAGTTGTTAATTATTGCAGCGAAATTTCTCCCTCATGAATAAACTATCAATTTTCTTTTTTCTTTTCATCATATTTGGAAATATATCAATTGAATTCAAGGCATCTCAATGTGATCAGTTGAATTTATGTTTGGTTCGATTACTGGTTCAGTTAATTTAACAATTAAATCAAACTCAAATATAAATTGAAGGCACACATGTATCAAACAAAAAAAAAATACCGGAAAAATTACCTTGGTTCACGTATGAATTATATTAATTTAACAATTAAATCAAACTCAAATATAAATTGAAGGCACACATGTATCAAACAAAAAAAAATACCAGAAAAATTACCTTGGTTCACGTATGAATTATAAGAGTGTAGCTTGGAAGACTTAATTATTGAGAACTAGCAAGAAAACTATAAACTGTTTGAAGAATTAATTTAGGAGACTACTTAAAGTTGACTGTTATCTTTCTCGCGTTTAAAAATTATAATTTGAGAAAGAGAATAGTTTATTCACGAGGGAGACATTTATTTGCAATATTAACAACTTACTAACTTTGTAATGATGGATATTATGAGAATTAAAATTTTTAGTATTTACCAATAGGTGATTGGTCTAGTAGAAAAGACTAGTCACTACAAAGTAGCGGACTTATGTACGAATCACTGTTGGGAGAGGTACTCACATATGTGCCCAACCTGCGTCGAAAAGAATTAAACCCTTGGGGAACCAAAAAAAAAAATAGTATTTATCACATTAAAATGGACAAATTGAAGAGTTATTAAAGTTTGCTCTGGCATCAGCATTCTCTGCTTTGGCAATATCGCCAGTCTTTTAACAAATGTGATTCTACAAATTATTTATCTTATAAATAATCTATATAACGGAAGGTAGAGGAGTCATTAAAAGTCTAAAAAATAATGGAAAGGGTATAAGTAAAATCAGCTTTAGTTTATATATACTTGCATCGTTTGGATCCATTTTAACCCATGCATTTCAAATATTAATTGGGTTAATATTATTTGGAATAATTGGCCCAGCAAAACAAGAAAACAAGTGTTTCAATTTAAGATGATCATCTTCAATTACCTCAATCATCCTATGTTATAAAATCGATTAATTTAAATTATAAAGGCATTATTTGTCATACATAATTTACATCTTTCTTCGAAAAATTTCAACATTTTAAAAATATTTATCATACCAAATATTACATTTTCAAACTCAACTCAGAATTTAATCAATATTATTTTACATCCAAATTATTTTGATCAAATTACATTGCGGTCATATTTCAATTGTTTCGAGAAAAAATCCAAGAGACCCTGCTAAATAATAAAATGAAATCGGGCCAATCCAAACAAGGCTTATGTTTTCCTTTAATACTCGAAATTACCTCAGATAGAAATGGTAAGAAAATAGAGAATTACAGACGTGGCAGGCAGAGGATGGTGGTAAAAAAAGGAAAATTCCATATTTCCGTTACCATTCAGAGTCGGTCTTTCTCTATTTCCCACACACAGACAACACAACACAACACAACACAACAGTTTTCACTTTGCATTCAGCCACACAGAATAAAGCCTCCAGCAACGCTATAGCTCTAGAGAGAGAAAGTAAGGGAGACGAAGAATATAGAATAATTGCCGCTCGGCTAATCTTCCTGAAATTGAATCTTTCTCGCCTAGGTAAAATTTCCTAATCCCAAACCCTAATTACCACCTTTATGTTTTTTTTAATTTGATTTGAAATAAAATGATTTTATCATTTGATGTGCCGCTTGGGTCGGATGTGAATTTCATGCGCTTAATTGAATTTCAGTTGTATTTGCACTCCTATTTCCTGTATTTTGGGTATATATACGTGCTTAATTGAGCCGATTTAATGTAATTGAAATTTCCTCGGACGGAACTGAATATTTATTGAAAATCTCGAATTCAGTTATCATGTTATTTAGTTGTTGTTTTATGAGTGTAAAAATTAATGCCAAAATATTTGTTAATAACATTTAAGTTTGTGAATTGCAGGTCTGCGTGCGTGCAACGAGCAGCGCTATGACCTCGTCCATTCACAGCCTCTCTGGTAATTCCAGTGAACGATTTACTGTTCTATGCATGTCTAGACTCTAGAATTTTTTTTCTTTTTCTTTTTCTTTTTCATTGCTTTTGGATTACATTAATGTGTTGAATGAATACAGACAATCAGAAATACTATTTAATTACTAATGACTGTTTGTAGCTCTATGTCTGTTTATAAGAATGTATAAATTATATTGGGTGACTGAGTGGGTAAATGATGATGCTGTTCAGTTATCATAAAAACTGTGTCGATTACACTTAACATGAGGATTAGGCTCTCCCTGTTTGGGCATATAGGCTGTCAAGGGAAAGTTGTTATTCATAATTATTGAGTTGAGTTGAAAGATATTTTTATAACATCGGAATACATTACTTGGCAACCGCAGTTTAATGGTGAATTTGAACTTTGTTTATAAAAACAGAGCTCTGTAGACGGGGAGGAAACAATGAATTTTTTGGTATTTGTATATTCAAGGGTCAATGCTAAAAGAGTACGGTTGTGTAGTCTATAGTTTCAACATGGTTCTGGTGTTTGTATCATCTTTTAATAAATTGACCTGAAACAATTAAAGATCCAACATATATTTATTAGATGCACATATAGTTTTGGTATAATACTATTGGAAGACTTGATTTGTATTGTTTATCCCTTGAGCTTGTATATCTATATTGCCTACTTAAATAGTCTACATAGCTTCTCGTTAGCTTCTTACATTATTTTTGGTTATTTACCGAGTGAATTATCTTTCAGATAATAGTGAGGCTGATGAACAGCAAAAGCACACAGAACCTCAGATCCAGTCCTCATCTCCAGCTAATGGGATGCCTCATCATGGTATTGCATCACCTACGATGCACTATGCAGCACCTGCTCAGCTTGGGGTAGGAAATGCAATGGTATTAATTGGATTGCTAGTTGTCTTATTAGCTGTGACCACATACATGTCATACTGAACTTAGAAGTGTTGGGTTCTAATTTTGACTTGGAGAATCTTCTGTTTTCCTGTTAGTTCTCTTGAATATATATTCCTCAAGTATTTATGTTGCATCAAAATCCTTTCAGCTATTTGAAATGTATAGTAATTTTCTTCATAAAAATGTTGTGTAGCTGAATTATTTTACATCTTTGACCCATTTATAAATTCGCATGTTTCACCACTTAATCTGATGTACTGTAACTGCAGGCACAAACAGCTTACCCATATCCAGATCCTTACTACAGAAGTATATTTGCACCCTATGACACCCAGCCTTACCCAGCACAGCCTTATCCTGCGCAACCTATGGTACTTCTTATGCTAGTATCCTCAGCTTGAATGGAATTTTTCCAGAGGCCTGAATGTTTTATTTCAACTCTCACGTAATTCAGGTGCATCTTCAGTTGATGGGTATTCAACAAGCTGGTGTTCCATTGCCGTCCGATGCAGTCGAGGAACCTGTCTTTGTCAATGCAAAACAATATCATGGCATCATGCGCCGTCGACAATCTCGTGCAAAGGCTGAGTTAGAGAATAAACTTGCGAAATCTCGGAAGGTATTAAATAGGCATGTCATGTTATTTTCATCTTGACTATAGTTCCCGGTTGATTTGCTATGACTTATTCATGTTGTGGTTCATTGAGTATCACACATTTGCTACATGGTAACATCCAGTGATGAGTCACATCCCGGATTTTAATTAAGCTCATTATTGGACCTTTGTCAGAAGGAATCACCATGAGTTAAAGATCACATGACATTTTCTAAAAGTACAATTCGTATGAAAATCTGAACACAAATAGACTTCCATTTGTACTATGTTTGCAGCCATACTTGCATGAATCTAGGCATCTGCATGCACTCAAAAGGGCTAGAGGAAATGGAGGTCGTTTCCAAAAGAAGAATGATAACCAGCAGAAAGAGGTCGAATCAAGTAATAAATCACAGGCCAATATTAACCTAAACCGTGAAAAGGATGATCCTAATTCTTCAGAAAGTGCTTCCTAAAGATACAGCTCAAATGTCAGTCTTCTTAAAAGGCGATTGTCAGATCAGTTATAGTGGTTTATAGGTAAGGGGTGTTCTTTAGTTTTAGCTTTTTATGTGTACATTAAGTTATAGGTTTTTGTAGGGAAATGCAAGATTTTTACGGATTATGCGTTTGAGATTGCGTTTCTAGTTATTACTTTCTCAAGTGATGGTGTATCTTAGCTCTCAATGATGGTTGATTTGCTCATATAGACTTACCCTTTGCAATTCAACTTTAGCGAGTTTTAGAAATATATCATAAAATCATTATTTTTTTTGGGTACAAATGTATCACAAAATCATGAAGCTATTATAATTGTATGATGTGCACCCTTAGTTTATGAATTTAGGCATTAATCTTGTGATTTTTGTGCAAACTATGTTTGATGCTGTCAATAAGAATTTGTCAAAATTGAAAAACTAGACAGTAGATTAACATTGTTTGGGTTGTATTGACAGATTTGATTTCTTAATGTCCCAGCTTGAACGAATTACAATTAACATGAAGTTCATGAACTCATGACGATTTGATTTCTTAATGTCCCAGCTTAAACGAAGTACAATTAACATGAAGTTCATGAACTCATGGCGAATTTGATGTATGTTAATATTTAAACATATGTAACTTTTTCCTTCTATAATTTTCAAATCTAGCTCGAACTCTATTATAAAAAACTAGTAAATGTTAGAAAATTTTCAAAATACAATAAATTCAATTTGTTATATATAAATTGAATAATTGCCGTTACTTTTCAAAAATTAAGAATGGTACGGTTTCTTTTTTTTTTACTTCCAAAAGTTGTGTTCTTTCATTTCACCGGATTGGTTGAATTAATGCTTTGAAGAGATACAACCTTTAAGAATTTATATGAAATCTCTATATAAGCACAATTTCCCGAAACATATGATGATGAAAAAAATAAATTCAGATTGGTTTTCAACATTAAGAACAATACTCTGTCATTACAAACTTTGAAACTTAAAGTTACGTGCCTGCAATTTCATCAAGTCTTAATTTTTCAAATTTTGAGGTTTTGTACTCTTCAGTTTTATTTATTCAATTTCTGGAGAAGTTGCTTGTTCCAAGTTCTCTGTTTCAAAGGCTTGTTATAATTTGAGTATTCGGGTTTGTTTTCGAAAGTGTAATTCGCAGACAAACAACATTATATAACTGGGCTCCATAGTATCCTGGGACAAATTCGCTGTAAAACTCCTTTACACATTGGTGGGGCCGAATATTGTCTTGAGGAAAGTGTAGAATCTGTGTGACTTGAAGGAATTTATTTTTCGATATAGTTGAGTTTTTTGGATCAAAATTATGGAAATTTGAGGTGCAATATCCAGCCCCATATTTAGTGAATTTTTCCAACAGTAAATGTGGTCAATCATGAAAAGGCTGCACATTAGACACATGGATGTACGTGAAAATCTAGCAAGTAAATGTTATGTTTTCCCTCAAAAAAAGAGTAAATCCTATGTTTATTCTGCATTGGACGCTTTGCTTTGCGTTTGTAATATTTACAACTTAAAAACTCCATCTTTATAATTTTACATTTCATTCCAAAACCAATTCAATCAAAAGGTATAACAAAATAAAAAATAGGGGATATATGGTTCACATGTTATCCAAATGTCTAACATTTAAAGTATAATTTATTATAGAAGTATATTTTATTTCTTAAACTATGTTTCAAATTTCAATATTAATTCCCGGGATTGAGTACCAATTTATGATGAAATTATGATAAAAGTAAGAGGGCCTCTTTCTCAGTAAAGGGCCTATGGCGTTTATATTGGCCCATCACGACTTAGTCGGTCTGGAACCAAACCCAGGTCAAAAGTAGGGCTGTCAACTGGTCGGATTCTGTTCGGATCATGTTCGTCCAGATCCGGCTCCATTTAAATTTGATCGAATTATGTCGTATTAGGATTTTTTCGGATTTTATTCGGATCTAGATTTTTTGAATTCAATGGATCCTGGTCAGATTTAGCCGGATTCGTTTAAAAAATTACATTAATATTTTTTCCTAAAAAAAGTTTATTAACTTACAATTTTATATAATTTTAGCTCACATGTTTAAACATCATTTACAAATATTCATATTTTAGATGAAAATATTGGTTTAAATAAATTTATAAACGAGTTATAAATTACTTTCTTTGTAAATTGACAGTGAAAAATTATTAATGATACCTACTTTTATAAAACATTATATATATACATCATTTCTTTTATTTTTTATTGGATACGGAACTTGAACGTATCGAATCGACCTAAATCCATATTCGCTCCATTTGTTTCGGATTACGGATCAAGTTCATCGAATCTCTAATCGGACAATTATCCTAATAAGTCGGATCGGATTCGGATGGATCCAAATTGAAATCCGTCCCATTGATAGACCTAGTTACAAGGCTTCAGCACAAATCTCGTGATCATTTGTAATTGGTTATCCTATACAGAATTACAGATATTTCCATATTATTTTATTGTCATTTTTCACCGAGCAAGGACAGTAAAAAAAAACAATAAATAAGATTTAAATATCTTACTAATAAATTGGTCATGAGTGGGCCAGGCTGTGGATTGTTGACCAATTGTCGATACCAACTGCTATGTCTTATTTGCACAAATATGAGTTGCCAATTATCTCTCGATATATGAGAAGCTACATCTTGTATGTCTAATAAAAAAATATTTTTTTTATTCTGGTGTAGGTTTGGACATTTAAGTTATTCAAAAATAAAACTAACATTTTTTTTTATAATTATTTGTCTAAACATTGTCGCTCTAATTAAAGATAGAATTATTTCTTATGGTTAATTTTACTAACTGAACAGTCGCTTTCAACTATAATGATTAATAATATTGTCTTTCTTTTTGCTCGTTTTTGACGAATAAGATTCATATTCTTTGGTATCACTCATAATCATAGCAAGCTATAATACCATGATTTTGTGTTATAATTATTGCCAAAAAGATATATATGAATTTAATTTGTCTACCTTTACAAATCTCTTATCATTGAAGCCCTTCCATGAATTATACTGTGTATATACAGTAGGTAAGAATTGCACTTTTAGTACCGCACTTTAGGTCAATTTTTACTTTTGGTACATTGTTTTATGTGTCCAACACATTTGGTACCATATTTTAACAAATTGTAATACATATGATATCGCCGTTAAAAATCACAGTTAAGTGGTGATGTGGCAGTGAAGTTTTATTGCAAAGTTGATGCTATTACTTATGTTGACTGACAATTTTACTCCGTAATATTTCAGGCTACCAAATTTAGTGACGATTTTAGTCCACATTGTTGCCAATTTTAAAATTGACTCGAACAAGATTATTTGCGGACCAATTTGGAGATTTTACTTATTATATTTAAATAATTAATTTAATTTATATGACTTTAATTTGTCTACGTACCTTTACAAATCTAGCTCTTATCATTGAAACTAAGCATTCACCCCTCCGATCCAAATTAATATCCGATCGATCCCTTCATTGAAATATATATACTGTGTATATACAGTAGGCTGCGTGGTGTGTCATTTATGTGTGTGAGAGAGAGACAGAGAGATGTAAAATGGAAGCAAAGGCACAAAGTTTTTTTTTTTTGTTTTTTTGTTTTGTTTACAAGAATGAATGAGAAAGAAAAGGAAACGTGCATGGTGCTTTTGGTGCATGTCAAAATGGACCCAGATCGACGGGCTGGTGGGGCTGGAAAGGAACTTCCACTTTTGTCATTTGTGTTTAATTTTTTCAAAATCACGCAATGGAATGTGGGAACATATCCGAGTGGGCCTGCCCCATTATCTGGCCCACCTCATAAACAACAATTTCCTTGAACAATTTTTTCAAAAGAAAATTTTAACAAAAAATCTATATGCATGCTTTGGATATAATAAATATGCTTTCAAAACTTCCCAAAAATGTCAACCTAGTGAAAATCTAAAAAAGTGAAATTAATTACAGCCATTCTTTAAATCTTTCATTGTAGTGCTAATTAATCAAGATTAGCTAGTTAAGATATACTATTAGTGAAAGTACGTACTGTGACCTTGAAGCCCCTGGAATTAAAACAATTGATCGCGCGTATTGGTGACCAATTCATTCAAACAATTGACCTCTTGTGAAATTAATTGGAAATAGGTGCATGGTTTTGTAAATCAAAGACATTTGATTGAAATTAGTGCACAATAGTACTTAATAATGATGTCATGTTAATGGCATGCTGTGACATCAATAATTAATTACAAGTATATCTGAGTATTCTCTTGTAATTTGTGTAAATTACTTTCTTTCTTCAAATTCTCTCCGCGTCTTCTTCTTATTCTCTATTCAAATTCTCCATCATCTCTCCACGGGAAGAATTGCATGTATCACAGTTTGTAGCCAAAAATTATAAATTAAACCCTTCAAAATTATTGAATTGTTTAGAGCTAGATAATTTTTCAAGGAAGAAATTACACTGTTTCTAACCCAATAAAATATTGAATCTCTTATCAAATTTGATTTTTCATGTTATTTAAGTCCCATTTTATGTCTTATCTTTTTTCGTTTGGAGTAATCTAAATTCATAAACATTGAATTCAAAATCAATATAATCTCAAATTAAAATTCATTAACACTGAATTCAAAATCAATATAATCTCAAATTAACATTATCTTCATCTCTTTTACCCTTTTTCATGGAGGAGTTGAAAATATTTATCTTTGGGGAATACTCCATGGTGTAATTTTGACATATCTACTTTAAGTTAGTTTCAAATCACTCAAACAAGGGTAGAGAATAGAAGATTATATAAATAAACAGAGTTTTTATTGTTTAATTTTCCGGCCTGGTGATTGACGGATTGATGCTGGTGGATGGTTTGAATTGTTGTTCTAAAGGTTGGTGCCATGGCAAAGGAGACGAAGCAACAACTAGATCTAAAAAGAATTAAGTACATAAGCTCATTAATTATTGTACTTATTTAGAAAATCTTGGAAACATAATACTCCATAAAACGTATCAAAATGATAAGGGCATTTTTTAAAATACATAATTTTTGTTCTGGCAATATCGCTAGCCTTGCAAGAAATACAAAAGTAAACTTATATCTATACTATTATAAAGAGAAGTCATGCCATGGTGTAGTAATTTTTTGGTATTCTTATTTTTCCCTTGATATTTTAATAAATTTAATTATTATATTTTTAACTTCTTTACTTATATCTCATTTAAATAAAAGAAATCCTCATTTTCAGATATACTAGTGTGCACTAAATTAAAGACTCGTAAGTGTCATTAAGAGTGACCGATAACTCAATTATTCTTGAAAAATGACATCTAAATGCTTATATAGCAATGTCAATGAATAATAATGTCTTTAAATATGTTCTCATGAATTAATTTTGATAAAAAAATATTTTGATGGAATTATTTTTTATAAAGATTGATATATCGGAGTAGGAGTGGTGGCACGGGATGAGTTTGGATGCTGCTTAGCTTGGCGTTCATTGAGGATTTTGCAGACTTGGACCAATATTTTTATAGGCTTTAGCTAGGATATATGTGGTGAAACTAGTTAGTTAGAAGCAATAGATTAGGATCGTCTTGAAAGGAGATTGTCAATATGTGATAAAGAAAATCAACTATAATGATGTTGATCTCTTGTCTACTGAGCAATTAATTGTTGATATCAAAAGGATCGTATATAGTTTTCTTGGTTTAGAGTTAGTTTGTTCATAGGATTTATAATAGGCCTGCTCATTCTTTAGTATTAGCTTCTCTTGTAGAGTTAGTTGATTTACCCGAACATATTAGACAAATTGTATTTATTGAGGCTCTTTAATTTATAAATTTATTATTTTTTCAAAAAAAAAATATATATTTTCACATGAATGTCATTTTAAGAAAGAGAGATATTATATTTTAAAAGCCCACTACGTCCAAAACCGTTAGATCCGACCTTAAACCTGTATAATAGCCCACCTGTCATTCCAATATTATAATATTCGGGTATCCGGTCCAACCACTTGAAATTCATTCAACCCAAGATTGACCCTTTAGGCCATCTCCAGCCGAAGCAGACAATATCCCCCTCATGCCTGTCTGTCTGCCTGCTTGCCTGTCTGGCTTGCCAAGTCAGTCATCTCTAACCGAACCAACAATCCAAAACATTTATTTCAATCTCAAACTTTCCCCACTCTCACTTAACTATAACAGCAACAACAACATCAACAACAACAACAATAATAATAATAATAATATAATAATAATAATAATAATAATATAATATAATATAATATAATAATAATAATAATAATAATAATAATAATAATAATAATAATAATAATAATAATAATAATAATAATAATAATAATAATAATAATAATAATAATAATAATAATAATAATAGTCGAATACTTGTGGGCAACACACGGGCCATTCTTAAAGAATTAATTTAATTGAGATCAATTTAATTGTTGAGATCAATGTAATTGTTGTACTCTAATAGTTGAGATCAATTTAATTGTTGTACTCTAATATATGGAGATTTTTTACATGAACTAATTATATGGAGATCTCAGATTTGATTTATATTACTATTATAATATTAATTAGTTGATCAGTAAACTTAATTAAATATTTTTTAAAGAATTAAAATAAAATTTTAATATAATCTAATGGAGTAAGAATTTGATAAAGTTAAATACCACTATAAACATTCAACTTAAAAGAAATTAATAATAGTGAAATGAATTTCAAAAGATATAATATTTTCATCCCCAAAGAAGTAAATTTTGGATGAATTCTTTGAACTTATGTCCATTTTTAAAGATATAATATTTTATCTTTCATATTTATACTACTTTAAGGTCACTCAAACACTATCTTCAAACAAATGTGGGATAAGTAGAGTTGAGTTTTCATCCCACATTGATTTGAAAAAAGTGTTTGAGTGGTCTTCTAGTAGTATAAATATGAAGGAGAAAACATTGTTTCTTTTAAAATTATGGTTAAGTTTTTTTTTTTTTAAAGAAAGAATTAAACCATAATTAATAAGTGTTAAAAAGTTTTTATATGTTTTTTACACATTTAAATTAATTAACTTTCAAAAAAAAAAAAAAAAAAAAAAAAAAAAGGGGCGCGTCCAGGAGCCGATAGGCAGGCAGGCAAGCAACTCCCCCCGAATGCTTGCCTGCCCATCCGGGGGGAGCTCGTCTCCAGCCGACGGGGGGGTTGCTGCTTGCCTCCCCCCTTCGGCTGGAGATGGCCTTAGTAAAACCGTTCAAATTTTCATAATTCTTGCAATTAATTATCACATCACATACATATACAGACAAAAAAAATATATTAGTCATTTATCTTTTGCAGAGACGCGAAAATGAGACACATGTGACAGACAATTCACATCTTTTATGTTTTTAAGTTGTTCGTCGAAATTAAAATCAGTGCCCTTAAGCAAACAAATTTTGGGTTTTTGTCCCTCTCGCTACCACATGGCGTTATTCCACCACTTCACCTTGTCAAATTAGCCTAAATTAGAGGAAATATAACTACTTATTTCCCTCCATTATTTCCATAGCTGCTAATTAGTAGGGCAATTTATAAACAATAATTTTATTTGACGAATTTATGATTAAAACTGTGGATAAGAGAAATAAAATTGCAACAACTTAAAATAAAAAGATTTAAATTGTCTGTCGGAATTACAAATATCCTATTTTTGAGTATCTGCTAAAGTGAAATGACTTTTTTTTTTTTTATTGACAAGGGAATCCGCAGCCATCAAAGTACACAAAGTAAACCCCACCCTCATGCAATAGCTCGCAAACTACATGAGAGATGTAAACCACACTAGACAACTTAGGTGATATGACTATTTTACTTATATACACATACATGCAAAAAGAAGATTAATATTAAAAAGAAAAAAGCATGCTGCTTGTATCATTAAAATTGAAAATTTGGAAATGGTATTTTTGATTTATTGCCTTAAAATGGGCTTGCGGGTCTGCTTCAAATAATAAAAATAAATGCACACTGTATTTAATACATCCAGAAGTCTTATTTTCCTGTTTTTAATAAATAATAAATGCACACTGTATTTAATGCTTGCAGAGCATATAATTAGTTTGGGAGTGTGGGTACAGTATACTCCTTTTTTTTTTTTTTAAAAAAATTTGTCGCCACAACAAAGTTTTGTTATTTTTATTTGTCATTTTAAGATTTCAATGTAAAATTAACTTTTTTTCTATCAATTTCACCATTCTTAATAATGATTGTAATTAATTTTAATTAATGTTATGATTACTTGATTAAAAGGCTATTTTGGGTCTTTTACTTAAAAAAATGACTATTTATTATATTTCTTAATTCGTGTAAAATTCTTCAAAGCGACAAATAAAAAAACGGAGGGAGTAGTATATAATTTCAATTTTGAATAGTGTATGTCAAACTACCTCATTTCCAATCCAATGCAGAAAAAGAAACTGATTTTATTGTACTATTTAATATGCAAAATGTACATTTTATAAAATTGATGGTTCCTCTTAATATAAGTTTATGATATTTAATGTTAATATATTTTAATTTATGACTTTTATTAGTTGAGGTGAGTTTTTACAAGGAGATGGGATATATAATTTTTAAGAATAAGAACAAACAAAAGAGTACTTTTAAAAAGGTAAAGAATTCTAAAAAACTAGTATTTATTTTTAACATTTTACTAGGATTTCAAGTCAAAAATTAATAAATTAAAAACAATGAGGAAGTACTATTTATTCATTTTCCCATGTTCCTTGACCCTCTCACTCATTATCGATTTTCTTCTGTGGGTCGGTTTCAATAATCTCTCTCTCCATTTCATTTTCTCTGACATTCTTGAAATTGGTTTCTCAGATAAGACCCTCTACCCCAATCTCTTTTCATTAAAAAAAAGAAGAAGATAGATTTTCTCCTCAGCTACTCCAAAATTACATCTTTGAGTAAAGAAAATAACCCCGAATCTCTTTTTCAGTTTAGAAAGATTCAATCTTTATGCACCCACCATTTTTTATCAGTGAAAATGGAACTTTGTATGCACAGAGAAAGTTACAGCAGTGGAAGTGACAGCAAAATGCAACAGCAAATGGATGCAAGTAAATATGTGAGATATACACCTGAACAAGTCGAGGCTCTTGAGAGGGTTTATTCTGAATGTCCTAAACCTAGTTCTTTGAGGAGGCAACAGCTCATTAGGGAATGCCCAATTCTATCCAACATTGAACCTAAACAAATCAAAGTCTGGTTTCAAAACCGCAGGTATTTAATACTCTTCTAGTTATATGTGCATTCAAATATTAGTCTTTTTTTTTTTTTTGGGGTTATTTTGCTCATCTTTTGGTTATTGTGTTAGACCAATTTAATTTTGTTCTTTTTTTTGTGTGTTAGTGTTTCTAGAGGAAACACAACTTTCTTAACTTTTAACATCTTTAAGTTACTATAATGAAGTGAGTTTATCACTCTTATATTTTTTACTTGCAGATCTTGATTTGAAATAGTTACTTTCCATGAATGTAAACCAGATCAGTTCCCTGTTTGTGAAAAACCTCCATCTTCTTGTTTTAATGAAATTCAGGAATATGTACATTTTTGTGTCTGATTCTTTTTTCATCTAATTAATGATTTTATATATTTTTAAGCTTACCCGATTGCCCCCTTTTCTTCTTTTGGAATTCCTAGAGTATGCAACGTGAGCCCTTGAATATTTTTCCTTTCCAATTTCAGAATATGGAGTAGATGTTTTCAAAATTTGGGCCATCTAGATGATTGCAGTTTTTGAATTTTGGGAGTGATTGCTACTTTGATGGTTATTATGGAATTTATTGAACTTTTGAAAAAATCTTATTATTTTTTATTATGTAATTTATCCATTCAAGTTAATTTTAATCAAGAATCCTTTTCTTCTTCTTCTTTTTCCTTTATTCACATGACACGTTTAAGTAGGTAAATACCTTGAGTTCTGGACATATGACTTTAACTCTTTTGTTGCAGATGCCGTGAAAAACAGAGGAAGGAAGCATCTCGACTCCAAACTGTTAACAAAAAGCTGAGTGCCATGAACAAGCTACTTATGGAAGAGAATGACCGTTTACAAAAGCAAGTCTCACACTTGGTTTACGAAAATGGTTACATGCGAACGCAGCTCCACACAGTAAGTCTGTGTTCCTTTTTTGCATCATTTCATTTTCTAAAATTCAATTATTCTTGTCTCATTTGTATTTTGTTTGTATATAACAGGTTAGCACAACCACTGATACTAGCTGTGAGTCTGTGGTTGTGAATGGTCAGCAACAACAGCAAAACCCAACTCCTCGGCATCCACAAAGGGATGCTAATAGCCCAGCTGGGTAAACTACCTCTTTCACCTTAACCTCTGTTTGGTTCTTTGCTTTTTAGTAATTAAAACACTTAAGAAAAACGTTTTTCTTGCAGGAAACAGTATAGTAATTCAGCTTCATTTTTTTTTACTCATTTTACCCGCTAGAATCCAAGAGGCAAACATAGCCTTAATATTTATGAATGTTAAGTATCTCTACTAAGGTTGCTTGTATGAAGCTAAGACAATAATTATTAATTAGATCTTTCCCTTTTTTTTTAAGTCTTCTTGCTATTGCTGAGGAGACCCTGGCAGAGTTCCTTGGAAAGGCAACTGGAACTGCTGTCGACTGGGTTCAGTTGATTGGGATGAAGGTATTTCCTGGCGACTTTTTTTTAGAAATTTTGAAATCTCCCTTTTTTGGCTAAATTACATTTATGATCCCCCCAGGTATGAAATGTTTTACACATATGTCCCTCTTGCCAAAAAAATTACACAAAAAAGTCCCTCTTACGTAAAAAGGGTTACACACCTATTGATCGGTGTTACACTTTTTTTATAAGAGGGACTTATGTACCAACAAAAAATATATAAGAGGGACTTAAGTGTAAATTTTTGGCAAGAGGGACATAAGTGTAATTTAGTCCCCTTTCTTATTGGCTGTAACGTATCCTCGTTTCATGTGTTTAGCCTGGTCCGGATTCTATTGGCATCGTTGCCGTTTCCCGCAACTGTATCGGGGTAGCAGCACGAGCCTGCGGCCTCGTGAGTCTCGAACCCACGCAGGTGATTTTTTAAACTTTTTCCTTTTGTTGTTAATTATTAATATATATATATGTATAGTCAAAATTCTTCTTTGACAAAATTTCTTTTGCAGGTTGCTGAACTTCTCAAAGATCGTCTTTCTTGGTTTAGAGACTGCCGTTGCCTTAATGTAGCGAGTGGAATCCCCACCGGAAATGGAAGCACCATAGAACTTGTATATATGCAGGTTTGTTGTCTAGTTTGATATATTCTTGGCCTTTGGTATCTTAAATCCTCACACTCTCCCAAATCTCTCGGAATTAGACATATGCGCCGACAACATTGGCATCTCCTCGCGATTTTTGGACATTGAGGTATACTACAAGATTGGATGATGGCAGTCTTGTGGTAAGTGAATCCTAAGTACTTTCCTTCGTTCTTTTAGGCTATGGTTGGTTCTTGAATTTGAAGGAGTAATATGACGAAGAAAATGGAAATGAATAGAAAATAAAGCTCAATGTTATATCATTTGTTTCAGAAAAAAACATTTTTATTCGCTAAAATCCAAGAACCAAATATAGCGATAAAAAAGTATCGGTAGATTTTTTTGGTTTTACAATTTACTTAGTGGGACTATTTCTGCAGATTTGTGAGAAGTCATTGACATCTTTAACCGGTGGCCCGACTGGCCCACCTACTACTTGCTTTACGAGAGCCGAAATGCTGCCAAGTGGTTATCTTATTCGTCCTTGTGAGGGTGGTGGTTCGATTATCAATATTGTTGATCACATTGACTTGGACGTAAGGAGTTGTTCAACTTGGTTTTGGAGTTTCGGTTTTTTGCTTTTGCCCTTATATCTTGACTTTTACATGCCACAGGCTTTGAGTGTTCCTGAAGTTTTAAGGCCACTTTATGAATCTTCCAAAATTCTTGCACAAAAAATGACCATGGCTGTGAGTAGCTTCTCCTTTGGTTAGTTGAATGTTTGCATGTGATTGATTTCTGTTTCTTTATCGACTCAGTGATTTATGTATGTTCCATTTAGGCTTTGCGTCACCTAAGACAAATTGCTCAAGAAATGAATGGAGAAATCCAGTGTATTGGTGGTCGCCAACCTGCTGTTCTTAGGGCATTAAGTCAAAAATTGTGCAGGTGAGAGAACTTAGCTTTTGAAGTAGAGTCCATCCATAATCAAATTACTTGCTCAAATGTATGCTACAAATACTCTAAATAGTTTAAGCCAGCAACCAAATTTATGATATTTTTGTTCCATTTCTCAATTTATCTCATGTTTATTATATTTCTCATAATCTCATATTTTCTACCGAACGTCTTCTAATATATTTATCTCTTTTTAGGGGATTTAATGATGCTATCAATGGCTTTATTGACGATGGTTGGTCAATAATTGACAGTGATGGGGTGGAAGATGTAACTATTGCCATCAACGTATCTCCTAGCAAATTCCTTTGTTCCCAATATAACACTTTGTCTATGCTCCCTACATTTGGGGGCGTCATGTGTGCACGAGCATCAATGCTTCTCCAGGTTAGTTTTGATTAGTTATTTACATTCCTATGAAAAATATTAAGCTGGCCAGCAGAAGCTAAAACAACTCTTACCTTGCTTCAGACTTTTGGCTATTCTTAGCTTATTTTCTCCTTTAGCAGAAACTGAAGCAGCAACCTAGATATTAATAAATAGTTTCAGAAGCCAAAAGTTAAAATTCACTTTCTATAAACTCTTGTTTACCCTGAATCCAAACATTTTTTGTTTTCTTTTGGACCATATCTGGATTATTTTGTGAGCTAAATGCAAATATGCCCCCTGTGCTTTGTCTAATTAGCGAAAAGGCCCCATGTTATTTTTATTAGCTTGTACTTTTTTTATTAGCAAAAAACCCCATTTAAAATTCCTTCATAAGTCAATATGGAAGTTATTGTCATTTTTTCATGTGAACAGGAGGCTCATTGCCAATTTTCAAAGTTAAAAGGGGGATTATTGTTAATTTTTTATTCATATGGATGTTTTTGCATTTTTTGGTGGGGTTATAATTGTCATTTTTCCTGCTAAATATGTACTCCTACTCCGGCATGGGATGGGGTTTTTTGGTAATAAAAAATAGCATAGGGGATTTTTGCTAATTAAAATAACACAGTTTTTTTTATTAAATTGGGAAAACCTAGGTGATTTTTTGCATTTCACTCTTATTTTGTTAACGTTGGTTATTTGTCAATTAATTGTGCAGAATGTGCCCCCGGCTTTACTTGTTCGTTTCCTTAGGGAGCATCGATCTGAATGGGCCGATTACGGGGTCGATGTTTATTCTGCGGCTTCTCTTAAGGGTAGTCCTTATGCAGTACCTTGTGCAAAGCCATGTGGATTTCCTAGTACTCAAGTCATTTTACCTCTTGCACAAACGGTGGAACATGAGGAGGTAAACTACTTTACTAGTACTCTTTTGTCCCTGTCTAATACCATGGTTTATTTCTCTATAGTCTATAATTACTCAGGTCGTGTTTTTTTTTTTTATTGTAGTTCCTCGAGGTGGTTCGTTTGGAGGGTCATGCATTTTCTCCGGAGGACATAGCTTTATCAAGAGATATGTACCTGTTGCAGGTTTGATCATTAAAAAATTCAAATTTTGGTTACCGAGTCCTTTGTATTTCGTGTTTGACAGATTTGTCCTAATTTTCTCAGATTTCATCCTTTATCAACACTTATTGTCATGCATCTTTCCTTTCAAAGACATTTAATCCTCACGTCGATGGTTTTGGTCCTCCATCCTTTAGGCAAAGAAAATCACAACTTAACAAATTTTGGCTTTAAATGACTTTTGTTCAACTAACATGAATTAATTTTTATATTCAAGTATTTTTTTTTTATATATAAATTCAAAAGATAAGTGACTAAATGTGATGACCAGAAGGCTAAATGCATGAGTTCAAAAGAAGATCAAATGTGTTATCCCAAAAGATAAAAATCAATTGTGTTAACCAAAATATAAAGGACTAAATCTGTTAAACTTAAGACCAAATGTGTCGGTTGGAAAGAATTAAATGGCCATTTCAAGAACTGAAAGCTAGCAAATTAAATATGAAATTTACCATTAAAAATAGGTCATAGAATATACAGTATTTAATTAATTAATATTTAATTTTTATTTCTTCAATGTGACACGCAGCTATGCAGTGGGATAGATGAATCAACTCCAGGTGCATGTGCTCAGCTAGTTTTTGCACCGATTGATGAATCATTCGGTGACGATGCTCCTTTACTTCCGTCTGGCTTCCGTGTTATACCATTGGATCCTAAACCAGATGGGGGGCCCACATCAACTCGAACATTAGACTTGGCTTCTGCACTTGAGGTGGGACCTGGTGGAGCTCGTTCCACCGGTGAAGTTGACTTATGCAATCAAAACCTTAGATCTGTTTTAACCATAGCTTTTCAGTTCACTTTTGAAGTTCACTATAGAGACAGTGTGGCAGCTATGGCCCGTCAATATGTGCGTAGTATAGTCAGTTCTGTCCAAAGAGTTGCCATGGCAATAGCCCCATCTCCACTCAGCTCACATCTAGTACCTAAGCCACTTCCTGGCTCACCCGAGGCCTTGACTTTGGCACGTTGGATTTGCAGGAGCTATAGGTATGAACTATACTAATCTCTAAAGAATGCATTTGGTAGTTTTAATACAGTGAAATACACATATTTATTTCACATATCTAATCTTATCTTATGTTTGGTGTGTGAGACTAAGTACACGGGCAGAATTATAGAAAGCCCGACACTATGCACACAAATTGTGAGATTATTGTCTTATCTCCACCCCTGTGATAAAATTATAGCTGGCTGCCGATATTGTCAAAAGCAATATTTTATTGAAAGATTGAAAATTTGATCAATTTGGCCTTAGTCTTGGCATATTTGTACGCAATAAAAGACTAATTCCAATATATTTTTTATTTTTGGGGTGGTTCTAATTGAGAAAAAGATCACATTATGCTTGCTACCAGATAAGTTACACAATTACCCCCATTGGTCTTGCATTTCGGTATCCCAATTCCCCTTGACAACACCTACTCAAAGCTTTACTATAAATGACCTAAGCTCTAGTAAATATATGATATTTTTATTCCATCTCTCAACTTATCTCATTTCTTCTGCTAAACGTCTTAGTCTAAATTACTAGTTTGTTCCATTAAAAAAGGATATAATTGGTTTTTAATTATGCCTCCGTAATGAGCCATATAAATTGTTCGATAGTCATTTTATTCTCTCGTGCCAGGGTGCACACTGGGGGAGAGCTCCTACAGGCCGATTCACAAGCAGGAGATGCCATTTTGAAACAACTTTGGCACCACACTGATGCCATCATGTGTTGCTCTGTCAAAATGAATGTTAGTAATCTATTAAATTTACCGTTTTATCCTCACTTGTTATTCTGTGACTATTGAGGTCTCCTTGGAGGCACAACTGACATTTCATCTAACATCAATTTCAGGCATCGGCAGTTTTTACGTTTGCAAACCAGGCGGGCCTTGACATGCTGGAGACAACCCTGGTGGCTTTGCAGGATATAATGCTCGAGAAGATTCTAGATGAATCTGGTCGAAAGATTCTTCTTTCAGAATTCTCTAAAATCATGCAACAGGTAGAGTTGATATTGGGAAAATTTTGGTTTTTTGAGGGGGAAATCCACGATACTCCTTTGTGTTATGGGAATCCTGCACAAAATTCCCCTGTGAAATTTTTATTGCACCAAATCCCATGTACGTTTAGAAACTCTGCATAGAATCCCCCCGTTCGTCCACTTCCGTTAGAGTTTTGATGGGGGTGTGCACAAAATCCCCTGTACTTTTTAACTTTTGCTCAAAATTCCCTTGTACTTTTTACTTTTTGCACATAATCCCCTTGTACTTTTTTATTAACACAGAATCCCCTTTGCTCGTTTGTATTGCAGGGCTTTGCCTATTTGCCTGGAGGTGTGTGTGTTTCTAGCATGTGGAGGCCCGTTTCTTACGAACAAGCGATTGCGTGGAAGGTTCTTACTGATGATGATTCAAATCATTGTCTAGCTTTCATGTTTATGAACTGGTCTTTTGTGTAAGAAATGGAGTACTTTAGTGAGTCTTTGTGCTAGCTGCAGCTTAAGTTATTTGTACCTTTTATTTTCGATAAATTATGTGACATATTAACAAAGGTTTTGTGAATGTGTGTAAATAACGTGAAACGACAAGAAAGTTTTTGTTTAGTTATGTGCTTAATATGTGCTAAAAAAAAAAAAAAGTATTTTGGGTTTTTTTTTAGTCATATTAACAATAATGATAATTTAATAAGATAATACGCATTAACGTCCAGTCATTTATGCTACGTTCGAATTACCTATCAAATAAATACGACCTTCTCTTAGACACAATGTTAGTTTTCCATTTGCATTTTAGCACCCACTTGATCTCCTTGAAAACCTGTTATTAAATTTAAAATAAATCCACACCAAAATACATAAAACATACTCAGAACGTCAACATTTGACTAAAATTGGCGAAATGAATATATTTTGAATTTAATTAGGTGAATGGATGAAAATGTCATTCAAGTAATGCACGTGAGGCTGTCTTCATCGTGCAATAGCTGAAATTTTTTATGACGGATATATATGTTACACTACTTTGATAAGAATGACGTATCTGCAACAAAAACTTTAAGAGGGACTTATATACAAAATTCGACCTATAAAGTTTGCTAAATATTGTCAATTAACACGATTTTTAACAATAAATAAGACAAAACAGAAATAAAAAATAGAATGAAAGAAAAGGAAAAGTACTCCACTGACAAAAGAGAAACGTTAGGGATCACATTGTTAATAAGTAAAATGTTGAAAAAAATTAAGCTTGGAAGAAAAGGCAGCTTGTATTACAGAAATAAATACTACAGCATCTACAAGAGAGAGACCTCATTATTTTGCATCGACATTCTTGCTTCTCCATCCGCGCCTAAAATAATTCCATCAGATCTTTCCGTCAGGTTCTTTCTTTATTTCTCTCTTCGATTTTTTGTTGGTTTGTGTCTTTTGATTATCTCTGTCAAAAAATTTCGCTAATATTTGCTTATTAGGTTCCCAAAAGGAGGAGTATTATAGTAGTAGAAATCTATATATTTTTATTGTTTTCTTGTTTGGGTTGATTTCTTGCAGGAAAATATACAATTTTGAATTTAGGGCACGTGAAGATTTAGTATAAGAAGAGGGAATAGTATAAGATTTAGTAATGTAAAATTTCCAGTTGTACTATGGGTTCCATTGGAGTATTAAATAGATGCTTCATAGCTCACCTTGTGTATAAGATTTGCTATCTCTATTTTTGCAAATTCTTGTTAGAACAATGTAATTGGGTTTACTTCTCTTATAAGTTTTAAAATTGGCTCTGGTACTGATCTGAAAGACTGAAACCTTAAGTAGTGTCTGGTTCTGCTCTCTCTTGCTATGTGGTTCTTATTGTTTTAAAGAATTCTTAACTCTTGCCTCATTTCCGGTTTTTTTGTACTATAACCAAAAGTTTCAGTTTGGCACATGGTGGGTAATCTGAAATTACCCAACCAGTTTAAATACCGAAAACCGATTCCATTTGGTTCGTTTTTACCGAAAGCTCAGCCCTACTTGTTTGTAACCATTGAAAAATGTCTCTCACTTCAAATTCTATTTCTCCTCCTCTGTAAAAGCCCTAGCCTCCCGTTCTCTGATTTCTGTCAATTCACTGAAGTTCGCGCAATGCCTGTCGTCCATCCACCTCTTTCCTTTCCGTCGGCCATTAATCTGTTGACAAGGATTCCTCATCTCTTTTCTTATTCTCTTTCTTTTTCCTTCCTGCTTTGTTTGTTACAAATAACAGTACACATTCTATTTATATTCTCTGTTGTCTATGCCAATTCATGTAAGTTTTTCTATTTCATTGTATCTTAACATTTTGGTAAAACTTTTTATGATCGGTTTGGTTTTACTCGATCGCACTCCCTTAATGAGGAACCCCTTTTGTAACATAGTTGTGAGAACATAAAGATTCTACTTTTACATTGTATCTATTTATTGATTTTGGACAAGTAAATAGTTAACTCTATTAACATACATTAGTTATATAATTATATTCACAATACTTGTAGTATTTGCTTCCGTTGGAAGGAGTGTTTTAGAATTAAATGTCATAAAAACATATTGCAATTGTAAATTAAGTTGATATGTCATTTATCTATCTATAACAAATATGCTAGAGAAGAAAAATATGTAAATACTTTTACAATTTTAAAAGTAAGAAAAAATCTTTTAATAATACGTACCTTTTTCTTGGTAACATGGGGCCTCGGTTTTAGATTTCGCCTACGGAGACCCCTAATATGTCTCTATATTTCCAGCTTCCTCAAGTTAATTGTTGATAGTTGTTAATGTTAATTTATCTTATTTTTCGCCACCGTTTTCAATGTCCTTTCATGGTTCAGCATATACTTGTTATTATGTGCTTCCAAGTTACCATCATCTTATGTTAAATTTTGCACCCTATTTTGCTTCAGATTGATTATTATTATCCGACAATTTCTTGCAGAACACGATATGTCTCGAAGGTATGACAGTCGAACAACAATCTTCTCCCCAGAAGGTCGACTCTACCAGGTTGAGTATGCAATGGAGGCTATTGGCAATGCAGGGAGTGCTATAGGCATATTGTCTAAAGACGGTGTGGTTTTAGTTGGCGAGAAGAAAGTAACTTCCAAGCTTCTTCAGACATCCGGATCCACTGAAAAAATGTACAAAATCGATGACCATGTTGCCTGTGCTGTGGCTGGTATTATGTCTGACGCCAACATCCTTATCAACACAGCAAGAGTCCAAGCTCAACGCTATACTTTAGCTTACCAAGAACCAATGCCAGTAGAACAACTAGTTCAGTCTTTATGTGACACCAAGCAAGGCTACACTCAGTATGGTGGGCTCCGCCCATTTGGCGTTTCTTTTCTCTTTGCAGGTTGGGATAAAAATTACGGGTTCCAACTTTACATGAGTGACCCTAGTGGAAACTATAGTGGATGGAAGGCTGCAGCTATTGGTGCAAACAATCAAGCTGCACAGTCAATGCTTAAGCAGGATTATAAAGATGATATTACGAGAGAAGAGGCTATACAGCTTGTTTTGAAGGTGCTTAGTAAGACTATGGATAGCACGAGTCTTACTTCGGAGAAGCTTGAGTTGGCTGAGGTGTTTGTTTCTAATGGAAAAGTTAAGTACCGGGTGTGCTCACCCGAGGCCTTGAGTAAGCTCTTACTCAAGTCTGGAGTTACTCAACCTGCTGCTGCTGAGGCTTCGTAGTTTTATGTGTGTGTGTGTGTGTTTAAGTTAAAATATGCTCATTGAATGTTGAACTCTATTTGGAGGGGCAGTCGGAGTTTGTTTTTTTTCCCTCCTTTACTATGCCTGGTGTAATGCAGTGTACGCTCTTATTTTACCTAGTAAAGGTTAGACTATAAATCTGGATTTGGTTTACTTTTGATTCATGGCAGGATTTACTATATATCTATGTTGGCCAACAATATTTGCTTTAGAAGCACAGGTTAATATTAGCAAATTGAGAATGTTCATCTATCATTATGGATTTTCTCCTGTTTAAGCTACGCAGTATGAGAATGAAATGATTCATTAGTTAAATTAACCATCAAATGCAAAAGTAACATGACCACCAGTTCAAATAGAAAGATAAATGTTGTTTATAATATGTTACTGGAAACAAAATCACTAGCTATCGTTTCGCTCAGAAGAAAGCCAATCTTGTACGTATGGCCACCAAGTTGGGTAAGTCCCAACTCTGAATTCGTAAACTTAATCTTTAAATTGAACAATTTCAACAATTTTAGATTCTTAGAAAAGTAAACAAGAAAAAAAACTTATACAATCCTGATGCAGGATCTTGAAGATTTACAATGATTTTTTTTCACCATAAAACTATCTACTACAAATCACTTTTTTTAACTGATGGAGGCCAAGACAATCTCCTCTGGTTCGAGCCATCAACATAATTCAAGTCCCCAACTTCACTTTTACCATCATCTCCTTCTGCAGAGCTCAATTCACTTCTCCAAGGTGGTGGAGTTACACAATCGGTTTCTCTCATTACTCTTTGAGAAGAGGAAGGACCAACTCTTAGTGTTTGAAGTTTGGCAAATGACTCTCTCATTGCAGTCACAGCTTCAAAGAATCGAGTGCAAGATGCCAAAGCAACAGGAATTGGACGTAACATTTCCTAATTTATGGAAAAACAGAAGGCAAAGAATGAATATAAATGAAGGTAGTACATGATAAGGAAACCGAGAATGAACAAAATAATGAAGCTCAATATTCTACCGTTTGATGCAAGAAATATATTTTGCTTAGTGTCTCACTAAAATCAAGAAACAAACATAGCCCAAAAGAACATGGAAACCACAAAAAACAGAAGGGAAAATAAGAAATAACCAATTTTAGGAGGTAGTCTTGCAAGCAACAGACAGACACAAATTACATTCACGTATGTATTTGCTCAGGAAGATCTTTTAGGAATTTAAATTTACCCCCCATATTGTAGGTGGTTCTTTGAAGTTCTGACTCCATTGAAGATCAGCCGTAGAAGCCGTTAAGGAACCATAATCACTGGCAGCTTTCATCAGCAATTCTGAAAATTGTTTCTGTAAGAAGAAAGCAAGCATTATAGACCTCTCAATCACTATCAGGTCCGACAATAATCCTACAGTAAAATATCATTTCCGACAGATGATTATAAAGATAAAATGAAGAAAACAAGCGTTCTGGAGTCATGACAGGTTATCTAAGGGGGCTTCAGGAGAGGAGCATGGTGATCGCTGGTGCCAAAAGTTAAGCTCCAAACTGGCATATTCCTAGAAGACATTGCAAAACACAAAAAAGAACCTTTCTTTTCCAATCTTTAGAGAAGAATAATGTGTGGGGTTGGAGTGGCCAAGTGGGGGTGGGGGTTACAGTCCTAAGGATAATAATGAAAATATTGAATATGTTATAACAAATAAGATATACTAGGAGTATAACTTTTTGACTAGTTTGGCAACAGAGTCTACCAGGGCATAGATTAGTGGCAAAGAGTAAATGAGTTCAAACTGGACCATAAAGATTATATATTAATCTCACAACTACCAAAGGAATTCATAGTGAACACCTGATTTTCGTTACATGCATATCTTCTTTTACACTTGCAAGGATCATACCTAATAACTAATTAAAGGTCGAGTCATAGGTTGGCAGGTTACATAAGAGTGAGGATGGATCCGATGGACTATGGAGATCCAAGCATCCAAGGCACCAACATTGCTGGGATTTTAAGCTGAGAGCACCAAAAGAAACTAAATGAATACACCTATGTTATATGGTGATCCACTGTTTTAGCAATCAAACTAGATAGCTTCCTTCTAAGGTTCAACCCACGAGAACCCCTAACAGCTTCAAGATGCATCCTATTAATAAATAAAATTGAAAACTTATAATCTTATGCAAATTTAACAAAAGGTGCAACCTTGACAAATTACAGCATCTATCTATTAACACAAATATCAATGTAACTGAAAGCGGATACAGTACCAGTGTCATCAGAAAAACACACCTGATACTCAGCTTCCACTGGAATGCAATCTAAGGAATAAGGTTGCTGGAGACGAGCTATAATCCGGTCCTAAAAAGAAACTTCATAGGCTCAGAGCATATAAAAAAAAAGAGTAAATTATGCATAACATTGACAATTCATATCTACACTATGTCAACTCTTGAACACAAAAACTGGCAGCAATTGAACTTACAAATTTACCTTATTCTGAATAACTTCTTTCAGTATAGCAGTAATGCGAGCTAATGTTTCCATCTTCTTTTCCATTTCACTTACATGTGTTAAATGTGCTACATTTTTGTCCTCCTAAAATTAGAAAATAATTCAAATTTCAAAACAAGTTCACACATCAATCATCAACATAGATAATTACCTTTCTGCCTTGAAGTTCAACTTGCAGATCCGCTATTTTCCTCTGCACACCAGTTAGTTCTCTCAAGATCCTTATCAAGTCATCACCCTTTTCTCCAGTACCGTTTGATATGTTTTGAATATCTTCCTAAATAACGATAAATTAAGTTAAAATTACGGCAATTTTTTTTAGTTTGTGTGCACGTGTGTGAGACAGACATAAGTATAGGACCTGGGAAGGAGGAGGGGCGACGGAGAAGCCGAGATCGGCGGCGATGGAAAGGGCATCGGACATGCCTCCAACTCTTCTCAGTGGTTTTTTCCCCACCCATGTGGTGTCGCCGCCCATCGACATATTGTGTGCGGAGTAATTAGACGAAATTCAGTTGGAGGAACGCCGCCGTTGCGGAGGTTTGTGGTTTGGAAAAGTGGACCAACCGGCTCAGTAAAACGGGTTATGTTTTGACCCGATCTACCAACACCAGAAATTAAATTTGAATTTCGTCGACTCCCCATGCGGGACCCAGTTATAAATTGAAATTAGATTTTGTTAATTCGACAATTAGAAAACCACTCTTCAAATCGGGGTGTATCTTGATATTCTCAACTTTTATTACAAAAGTTCTTGGAAAATCACTTTTTTTTTTAAGTGATAAATTTGGAAAATCACTTATTAAAATAGTTAAGAATATAAAGTGATTGGTGTTTGTATTTTAAGTAAAGAAACCTTCACTTATAATTGGATTTTATTTGTAAACCTTTTTTCCCTTCATTTAAAGGTTTTTTTAATATTTTTCTTCATACTAGTTTTGCAAATGTGTATAAACACTTTCAGAGGAAAAAAAGAACATAAATGATGTTTTTAAGCTCTTCAAAATTGCACCTAAATCAATAAATCATCACATAGATTATGGGTGAGTTTGATATAATTATTGAGGTTGTCAAAAAAATATTTTGTATCTCTATCGTGATATTAAGAACATTTTAAATAAAGAAACCACCATAATTGGGTAGTATTTGTCAACTTTTGTCTCATTTTAAGTTCTTTTTTTCTTCATATTGATTTTGCAAACACACTATAAACACTTTGGGAGAAAAAAGAGAACATAAGTGATATTTTTTAAGCTCTTCAAAACTGCACCTAAATCAATAAATCATCACATAGATTTAGGGTGAGTTTGGTTTAATTATTGAGGCTGTCAAAAAACTACTTTTTGTATCTCTTTCGTGATATTAAGAGCGTCAATGGTAATCACTTTTTAATTAATCATGATTTTATGTATGTTTGACCACCATTGTCATAATCACTTTTGATAATTCAATCACTGAAAATCATGAAAGTAAAAAAAGCCTTGCAAAAATAATTATTCTATAATTATTTTTAATTATAATCAATTATTGTGAAAATATATTTATAGAATTGATTTCTCAATTGTCAGGCCAAACTCATACTTATGGTGGAAACATATTTTTTCATGGTCTAAATAAAAATTCCAACAACATAACTTGTGTAGTATAAATTCCCACCGATTTCTAATCGGTGGGAATATAAAGGCAATCGGTGGGAATTTTGCACTTATTATTTTTTTTTTATTTGAAAAAATTCCCACCGATTTCTAATCGGTGGGAATATAAAGGCAAAATTCCCACCGATTTTAAATCGGTGGGAATTTTGCACTTATTATTTTTTTTTAATTTTTTTAATTTGAAAAAATTCCCACCGATCTATGATCGGTGGGAATTTTGCATTTATTAATTTTTTTTTTAAAAAGTTCCGACCGATTTGTAAATCGGTCGGAATTTATCCGGTTAATTCCCACCGATTTAAAATCGGTGGGAATTCTTACAAAAAATTCCCACCGATATTATTTTCGGTCAGAATTCATTAAAATTCCCACCGATTTTTGTTCGGTTGGAATTTTTCGGTGGAAATTTTTATTTTTTCTAGTAGTGATACTAACCCAACAATATGTTTTTATTTTTTTTATTTTTTTATCATGATCCTAATCCTATCCCGAATTTAAATACGATTAACATAAATTGTATCTATATGTGATTTTTTGGGTTATAAAAGAGGCCAAAACATCATAAAGTAAGTTAAGGGGTGTTTGCAAATGCTTTTGGAAACCTAAAAATAGTTGCTTAAAGCACAAGTAAAAAATAAGTTATTTTATTCAAAAGCAGGAGATGTTTGCAAATATGTAAAAAGAGTAGTTTTAATTATTACAAAAATACCACGTAAAAGAAGCACCTCCTTAATTGCTTCTTGTCAACCTGCTTTTACCTGCTTTTCCATTGAAGAAGCAATAACAGAAACACCTGCTTTTCAGTTGAAGAAGCAATAGCAGAAACACCTACTTAGGCCATCTCAAGCCGAAGGGGGGAGGCATGCATGAGGGGGGTCGTCGGCTGGAGATGAAATTTTTTTTGGAGGGCAAGCGGGCATGAGAGCAACCGGGGGGCATCTAGGCAGGCAGGCAATGGTTGCCTGCCTGCCTGCCTGCCCCCCCCCCCCCCCCCCCCCCCCCCCCCCCATTGCCTGCCTGCCTGCCTGTCTGCCTGCCTGCCTCCGGGCAAGCAACCTCCAGGCCAATGGGTGGCCGCTTATATTTTTTTAATTTTTAATTTTAAAAAATAATTTAAAATGTGTTTAAAAAAACTAAATTATATTAATTATAAATATATGTGCATAAAAAATCAAATTGGTCACTTTTTTTAAAATAAAATAAAACATGTATATGCGTGTGTAAAAATCCTTAAAAGTTTGTGTAAAAATTCTTACAAAATAGTCAATTTTATGTAATTGGTCACTTTTTTTCTTAAATAAATTAAAATATTTATGTGATTTGTAAAAAAATGGGTGTATTTTGATAAACTACGACTTAGTTTAAAAAAAATATAGTTATTGTTATATAAATATGACTTAACAAAACTTATTATTAGTGCAACTTAATTTAAAAATACTATTACAAGATCAAGTAAACAACTTAATAAATACGATTACAAAGGAACGCCTAATTCGAAAATGGCTCGTGTGTTGCCCACAAGTGTTCGACTAAATCTTTTTTCAATTGCCTATTAACTCTATTATTATTATTATTATTGCCAATAATAATAATATTAATATTATTATTGTTATTGTTATTGTTATTGTTATTGTTAAGTAAGAGTGGGAAAAGTTTGAAATTGAATTAATTGCTTTGGATTGTTTGTTCGGTTGGAGATGACAGACTTGGCAAGGCAAGCAAACAGGCATGCAGGCGGGCAGGAGGGGGCTATTGCCTGTCTCGACTGGAGATGGCCTTACAAACACTATCAAAGTGCTTTAAACACAAAAAAAAACAAAAAAAAAACTTTTTAAAAGCATTTACTACACCCCTTTAATCCAACTTGGCGGGCATACTTGTTAGTCCCAAGAGGTGTTGCAGCTTTTAATTTTGAAGGGGACTTGTTAGCTTAACTTGCCTTGTGTTGTTTTGTCCTCTTTTGTAAACCAAACAAAAACTAAGGTTTTGGTAGGGTGTATAACAGTATAAGTGGTGCTTCAAATCTAAATCAATCTGAAATAGGTAATGATAATATACCCATGTAACATTCATAATATTCAATTATCCCTCTATGATTTAAAAAAAAAAAAGTATAAAGTGACAAAACTACTTTTTTTTTATATATTATACTTTACCCAGTCAACTTATAAATGTGACACCTCTTCCTCCATGTTGTTATATATGTGACACTTTATCCCTTTTGTTGTGATAAATGTGACATTTTACCTCTGTGTTATGATAAATGTGATAATTTATCTCATATTTATAATAAATGGACATTTTACCCCTATATATAATAAATGTGAAACCCCCCTTAAATGGTATTTTTGTCCTTTCACCAATATTTCTCATGCCACTCTCAATTTCGACGAGTGTATTACATTCTCCGTTAGAAGGAGTTAAATAAATCTTTTAAAATTTATGGGGGCAAAGTGATATTTTCAAATTATAGGGGATCAAATTAAATATTATGAAAATGACAAAGGAAAATTGACATTAACCTTTTTGAAACTTGTATATGATCATAAAAAGGGAAAAAAAATTGATGCAAAATAGGATAATCCAACTATCTCAAATAGACAAATACGGAGTAAGATTTTCATTGTAAAACAGGATGCAATTAATAATATTAAAATATTGTTTTCGTATTTTTCATACTTTTGAAAACAAAAATAATTTTATTCTAAAGAAAAGAAAACAAAAAGTAACAAATTTATATCTTTAAAAAAAAAAAAAAAAAGTCGAAAACCCTAATTGAACCCCAAACCCATGAACCTCATCCGCAGCCGCACACACTCCTCTAAAGTCTCAACCGATCCTTTTATATATATGACTCAAAACATTGTTCATATCTTCGCATCTCTCCCTTTTTCTCTACGCTGCAAAAAAATTTCGAAAGCAATACTATAGTTATTTCTGTTTCAAAAGTAACCGATGAGGAAGAAATCCCCAAATATAGGAAGTGGTGTATGACACTTTAAAACGCAGCGTTTAGAAACTTCGGTTCACTGTTCCCATCCTCCGTTCGTCGGTCGGGAAAGCGTGATTTCCGACGGTACCGCTGCTTGTGTGATTTTGAACGGGTCTCTTGACGTTTCAATGTCAAATTCTGTAAATATTCTTTCATGGATGGTTCGATGCCACGTCGCCGGTAGCGTTATACTCGCAGTGACCGGCGGTGTCATGATTGGACCAAAATCGATTTTAGTTTTCGCGTTTTGATAGGAACCTGTGGACTGATTTTTAATCCGTTCGTCCATGGAGCCGTTTTGTGCGATTACATTTTTTGTGTGGACGATTTTTTTTTATACTTTTTTTGAGAAATTTCGGTATTGTTTAATATTACTTCGTGATATTTGAGGCCAGTGATGAATATATTAAATATTTGGAATTACCGTCTGAACTCAATGATGTGTGATCGACTATCTGAGGCTTCATTTGGAATCACTACATGCTTTCATTGTTTTTGTTCTCAAATTGATTTCCTGAAAAATTGCTTCACAATTACATCTCCTCTCCTCAAGATCTCTCTATTTATTTAATATCTGGAAATTGGACGAGATTCCATTATTGTATTACCACTAAGGTAATAAATGAAAACCGATTAGAATTGATGATTGCGGCGTCGAGTTCAATTAAATAAATTGAATGAAATGACTTTTGAATTTTTGGTAAGCAAATAGTTAGTCATTAAGAGGAGATAAAAGTGTTTGTTACAACCAAAAGTTTTAACTAAAATCACATAAAACACGAGGTGGACAATGGGTTGTGGCACAATTCCATTCCAATTACAAGCTCTTCAACCTTTGGACTGGTATGTCACGGAAAAAATATTAACTATATAAAACCTCAAACTTTGAACTGGTATGTATCGAAATAACTAAAGTTAGAGTGGCAAACTTGAGGAAAACGTTTATGCCCAATGCATGAGGATAATTTTTTTAATTAGACCTTACCTCAAGGTAACCATAATTAGTATAAAGCAGCAAAGAAGAAAAGAAGCTAAATAAGGCTTAAGCAACTTAATCTACAAGGTCATCCAATCAGTAAGAAGCAAGAACAACAGAATCCCTTCAAAATCTTTAGAGTTTAACAACCACATAGCACTACAATATCTGATTTTATCCCATAACTCCTACAATATCTGATTTTATCCCATAACTCCTCAGCATTATGCTCCTTATCTATTTACATAAATAACTAGTAGAGAACCAAATTATTATATAAAAAAAAACAAAAACATAAAACTAATAGAGAACCCGTAATCAAAGCAAAATAAATTCAAACTAGCCCATGTATCTTTCTTGTGTCATGAGAAAGAGAAACAACACACCATAATGGCTTTTGCTTGTCCTACAAAAAATTGAAAACATAATTGAAGACACTTGAATAATCCAAGTTTACCTTCATTTGAAGCCTTAAATATACCTGTCCAGTACTTCCATGAGAATAAGTAAATGCTAGAAAGAGGAAATAAAAAGACACATCCAATTTCAATATAGTATCAGTTTCAACATCCAGCCACAACTTTTACTATAATGAAATTGAAAACATTGGAATTAGTAATGTTTAGAAGAAGCCAGGAATTTCTCCTGGCATTGGAGCCAACTCATTGCTGTTGAACCTTTCCTCATCATAAAAACAAGCATGAACTACCCTACCTCCAAAGAAGCGACCTTCGAGTTCTATAATGGCTTTAGTTGCTTGTTCCGCTCTCTCAAACTGAATAAATATTCTTACAGCTTCTTCGTGTGGGAAGTTTGGTTCTGTAATCTCAAATATGAGGACACGAGTAACTGTACCAAATTTAGTACACTCCTCCGCCACCTCACCTTCTAAATCATCGTCTACCTCTCCTGGGCCAACCTTCAGAGACAAGCCACAAAATGTCGATTACAAATTTTACCATGCACATACATTACAGCTAAAAGCAAGGATAATAGCAAATAAAACATTTTATTTATTTAAGGTACCCTTTGCTTCCACATAAAGTTTGTAACTCCTAAAGAATCTTAATGGTTGTTAATATGATTTATTTGTACTTGATGATACCTTCTAATTAGATTCATCTATGCTCAATCTGTTTCTGTAATTATTTTCTTCACTATTTTACCATTTTATGCTTGAGTGCTTCATCTATGCATCACATGAGAAGCAAAAATATTTAACGTGTTTCTGTGATTGCATACTTACTACTCAATGGATATAATGTGTACACTCCAAAGCACTTGAAAAGCGAAAAGAGATGAATCTATTTTGTGAAAGAAGCATTATTATGCGATCAAAACAAAATATAGTGGCCTTAATTCATCCTTATCCCCAAAGAAAACAAAAGGTACACAGTATCTTACTCTGTTAAGAGCTATAGATGGAAAATATGATATTAGGGGAATGTAGGAAACGAGGATTGGACAGTGGACACAATAATGTACAGAAATTTAAACTTAACAGTATTCAGTCTCAAAATTTGGTACATGCAATCTTTGGGTCATGATTTCACTGCATACTGCCCCTCGAGGATTATATCCAGGAAAAGAGAAATACAGGTAGATAGTTTTGTTAAACATAAAACACACTGAAAAATGAAGCCGGTGATATGGATAAGGTTCACTAACACATTCAATATAAACTTATGCAATGGTAGCTAAAATGAAGTAGATGGCTAATTTTCTAAGCTTTGACTGCTAGGCACTAACCTATGGTAATGCTCAAGTATATCATTACTGGACACCTTACATTCTTAAATTATTTCAACACTGGGTAGTTTAAGATATATGTGTTAAAACATAAACGGGGCCATGGAATTGGAATTGAGAAAAATTGTACTAAAAACGAATAATAAAGTATTTTTGGGTCCACTTAAACTTCAATTTAACAAACACTATCCTAATTTCAAATTATGCTTCAACAAGGAGTAGCTGTCTCCCATTCCATTCTCTAATAAAAGTTGTAAATGTCCACACTGGAGTTCATAGACTTGTTATAGGCCAAATGATGTGGAGCTGCTAAAACTGTTCAAAACTTCATTGTATAGGAAAAAGAAAACACTAGTAACTTATTTATTTCCCAGTAAACTCATTGCTTAAAAAGCAACTCATTTATTATGATCTAGGTCATCTGTTGGTTAACTAACAGCTAAAAGAATTGTAACCTTTTCCTAGTATGCTTATGTCACTAAAAAGTAAAATCATTCCTAAGCCACTGTCAGCAAACAATTTCAACAAGAGGAACTAGGCCTAGAAGTTAAACTATCATGAGATGTAACAATCTGAAAGCCCTAACCTCCAAGGTCACAATGAATACCACAAAATTAATCCAAGCACATATTTGAACTTGTACAAATTTGATACCATGTTTCGAAGAAGCACAACCCTGGTGGGTGTCCCATTGAAATTAACACTCTTAACCTTCTTACTAGACTCGCTGGCATTGACAATAACTCCAGCTCTCTTATCCGTCTTCTTGGCCACCAACGGTGTCGTAATCCCCTGCTCCTGCTTCCCCAAACCCTGTCCTTGCTTCCACCCCATCTTCGCCATCATCCTCTGAGCTGCAGTCATCTTCCCTTCCGCTCCCAATCCTAATCCCCCGCTCTCCGACTTCCCAATGCTAAATCCTTCACCTCCTCCATTCCCCTGCGGAGGAGGGGGAGATGGTGATTTCGGAACACCACCTCCGCCGCCGCTCAAAGCCGCCCTCCTTCGCCACGCCTCCTCTCCAGAAATACTCAATTCCTTCTCCCTGTCCCGATCCCTATCCCTCCTCTCTCTTTCTTCCCTCTCCCTCTCTCTCCTCTCTCTCTCCTCCAATTCTCTCCTCACCTCCGCCTCAGCTTGCTTCCGCTTTCGCTCTCGGAGGTAGTCATCGTAGTCGTTTGGACGGGCAGGGTCGTACTCATCCACGACGGAGCTGGTGACTCCGACGAGAGCGGGCTGAAACGACAACGTGCTAGGGTTAGGGTTTATGTTCTCGGACTGAATTGTAGTACTACTAGTTTGTTTGCTGATGATTGCTGGCTTAGGTTTTGGGGGTTGAGATCGGATGATTGTTTGGGGAGGGGGGAAGGGTTTTCGGAGGGTTGACGGTGCCATCTTGGCGCTGCTGGACCAGACATTGGTGGTGGATGTGGTGGTGGTGGAACTCTCGTCCGTGGCGGACGATGGTGGGGGGAGGTCGCCGTACAATCCACCCAGCATTTTGTACGAGTATATAGAGCGTCTGGTTGTGGAGGTTTTACTAGTAGTGCGAAATTAACCCTCTAAATTAAATGTTATTTGGGCCCTCAAACTGGAAAATCAACTGGACATTTAAACTGAATGCTAACTGGGCTTCCAAAATCAAAGTTAGTTGGCCCATTAAACCAAAAGGACCAGCAAGAACCAGTTCTCTCTCATTAGAGATTATTTGATGCATCCACTAAATAGTAAATATGTGACGCGATGCAACAGATAGATAAGATCTAATCAAATTAGTTTTTGTGTATTAATAAGACTATGGGTTGTACATATCAAGTACATTAAAAGATCAACATCCTCTGCGGCACGTGCTTTGGCCAAGAGCCATCGGAAGAGAGATTTTGAAGTGGGAGGAGCACCCATATTTTGTTATGCACCATTTGCACGAAGACTTAGCTTGATGTTTAGCTCTTATCCGTCAAAAAGAAAATGAAAGATCATTTTTTATGTGGTATAACCGGTTCGACAATACATGGTTGGAATGACATTTTGGATTATCATTGTTCTTTAAATTACGGGATAATGCCACCATATATCAATGCTCAAAATAATTTTTTCATTACATAATATCACGAGTTTTAAGTCCAAATTATTGTGAAAAATAAAAATAGTAAATCACAACAGTAATATGTGTCTACCTGGTAATTATGATTGACAATATTTTTATAAGAAAATAATAATTTGTGAGTAAATAAAATTATCATACATGAATCTTTAACTGCAGTCCATTTGTTATGAATCAATATTTAATGCCCTTTTTATCGGACAATTTGCATTACCAAATGATAATGTAAGTTGTAATAACAACAATCATTTATTTTAATTTAGATATTCATTTAACTAAAGTTATTTCATTGTTAATTTGTTAGTTTGTCATAAAACAGAAAAGTTACTAAATGCCATCACTATAGTATTTACATAATTGGTAAGAAATCCAGCCGTGGTTAATTCTGGAATTATTGTACTTTAACTTTAAGGATATGAATAAATAAAGAATTGCTTAAAGTGGACTTTCGTAAAGTCATTTAGGAAAATGGATTAGGAAAATTCATATGGCATGAATTTAGGGATATAAATAAATAAATTCAGAATTTCCTTAACTTGACTTTTGTAGAATCGCTATATGGTGGCACTGGCACAATAACAACAACGTTACCTGTTTTTAACTAATTATTATTAGTAGGTATTATTTCCTTTTGTGTACAGAAAGTCACAAACGTGTTTAGATAAGAAAATGAAAAGGAAAAACATTCGCATATAAATAAATACGTAGAAAAATTGTTCATGGATTTTAACAGGTTACTGTATACACCCACCCTCCCGCGATTGCAGGTAAGTATAGGTTCCTCTCTCTCTCTCCCTCTCCCTCTCCCTCTCCCTCTCTATATGAGTGAAAGTACTGATGAAATCCAATTCAATTAGATAATTTAGGGTTTTCTTTTCTTGAAATTCAAATATTTATATATTACTCCTTCGGTTGAATTTCAGGGGTTTTCTTGACTCAAGATTGTTGCGCGGAGTTCTTGCTACAGGCTTGCGGTGTATACGATAGGGTTTTGGAGTTGACGGATCTGGGTTGGAGTTTACAATTGGATAATTAAAGTTCAGTATTCATCATGTTTTGGCGTATGACTGGCCTCCCCACTGCATCTCCAGTCAGTGCCCTTATTTCTCTCTTTTACTAGATCCTTATGTTATTATTTATTGATCCAATATATTTCCACGTTGTTTCTTGATAGTTGGATTTGTTTATGCTGAGTGATTTGTGTTTCTTGGAGTATTGTGAGATCTTGTTAGTGGTGGAAGTAATGGGGAATACGGTTCTTGGTTGTCTAGAAGGATACAGAATCCGAGTGATGGCGTATCTTGTTGGTCAATGTTCTGTCGTGGTGTTATTTTGTTTGTTTATTGCACATCTGTTCTGATTAGTGGCACATGTGAGTGTTTTTTGTCAAATTTAATGTTGCCTGTGAAGTGTTGGGAGCAATGTAACAGTAGACCAAGTTAAGCAATGTTACTGTCATGTATGGTATGAAGGCTGGTAGAGCACTTCTGCTTGTTGTATAATGCTAAACACCTCTGGCGGTAGCTATAGATGGGATTATTTTAGCCAAAAATGTTTATAAAATGAATGAGTAAACATATGAATTAAGACAGATAATTGAAAGCTGTTCAGATTTTTGGAAAAAATAGTATGTTTGTAACCTGGAGAGCTATTTCAATGTTCAGGTTGTTTGCTTATAACGCTAACTGGATAACAGAGTAGTCCAACATGCCACACTGGACTGGTTGGGGATGTCATGTAGGTCTTTTAAGCATTCAGCTCATGCACAATTCACTTTATGGCGGAATTATGATCTAGTTTTTTTTGTCAAATTTTATTTATAGTTGCCAATATGCGTAGTTGTATACATATGGAAGTCTTGTCTTCATGACTATGAGATTGTTACATTTTCTTTCTTTTTTGCAATTTAAAACTAGCGAGCTTTTCAGAAGGATCTTAAATCTCTTATATCTGCTGAGAATACTAATATTTTTGTGGAAAAATATGTTTAAAAAGATTTTCACTCTTGATCTTCAGCAGTGCATCAACTTATATCTAGGCTCCAAAAGATATCTGGTTTTGTTATAATATGTTTCTCAGGCTTCAGCGTTTTTCTTGTCTGTGTGTGTTTTCGTAATTATGTTATCTTGTGCTCCATATTGAGAATTGGGAGCACATTTGATCAACAGCTTATTTTAATTCATGAATTGAGTCCTTTCATGTTCTAACCTATTATTATATTTTGAAGCTCTGCTATGTGTATACTTGAGCTTTTCTTTTTCTTTTATCATTATGTTATTTCAGGTGGAAACGATTTTAGATAAAGAAAACTATACACTGGAGGAGCTATTGGATGAGGATGAAATAATTCAAGAATGCAAAGCTCTTAATGGCCGTCTTATTAATTTGTGAGCTTCTATTTCTTTGAAAATACAAACTTGTAGTGTTATTTTGTTTTTTTTGTCTTATATAATACTTGTTATGCAGTTCATGTTGAAAGTGGTTCTGAGAATAATTTATTTTTCATAGTTGTACTAACTGCTTCTTATGCTTCGAAGGTTTTAATTGGTTATCTTAACCTAGATAAGTATATTCACGTAAGGATACCTTGACACGCACACTGAATTCGTGCTTAGAGCGAGCATCAGAATCCGTCTTATAATTCGAAACATTCGTGAATCCTTACCGCTATGCTGCATATTTAACAAACGTCCACTAATTTTGTGACATGTGGCTTCCCCTATCAATTATACTACTTTTCACCTGACATCTTTAATCAAATCAAAGATTTTTTCATTGTAAAGGTTGGTCCTTTTATCTTTGGGAAAATAGATATACTTACACACACTACTTATATATTTATTATTGTATTAATTATGATGAATTGGACAGAAAATTAATTCCTTTCCCACATAACATGCATATTATGTGTGTTGGTATTTCTTTAATTTTATGATAAAATAGTTATTTTAAATTATTAAAAATATAAAGAGTGCTCTTAGATACATAAGATTTAGAACATATATCTGATGGGCTAAAATGACTTGAGCATACATTTTAATGTACTATGTGAAATTGTAAGTATGAAAATATTTAAGGATTATGTATTTAGTTGTTAGATATTAGATATTTAAGTTATTATTTCTACCAAAAGACTTAAAATTCATTGCCCAAGTATATATATTTGTAAGGTACATGAATTGGGAATATGAAAATAAAAAGGTCACATTTATATTTTCTGTGCTTACAAATGCATTAGTAATATTTACTAAATTTTAATGTACAAATAACAAATAGATATAATATTAGTGCTTATAATTTTTTCCTCACTTTTAGTAATGAATAATAACAATTTTATTGATGCATATATTTTTATTTTTAATTATTTTTAATACACTCTCAATGCGCTCTTATATTTTGAATATTTGATATTTCACAATCTCCTGCTCCCGCTCTCACCTGCTCCACTCTAGTTACCTAGTGCTGGACATGTTATATCTTAATGGTTGTTATAGGGTTCTTATGAGGCTACCTTCTAAAGTTCTCTTATAAGGCCACCTTCTAAAGTTCACTGTGTTATATGTCTAAACTTAAATAGGATTATGGAATATTGTTCTTATGAGTCTACCTTCTAGAGTTCTTTTCATGTATTTTTAGCTTTTTTGTACAAATTGGAAGTAGATAATATTCCTCAGGAATGAGGACACGTGTACCATCATACAGTTGATTTCAATATGTACTTGATTCCATGATGCATAATTAGAAAGGGGACTGGTAAGACTTGAACCTTAATTCAGGATTTGCGAGATCAAATACTTATTTTGAAGAAATGTCCGCTTGGGGGAAGTAGTTTGCTGGAAGTATATTTGCTCTCAAGTCTCAACTAAAGCGAATCTAGTAACTATGGTCTTTAGAGAATCTTGATCATTTACTAATGTTAAATGTTTTCATTTTTTGACAATTCTCTAATTAAACATGTTCTTGTTTAAAGTGGTCTAGTTAATTTTCTCTATCCTTTAAGGACAGAAAAACACAATTTCCTTTATGCAAGTTACTTTTGTTTGTCAGAATATTCAGGATATGCTTACTTGCATTAACCTAATTGATCCAAAAAATCCATGCAGTTTGCGGGAAAGAGCACAAGTCAAACAACTCATTCAATACATAATGGAAGAAGCTCCAGAGGATGCAGATAGACAACGAACATTCAAGTAAGCATGTGCAGGTTTTAGGTGTCTAGACATGCCAGGTCACTGAGTAGCAAATCCATTTTAATGAGATTGTGATAATGTATTTCAGAGAAAGTAATGATGAAGAACTTTGTTTCGTTCTTCTTGTAGGTTTCCTTTCATTGCTTGTGAAATTTTCACGTGTGAGGTTGACATAATACTCAAAGCTTTGGTTGAGGATGAGGAGGTACGAAGTCTTGAGAATTTTCTATAATTAGCTGGATCATTTTAACATTGAACCTTTTTTTTTTTCATGTTTTAGATTTTTTTGAACTTTATCAGTTACTACTGCTTTTGGTTCACAGTTGATGGACCTTTTATTCTCTTTTCTGGATCCTGAGCGCTCCCATAGTAGTCTCTTGGCTGGTTATTTCAGTAAGGTATGATATTTGATGATCTTAGTTTTAAGTATGGTTCACCATTATGCCCAACTTAGTCCAGAAGATCTATAAAAGAATGAATTTAAAGGGGGGAACGATCGATGTATGAATATATATGACCCCACTATTAGAGTTGAACTACCAATCTATTTTATCAAAATATCATGTTGACATGGTAAACGTAATATTTTTCTGGGCTTAACATTATTATAGTGGATGTTAAAAGTTAATATTTCTCTCAGGCTTAACATTATTGTAGTGGCACCTCTGCATTTTTGGTTTCCCCCTTTCCTTTTGTTGTTTGAACTATCAAGTTCTTTTGTTAAAATAAGGCATCACATGATTGAAGTCCATGTTTTCAGTCAGGCTGAACATTATTAATGCTTCTTTGCAATTTTGGCTTCCCCTTGTGATTTCGTTGTTTAATAGGTCATTTTGTAACGGATGACCACTATCACTCATGCAATCATTATTGTTCACCATTATCTTACATTAATCAGGATCATGCTCTATCTCTCTCTGTGTGTGTGTGCCTGTGGTTTCTCACAATGGCTTGGACTTTTGGAAGTTCATATGAGTATCAGAGTATGAGCCTGTTTATCAGTTCATGGAATTCTATTTATCTACAATTTCTCCTTCTGTTTAGTTGCCCACTTTATAATTAAACATTTGCTTTGTGAGTATGCGGAATATGTTCATGTATGTGCAAAATAAATCAAAGTATAGCTAGTACTTGTTTTTTGCATGTTTATGTTTGTGGCTTTGTTGTTCGAGTGATAATAGCTATATTTCTAAGTCTTTAAATGTCTAGTTATTTCGCCCCTATTGAAATGTTCTTTCTATGTTTGAGCTCTTTTTTAATTGGCGTAAAATGTCTATTTTTCATACAACAGGGGTAAAGATATTTTCTGTGTCTATTACATTTTGGAGACATAAACATATATTGCTATTATCATTTTTTCCAACAGGGGTAAAAACCTGTAAAGATATTTCTAGTTATTGTCTATTACATTTTTGCTCCCCTGTTGTATGAGTTGGGTTTGGAGTAAAATATCTTTACATTTGCAAATGGTACCAAGGTCTGAAAATTGAAGAGTGATTTAGGTTTAGAGGACTCGAGGGAGTGAAAGGCATAGGAAACTTGGATGGTATGCAATTTAGTATTGGTTCATTAATTATATCTGTGTAAGTCTACAGTTGAACGTGCATCACTTCAATTTTGACTTAGAATATCAATGTTGGTTTATAGTTATGCTCTGCTGGCTGTTCTTTGCTGCATGAAGATACTTTCAATATTTGTCGGTAGATGCTTGACACTCTGATCTTTGTGTTGCTAGGTTGTCGTATGCCTTTTGCTGCGGAAGACAACTCCTCTAATGAATTACATTCGGGTGAGTCCAATAGTTTCTTGTAATCCATTTTCTTATTTTCTCAAAATTTTATCGTGATACAACTTTTTGATTTCAAGCTCCAAATACCGTAGTTCTAAAATAGTTTTATTTTTCACAAGCCATGATATCAGTCTTGACTCTTGTTCTGTTGATGTTGTTCTATTGCTGTTTGAAGGACACTTGTTGCCCTTTCTATGATAGTAAGGTAAAATAATAGTTCAGAGCCTGTTTGGTTAGCCCACATTTCCAGAATGTTTTTTTTGTTTTTCAATCACTTGTGTGACATGTGGGCCATTTGTGTCTCTATTCAGAAATGTGTTTACTGTTTTTGTGTTCTGCCAAACATTCTGAATAAGAAATTGACATTTTACACCACAACAGAAATACTGTTTAGAAGAATTAACCAGAGCCACTCATTTTTCTACAACAAGACCACACAGCAAGAACCAAAAGGTTACAACCCACCCCAAAAAATAAAGTTATCATCTCATCCGATTTCATTCAACAACTGGGGTGAGCACCGATGTCATCTGTCGTCCAACATGGACCCTATAATCATCAAACCCTAACTGAATATTGTCTTGAAGTTAACTTTTGCATTAGATAACCATCTGGTGCCTAAGTGTTTTAAGTATGGCAGCAATACAAGTAGGCTGCACACAAAGGAACTGGAACTTTTCTTTCACTTTCTTGGGTTACTTAGAATGTTGGAGTTGTTACATGTTCTTTATATGAAATTACAGTTTTTTTAATCTAAGATCTTAATTTGGTATTATTTGGTGATATTTATTATTCAGTTACGACGTGTTGAGCTATTTCAAACATTCCTAGTTATTTGTAGAAGATTTTCACTAAATTTTGTTATTCCAACTACCTATATCTATAAGCTATTTTTTGATTTTAATTCTCCTCTGCAGATTTTACGTTCCTGTTTAGGCTTATACATAATGCTCGTCTTGTTTGTGCAGGCTCATCAGGATATCATTAAAAAGCTTGTTGACCTAATTGGAATTACTTCTTTAATGGAGGTTTGTTTTTTCAACCCCCCGATTCCTCTCAATGTTCCTCTGTAGAAGATATCTTTGTTTGAAATCATAATATATTTCTTTTTGGGCAGGTTCTAATTCGTTTGATTGGTGCTGATGAACATATATATTCGAACCATGCGGACTCTATGCAGTGGTTGGAAGATTCGAACGTGTTAGAGATGATTGTGGATAAATTCAGTTCATCTGTAAGTTGCTTTAAGCATGTTTAATATTGTATAGCTACGTTTTTCCATTCTTCAAGCCTTTGGCGCTTCTTGAAGTCCACCGTCATGAGTGTTGGGGCCTAATCTTGTTTTCGATACTTGAGGGATTGAAGTTTGTTGCAGCTTTTGAGTTTATTTTCAATTGATCGGTTGATCCTATGAGCGGCTAACCATTCATTTGTTTTTGGCTCTTCATTTGGTGCCTATGATTGTACTGAGCTGCATCTTCTGTCTTTGTTTTTCTTTCTATTGAATCAGCTCAAGCTTTAGTTTTCTGGACATTATGTGCAAAACTAAGTTTCCAAGGCTGCTATTTGAACATGAAATTTACTTCTCAAGGCTTTAAGTTTGTAGAGCATGCATTTTAAACTTGCTTTGTTTCTCTAAAAAAAATATAAAATCAGTTGTGTATGTATGCAGGACTGCCCTGAAGTGCATGCCAATGCTGCAGAAACTCTTTGCGCAATTACGCGATATGCTCCGCCAGGGCTAGCTTCAAAAATCTCCAGCCCGAGGTTGCTTTCCTTTTTCTCCTTTTTGTTTCCAGACTCATCTTTTTCTTATACTGACTGACACTGGGCTGTCATAGTTTCATAGGAAGATTGTTTCATCATGCTCTGGAGGACTCAAGACCAAAATCTGTTTTGGTTAACTTGTTATCAGTCTGTATATCCTTGTTAGACCCCAAAAGGTTAACATCAGGGATGTATTACATGTATAACCGCCAAATGACTCATGGATCAGGGATTGCTGCTAATCCTGAGACTGTTGAAGGCATGCTGGAGAGCCTAGGTAGGATACTTTGGATTCATACCTGTGATTATTAACTTGACCCTAAAATGCATGGGAGAGCACCATCAATAGGAATAGGGAGTGATTTATTATTTAGGTAAACTTTTGAAAGAATATCTGAGTCTTAAAAACTCATGTGCATGATTACGTGTTAAGTTACTAGAAGACCCACATATCTATTGATGCAATGTTTGACTTAAGTTCTCTAACTTATCATGAATAAAGCAAGGCTCACTGAGACAAAAAAATGGTGATAGTTACCTTGAAGTTATTAAATATGCATCTATTAGCTGTAGGTCGTATTTGACAGTTATACTTGAGATATCAGCGGCTAGTATCATTTTTGGACAGTTAATACTTGAGAAATCAAGATGGCTCTTAATTTAGTCATTGGTAAAAATGATTGCCATTTTCGTGATAATTCTGATATTGCGAATATGCTTGCTTAGTTACCATTGCCTACTCAGGATATGTGAGTTAATAGAGACGTGTGCCATAATTGGATTTGTTTTTGTTAGTTAAAGTCTGAAAAATTCTGTGTAGAAATGTTTATGATAGTTGTATTCAAGATCTCTATCTCGGAATGTTAAGAAGAGAATAAACTGGTTTATTGGGCAGGTGATTTGCTCAAGCTTTTGGACCTTTCGTCTGAGGACAATGTCTTGCTCACTACATATGGTAAACTGCAGCCTCCTCTTGGAAAGCGCCGTTTAAAGGTATCTTTTGTAAATTGAGGGACACTAAAATTTCTTTGTTGCGAATTGTTATTGACTCTTGTACTTCTTCAGTGAAATGCTTGTTTTAGAAATTCACTTGTGTTTCTAACAAATAACAAATTGATTTTATGCTTTTGCATTTCTGTGCCACCCATACTTCCTGCAGTTTCTCTTATATACCAAATTATCTTGTGTAAGAGAATTGATCAATGTTGTGGACGCAAATCTGATTTTGAATATATGATGGATCTCAGATTATAGAGTTCATCTCAGTCCTAGTAGCTGTTAGTAGTGAAGTTGCAGAAAAGGAATTTATGCGCCTGGGTGCTGTGAAACGTATTTTAGAATTATTTTTTCAGTAAGTTCTTTCCCTTCAGCTTCTGATTCTAGTCAATTAGATTTAATTGAAAAATATTCGTACTCTAATCATAATTGATTGTAGGTATCCGTACAATAATTTCTTACATCACCATGTGGAACACATTGTAACATCTTGCTTGGAGAGCAAAAATTCTCAGTTTGTTGAGCATCTTCTTCGTGATTGTAATCTTATTGGGAAGATTATTGAAGCAGAGACGAACTTCAATTTGGTTGTTGGCACAAGCAAGGTAAGTGTCTAGCATGTATATCTACGGTTGAAAGTTTTAGATATTACCGGTTTCTTTGTTTAAAATGTTGAATCAATTTGTATTTGTCTCTTGCAGCCTACTGTACCAGTGGAAGGAAGATCACCACCCAGGATAGGGAATATTGGTCACCTGACCCGTATTGCTAATAAACTTGTTCAGTTGGGCAATAGCAGCAATGAGATACAGACATTTCTGCAGGTTTTACCAATCCTTTTTTTGTTTCCAAAAAAAATAAAATAAAAATAAAATAAAATTGATTTATACTCAATTTTCACTTCGTGTATTGCACTAGCCTCCAAAGAACATGTTTTATGACGATGTTAGACTTAGTATGCTGTTGTTGGTTGGGTTTGAGCTATCTCCATCTTTGTAGTTATAAGCTTGTACTTCAATGTGATTTTTCTTTTTCCCTCATTTTTGTATTGATGGCTTTGTGATTGCTGAGGTCTTGTTTTCTATGTCCTTGCTCAGTATCAGGCATAGTGAAGTTTGAGTGCATACATTTGTATATTAGCTAACTTTTGTAAATCTTGCGATGTCATGAGAAGCACTTCAAAACATCCATACTGTTCATTATTTGATATACCTTCTAAGAAATTGTATCTTGTACTTTTTTATTGGCAGGAAAATAGTGATTGGGTCGACTGGGAGACAAATGTGCTGCTTAAGCGCAATGCGTTGGAAAATGTCTTCCAGTGGGCTTGTGGGTGAGTTTGTTATACATTGTCTCAACATGCTTCACGTGTCCACAAACTCTGATGAGTATTTGTCCCTCGTTTTACTAAACATAGTGTTCTTTTGTTTGTTTTAGTAGTGCACATTCAGTTGATTAGGGCATCATGCCATGCATGTTGCTATAATATAACTAAGTTTGAATATGCATCTCACGTCATGTTACCTGGGTGAGAAACTTGTGTTGATTGGAAAATAAGGGACGATGTTATGAAAAGTTTGACCGAAACATTCCTAAGACATCGGTTTGCCTGTATGGTAAATGAACATAATACGAGAAATAATTAAGGTAAATATTAATGAAAGCAAGAAGTCTGACTAAAGTCACTAAACATCTAGTTTTTGGAGCAAGAGTTAACATTCTGACTTTTTATTTGTATCGTGCAGAGTGTAATGATAGGTAGCTAGATTCTGAAGTTGTTGATAATAATGGTAGAGACTATAGTAGTGCGAATAAGTGAAGATTATTTGGTTGTCTGTGATATGTGTAAATGTTCTAGGCTTAAGTACATTTTGATTCTGTTTCATTTGGGGTAATAATGTTGCAGACGGTAATTCTCAATTGCATGGTCCATTGTCCTAAATCTCATTTTTTATTTCATCCTCATGGTATGGATGTATTATACACATCGGTTTTGCAGGAGGCCCACTTCACTGCAGGATCGGACAAGAGACAGCGATGAGGATGATTACCAAGACAGGGATTACGACGTTGCAGCTCTGGCAAATAACTTGAGCCAGGCCTTTCGATATGGAATCTACAGCAATGACGGCATTGATGAGGTTTATTTTGTGATATAGTTAATGTCATATTTTGCGTCTCCTGAAAATTTGATGTTGTGAAAGGACTAAAGATGTTGCCTTAAATTGTGTTAGCTTATGTAGTTTTCCTTTGTGAACAAGTTTGTCTGTTTATTTTGTGCAGGCTCACGGTTCTCTAGAACGGGATGATGAGGTATGCACTTGACGACCAAGATTCATGACTTCATTGTTTATTGTGTTCCCTTGTTATTTGGCCAATTGATTATCAATTGTGAAGACTAGTTAACGGCATTTTTGTGTACCAAGTGGAGTTTAGTGTGTGGTCTACTAAGACACTGATTTCTGCTTTCCATTGAAGTGTGTAAATCAAATCCTATACCTATGCTTCTACTGTTATTGCACGTTTTATGATGTACATTCAACATTTTTCAGTAACTGTAACAGGGTTGAGTGGGTGGGTGCAGGGATAGATATGGTAGTAGCGGACCACATTTTTAAAAGCAGAATGTTTAAAAAGGTTTGTTGGAAAAGTAATGCAACACTGCAGCCAATGTGCTTACAATGGAGGGTTTACTGTTTTTATTGAGATTGACATATAAATATATTATGAGGTTGTACTGTGCCATCAAATAGTGGTGCAATATGGATGAAGAAATCTCTTTCCTTGCAGTATTGCTAAGTAATTTTTTTGACTTTTTATATCCACGCGAGTCAGTTATCTTAATGGAAATCCCTCGTCATCCTACAATATTACAATATCAAGATATTTGAGTTTTCATCCGTTCTGAGTTCCTGCACCATTATCCTATGCATGTTCTTTCCGTTCTTCTCGTCAAACTTGTGTATGTAGCTTTTGACAGTCTCAAACAACATTGCATTTGAATTAATTCTTATTATAACTTCCGCAGGATGTGTACTTTGACGATGAATCTGCTGAAGTTGTCATTTCTTCCCTGCGGTTGGGAGATGACCAGGAAAGGCAAGTATATGGTTTTTCAGTTATGAACCTGTGCTAAATATCAGTTCCAGAGCTTGCGTAGTAAAATGTCACTTCGAGCTTTATTCTTATTTGCCTGCTTGTACTGACTATTGTCCATTTTTACAGCGGATCACTTTTCACAAATTCCAATTGGTTTGCATTTGAGGATGACAGAATGGTTAATGAGCTTTCAACTGATTCAATTGCTTCCTCATCCCCCAACCTTGAAGGGCAAGAAGTTGTCGATGGAGGAGGTGATGATGAGGTCATTGTTGAGGAAGATGAGACTTTAGGGGACACTGCTACATCCCTACCTAATGAATCAAAACCCACTTCAGATGATAATACGGCTGACAAATTGTCTGACTTGAGAGAAACTGAAACTGTTGGGCCCGACAAACAACCCGAGTGGGTCGAGTGGAGAGAAAGTTCTACTTCGGTTGATTTGCCTCCAATCTCAAATTCTGCCAATGAACCCGATTCAACTCAACCTCCATCTTTGCCAAATGGTGAGGTCCAAGTGGTATCAGAAGTTAAACCAAATAAAACGAATACTTCACAATCTTCAGCTAATGAGCCTGAACACAAGTGCAAGACCGATAGTGGAGGTTTGCTTGATCCACAAGAGATTGACTGTGGTACCAATCCTTCACAATCTGCAGAAGTGGGTCAAGAAGAATCAAAGGACATTAGAGAAGTTGATTCTCCTTCTGGAACAGAAGATGACTCTTCTCAACCTGACAAACGTGGAGAAAAGAATTGATATATACAAATAAGTGTAAATTCTTATGCCAAGTTTGTTTCAAGATGAACTTAGCGCTGGTATTGATGAAGTGGGACGGCTAACTGGAAATGATGCTGCTCATGAAAGTTCAATTTTTTTTTCCCATAGCCAATATGCAGCAACGTTCTACTCCGAAGCCTAATCGCTGCTGTGTTCTCGCCCAACCCCCCACCCCACCCTTTTAGTATTTTTACTGCTAGGAGAAACCAGAACTGGTGTTGAAATGATAATGTATGATGAAAAGATCTTGTTTATATCTTGTACTTATTTTTCTCGCAACATTTTAATTGATGCTTTTCTTTGTTTCATATGTTCGTAATTTGTCAACCCTATACACAATTAAACTACATGAACTTGTCATTTTTTGCTGGCTTGGACCAATGTTTTAGTTCATCGAGGTCCTTAATTACAGCAATTGGTGATATGTTATTATTTTGCCCAGGTATGTTATTCATTGTCCGATCAGGAGGATGCAAGCCTCTACGAGACTTTGATCCATGAATAATCATTTATACTATTGGGAGATGGGCAAAAGTAGTAGATAATGAATTAAATTGATTAAAATATCATCCCAACGGCGAGTCAAATGGTAACAATTTTCAGAGTGCAATCTGCTATTAATTTTTTCGAAGGTTCAAAGAAAAAAATGAGCATGTTTTTAGAATGTTTTTACCAATAAAATTATATTGTCAATAGATACATAAACATAGATGAGAATGTGTAAATTAATAATTTCATATTAAACCACTAAATAATTAATGGTATGGACGTGCGGTCGAGTTATATTTTTCTTTCTTTATCTTAGACAACACTTAATTTATACAAATGGAAAAATATGCTTTCTTTCTTTATTTATAATTTCACTTACGGTCCTTTTGTGATTTATATAATCTGAAAGGAGCAATTCTAATTGTCTGTGTTTAGGAGTTAGGACTCGGTGAACGTGCAAGTCAGCTCCCAATCTCAAGGCTGACTTGCACGTGATGTGCTCTGGCCGGAATTGTGCTCGGAAAACATACCTAAGGGAGAAAGTGCAACAATAACTTCAGGTCAAGGTGGACAGTGTAAGAATTTCAAGTTCAGGAAGGAAACTGCAATTAAGTTGTATGTTCATGGGGGAAAGTGCGATTTTCTCTTTTTAAAATATCAATTACCTAAACGAAACTTACATAAAAGAGGATAAAGAGAATTTAAATAGACTGTGTAGTGCGAGTTATAAAAAAAATAAAAAATGTGTAGTGCTACTCGAGACAAACAAAGCAAGAAGGAAATAAGAAAAGAGATGAGGAATGCAATTCTTGTGAAGAGATTAAATGAATGGCCGATGGAAGGAGAACCAGAAGAGGCGGACGTACGACAAAGACTTTGTGCAAACTTCAGCGTATGTGAGAGAAATTAGAGAACGGAGGCAATGATTTTACTAAGGAGAAGGACAAATAAAACTCTTTTTTTTTTTTGGTACAAGGATAATTAAAATGTCAAGTGAAAGACACTTGTTAATGGTACAATTACAAAGAGTCAGTTACACAACTTTAGTAAAAATAAAATTCATAATTTCGATATTATAGGTTCGGTTCGTATATCGACCAGTAATACTGAAATCGATTGATAATTAGGTTTGTACTGAATATCGAATTGACATTTAGATTTGATTTTCTATATGAATCAACCGTTCGATTTCGGTACAATTTATCAAATTGTGTGCACATTCCTACTCCTCATGACTGTAAAATAGACAACTATGCTTAAACTAAAACTCAAATAAAATTAATCAATATTCGATTCGTGTTAATTTGATAGTTAAAATACTTAATGTCACAATTCAACCATGTCCGACATATCTTAATGTAAATAATTGCCCAAACAATACTTTACTGTTTAAGTTTGACCCAATAAATTAGCTCAAGTCATGCATGTTACACATGACATTTTTTTGTTTGTACATTGTTTTAGATTCTAGAATATTCCATTTAGTAATTCTATTAGGTACACTATTTTAGAGTAGTAATTTCTAGGTAGAGATCGATCCATAAAAATATCTAAATAAAAGTCTACATAGTATCATTCTTAGCAAATAGATCAAGTTGATCTTCACAGTCCGTTCAAGATGCGGTTATATAAATAGGCAAATATCTCATTTGTAAATTATCCAAGTTTATCAGCAATAAAATATTTTAAAGTGTTCTTATAACCTTACTTTATTCCACAATTCACATTCTTAATTCATTAAAAAATAGGTTATTTTGGTCCCAATAGTTCTTACAACCTTATTGGACTCTACTTTTTGCAACTTCCATTTGTAATTCTCTTTTACATAATATATATATATTACAAAAAGATATATTATTTATTATATTAAAAAAACTAATATATTTTTCATATTTATAAAATATTTGTGTACTTTTGTTAATACAGAAAAAACGTACTTCACGAGATAATGATTCTGCTTAGAAATAAAAATGATGCACAAGGTAATAGATTACTTCTTATATGCTTCAATGTCATTGTTTTCGGTATCGTCGACCGTGAACAAAAACAAATATGTCATATTACGATCAAATGATAACGATGACGATAGCGGTGACGACTTCGACTTGGAAGCCAATGAAGTTAGTACAATTGTCGTTGCTAAACCTTTGTCCTATTATGGACGTAAGGCTGCCATTAACAAGAATAAGATGACTCGTTATTCTATTCCCACAGCCACGGAGTTGAAGAATAAAGGCATCCGAATTAAGAAGCTTAAGAGTGGTAGGGGAGGAGGAGTGAGACATTCAGTTCGAGACCTTGTTTTTTCGGGCTACTCTTTCCTTGCCCATTTTACCGATTGCCGATGACACTGAAGTGACATTCCGGAATCTGAAGATGTATGAGGAACACCAGAAATTTGAGAGACATAAACGAAATGTTACCTCATACATTTGGTTTATGAGTAACTTTGTACATACATCGAATGATGTCAAAATCCTACAAAAAAATGGATGAGTCATTGAGGGTGGAGGAGGTTGTGCTATCATTGATGAAGAAGAAGTGCCGAAAATGCTGATTAGACTCAACATGGAGGAGGACAACATAATATTGACCCACGATATGCGCGTTTTAAGGCACACGTTGAATGACTACTCATGCTCGACATGGGACAAACTCAAAAATGTTCTTCACGTTGTGACTTTTTTAACTTTCATACAAACTTTTTTCACAGTGCTGGCCTACTTCAGACCTCCTAAGAGTGATTAGCTAGTTAGTATCAACATGAATTTGCACTCTAACAAACACGTTATGTATGCATCCATTGGGATTCCCTAGCTAGGAAACTAATTACTATTCAATTGTGTTGTTTTTATTTGCAATAGTGTTAATGTTGAAAACTTGTTCTGCACTCTTATTTGATTCACCATCATATTCTTGTCCTTGCTAACTACTGTTTCATAAAGGTATTTGCAATAGTGTTAATGTTGAAAATTGAGGATACATTTGTTAAACTTAGTTTGTAGAATGTTTGGATTTGGTGGAGTTGCAAAACTCATTCGGTTATACTGTAATTTTTGGACTTGTTTGGTAGCAGAGTCTAAAACATATATTAGTAAAGTGAGGCAAAATTCATTACCTAATTGGACCTGCATTAATGAAAATTGGTTAACTTCTAGACAACTCAACCCATACAGAGCCCATATGATCATGGCACAACTACACAAGAACAGCACTGACCATGGCACAATTACTAATACCTTGTGTATCCAAAAGTTGTATTTGTATCCCTCAATTAAAATATGAGGAAATAAATATATAAATACTGTGTACACAAAACAAAACAAAACAAAACAAAACAAAGTATATATATAATGTTCATCATTTTGCGTTTTTCCCCACCACAGATAAACACCATTCGATACAAGTTCATGGCGGAACTACAACTTGAATCATGAACAGCACTAAACTGGAATATAAATCACCATGGCACAATTACAATACCTTGTTTATCCAAGTTGCTTGTATACCTCGACTAAAATATGAGGAAATAAATATATCAATACTGTGTACACAAAACAAAACAGATATATTTATCCTGTTAACTAATTCTAAAATTCGAGTAACGTACTATTAATGCTCCTCCTATAGTCCTATATATTACACTTCCTCTAAACTCCCAAGTAATGCAGTAATTCAAGTTCCTAATTACATTTGCTCATCAGATATAGCATTAGAATCTGCATCCAAGCTACGCCTCTTCTTCTTTCCTTCCCCATGTCTAGACCTTCTTGGAGCTTCATCTTCACTTTCACTTTCAGCATTCCTGTAGCTATTTCCACCACTATAATGTTCATCATTTTGCGTTTTCCCCTTCGACTGATACCTCCCTTGATCTGAATTATCATTCCTATCACTAGTTGGTGCCTTTTGATCTCTTATAGCTCTATTAGAATTTTGAGAAGGTTGTGATGGATAATAAGGAGGCATTCCCACTGGCCGGCCAGGTCTTGCCGTGGCGGGACCACCTGGACCCATGAAAGGAGCTCTTCCTGGCCCCATCATCATCCCAAACCCACCCGAAGGCCGGCCAGGGAACATCATTGGGCCAGGACTTGTAAAATCACCAGGAAATCGTGGGCCATATGGTCCAAAGCCACGGGGAGCCATATTGAATAGATCAGGCCCATAAGAAAATCCATCACCACCCATCATGTTTGGTGGAAAACCTCGCATACCAGGGAAAGGCCGGGCCCCACGTGCAAGCGGCATGTGAGGTGGCCACATCATTCCTCGACCTCTTCCCCTGCCTTGAGCTCCAAACATTTGTCCGGGGCTTTCTTCCTCTTCTTCACTTTCTTCTTCTTCCTCTTCTTCGTTATCTTCAAAAGGTACTATATCTGGATTTTCACTCCCATTGTCAACGTTTACACCCTTTGCTTTCTCTTCTTCTCGCTTTGATTCTGCTGCAAGCGAGACAGCCTAGGAAAAGACAAAAATGTTCGCAATTATGATCATATAATACCCGTTTATACAATACACTACCTTCATGAGATTACTTGAAATCCTCAAAGCATGCTCGTATAAGGTTTGGGTTAATTTTGAAATTACTGAAAGTGCAAGATAGTAGTATAAAACATCCATAGCATGTCCACATGATTTATACTAAATATTGACTGTGAAGGTAACAATACCATGTGAAATTATTTTTCTCAACACATCATCTTGCAACTTAATAATTATGTGATTGGAATGCTCATATTTTTTCTATCAAAAAAAAAAGAATGCTCATATTTTTTATGTCGAGCATTCACATTGCTTTCTTATACAATTCATGCAGTTTAGATCTCGATGCTTCATCATTAGACGTATTGCTAAATACTAATATTGCACAACCAAAAAACAGATTGAACCTATTTACATTAATCATAGAACTATAAGATCGTCAAGCAAGTTTTTCAACATCACAGATATTGGGCGCATCTAACTTCAAGAGATATTAAAAAGTTCAAGGTTGAAATAAATCTAATCTATTAAAAACCCACTCAATTTTTAAAAATTGCAAAAGAGGAAAATAACCGGCTGTACAATTTTCTGTCATGTAAAGGCTGTCAGCCTAGTTGTGTCCTTCCCTAAAAAATATTGTCGTATAGTTAAGTTCATACAAGAATAGTAGCAACATGCAGCTAATGGACTGAAGATATATAACATAACAAGTCATCTTTTGACCTACAAAATTTCTAGAGAGAATCCACTAAAATATCACGAACTCGGTGTTGAGAATACAATTACCATAAGATCACTGTCTGGCTCGAGGTAGAGCAAGGATGCCAACTGCTCACCGATAGAAGGCTCCAGTTCTTGGCAATCTCTACTTATCTGTCACAAAATGAACAGAGTAAGATCCAAAATAGTCCGCAAGTTTAGAAATGTTTCGCTCATGACAGGAAAGAGCAACAAGACAAGATGAAGACCTCAAAATAAAGATGGGAAATAAAATACAATTACGCTCTTCAAATCATCTAAAATAACTCTGAAAATATACGTATTGTTGAGAATTCTGTCAAGAGAGACGAGTAAAACCACTAAAAACATCAACTGAACTTTAATTTCATATCTTTACAAATATCAATGCTAAGAATTACTCTCTGTGCTAGTGCACGTTACATGAAAATCAATTTTTAATTCCAAGAAAAATATATGTATAAATTGCTTGCCTTAAAAGTTTTCAGAATCATAAGTGAAGATAATAGTAATACTTCATAAGTTCAATACATATTTCACATATATATTAAACGACTTTCAAATAAGTACCTTCACTGGTAAGTTCTCGTTGTATGGGTTTCTTAAATGCCGAGTTTTGTTGAAGGACAGTTCACAGAGCTGCATGCATGTATCATAGTCAGTTAATGCTCCAGTACTTATGCATTATAAATGTACTATATAATTTACCACCTATAGGGACACACAATCCACAATATACTAAATTTCAATAAATATTCTAAATTGTGAGGACCTTTAACCATTTGAGAGCAAAATTTCTTCCATAATGAGCAGTTCCATGAGCATGCTTCCAGTTTCCTCCACCAACAAAGCCACCTATTCTGGAAGTCATCTTTGCACAACCCTAGTAAACCACAAATAGACCTTTACTATGAATTTAAATGGCAGTCATTGTTTACTAGTGTAAGAGTCCTAATTATATCGTTTTATCTGATATTTAATTATTACCACTCAAATATAATTTGTGCCTTCTGTCAACATCACGAAAACCCACCTGAAAATGTCTAGTCTTGTTAACGGAAAAGATCAAAATGACATTCTCAACAGATTCAAAAGCTTCATTAAGTTTAGCCTCATTGCTTCGCTGAGTGGCCCATACTCCTTGTTGAACAGACAGTTCCAGATTCTCAATGTTGCAACTTTTGACCACAAAATACCTACAATGACCATATAGACATGTGATATGTGATTAAGTAACAATGCCTCAAATCTTAAAGAGGAGGGGTGTGTGTGTGTGGGGGGGGGGGGGGGGGGGTGTTGTGCCTGGAGACTAAGCACAAGAGATGACAAGTGTACTAACTACTTCAAAATTTTAGAACAGTAAATTGTAACGACATGCTGATAAAAATAACTTATAAACCAAATGATGCACTTTAGCAACTTCATCGCATGTCTCCATATCTATATGCTACATCACATGGAGGAAAAACATAAGTAATAGCCTCAAAGGCCTTGACACTTCAGAATCATCATATTTCATTGCAAGGAGACTGTTGGGCTGGGAGACAGACCCCAGAGGGACAAATAGATGAACCAATCAAATCTTAGAGAGCATAGCTCAGGACAGAGATATCACACAGGCAGTAATCTCATGTCCATTTATATCAAGGTATAATCATTTGTTGTACTTTTTACTACTCATAAGCATCTTGGTCTCCCCTAAGCATGTGCCAAGTGGCAACATAAATACTTCATTCATACCTCAACTTTTGAAACACTAGTTTTAACAGATCGCCAGTAGATGAACTAAATATAACGGCTAATGCTCGTGAAACTAAAGAAATGCCCAGTTTGCAATACCTATGGCAGTTTAAAATATTCAATCAGCATGCAGGAAGCATAAAGTTGTCATCAAGAACTCACATAGGTCCACGAAATTAAACTAATTTAACCAGCAGTAAGAAACTATGTAAGACTGAAAAGAACAAGATTATCCCAAAAAATCATGGGTAAAGGCATGATCTTCATTTCCTCATCCTCACCCCTTACCCATATACAATCCTTACAATAAAAATCCAGGGTAAGAGAGTACGTGCAATCAAGTGTAATTCCCTGATTTGCCATCGAAATACACACTGGAGATGAGAAGTTCTCAAGACTAAGAGAGCACTCTGTCTGATCAACTTTCAAGAACTAAACTAGCAGCCCGATTCCATTTCTTTTTATGAACTATGTACATACATAGAAACATATTATTATTTTCCTTCACAAAAATTAAGCTTTGGACCAGAAAATCCATGCTATATTAACTCAGGATTTCTTAGTTTTCTGAAAAATGAGATAAAGCGTTAGTGAACAAGTTCTCCTCTATAGGGAGAACTAAGACGTAGATTTGGTGTTCTATACCTCTGACCAGGTTAAAAAATAGGATGCCTTGTTTAAGACTATTTGTTTCTACTTGCTTCCCAATAAACTTGAGGAGCTATAATTCAATTCAGCCAATAATTTGCAGCAAAAAGGAACAGCATGGCCATGTTCACTACTCAAAAGTGTTACAATGACTAAAGAACATGTATATCACCCACATCAGTACGTCCTACATGTAATAAGGTCAGACATCAGCCAAAGAACAGAAAATATAAGCAAAGCTACTAAATACATTATCCAGAGAGCAAAAGCAAGAATTAAAAAAAACGTGACAGCAGTTAATTACAGCTGATGTGGGATAGATCTCTTAAAATAACATCCACTTATAAATACATTATATTTTTTTCAACCTAATTAAAGACCTTGTTCTGAACAGACCTAGATGTTCCTTGGGGCAGGGGTGTAGCATTCCGACTAGCTTGATTTTGCTGGCCATTGGGGATGTTCTGTATTTGGCCCTGGCTGCCCTGCTGCTGAGACTGCTGTCCTTGTTGTGGTAGTTGACCAGATTCTGTCACACTGGTTTTTCCTACAAGAATTGTATCATTGGGTCCTTGTGATAAGTTAGACTTTTCTGTCTGCTGACCATTATTAGTATTGCGGTTCTGAAAAAATCTGTTAGAGTTTCCAAAGTTGTATGAAGTCAATTGTTGAATCTTCTGAAGAACTTCCTCCACAGGAGGCGGAGGTCCAGGCAGCTTTGCATGCCTATACCTACAATCAGGACCATTTGGACAAAATCCCAATTTGTACCTGCAACATACGACCACCAATCAGAAAACAAAACATAAAGATCTAACAATTCAAACCATGAAAACACAGACATAAAAAAATAGTCACTTTCTTTTTCCCCTAAATATAAGTGAGCCTTATGTCAATAGACAAGAAACAGACAAAAGACTATACATGAGTCAGCTGTTTGGGAAAACACTATGTTATGAAAGTATACTAATTCTCCATGACTGGATACACTTTGACCTAATACAATGAATACAAACTCTCACCCACACACAAATCCCAATCGAACTTTAACTTATCAACATAACAAAAAGAATCACAAATCGTCATGACCCACCATTATTCCAAATTCCCAATTATCTAAAATCACCACACCTAAGATATATTCATTAATCTATCTACATATTCCTAAGAACAACATCCACATTGCAAGAGAAATAAAAATTGTTACTTTATATCTGATTTTTTTTTTTTTTAATAACTGAAAGGCAACACATAACCGTATACATACATGTTGCATTCCTTGATATCCTCATTAGTATGCTTGTACACACAATCCTGCTCTCGACACTCTCCGTACAGCCGAAAAAATCGACAAACCGGCATCCGCGCCTTGTCGTACTGGTGAAGAAACCCACAGGCATCTCCTTTCATACACAGAGATCGCAGCCAGTGCCGACACACTGTCTGCCGGAAGCTCCGCCTTCCTCCTCCTCCGCCTCCTCCCATCCCTTCCGCCGCCGCCGCCGCGGGGACTGCGGAAAAGTTATTAGCATTCGCAGCGGCTGTGGACCCCGAGCTAACGTACGCCGAGGGTTGAATAACGGGCACGGATGCAGTCGGATGTGTGGGGACCGTATCTAATCCTCCCTCAAAATCAAAGCTTAATCCTCCTTCTCCATCATCCATTTTTCCTATTAATTAACAATATTTTTTTACTTGAGAAATTTATTTAGTGTGTATTGCGTGTGTGTGCTGTAAATTTGGGGTTGTAGTTACAGATGAGAGATTGAATAGGGGTTTTTGTATTTTAGTATTATTATTGCTGTTGCCAGATTATGGCACAGCTTGTGATGTTCTTTGTTGGATGTAACCTTGTGTATTGATTGTTGTACCTTCAGCTGGTGGTGAGAGAATGAAGACTGGAATGGCTATATCATTTTACGGAGTGGAAGAAGTAATATGGAACATCACACTTTACCAGTGCCAAAAAAATATTGTACAGATGAATAATATGCAATATAGCATATCAATATCAATGCGTTTCAGTTGGGATTTTATTGGTTAATGGCCATTTTGTCGTGTTTTAGTAAAAAGTACTCTTATTGAAGTGTAGTAAAGTAGGCCATATAAAGAGATATTTGCCAAAGTAGCCTTACTCAAAAGGCTCTTTCCAAAAATGGCCTTCATATTTTCTTTTTTATTTTATTTTATTTTAAATTCAATTAAAATTAACTAAACATACTTAATACTAATTAAATATACTTAAACAAGTTAATTAATCAACTGAAAATAACAAAAAATAAAACACACCCTAAGACTTTTACAAATTCATTTTCACTCCATTTCACATACAAATATTTTCTCTCTAAAATATTTTCTCTCAAACCTTCAAATCCCTAAAACTCATCTCCCAATTTCACAACAAAATCAAGCAATGAAAAATGAAATTCTTTCTTTGGACATAATCAATGACGTGCCGGAAGCATCAAACGGACGAGAAAATGCCGAATTGGCGAGTTTTTTCAGATTTTTTCAATTTTTTTCGTATGAAATTCCTTCGTCCCCGTGTCTCCGGGATCCCGGAGACCCGGAGACTATTTCGTCCCCGCATCTCCGGGATACCGGAGACCCGGGGACGAAGTGGTCTTCGAGTCTCCGTGACCGCGGATACTCGGAGACAAAGTGATCCCCGTGACGCAGGAGACCCGTGACTATAACGGCCGTGTCGCCGGGTCTCCGGGGACCCGGCGACAATTCCATTTATAATTTTCCTGTAATCTTGATTGCAATTATCGCCGGATCCCCAGAGACGGCCGGAGACCCGGCGACTCGGCCGTGCCAGGGCACCCTGGCACGGTCTCCGTGGTCCAGGGGCCCGGGAGACTAGGCGCATTGGCTCGGACACCGGCTCGGCCATGTCCGTGCCAAGGTGCCCATCTCCCGGTCCCCTGGACAACGGCGACTCGCCCGCGCCAGGACACCCTGGCACGGTCTCCGTGGTCCAGGGGACCGAGAGACTGGGCACCATGACAGGGTTTCGTGGCACAGCCGAGTCTCCGACCGTCTCCGGGGACAATTCCAGTAAAAAAAAAATTGTAATTTAATATCTTTTTATGGCAATTTTGTAGGATGTTCATTATATAACAAAGTACACATATGAATTGCCTGAGGATGCAAGAGGGGCCTAAGCGCGCCACGAGCCACATTTTACCTTGATTTATATATGTTGTGTTGGTTTTGTAAAATAAGGATTATTGATTTTTTAAAATTTGTAGCATCCAGACTATTAGTTTTGTAAAATTATTATTCGTATCTTATTCAAGTTTCAATTGTGTTATTATATTTGTTTCGATTAAAATAGGTGAAAAATGGTTAAATATGGCAAAAATTGCTCAAAATCGATTTAAACATGTGAAAATGGTTAAACCGGTGAAAAATTACTCAAAATTTATCAAAACCGGTGAAAATGATTAAACCGCTAAAAAATGGTTAAATAGGGAAAAAAATAGCTCAAAATCGATCAAAGTCGGCGAAAATGGTTAAACTGGTGAAAGAATGGTTAAACCGATGGAAAAATTACTCAAAATCGATGAAAATCAGTGAAAAATGGTTAAGTGGGTAAAAAAATTGGCTTAAAATCAATCAAAATCGGCGAAAAATAGTTAAAGCGGTGAAAAAATGGTTAAACCGGTGAAAAAAGGCTAACGCGTATAGGATCATTAACTTCTCCGTAAATCAAAATTGGGGGAAATTTGTTGAAATTTGGTCAATTTAGGATCCAAACGGAAGACTAACATGTATAGGATCACTAACTCCTCCGTAAATCAAAATTAGGGAAATTATGTTGAAATTTGATCAATATAGGATCCTAACAGAAGACTAACACGTAAATGACCACTAACTCCTTCGTAAATCAAAATTAGGGGGACTATGTTGAAATTTGATCAATTTAGGATCCAAACGGAAGACTAACACGTATAGGACCATTAACTCCTCCGCAAATCAAAATTAGGAGAAATTTGGTCAACTTATGATCCAAACGAAAGACTAACACGTATAGGACCACTAACTTCTCCGTAAATAAAAAATTAGGGGAATTATGTTGAAAATTGGTCAATTTAGGATCCAAACGGAAGACTAAGACGTATAGGACCACTAACTCCTCCGTAAATCAAAATTGGGGGAAATTTATTGAAATTTGGTCAATTTAGAATCCAAACGGAAGACTAAGATGTATAGGACCACTAACTCCTTCGTAAATCAAAATTGGGGGAAATTTGGTCAATTTAGGATCCAAACGGAAGACTAAGACGTATAGGACCTCTAACTCCTCCGTAAATCAAAATTGGGGAAAATTTGTTGAAATTTGATTAATTTAGGATCCAAACGGAAGACTAAGACATATAGGACCACTAACTCCTTCGTGAATCAAAATTGGGGAAAATTTGTTGAAATTTGGTCAATTTAGGATCCAAACGGAAGACTAACATGTATAGGACCACTAACTCCTCCGTAAATCAAAATTAGAGTAATTATGTTGAAATTTGGTCAATTTATGATCCAAACGGACCACTAACTCCTCCATTGATCCTTGGATGGAACATGTATGATGACTTCACTGTATGCAAGTACGGTATCGTTGTCGTGTATCGACTTCCACACCATTGTACCGAACATATACAACAATTTTACAATCTTAATATCTATGAATAAACAAGTCAAATTAACACACAAAGTAGCTACTAATTTTTTTTTTTTTTTTTTTTACTGTTTTGGTCCCCGAGAGCCCGGAGACACTAGGAGACTAGGTGACCAATCGATCTCCGTCTCCTGGAACTGAAACAATTCCAGGAGAGCAGGAGACTAATTGGTCTCCTAGTCTCTTGGTGTCTCCGGGAGTTAGGAGACCAAAACAGTAAAAAAAAAAAAAAAAAAAAATTAAAATAGCCTAAAACTTAATTTTTTGTCCCTTTTTTTCAATCAAAATGCAATAGAAAATCGAATACTAACCATAAATGTTGATATTCTTCCTCTAGATTTTTTTTTGAATGAAAGAGTGGGTTTTGATTTTGAGATTTGGTATATAGTAGGGTTTTATTTTTGAGTTTTAGTACTTAGTAGGTTTTGATTAGTGGGGTTTTATTTTATGTTTTTGAATTTATTGGGGTTTTATTTTATGTTTTTGAATTTATTGGTGTATATTTTGAGTTTTTGAATATAATGGGTTTGATTAGTGGAGGTTTATTTTATATTTTCAAATTTATTGGGATATAATTAGTGGGGCTTGATTTTGTAATTTCTAAATTTTGTGGGGTTTAATTTTGAATTTTAAAATTTAATGGGATGGGGTTTGATTTTGATTTTATCAATGTTATTGGGTTTCTTTTTGCAATTTTTCATTTGATTATAACACTAACTAATATGCTAATAAGTGAAATTCATAAAGTTATTTTAATAAATTAAAAATGTCAAAAGTCCATTTTATCAAATGACTCCCATATAAATGTGTGACAGTAATTTTTGGGCATTAATTTTATATAAATAACACGATGTCAAGGTATTCATTTTTTTTTCATCTTACCAAACCATAATTTTTTTATATATATTCATTTAGGGATAGTTACCTACATAATTCCAATTTCAAGTTCCAAGTGTACTGATTGTCCTTAACCTTAGTAAAAATAAGCATGAACAACATGACAGAAGTGATGAAATAAAAATTAAATATTACACTGGCTACATTATTATTCCATCAGAGAATTTACATTACTTTCTCATTGAAAAGTTTAATTAGCCTTTTCAATGTGATTGCATCTTTGTAATCTAGGTACCAACAGGTGATTGATCTAGTGAAAGGGACTAGTCACTACAAAGTAGCGGACTTTAGGTTCGAATCCCTGTTGGGAGAGGTTCCCATTTTATGTGTTTGACGCGCCTCCAAAGGGATTAAATCTTGGGAAACAAAAAAAAAATCTTTGTAATATGCGCTAAGATGATATTCCTATATCCTCAAGAAACAAATAAATTATATGATGTACTTGAAAATCAATCTAGTTATTAGGTGTTGTAGTAGGAGCATTTAAGCCATCTACACCATCGAACCCAGGCCTCGTACCCGACGACACTTCTCCTTCCTCAATTTTTGTTATTGTACCCTCTTGTATTACCTTTACTTCATAGGCCTTGGCAGTATCAAATGCCGCGTGCAACCCAAAGAACAAATAGTAAAGGAATAGTAGTAAAGTCCAAATCGCGAATCTAATGAATGAGTCCTTGTCTATTGAACCAAGAAGGAAAATGTTAATAGCAATGGATGTTGATGGCAACCAAGGTACCAATGGAGCTCCCCAAAGCTTAGGACTACGAGCTAGAGGAACAAAATACCACAGTCCTGCAGTGGATAAAATCCAAATAGGCACTGTAATGCAATAACCTATCCAACCTTCTTCGCTCGCATTCCAATAAATAGCATTGACTGATGATGATCCAAGAATTAAGGCAAGGAAACCAATTAATTTGTTGCGGTTTTGATTGGAGGTCTCACCACTAACATAGTATCTTCGAACAAGAAGAGCCAATGCTACAAGCATGAATATAAGGAGTGTTGAGATTGATAGTAAATTGGATAAGATGTCGAGTTCTGTGAAAAAAGCAATTACTGCTATGGCAGAAAGCATGACAACTGTGGCATTTATGGGTGTTCCGGTTTTGGGATCAACTTTCGCAAACCATGGAGGCATCATATGTGTACGAGCAATGTGTGTAAGATATCGGGCCTGTCCCACGGCACTGACCATCAGAACGGAAGTCATGCCTTTTAATGCTCCTGCAGCAACTACATATTGAGCCCAACTCCAACCTACCGCATCAAATGCCCTTGAAAAAGGAGCATCAACATCAATATTTCCATATGGTTGCATGAGGCAGAGAGTTATAGCCATCAAGCAGTATATGATAGTAGTGATCACAATTGAGCCCACAAGACCAATGGGGATATCCCTGCCAGGATTCTTGGTTTCCTCAGCCATGGTTGAAACTGCATCGAATCCAATATACGCGAAGAAGAGAACTGCAGAAGCTTTGAAGATCCCACGGGGGCCATATGGTGCAAAGTCGGTGTAGTTCTTGGGGTCTGATTTAATGAGCCCACATATAATGATGAAGGCAATTATAACAATGTGAACTATAGAAGCGATGTAATTGATCCGCGAGGTGCCTTGTGTACTGACAACACATATAATACAAACGATTATACAGATACCAACAGCTATGGGGTCAAGTTGGTTGAAGCCATCAGCTAGACCACGTGCCAGGATACGGAATTGATGTGGCTCGTAGTTGCAGAGTGTGGCGAAGTAGGATGTCCAGGCACGGGCCACTGCAGCACCACCAACTATATACTCAAGAAGGATATTTCCGGCAGCAACGAAGGCCATGAAATCACCTAGCTCCACTCTCAAGTAGGCAAATGAACCACCTGAAACATTGACAATGAGTTGGGACAAATACAAGAAAGGAATTGGCTCGAGCATATTTAACAGTCAACATCTCAATATGGACCGACACAAATTTGAAATACAGCAATCCTTTCATAAAGCATAGAAGTCCCAAGCAAATAGTTTTTCCTTTTTTATTTAAGAGAGAAGCTCTAAAGTAATTATCTTTGTGCAACTTTCTATGTCTTTCATAATCGAAAGACCCTACAGTTCTCCAAAAATTAAACCATCCATTCATTTGATCTCTAAAAATTTAAACAAAATCTTTTCACACCTCAAATAAACGTCTACATTTCGAAAATCACTATAAAAATCAAACTAGCTAGAACCTGCAACGGGGATTTCCACGGCGAACTCGGTGTAGCAAAAGACAGAAAGCAATGCGGAGATGCCAGAAACAACGTAGGATAAAACAACGGCAGGACCGGCATCATTGCGTGCCTCGAGTCCGGTGAGAACAAATATTCCGGCGCCAATGCAAGCACCCATGCCGAACCAAATCAGGTCCCACCACGACAGAGTTCTCTTCATCTCGTGGTTGCTTCGAGCCTTCACCTCCAACTCCTCCTCCACACTAGACCGGGTCAAGATCCGATCCACCAGTCGAGCCGGAGTCTGCTTCAGGGCATTGGCGTAATTGCCCCAACTCTGAAACGATTCTTCGGGGAGAAAATCCTCTTTCGTGCACATCCAACCTCTCCGCTTCGTCAACCCCTCTCCATTATTAATCTCAGTCCCTGCCCCCATATTTCTTCCTCTCTGTATCTAACGTGACTCTACACACCTACAAAGATTCACAAAATCAGATATATGCGTATGGATTAAGCTGGCTGATAATTAAAGAGTATCTGATTCACAAATGATGCTTTAATTCGGCAACTAGAGTCCAAATAAAACTATAAATACCAAATCACGTGAGATATACGCATAGAGGGCACATGATGGTAATTAATTATCAACAAGTGATTTGAAGTCCGTGAGTACCTAAGGATTATTCATACCTATACGCATAATTGCATCGATTCATAAAAGATCGACGCTGTGTTTAGAGTCCAAATGAATCTGTGTCCACCAAATCATATGAAATAATACACACACACACACGCACATTATAATCTTGATGAATGATTCGAAAATTCATGTGCCCGACAATGTGAGCATATTTTTATTTTCCTTAATCACATAAGAAATTTATTCGAGAGAGACATGTAATGTAATCAACTATTCAGATAACCTGAATGCAGAGATCACTGGAGGAGACGGCCGAGATGAATTTTCCGGTGATTGGAGAAATCTAGCGGGAAGTGTATATGCAGTTTGTTTGTGAGTGATTAAGGACCGGTAGTGAGAGCAACTAATTACAGAATTGATTGGTTCTAATATATTGATTTAGAGAAAATGAAGGATTTTGAATCATTCTCGTTGTTTCTCCACAAAACACTATTTGATTTAAAGAAAATCACACTACTCTTCCCCCCTAACTTACAGTCTACTTGCACTTCCCCCCTCAATTTTATTATTTTGTACTGTCCACCCTAAACTTACATTAATGTTGCACTTTCCTTTTTGAACTCTTTCCCGGCCAAACAGTTCAGGTGGGAAAGTTCAACACAAAAGTTTAAGGTGGAAACTGCAACAAGTGTATGAGTTCAAGGAAGAAGTGGAACACGACTATAAGTTCATGGGGGAAAGTGCAATTTTATGATGGAAAGTATTATTGTCTTTCTATAATTAATAGTTTTACCTCTTTATTCTTCAAATGATAATCATGAACTAGAAAATCAACGATTTCAGATTGTCAAACATTTTTTTTTTTACTTTATACAAATTTTAACAACTCCAAACTTCATTTGAAAAATGTAATGCAAAACTAGCAAGATTAATCTAAACCTGAAATTATAGTGTATGCTCGATTTTATACCCATATCCTACTCTTTATTGTCTAAATAATATATTCGTATCTGTTTCAAATTTGTTAATTTTGTACTAAGTTTTTGTTCTTTATGTTACATTTATACATAAATTTTAAAATACCATATTTTTTGCAATTTGAATTATAGTTGGTTGCTATAAAATGGAGTTTTGTTCCTTAAACTTACATCAAAGTTGCACTTTACTGCCTAAACTTAGACCGTGTTGCATTTTTCACCCTTAACTTGTTGTTGCACTTTCCCCTAAACTCTTTGGCCAGAAAAGTGCACCATTAATGTAAGTTTAGAGTGAATAGTGCAAAAACTTGAAGATCGGGGGGGGGGGGGGGGGGGGGGGGGGGGCTCTAAATTTAGGGAATAAAGTTTATTTTTCTCTTTGATTTACTTATTTTGTTCATAGTTGCTCTAAGAAAAAACTTACATCGAATTCATTTACGTCATGATACATATGTATTGCCTAATTTTAAGGCGATACAATCGCATTTTTTTCTTGAATTAATTGGTTTTTTAAGCAAAATATGGAGTCGGAAAGGTTCAAATTTAGCTCGATCTTGTCAAAAAATTTGTTGGATTTAGAATACTTGGAGAACTTCCAAACAGATCCGATTTGACTGCATGCATATAAATGCAATATTTTTTGATTTTATTACTAATTATGCAACATGCTTGTTTAATTACGAATGGGCATGTATAAATACATTTATTTTGTGATTGAAAATGTTTGATAAAGTGAAATATAATGTTAATATTTACTAATAATAAGCATGACTTTTTAAGTATCATGTATCTCATACTTTGTATAGGTGTATAAGAGCTTGTTTTAAAAACTAGATGATATGATGTCTTTTCTTAATTTTATTTTTTGTTTTGGGAGGATGGGTAAATAAAATTAGTTGATCCATTAACAAATAATAATAATAATTCACCACTTTTAGAAACTAATACAATACAAATAAGATTGTTTCACATCCTTAACCCTATGATACTTCTCCTTCCTCAACCTTAGTTATTGCACCCTCTTGTAATTCGTAGGACTTTGCAGTGTCAAATGCCGCGTGCAACCCAAAGAACAGATAGTAAACGAATAGTAGCAAACTCCAAATTGCAAACCTAATGAATGAATCCTTGTCTATCGAACCAAGAAGGAAAATGTTAATAGCAATGGATGCTGACGGCAACCAAGGCACCAATGGAGCTCCCCAAAGCTTAGGACTACGGGCTTGAGGGACGAAAAACCACAGTCCTGCGGTGGATAAAACCCAAGCAGGCACAGTTACGCAGTAACCTATCCAACTTTCTTGGCTCACAGTCGCAGCCCAATAAGCAGCGGTGGCTGTTGAGGACCCAAGAATTAAGACGAGGAAACCAATTAATTTGTTGCGATTTTCATTGGAGGTCTCACCGCTAACATAGTATCTCCGAACTAGAAGAGCGAGTGCTACAAGCATGAACATAAGGAGTGTTGAGATTGATAGTAAATTGGATAAGATGTCGAGTTCTGTGAATAGGGCAATGACTGCTGTGGCAGCAAGCAATACAACAGTGGCATTGATGGGAGTTCCAGTTTTGGGATCAACTTTGGCAAACCATGGAGGCATCATATGTGTACGAGCAATGTGGGTAAGATATCGAGCCTGTCCTACTGAATTGACCAGCATAACTGAAGTTATGCCCTTTAATGCTCCAAAAGCAACTAGATATTGAGCCCAACTCCACCCTACCGCTTGAAACGCCGTTGAAAAAGGAGCATCCGGATCAATATCTAAGTATGGTTGCATGAGGCAGAGAGTCATAGCCATCAAGCAATATATAACAGTAGTGATCACAATCGAGCCCACAAGACCGATGGGGATATCCCTGCCAGGATTCTTGGTTTCCTCAGCCATGGTTGAAACTGCATCAAATCCAGTATATGCAAAGAAAAGAACTGCTGAAGCTTTGAAGACCCCACGGGGGCCATACGGTATGAAGGGAGTGTAGTTCTTGAGGTCTGATTTAACGAGCCCACATATAATGATGAAGGCAATTACAAGAACGTGAACTACTGAGGTGATGTAGTTGATCCGTGAGGCGCCTTGTGTACTAAGAACACATATAACACAAGTGATTATACATACACCAACGGCAATGGGGTCAAGTTGGTTGTAGCCGTCAGCTAAACCATGTGCCAATATACGGAATTGATTCGGCTTGTGGTTGCAGATTGTGGCGAAGTAGGATGTCCATGCACGAGCCACTGCTGCGCCACTAACTATATACTCGAGAAGGATATTTCCGGCAGCAATGAAAGCCATGAAATCACCTAACTCCACTCTCAAGTAGGCAAATGAACCACCTGCAGAATTTGTAGAATTGACAATGAGTTGGGACAAATACAAAAAAAAAAAAAAAATCCATTTAATTTGGGCCATTACAAAAATTTCCAGATGACATTTCATGCTCTTTGAATATATATATATATATATATATATATATATATATATATATATATATATATATATTTTTTTTTTTAATTTCAAAGAGAAGTTTAAACTTCTTGAATAGGCCTCTTTCAAATTTAAAAAACACAGAATAACTATAAACATATTTTAGTCTTATGTCCTGTTTATGTCTAAAAACAATATTTTAAGCTTTATTTTTATTTTTAATGATTAAAAAAAAAACTGTTTATATCAAGAAGCAGTATATTGTAACTTTTAGTTTAAAGTTAGAGAAAAAAATTTTGTTTACACTACTTACTCTATATCTTATTTTTATAATCTATGAAAAATGCCATAATTTTTATACCAAAATAAAATGCTATAATTTTCTAAAAGTTAAACTAACATAATATTCAATTTACCATGTGATTTGAAAATGAGCAAATTTTAAAGAAGTCCTTCAATTGAAGAGTGGCATGAAAATTATTTTCGTAACATAGGGGCTAAAGTGCAACATTTATAACAATACATGAGGTAAAGTGCCACATATAATAGGGATAGTTTAGTCAATTCATTTTCTTCCTAAGTTAAAAAATATCCGGGAGTAAATTAAACATTATGCATATATCATAGAAGGTATTTTTATGTTTCGCTCGTCCCAAAATACTCTAAAAATATAAAACTAGGAATAGAGTTTACCTGCAACGGGGATTTCCACAGCAAACTCCGTGTAGCAAAAGACAGAAAACAACGCGGAGAGGCCGGAAACAGCGTACGACAGCACGACGGCAGGACCTGCATCGTTACGCGCCTCGAGGCCGGTGAGAACGAATATTCCAGCACCGATGCAAGCACCCATGCCGAACCACATCAGGTCCCACCAAGACAGAGTTCTCTTCATCTCGTGGTTGCTTCGAGCCTTCACCTCCATCTCCTCTTCCGCACTAGACCGGGTCAGGATCCGATCCAACAACCGAATCGGAGTCTGCTTCAGGGCATTGGCGTAATTGCCCCAACTCTGAAACGATTCTTCGGGGAGAAAGTCCTCTTTTGTGCACATCCAACCTCTCCGCTTCGTCAACCCCTCTCCATTATTAGTCTCAGTCCCTGCCCCCATATTTCTTCCTCTCTGTATTTACTATTTAACGTGACGACTGACACCTGAAAAATTCGTAAAAATAATAATTAATTGGACATAAGGCGAAATTGAGTCTGGATTAATTAAGCTTCCGATTATATAGTAGTATAATTAATTCAGCAACTAGAGTCCAAATAAAACTCAATCCACCAACAAATCAAGGACTCTTGATGCGTAGTTATCAATGGGATATTTGAGAGCAATTACTATTAAACTCTAATAGAATAGGATTCTTCATACCTATAATATACGAACACTTCACAAGTATAAATACAGAGAAAATGACGGATTTTCAACTTTGACTACTTGTAGTGTGTGAATCATTCTTCCTTGTTTGTTCCACAAAACATTATTTGTTTTTACCCTTTTTCTTTTCCTTATTTGAACACGTGTCATTAGGAGAATACACATGTGCATTACACGGCGTGTAGCATCTAAGTTCCCCTATGATCGATGTTCAGAATTTACTGAATTTTTTGGAACAAATGAAACTGAAAAGATTTAGTTTAGTTTGATCTTATCAAAAATTTCCTCGCTTTTAGAAGAAAAAATATTAATTTGGAGAAATTCCAAAGGGATCCAATTTGACTACATTCATATTATTTACAATATGCCATATTTTGGTTCAGATCATGCAATATACTTTTGCAATATATTAATCACGAAACAACGCTTAAAAAGTATTTATTTTGTAATTGAAAATATCCGATAAGTCAAATATAATGTGAAACTTTTCCTAAAAATAAGCATGACTTTTTAAGCTTCACATATATCTTATACTCTCGCCACTTACGAAAAAAAGATATAAGAGCTCGCCAAAATTAGGTGAAATTATGTCTTTTCTCAACATTGTTTTTCATTGGGCAGTATCAATAAATAAAGCAAGTCAATCCATTCACAAGTGATAACTCGTAACTTTTAAACACTAATTAATCCAAATATTATTATCTCACCAATCCTATAACAATATAACAACAATGTCCAACAATAAATGAAGTTCGTCTTATTTTGCAAATTTGTCATTAACATATAATTTAAATACTGTACCAATCAGGTCCAAATATTGAATCGATGGTGTAAAATGTTTTTTTCTCTATTTTGAGGAAGCACTCTAAAAATGAGTGTAATTCAATAGTGCAAAGTAGAATTCACCCTTAATGAAACTTTGTTTGAATGCTGGAACAATTAATTAAGTTGTATACTCTCTCCGTTTTTTTTTTATTTGTCGCTTTGGAGGATTGCACAAGAATTAAGGAATGTCATAATTAAATAGTCAATTTTTTGAAGCAAAAATTCCAAAATACCATTTTAATCAAATAATCTTAGCATTAATGACAAGTATTAGTAAGAAGGGTAAAATTGGTAAATGACATTTAATTTGACATTGAATTCCTAAAGCAACAAATAAAAGTAAACAAGAAAATTTGCCAAAAAAATTCTCCATTCTAACATTTATTATCAATATCATAATAATGTCAATAATAATAATAAATTCAAATTAAAACTAATAATGTTACATCTTTAATTTAAAACATAATGTTATTTATAAATAAATTTGTCAATTTCTAGTTAATTTTTTTTTATTATTTAATTAATTAAAAAAATATATGAATGCAGCAGATGACACCAACCTATCACAAGTTTGTGCTAGACACGCTAGCCAGGTCGGGGCGTGCACAAGGCTATCAACAGCCCTAGGCACGCGTTAGGGTGTGCAAGGAGCACCTCGACCATGGATGCTCCCCAGGGCATCTCAACCCATCCCATGTGGGTTGGAGATGCCCAAAGTGATCAGTCGATGTAGCATCATGGATATGACTTGTATGTATGGAATATTTGTTGATTGTCTAAATGGATTACATTTTATACTCTTAAACTAAAATATCATACAATTGTCACCTTTAATTACTATCTTTCCTAACAAATGGCGTGGCAATTGAATCTTTGCCCCTTTTTCCTTTGACTTATGAACATGATACATTTTGAGGTATTATTGGACAAATATGCTAAATTGATTGATGAATTTTAACTAAGGATAATACGTGTGATATATAAGTTCAAAAGAGTTATTGCATATTATAGGGGTATTTATCTAAGATGGTAAAGTGTACGAAAATTCAAATTCAAGAAGGTAAACTGAATTATACCAAATTATCTCATAGTCTAAGTATAACAATTAAAAAACTTTTTAAAAAAAAAGTGTAACAATAAAAAATTAAGGAAAAGGCCCAATTAGTAGCCTTGCTGCCTGGGTCTTCTAGTGTCAGCCCATGCATTGTACAATTGCACGGGCAGTCGGGCCTAACACACCCCACTTAAGGAAAAGGAAAAGGAAAAGAAATTAAATATGTTCCATTAAATTACCAAGACTTTTTTTAAAATGATTTATTTAAAACCTTGAAGAAAATTAAGTTAATTAAAAACTACAATATTTGTTGAGCTAAAACTACAATATATTCACATACTTTGATGTATATAATGCAGAGTGGTCTCTATTGTAACCACAAGCAAAGGGGCGGTCTTTATTAACATTGTACCTCAATTCCCATAAAAATGAACCAAAAACGACTGAATTAGTCAAAATCTTCTATAACAATTCTGCATAGAAGATTGAAAAAATGGCTCCAATACAAAAATTTTAAAAAGATGAATCTGTTGTAAATAATATATAATAGTGGGTATTCCTATTTAGTATTTATATAGTTTAGGGACTTATTCTGTAATAGTTATCCACTATCCCACATCCCATATATTGTGGGATTTGTAACTCCCCATGTAACAGACTTGGTTATTTAATAAAATCTCTCCCCTCCCCAAATCAGATCCCCCAATTCTCTACACGTTTATTTTCTCTGTATTCTCATATCTCTCTATACAGTTATCATTGCTCAATCTCTTTACATATAATCACTAAACATAAGAGCTATATTAAATAATTTACAACACGTTATCAGCACGATAGTCTCTTTGTGATCGTGGAAGGAGATTGTTGAAGGAATTTTTTTGTTCGGGTGAAGAACGAACTTTCGTGGGTCTATAATTCATAATCCTTGGTGCTATTAACAATTTTCAGGTAAGCCGGAATCTTTTGAATCTTTATGAATTATATGCTTTAAATCTAGGAATTTGATGTTTAAAAAGCATGTTCTAGGGTTTAAGTTTGATTATTGTTACTAAGGGCTGAAATTGTTTATTTTTGGCATTATTGATCTTTATATGGTTGCCGTATGAAATTCAAACTCAAAATTTAATACTACTTGTGAATTGTGATGAAATTCTTCTTTGAGGCTGTTATCATTCTTCTCAATATTTCAAGTATGAACATTTAAGAGTCAAAGTTTTTTGAATTTGATAAAAGCGGTTTGATTTTCCGAAGTTGATTTGAGATTCAGAAATTTGGAGTGTTATTCATTCATTATTTTAGATGTATGAGTAATTTATATAATAGGGCTCGTATGGAGTTCCCTACGTTTGGTAATTGCTTATGAAATAATGCTCTATGTGACAGAAAAACGAAGGTCCTTTTATATATTTTTGTCAACTGACCAAGCATTGTTATTTGTAATTGTGTGGGCTGAACAATATTTACATCATGTCTTGTGGTTTTGTAAGTTTTAGCGGATTTTATGGTCATGAATGAGATTTGAAAAAAAATTTGTTTATACCTTGATATGGTGACTTTATCTTTATAATTGCAATGTTGGTTTGGAAATTTCAAATTGTTAAAGAGTATCACCCGACTCAGGGAAAAACTTTTGCTTATATTCATTGTCAAGATTGATACAAGTATCCATTTTAATATATTATATGAGATGCATGCTAGATAAATCTGAAATTCCATGAAATAATTATATAACATGTTTAGCTTAAATTATTATGTTTTACGGTGATCATATGAATAATAGCATTTTTTTTATATAAACTGAAACTTTTCAAATATGGATCAAAATAAAATTATTTTATTGTTACCTGAGAGATTCAGACTCTCGCGAGGAAACCCCATGAATTTAGTAGGCACATGCTTTAACCCGTTCGAAGTGATTGCATGGAGAATTTTATTTATATTGAGGAACTTTAGTATGGTTGACTATTTTTTTTGTATGTCTGATAAGAAGCTCGTTTAATAATTTAATTGAATAATCAATAATTAAGTGTTAGTTGGTGGTACGATGCTTCATATAGCCAAATTACAGGTGATATAAGTTGGAGGGCCATTGCTACTTGCTTAAGCCATCATTTTTGTTCATGTGTACTGGGCTCTGGATTGATAAAATTCAATGCACTACTAAAAAAAAAAAAAAAAAAAAAATCACACTATTATTATCAGAATATTGGCGGTCTTTTTGATACTTAATAGTATATCATATGATAATAGTATTGTGTGATAGATCTCATGCAGTAAAATTATTCTTTATTAAGTATGATTAACCATTTGATTGATATAAGTGGGTTAGTACTTGGTTTTAAATAATTGCAGCGTTATTATATGATTTTATGCTTTATCTTATGCATGTGGTAAGTGGATGTTATTATATGATTTTATATTCTTTATCTTATGCATGTGATGAATGATTACATATAACTACATGATAAACGAATGTGAATGAACATGGAATTCGTGAATATTGGGACCGGTGTTCCCTCGGATTAAAACCACATAGTTCGTTATGAAAGAAAAATGGAACCAAATGGGTTCAATTAATTACTTATGGAGGCTATATGCCCGTAAGATACTGATATTCTTAATGAATTTGCTTGTAGGATGGATCTCCTGAGCAAACTTGATTTTATGCCATTGAGTGTATCTGGCGAGAACTACATCAGTTGGACAAGAGATATCAAGATCCATCTGACATCTAAGAAACTAAGCATGGCAATTGTAGTGGACAATTTGCTAAATGATGCCCAAAAGGCTGAGGCTATGATTCTGATCAGGAAACACTTAGATGAGGCCCTTAGGTTGGACTATTCATCAATTGAGGACCCCCAGAAACTTTGGGATGCCCTGGCTAGTCGTTTTGATCACCAAAAGACTATTCTATTGCCAGAAGCAATGAATAAGTGGAATATTTTGAGGTTTTTGGACTTCAAAACAGTTAATGAGTATAACTCAGAGGTATGTCGCATAAAGTCCACACTGGAGTTCTGTGGAGAAAAATTGACTGATATTCAGCTGTTGGAAAAAACATATTCCACATTTCCTGCCTCTCATTTGATTCTCCAACAACAGTATAGAGCCAAGAACTACACTAAGTTCTCAGAGTTGATCACTGCTCTACTCCTTGCTGAGAAGAACAATGATCTTCTTTTGAAGAACAATCAGGCTCGTCCGGTTGGCACTCAACCATTGCCCGAGGCAAATTCAATCAAGCGAGGTAATCGAGGTAGAGGAGCTGGCCGGGGGCCGAGCCGCCAGAATAGAGGCAGAGGTTATAGGGGAGGCTTTGCTCCTTATAACAGACCACAAAATGGTCCTCCACAGTATAAAGGGAATGCCCCAAGAGGGGGTAATAATAATGGCCGACGTGGAGGCGTTCGAGGTAGTCACCATGGCCGAGGTAATCAGAATAGGACTCAGAATCAGAATCAAAACAAGGATATATGTTACAGATGTGGTGGATCAGGACATTCGGCACGTACCTGCCGTGCAAAGAATATTTTGGCTGATGGAAATGGGGATGCCCCAGCACACACTAATAATGTTGAAACCAACGTCCTCCATGTGGAGCCCCTCACTATGCTCCCAAATTTAGGCACACCTGATCTCATGACTCAGAGTGGGATGGAGTAGTAATTTCATATTTTTAGATTCTATGTTTTAAACTTCTGGACATTCAGTTGTTGGTTATTTATTTTCCCAGACATCTTGTTTTTTTTGAGTGGTCATGTTTTGAACCACATCTAGATTTGAACTATGTTTGGTTTATTTTGGACCATTTTTCGTGTGGTTTTATTTTTAATCCGATTATTATGGTGGTATTAGCTCATTTTATTATTTTTCAAGTAAATGTTTAATAATAGAATATATTTATTTCTAGGCATGGCATGTGGGGAAGAATGTCTGGCAGATAGTGCAACTACGCACACTATTCTAAGGGATAGATCATACTTTGTTAATATAATGCCTAGTAAGACCTCTATGACAACAATATCTGGCACATGTAATTTGATAGATGGCTTTGGAAATGCCCACCTTATGTTGTCAAATGGCACGGTTTTAGCCATTAAAGAGGCTCTGTATGCTCCACGTTCAAGGAGAACGTTGTTGAGTTTTAAAGATATTCGAGCTAATGGTTATCATGTTGAAACCACTGAGGAAAAGGGAATCGAATATCTGTGCATTACCTCTAATTTGTACGGCCAGAAGCGTACTTTGGAGAAATTAGTGGGACTCTCAACAGGGTTATATAGGACCACAATACGAGTGCCCGAGACACACCTTGTCGATAGCTCAAAGTCAAGTGACTCGAGCAAGTATTTTATATGGCATGATCGGTTGGGACATCCGGGTCAAAACGTGATGCGCCGTATCATTAATACTTCTATCGGGCATCCACTAACGAATAAGGATCTAGTACACAGTGATAAGTTGTGTGTACCATGTTCCATTGGAAAATTGGATCCTATGCCAGCTTATGCACAAATGAGTAAGGATTCTCTCGCTTTCTTGGAGCGTATCCAAGGGGATATATGTGGACCCATCTCACCACCTTGTGGACCTTTTAAGTATTTTCTGGTGATGGTTGATGCTTCGACTAAATGGTCACAGGTTGATTTATTGTCCACGAGGAACGCTGCATATGCTAAACTCCTGACTCAGATTATACGGTTGAGAGCTCACTATCCGGATTATCCCATAAAGTCTATTAGACTGGATAATGCCGCGGAATTTACATCGCGATCTTTCAACGACTATTGCATGTCCCTGGGTATTGATGTAGAACATCCGGTAGCACATGTTCATACCCAAAATGGCCTAGCAGAGGCATTCATAAAGAATTTACAGAGAATAGCTCGGACTTTGGTTATGCGCACCAAACTCCCGATCTCTGCTTGGGGCTATGCAATATTGCACGCAGCGATGTTAGTACGTTTGAGGCCCACTGCGACCCAACCTTTCTCTGCGTTACAGTTGGTGTATGGGCATACACCAAACATTTCCCATTTACGCATATTTGGATGCGCAGTATACGTGCCAATTGCTCCGCCACAGCGGACTAAGATGGGACCTCAACGTCGAATGGGCATATATGTGGGTTTTGTATCGCCATCTATTATACGGTATTTGGAACCCTTGACAGGCGATCTCTTTACCGCACGATTTGCGGACTGTCACTTTGATGAGACTGTCTTCCCGCCGTTAGGGGGAGGCAATAATGTTCACACTAACGTTCAGGATGAACGGCGTGAAGTCGTGTGGAACAACCCCACTTTGTCTCATCACGATCCCCCTACAGCAGTCAGAGAATCTGAAGTACGAAGAATAATCGAACTTCAAAAAGTAGCCAATAACATGCCAGATTCATTCTCTGACTTAGCTCAAGTGACGAGATCTCATATACCAGCTGCAAATGTGCCTGCAAGGATAGATGTCCAAGAGGGACAAAATATGGGAAGGTCATCAATCCCAGCTAACCAGTCGTATCTCCCGGCCCATAAGAGGGGGAGACCAACAGGATCAAAGGATTTGCATCCTAGAAAGCGGGCGAATGCACGACAATTAAATATGGTTAGCACTAGTAACAATGGGATCCCACCCGATCCATCTCATGAAATAGTTCCAGACTATGGATCCGTCTTGGAGACGACGTCGGGGGACGCCTCGACATCAGTATCCATCCCCGAGAATAGGGAAATATCGGTTGGTTATTCATGCATGAATGAGGTGTGGCATCGGGATGAAATAATCATCAATGATGTGTTTGCTTACACAGTAGCTACTGAAATTATATCAAATGATGATATTGAGCCTCGATCGGTGGACGAGTGCAAACAAAGGGATGATTGGCCAAAATGGGAAAAAGCAATCCAGGCTGAGTTTGATTCGTTATCGAAAAGAGGAGTGTTTGGACAAATTGCTCCTACACCTCCTGGAGTTCTACCCGTGGGATACAAATGGGTATTTACGAGGAAAAGAAACGAGAAAAATGAGATTGTGAGGTACAAGGCTCGTCTCGTTGCACAAGGATTTTCTCAGCGACCTGGGATTGACTTTGAGGAGACATATTCTCCTGTGATGGACGTTATTACGTTCAGATACTTAGTCAGTTTAGTAGTATCCGAGGAACTGACTATGCAGCTCATGGATGTGGTCACAGCGTATCTTTATGGGGATCTAGATACGGTAATATACATGAAAGTCCCAGATGGACTTATGGTACCCAAGGCAAGTAGTTCTAGACCACAGAACACGCTCTCTGTAAGGTTGAGGCGTTCACTTTATGGCTTGAAACAATCCGGGAGGATGTGGTATAATCGCCTAAGTGAGTACTTGCTCAAAAGGGGATACGTGAACAACGATATTTGTCCTTGCGTGTTCATTAAGAGGACATGTTCTGGGTTTGCTATTGTTGCCGTTTATGTCGATGACATGAACTTGATTGGGACTCCTGAAGAGGTTAGGGAGACAACCCAACTCCTGAAATCAGAATTTGAGATGAAGGATCTCGGACGTACTAATTTTTGTCTCGGGCTTGAGATAGTACACCGTGCTGATGGGATTTTGGTCCATCAATCGAATTACATCCAGAAGATGTTAAGACGCTTTAATGAGGATAAAGCGAAGCCATCAAGCACGCCAATGGTAGTCCGATCATTGGATAGGTCAAAGGATCAATTTCGTCCCGTGGAGGATGACGAGGAAGTGTTAGCACCTGAGGTGCCATACCTAAGTGCAATAGGCGCATTATTGTACTTAGCTCAATGTACTCGACCTGATATCGCGTTTGCGGTAAATCTACTAGCTAGGTTTAGTTCAGCACCGACACGCCGCCATTGGAATGGTATAAAGGACATATTTCGATACCTTCGTGGTACGACTGACATGGGTTTGTTCTACCCCTATGCATCACTAAAGGACGCGAAGCTTGTGGGGTATGCTGATGCTGGTTATCTATCCGACCCGCACAAAGCTCGTTCCCAGACTGGGTATGTCTTTATGATTGGGAACACAGCTGTGTCTTGGAGGTCTACAAAACAGACTTTAGTTGCCACTTCATCGAATCATGCCGAGATTTTAGCGCTTCACGAGGCAGTGCGTGAATGCACATGGCTTAGGGCCGTGATTGGGCATGTTCGAGGTTCCTGTGAATTGGCTACCACAGAAGATCCTACGGTTATATTTGAGGATAATGCGGCCTGCATCGAACAGATGAAAACAGGCTTTATTAAGGGCGACAACACCAAGCACATAGCTCCGAAATTTTTCTTCAATCAGCAACAACAAGAGCTCAAGCAAATAGTGATCCAACAGATTAGGAGTCAAGACAACTGCGCCGACTTATTTACTAAGTCATTACCGAAAGCCACTTTCGAGAAACATGTTAAAGCTATTGGCTTGCGTAGGTTATCTGAGCTCGCTCCATTATAGGTTTCAGTGGAGTTAACTTGAGGGGGAGTACCGTGTAGGTATTCCGTATCCAGAAGATACCCGGGTGCCCTGTTGTACTCTTTTTCCTTCGAGCGGGGTTTATTTTTCCCAGAGGGTTTTTGTTACCCGCCAAGGTTTTAATGAGGCAACATTTGCTGGTTGGAAAGATTATGCGTTGTACTCTTTTTCCTAACCGAGGTTCTTTTTCCCACTGGGTTTTTATTACTCGGAAGGTTTTAACGAGGCAACACGAAAAGCATAATAATGGCTCAATAGGAATCCCCAAGGGGGAGTGTTGTAAATAATATATAATAGTGGGTATTCCTATTTAGTATTTATATAGTTTAGGGACTTATTCTGTAATAGTTATCCACTATCCCACATCCCATATATTGTGGGATTTGTAACTCCCCATGTAACAGACTTGGTTATTTAATAAAATCTCTCCCCTCCCCAAATCAGATCCCCCAATTCTCTACACGTTTATTTTCTCTGTATTCTCATATCTCTCTATACAGTTATCATTGCTCAATCTCTTTACATATAATCACTAAACATAAGAGCTATATTAAATAATTTACAACAGAATCAAAATAAGATACATTCAGTATGTAAGATAACGTAAAACAAAATACTATTAACAAATGAGTCAATAATCCTTTTGTCATTAAAAATAAAAACAAGACTAAACCAAAAACTACGTAAACAAAGTGACCACATCTCTACGATACCCTCGAACCATCAAAAGCCTCGGCACATTTTCAACCAACAAATCCATATACTCCATATAAAAATACCCTGGATGGTTCAAAGGGGGAGGAGGAAGACTCACAAGCACAACAGCAGCCATTCTCGAGTACTTCAATATAGTCGTGTTCAACTTCAAAGTCGTATACAAAAATTTCTCAACTTGCTGCTCGTTTACTACAACTGGTTTTCCATCAGCCAATAAAGGTGTCCCCTCTTTCTGAGCCTTCTCCTTCATTGCACCCAAATAACTAGCAATTCTCTCCTGTGCACCCGTAAATGCCTCGACTGATTCATCTTGCTTTTCCGCTTGTGCATCCCATGACTTCATTGAAATTACGATTACCTCAGCTTGCATACGGAGATCATAAAGAAACTTTTTAACATCGGCTTTAAGTTCCTCGGCATCGGAATCTTCTTCGGCAATGCAAAAGACTTGAATTTTGCAACTTTCAAAGCTCTCTTTAGTTAAGAGGAGTTGAGAGAGAAGAAGCATAAGGCCACCGTCTCTTACAATCCAATACAAATCTATAGTACCATATTGTCTTTGATACTCGTTAGGCCATTCATCTAAACCTTTGACTATAACAACTGCTTTGTTTGCTACAATGCAGTCATTTATTATCCCAACAAATGTGGCCGGTATTTCGGTTAGATTTTCTCTACGCCATATTTCAGGGTACCGCATTACAACAATATTGGGTTTTAGATTTCCAAGGCCCATTGTTTGAATGATTCCACGAAAGCCATCGGACATTGTAGGGGCGACAACAATTTCGGCGACGCCTTCACATTTTTTGTAGTCAATATATGTGCTAAGTGCCCTGCATGCAGCCTTGGCATCCTCGGCACATTCATGATAGTCTCCATCTAGGATAGAGACAAATATGGACATTCCCCTGCCTTTCTTTTTCATGCAATTCGCAAAGTCTGCAAGTTTAGGGTGGCAAGGTACGTTTTCGGGCAACTTGCCCCATGGGCGGCAGAATATGAGGGGTATTGGATACCAGTTCTTTGGATGGACCTGGCTTGCTGGAGACAAACAAACATGCTTAATGAAAAAAGGGTAACGATAAAGTGGAAGACAAATGTAAAAATGCCCATGTTAAATTTAGCAGAACAAATAAGAATTATGGATAAAGGTCTTGGGTATATTATAGTTACTCTCAATAGTTGAGGATTAATAAGACTCAGATCATTACTTAGAAAGGGAGTGCTTTTGAAAATAGTGAAATAGAAATCTAATACGAATAAAGTAGACATCCTAAGGGGAAAATAAGAGCATTCAATTGTGCATAGTAACAGTATAAGTTACTTGCCAAGAAATGGAATCAGTGATCAAGATAGGCACACAAACCTCCTAAAGATCGCAGGCTACGAAGAGCAAGTTGAAAGTATGCACTCTTGAAACCATCACCCCAGTCCCCTGCTTTTCCTTTGATGCTCACATAATAATATATGAGGGTAGCCAAGGCTAGAGACACCACGGTGAATGCCCAAGAAATCAAAAACATGATCACTGCAAAAGAAATACTTGTGTCACACAGAATACTGAGAATAGTATAGAAACTTAAGCATATATAACATTGCACAAGACTGCAGAAGTTACAGCCAACACATCCCATACTGCTTTCCCCCATTTGCATGTAGAGGTGGCCTGTGTTTGGGTAACATTGGATTGGAGGGTCACATGGAATAGATAGAAAATAAATCATACTGAATTGGATGCATTAGTACAGGCCAAGGAATGAAGGAAATATCAATAGAAGAAGACTCGTGCATCTTCAGACCACCTCAAAATTTCATTCAAGAAAAACAAAACCCATTTCATCCTTTTTCTTTATCTGAAAAATCTTAAAATAGAAGGCGAAAAATTCAATTCCGACGTGCATCTTAAAACAATTCCCTCGAAGTAAAGATCTGTACTTGGTGTTCTTTTGATCTCTACAAACTACTATTATATATCATGAATTGATTCTTTGTGGTAACAATGACCAAACTTACGTAGTACGAAATGGAAACTAACCTATACAAAGTAATGCTCCAAGAAGGGAGAGACTCCAGTGGTGAAATTTCCATCGAGGTCGCCAGCTGGGAGCATCTAACAGATCCAAAAGAAAGCAGGACAAGTTGACACCAGCATAGCATAGAAGGTAAAACATTGTTACGGTAGGTGTAATAAGATCCAAATTTCCAATAACAACACATCCAATACAGAGGAAGGCTGTGAACAGAGTAGCGATGTGAGGCTCACTCCCATCTGCGACTCTAAAATAATTAAGAACAGGCAGAATATCATCATTGGCTATGGCTGCAAGAAGACGAGGGGCACCAGTCAGGCTCTGTAGAGCTGCGCCTAAGGTTGAGAGAATGATGCCAATATAAATGATGGCAGGGAAAGGCCAAGCAACAGTAGCTGTGAGTAACCTGCACAAGCAGCTCAGTTAAGCCTGATAAGCAAAACACAATTTAATATACTGCAACACGCTTTCAAAACAATCATTTGATTAGCTATACGTTCAAAACTTCATATTTTCAAGTAGAAAAAGTGACAGATGATTGGAAAATTTGAAGCTCTATTACGCCTTTGAATACTATCACATTTCTTCGAGAAGTTTATGTCATCATAAAAATAACCAATAACAATGTAAGATCTTTCCCACGGGTTCATGAACATAATTTCTTTCCTGGTCTTATATAGAAGGTCTTCACTTAATTTACAGGAAATCAAAATGATTAAAAATAAAAAAAGGAATAAATTAAGGCCTCTATGACAAACAACAGAGATTTGCACCAAATGCGGGCCCAGCAACAGTTTAGTGGAATTTGCATATTGTACCTGTCAGTCAAAAGTTTCTCTCTGGTTGCAAGAGCTCCAAAAAACAGCACAGAAACCAGATACAGAGCTGAAGTAGTCAAAGTTGCAGCTAAAGTCCCTACAGGAATGGAACGCTGAGTGTCCTTAAGTGACGCAGAGCGGTTTGAACCTGCCATAATCCCCGTTACAGCAGGGAAAAAGAGACCTACCAATGCACTGAGAATAATAGAACGAAAGCAGTTAGAATACACATGAACAGTTCCATTGGTCATCCTTGACACGTTAAGTTGACTTCACAAGGGGCAACTCCCACTCACACCATCAAATCATTCAAGAAATTGCATATCACTCAGTTTACAGTTCACCCTCTCATCTTCGTTGTGAAAATGCAAACTACACTTAGTAAAAGAGATAAACACCAGTTTGTCAAGTCCATAATCCCAGCTCAAATAACTTGGGAAGCAACCTAGTTTTCAGATTCTCTAATGAACTTAATCACCATGAAATGTCTAGTCTGCAAAAGCTAAATTTGGAGATTACATGCCACAAGAGAATGTGCAAAATAATCCAAATTAAAATCCTGAGGAGCAGAGCTTCAATAACTTAAATTGAGGGGAACTTAGAACTTTATTCAGGGCTAATTATAAAAAAAAAAGATATATCAGGATGGCTCACTTGAAATTCCAGTATATTCTCCCAGCAGGATCAGGGACTCCAGCATTATTGGTAGTTTGATATTCTGAACTCCAATTATCTTTGAAAGATTCCAAACTCAAGCCAGTAATTCCCGCTATACCATGTTCAGAAAAGGTATAAGTCCATCAAGATTCAAAAGAACTTTACAGGTCAATGATTCAACAACAAAACCAAAGGATCAAACCATCAACCTTAAAAAGATCCAGAAGAATTAGAAAACTACTGTTGCATAACATACGATAATCTACTAGAGAATCAGCCAATCCATGGTTTAAATGATGCAACTATACATACATTAGAAGATAATCAAGTTCAGATATCACTGGCATTTTGGTTCACGAGTTTCAAATAAAATATTTCTGATGCTCCATGATATTTGTGCTAAAAAAGAATAGTCCTTCTTTCATACTTACCAAACGTTGACATCAAGGAATTTTTTGGCTTTCATTAGTACAAAACTAAATTAGCGAGTGATAGATATACGGAATTATAGGTAAATTATTTTCTTCAATTTACAGAGAAAGCATGGTCAATAATGATGTTAATTTAAGTGCAAGAAATAAAGAAGAATATCTGTGATTCACTACATCAGTTTTTGAATCTAAACCAGCTTCCCACATTTTGTAATAATCTCAATGCCGAGAATAAAAAGATCTTAGACCAACAACTAGAGGCGTTAAACTTCATTCTATCTCAAAAACATAATAAAAAAGTTCAAGAAGCACTGGCAAAGAAACTCACATACTGGATGGTTCTCCCTTGCCAAAAATATGCCGATAAATATGGAGACCAATGAGAATAGAACAGGTATAAGAAAGGCTGGTGCAACTCGATTGATCATTTTTACTCCACCAAAGACTATGAAACATAGGATGATAGTCACTATAATCCCATAGACCTGCAAGTCATGTAAACTTGGGCTGGAAACAGGCTGTGCTATGTCTGTGCCATTTACCCTCACAAGAGTCTCTGTATCTACAAGAATACGATCAATTTGGAGCGTTAAGTCATAGTGCTGTAATACCGAATCTAAAACATAAAACTAAAAAATTAGTATAGCTCACTCAAACTATTCAGTTGACAACGCAAACGACTCCATCTTTACGAACCAGAAAAATTTAATCATTCTTTTAATGTCTACTTCAAAATTAATTCATAGTCTAGATTCTCTCTAGTTTGAACGGATATATTAAAAAGGTTTGATTGTTTAATTCCTTCCATAATTCACATTGGCCAAACCAAATATATGAACTTATACAAGAATTTGATAAACCTAAAAAGAGATTGAGTAGAATCCCCAGTCCACACCCTAACCTTAATATATTCACTATTTTAAACACCAAAAACCACTCCCTAATCATGGAGCTGATCCACGTCGAATAAGAGGAATTTACTTGATTCTTCCCCTTTTCCTGGTAGTTAAGAGCATAACGCAATGTTCAAGGTTCATAATATTATATGATTTTGGGTTCACTAGAACAAAATTAAATATAACTAAACATTTGCAAGTCAACTGTCAAATAATAATCATGTTCCTCAGCAATTACCTCTAAACAGCCCTGCATGTGGTACGGCATTTAGGAAGGTCTCCACAGCTCCCAAAACATAACTATATAAAAGCATAAGGGATTAGCAAGAGTGCTCACATTAGACCATGAACTAAAAAAATAAACACCCCATCTACACAAATCCTCAATTATTTACTCACAGAGCTCCAGCAACTGCATTTCCAAGGAAAAAGCATAGTCCAATGCTAACCCCAACCTCCGGACCCAAGGCACGACCAATGAGATAATAAGGCCCCCCTCCCTGGATTACAACAGATGTTCAAGATGTAAATGAGAACCAACTTATTCACTAAACTCAACATTTGGATCAAATTTTACATAAATACATCTAACAAGCACATATAGCAATAAAGAAGATATGGGGTTATACCTTCATGGCGCCATTTGTGGCAATTGCACTCAAAGATATAGTCGTAAGGAAAGTACAAGAACCGCAGAAGGCCACCAGCAACAATGATTCACCAATACCAGCCATACCCACAATCCTACATGTATAAAGTTTAAAGAAGAATATGTTTTATACAAATATAAAGTGCTGAATAAACAATAAATGGAGGCAAAAATAATCTTATAGTACAAATCAGAAGAAAACACGAGCAGGGGTTAATTTTTTATCCGGTGTAGCCTAGTCTCTACAGATTGAAAGTAATCTTTTACAATTTCAAGATTTTTAGACATACAATTTCTTTTGGCATTTCTTACACTAATCCAGGAAATACAACACATTTTTGTACCAAAAATGTAACTCCTCTCGTACTTAAGAAACAGGTAAACCACCGACCTACACAAGCAAATACAAATTAGAACCTATCTTTAGAGACCTGCAAACTGAAAAGCATGCATCTAAGTGAAGGTAATTGTCATAATAACAAAATCCTATATAAATTGGCAGGAGGGCACATACATGTAGATTATTAATTTTTTTTTTTTTTATTTGGAAACACATACATGTAGATTATTATGCAGAGATTTAGAGACTATCACATGTAAATATCAAGCTAGGCTGGGATGATAATTCATAAGTTATGCCAAGCTCAAGAATAACCCAATCATGCTTAAATTGTTGGTAATCAAGCCGAACACACACACATTGAACATTTCAGAATTCTGACAGATTAAAGCCTGCATATAATAAAGTTTTCTTTTATGAAGATTTCCAAAATCATTATTTCAAAAGAAATGTCAACAGAGAGATTAGGGAGGGCAGAGCCGCAGAGGTATCTTCAATAATAAAAGATACAAGGGGAAATAGCGTCAATGACCAAAAATGCATGTTCTTATTCAAACTTTAATTCATTTTACAGAAATAACACATCCAAAATTCAGTATCCTGAGTTGAAGTTACTTTGCTACAATTCTTTAAAACAAAAGGGTCCCATAGGTTTAGACGTGTCCTCTTCTGAATGTACATCATCCTTTTTTCATGTAGAATCATTGTCATCATGAGAGAGAGAATAATGTAATCGCAAGATATTCAACGACAAGGAACTCACCATGAAAATCTGATGTAGTAAATAATCCCCAATATGTTTTGCAAACAAGGCACAAACACACCCATCATTGTCCCCAATTTGATACTAGCAGTCTGCGTGAAAAATAACTTTTACTAATACCACATTGATAAAAGGGTTAATAGACACCAAATGCATTTAAATTCACCAAAGACAAATATCATTAATACTGGCCCAGCTGAAAAGCTTTACTGCAGAGCAACACAGGAGGCGAGGCAAATGTTTTATATGGTTAACATCATATAACAAAAACAACATACAACTGAATAAGCTGAGAACACATAAAGGGATATTAGAATAATTGTGCAAGACAAGTGCCATACTGTCACACTCAAATGGCCTGATGTGCTCCTAACATCGATTATAACTTTAAGAAGAATACAAAGAAGAAGAAGAGAAAGAAAAGACACATTATACACATGCCCGCACAAAGCAAAAGACAGTATACACCAATGTGTTCTTTTGATGTTTAATATCTTTTATACATAGAGAGCACAATTTATCTCTACGGGAATTTTGTTTACGTCACTTTATCTTAATTGGCTACAACATTGCCTAATCTGATGGTGCAGGGAATTCCTGGGTTGTAACCAAATCAAAGACGCCAGAACTGAGAAAGAACAACACAGACTGGATACTTTTACCCGGAAAAAAACCCTACACACCCTTGACTCCATGACAATATCCAATTTGTCTGAAATTGATCTAGCCGTCTAGGGGTACCATATTGGCATAATCTAAAATGTCCAATGTAAAATTGGTCTAGCAAACATAAAAACCACCACGTTCAGGAAGATAAAAGGTAAATTGGCCTAGGGGTACCATAATCTAAAATCATCACGTTCTAATACGCAGACCTACTTTGACAAGGTTACAAACTAGAATATTATTTACGTCTTCATCAATCCATCTCTAACATAATGTCCTTCATCAGCCCTGAGTAGTGAATGGTTCATCCGCTATATATCATACTACTCCTCGGGTTCCCTACATCCACCTTAGACATTCTTATTGTACAGCACTGAAGCTAGCAACAGCAAAGTGTAATTTTAAGACGCTCCCACATCTAAGAAAGTTATAAGGTTTTTGGCAGAAGGATATAATACAAACATTACAATTTACAAGCATGCGAAAATAAACACATCATGGCCAATCCACACCGAATATTAACACGAAACAAAAAAACAGGATATTTCTAATTGAAGACACCAAAATACATATAATTAATTTTACCTTTGGACGCTCAATATTAATCGTGACATCATCTCCATCTCTGGGACTAGATGGTGCTGGAATCGGATCACCTGCCATACTGGCACGTGAATATTCATCAGAACACTTGACAGTCCAGATCACAAGCACCAACAAAAAAACTTAATGCAAAATGCTCATAGAAGAAACAACCTTGATCTCTCAAGCACATGTGATTGTTAAAGGAAAAAAGAACATGAATATTGAGGGATGCCTCAAATTTTCAATGGAGAAATAATGTATATATATATGCAATAAAACAGTTGGTAATCCCCTACCTTTTAAGGCCCAAGATATTCACGAGTGAATCAAAACCAAATAGTTCTAACTTGGATTCAGAGTGAGAACCATTGACACCTCCATTAGATAGCGACCCATCTCTTCCTTCAGAAGACATATTGGACTGCATTCCCACTTTAATTTTTCTACCAAATCACAATAGTCAGTACAATTGTACAATTTCTTTCTTATATATACATAAAAAAAATTGACAGATTCATAACTCATGGCAAAGGTATTAGAGAACTGATATGCATATAGACAGTTTACCCAGGCTTAACAATAGAAATACCAAAACCAGGAGCAACTACCAAAATATGCATCTGGCATGCGCATTACTAATTAGTTTACCAATATAATGACCAATATTGCAGGAAATTGGAAGTCTCTTATGGTTACAGGTTTGGCTCCGGGTACAAGGCATATGACTTTTCAATAGAAGGACCTAGAAAAAAAATGATCTTGACCAAAATTAAAGATTTGCGGTTCCATTTTAAAATATCAGTGGGCCATCGACGAATCCAGAGATATTGGTGTAAAATTAAGATTTAGAGAAAACTAAAAATTCTAAATTTTAAAAAAGGAATCCACATGATAACTTAGGGAAGGTGGAATGGAAGATGAGAAACTTCTTTTACATGATTTGTAAATTGCCTTAAAGAGATGCATTTACTTGTCAATAGACTCATGTCCCTTTCAAAGCTTTGGATGCTTATCAAAGTGCAGTTATCTAGTGCACACATACATGAAAACAGAAGAGTCAAAGTAACAAAGAGAATAGGTGGAGGGATTCAGTAGAACAAATCGGAGTAGAGGATCAGGATCAGAAGATTGTTTAGCACCACTACAAAAAATTAGAAATATTGCTTTAGACTTTCATCTTCAATGATAAAATGTACTAAGACCTCCATTTCCTCATAGAACTTCTGCAGTTTACTATCTAACATTGTTTCCCATAAAAAACTGAGTATAATGTCATTATCCTCTAACATCACTTTCATATAGTACAACTCCCATTTCTGGAAGGAATTTCATATTAACATGTAGTGCTTGACTTAACATATCAATCTGATAGCTAACCAGACTCCAGAGCAGTCTATGGCAATAATATTTACAAGGTTCAGTTTACCTATTTCTTCAACTAAGAAGTAGGCCTATCAAATCGTCAACAAAAGAGAGTAATGCATAATCAGTTTGAACTAATCATGAACAAAGTTGCAGAAGCATAATCAATTCCGATTTTACTCCCAAAAAATGTTAAAAATTCTAACCACAAAATATTGCTCCAATAAATCAGGCCAAAACAATAAACATGACAAACTTATCATCGATCAATGCATACAACGTGCTTGAAAAATGTCTACGAGACATAAACAGAACTGACAAGCAAATCCGAACATAAAACGAGTTAATGAAGAGAATGATATCGTAGGTTACTTGATATCGTTGAGATTCGAAGATGAAGAAGAAGCTGCGGGATCAATTGAAGACATCTCAAGAACGGCTCGATCGTGGTCGTGCGCAAATACTGGCGCGTACTTGCGCCCGCCCAAACCTCTCCCTGAAGAAATCTCATTATCGTCTGATGTTTCTATTTCCACTCCATTGTTACCAGTAGCCATTGCATTGATTTCAATTTGTTCACTGGATCTATTGCCTTTTTGTTCTCTATATATGTATGTATGAAATGCGTAAATGTGGAGCAAGGGGTTAAGAAGAGGATTTAGATCCAAGAAAATGTCGAAAGGGAGAAAGATCTATGACTCTGACCTTTCTTTCATGGAGAATGAAAATGAGATGAAATCTTGGATTTCTTTAATCAAATCAAAGAGAAACGGGTTTGGAGGGTTGTTGTCTTTGAAAGGAAAGGGAAGGGAAGGGAAGGGAAGAGGAAAAAATAAAATGGTGGAATTTTGTTTCTCTATTTTTTTCTTCTCAAATTTTAACCGAAAGTGGGCGCGTGAGTAACTGGTAGAATGTAAACGCGTCGGGTTTCAATTGCTCCCCTACGGCTCTTGGCGGTGGAGCACGTCATAGATAAACACGACTTTATGCGGAATTCATTGAATCGTAACTAGGAAGCCTATATTTATATGGACTAACACGGTACAAACTGGCGACCGAAATTTGTGATATTTGGGCCAATTAAATTTACTTGGACCTTGTTCCCTGATAAGTTGGGCTTCAGTGTAGGTTATATTTGTGAACAACTATGCTACACATAATAGTTAATAATTCACGACTTCACTCGTCCCTAAGTTTTTTAGATATTTCAAAATAATTTTTTTTAATTAAATTTTAACTTTTTCTTCAAAATATTCTCTCACAATATAGTAACGATTTGACACTACTAATTCCAACACTTTTAAAAAAATAAAATCATTTTTTGGTAATTAAAGACAAAAATATAAGAATATCTAAAAGTTTCAATTTTGAACTATTACTTAAATATGAATCATTTTAGAACCACAAGCTTTTTCAAAATTTGTGTACACAAAAAATGAAGATGCTACAATTGAAACGCTATGACTTGTTTGGAGATTTTTCACTTTTTTTTTTTCAAGTTTTGTTTGTGTGTTTTGAAGATTCTTTTAATATTTGTACGAGTAAGTAAATTATGGATTTTAAGACTGATTTTGATTTTATGTGTGAAAGGTTTGTATTATAGATAGTTTGAATGAATTTTGAGACTGGTTTGTTTTATGTGTGAAAGTGAAAGGTTGTATTACAATTTGAATTTTCATAAATGTACAATTATATTGGGAAAAAGGTTAGACTTCTATTAACTTATCAAGGTTCTCTTGAATCTACTTGTTATGTTACCCGGAGAGTAATTACATCATCCTTTGTTAAGGAAAGGATATTTTCAATTCCTAACAGCCCAAGACGCCTACCAATTAGGGTCAAAGTCGTTTACATATTTCGAATAATTAAGCTGACCAAATACTAATACTAATTTAAAAAAAGCTGACCAAATACTAAAGCTAAACTAATCCAAACTTTTATCGAAGAATAATGATTTACATTTCTATGTACTAATTGTATTTGTATTATATGAAATTTTGTTCAATGACAAAATAGGGAAAGAATACCCAAGAAATACTTTTTAATGAGTACACAAAAGGCTTATCATCATATAGGCATATAGCTATATAAAAAAGGTATTGCATATACCCGCGAGACAAACTCATAGAGGCTAGAGCTTGTTCTTTTGGCATACAAATAGCTTTGAGAATTAAAAATTTTGAATATATATTCTTTTGACTAGTATCTCAAGAAAAAAGATTAGAATAATACGAGAAAATTAACTCTCTTTTTGAGACTTTCCTTGATTTTATTTTCTTTTATTTTTATATCTCAAATTTCTTGATTTTTTCTAAATTCAAGATCTAATCGAAAAATCAACATATGATTTTTCTTTGTTAAACAACGAGGTACGATTCAACATCCATTTTACTTGGTTTTCACCTTAAATTAAAAATGAAAAATAATGGTCACAACATATTTTATAAAAAAATCATAAAAACACATAATCTCAATTCTCATTTCAAATTTGCAGGAATTAAAAAAAATATCCTAAAAATCATCTTTAAAAGTTAAAACTGAGAGGCCAAGAGTACATGCCCTATATAGAATTCTCCCATATTAACTGATGTAGTTTACAACAACTGAAATATCGGGTAAAAAAATAAAAAATTGTGAAGTTGTTTCTGAAGAATGTCGCAATGACACAATCTCCTAACACCATCATTGTTTATTTCTTACTTGAAGGATGCAATAAATTAATAATATCCACCATCTCACTTTTGGCGTAAGGTAAACCATGTAATTCTTTATCCATTTATTGAATAATGAAGATTACAACAAATGTTTAAATAAGACCCTAACCTTAACTAAACGGATAAGACTCACGTATACTCCCTCCGGTTCATATTAGTTGGCACATTTGCCAAATTTTTATGTTTCATATTAATTGGCACATTTGAGTTTCCAATGCAATTTTTTCCAATTTTGCCCTTCTCTTACATCTAGGTTGGGAAGCTCAAGAGTCACTAGAAAGGGTATTTTTGATATTTTACCATGTAAAAGTGATTAATCATGAAGTTTCTTAATATGTGTGAAAAGTAACAATGTGACAATTAATATGAACCGGAGGGAGTACAAACTATAATAATTACGGAAACTAATAATATTTATTGAGGTCGAATTTTTCTTTGTTGAATTGCATATAATCTTCGTCTCCCAACTGTATAAAACCCAAATTCCATCTACATATGTTAATTGTTCTATCTTCAAAGTCATCTGCCTCGTGAAGCTTGCTCCGATCAAGTCTACTCACGACCGCGCAAGACCTGGAAAACAAAAGCATACACATCAATAGTATTCGACTCGATCAAAGCTCGTTCAGATTCAGCCCATTTAAAGATTAAAATAAAAAAGTTCAAAGACAACATCAAACTCATAAAAACACTAAATCAAATTTAAACAATATGTTCATCTGAGCTCATTTTGCACCTCTAGAACAGCTTTCCATGTTAAGAACACAATGGACTAAAAAGCAAGTCTTACTTACCTTCAATCACTTTATACAGAGATGACCACCATCTATCTACAGAAACATTGCACTTGTCAAGGTTCTCCCCAATCTCTTTGTTATGTTTCCCCTCCAACACTCCCAAGAGTAATTACAGCATCCTTTGTTTCCGTAAGGATGCTATCCTCATCATTGATTTCTAATTGAACAAGATCATTTTGTGATGAAGTAAGACTAACGGAAAGTGCAGATCGTGCAGCTGCAGCCCAGCTAGAAGAGGCAAATCCTCGCGTTTTCCCATCCAGCTGCTGCCCTCTAAGCACTAAACTGCGCAGATACTCCACATTTGCTGCCCCAGTACACTGGACCATCTTAGAAAATGAACTCTCTTCATTTAGCAGTAATGTTTTTGGAGTGTCAAATTCCACAACCTGAAAACAAGGATATAAGCCCATTGGATGAGTTATTTACAATATACCCCCTAGTGTTCATTAGCGATTACTCCCTTATATTATTTTAATTAGAATCTACGAAATAAATTCATCCGTCTAGGTAGTATTCCCCACGCACTAATACTGCAAATGGTAATACAAAATGTGTTATGACTTGTGGCCAGAAACTCAAATCAAGCATTGTGCATCTTTAGCTGACAGACACATTACAAACTAAATTCAACTACAAATTGAAAAATTATGAATTGCTCAATAAATAACAAACATATGGCTCATACCTGACCAGCATCAAGCAGAAGAATCCTGTCACAGTCAATGACGGTATTTAAGCGATGAGCAATAACTAACATTGTGCATGATTTACATTCTTCACGAATAGTCTTTTGGATCAAAGCATCAGTTCTAACATCAACAGCAGCTGTTGCTTCATCAAGAACAAGGATTTTTGATCTACGAAGTAATGCTCGAGAGAGACTTAGTAATTGCCGCTGTCCCACACTGAAATTCTCCCCTCCTTCTGAGACCTTGACAAATAATGAGCTACATTCAACTTCTTCCAAAAAGTTATCAAAACACAACAATGTATACTAATACATCAAAATATAACAATATATATTCCATTACTGGAATAACATTATCTACCTCTGCATCCAGACCCAAAGAGTTCCTCCTAATGACATCTTTTAAATGTGCCCTTTCTAAAGCCTCCCACAGGTCAACATCATTGTGTTCATTGAATGGATCCAGGTTGAACCTAACAGTTCCTGGCCAAAATACGAAACAGAGGGATTAAAGTACAGAAAGTACACAAAGAAGTTGGGCACATTCATACCAATTTTGAAAAACTACTCATTATGTTCCCTGTTGAACTCTTCGTAAAAGTATGGAGACAAAGAATGTAAAATACATGCAGCATTACCTTACACATTTTTACATTGTTTTCCCAGAAATACCCAATGAAGTGTTACATTAAAAAAGATGAAGATTTTACCAAATTACTTAAATCTTTCAACCTCATTATATATTGGACGTCCTAAAAAAATGATTCTTAAATTTTAATAAAATGAGATTGAGCAAACCTGAGAAAAGAACAGGTGATTGTGGTATGATGCCAAGAACTTTTCGGAGGTCCATTAATCCAAACTTTGAAATGTCACAATCATCAATCAAGATTTTTCCCCTTTGCAGCTCAACAATTCGAAACAAGGCATTAAGCATGCTCGATTTTCCAGCCCCTGTCCTTCCAACAATTCCAACCTTGTCACTAGGAGAAATTGTGAAGGATATTCCATGCAGAACAGGAGAAAGGTCTGGTCTGTATCGTAAAACAACACCTTCAAATCGAACAGATCCCTCTGAAGGCCACCCAGGCGGTGGACGATTATCTTCAATGATGAGTGGACCTTCAGAAGGTAACTCTATATATGTACCGACCCTCTCAACAGCATTAAAACTATTTTCGGCCAAACTAGCCATTCTTAGTACACCAGTCAATAGGCTTGTAATGTTTAATGCATAACTGAGAAGCAAGCCCATAGTAGAGGCAAATGCTTCTTGGTTATCTGCCCTTCCATTCTGCATGACAGCAAAAGTTGCAGTAAACCAAATCATAATGCCTCCTAATGTCTCTAAACGAATAGCAAGCCAGCGATTTCCACTCATGTTAACAAGAGTGAATCTGATATTACTATCCATTGACTTGCCATTGATGTTGGCCATTCGAGTGTATGCTTTATATGCACGTATAGTTGACAGACCATTTAGTGCTTCTACAAACTGCGCATATACAGGAGACCTAGTAATGGAATCCAATCGTTTCACTTCACGAGCTGTGCTCTGTAAGCAACATAAGTATGAGTTAAAAAGTACTGAATTAAAACCAGTAAATGAGCTTGAAGCATTCATAAGAAACTTTTTGATATGTTTGACTTCATATATATCACTGTTTGATGGTCAGAAGATACAAAATACTAAATCTTTTAAATGAGGTGGTCATTCGTAATAGTTTCAGAGCCAGACCAAGAAGAGGCAACGTAGGCTTGAGTAAAAAGAATATTGCCTACACGTGGGGGAGTTGAAGTAACTAAATATTAAATGTCTCCCCTCACTATAAGCATAGGTGGTCTTTAATAAATTGGACAACTGTTCACAACAACACTTAATAGTTTGTCAAATTGCTGGATTCTATATTTGGAAGGAAATTGAACATATTAGACATCCAAATCCATAATTTACTTCAACATAAAGGCTTAAAATGTAAGACATGGAATGAGAAATATCTGAGCTCCCATTTTCAACATTAATCCAAGATATGATGCCAATGATTAGGCAAGTAGGAGACAAATCAAATAACATAATGAAACTAATATCAGAACAACCTCTAGTTTGATTTGAATGGCAGAGACGGACAGAAAGAAAACATGGAATTTGCATACCTGGTAATAAATATAGGCTCCATAAAATAAGACTAGAAGGGGCATAATGGCCCATAAGGACATTGTGCTAACTATTCCAATTAAGACAAATGTTGAAATAAGCTGTGAAACTTGATTCAAACACATGTTTGTGGATGCAGCAACATTTCTATCGATGTCACCTAGATCCTTGGCAAATCTATTGATGATTCGACCAAGTGGATTTGTGTGAAAAAAGACCATCGGAGCCCTAAGGATAGAATTGAGCATGGCACCATGCAATCTTCTGGCAGCATAGAGGCTCGAAGAGATCAACCAAAATGAATTTGTTAATGTCACCAAAACCTGAATTTTGAAAGATTAAGGTGAGCAGCAAAATGTTACTTCGGGCAGCTATGATTGAAGAAAAATGCAATTATTGAAAAGTCAAAATGGCATGCATTAAATCTATTATAATTCAGAATGGCGTGCATCAAACTTACTTGACCAAATGAAAGGAGCAAATAGACCAAATTATAGAATATCGTCCCATGCTTAGGCGAACTACTACTTTGGTCTGTCCAATAACTTATCCATGTGCTACTCAAAACTCGTAGGACTTCCGTAAGAACATAGCACATAAACAGAATCATAACAACCCATGCACCTCCCATAGCATTTTTGTATCTGCAGCAGTAACGACAAAAATTAAAATAATATAAGCAGTATGAGTTTATTAGGTTCTGTCCAAACCATTGTTTAACATTTCGAAATATAACATATGACATTACGAGATTGAGTATAATAATATAAATTTTACAAAATTCGCGTTTCTTAACACATTAACATCTTTCATGCATTTGGTACCTTCCCATTTTCATATCACACAACACAAGTTTAAAGGGCTCAAAGAAAGAAAGACCTGCCAAGTTGCCATCAATTCAATAGAATAAAATCAAATAAAGTTATTACCTAATGCAGATACGTTAGAGAAAAACCATCTCTGAAAGCGAAAAACAAAACGTGAATAAAGTTGGAAAATAAAGAAGTTACAAATATATGGTTTTGAAAAATGAATGCAGTATAAAGGAGGCTGAGGTTAAGCAAAAGGATGGAAGACTAGCTAGTGAAATCAAAGTTTTATGCAGCTACTCCAGCTTAAAGGTGCATGCATCTATGACGCTATGCCATTGCTGGAGTCAAAGACAGGTATACAGACCAAACCAAGAAATGGGGTTGTGATATTCAGTCACATACTTGATACATATCAGATGATAAAGGACTATTGAAATATGCATCTAAATAATTTGCTCATTCATGGATATAGTGTCAAATTAGTCCACGTCAGGGAGTCACTATTCAGAATTTGGATAATATAAAAAATGCTCTTTTTCTTCGTCAAGGAATATCCTAATGTGAAAAGGCAAGGAATTATTTTTACCCTATAGCGATTGCATGCCAGACATTCTTTAAATGAAAGTCAAATCAGAAGAGGGAACACTCTTTTACCTCATCAAAACATTCCAGCTGACAACACCTGTTTCTCGTTCTTCCTGCTTGATCATAACATACTTGGCTTCTTTATTTTCATTGTTTTTATTTGCCTCTTCAGACATATCATTGCTCAAACCATTAGCAATAGGTTTATTAAAAATTATTTTATCAATTTTTCCGACATCTACTTCATTTACTTCAACATATTCTTTGATTTTGCCTGCATTTTCCATCAGTTTTTGGAATAGAATACCATTTTTCAAGAGCTCTTCAAATGTTCCTTCCTCTCTAATCATACCATCATTCACCAGGAGAATTCTGTCTACTTGTGAAAGAAAATGTAGCTGGTTTGTGACTATAACTCTTGTTTTTCCTCTTAATTCTCCTTTGATGCATTTTTCAAAAACCTAAGAATGGACATAAATTGATAAATGAGGGAAGATGAAGGAAGACAAAACCAACATTACTCAAATCAATCTCTAAAGAAACAATTTTCCATGGCTTCATTAGTGTAGGCACATAGAAACTCTCCATATATATTTTCTTGACAATTATAAAAATTGGAAATAGTAGCCAAAAGTATTTAGGTAAGCTACCAAAACAGTGGCAAAATATCCACTGTTTAAGTTTTGAAGCACTTACTTGCTGTCCCACATGAGGATCTAAAGCACTTAAAGGATCATCAAATATGTAAACATCTGAATTAGAATATACGGCTCGAGCAATGGAAATTCGCTGTTTTTGCCCTCCACTAATGTTGACCCCACGTTCTCCAATTTCTGTAAGATCACCATCCTAGCATGGAAAATTTTCGAGGCCAAAACATTTCAGACAACAGGGAGCTATAAATCCAGAATAACCGACAATGTTAGCAGCATTATGATACTTCTCAGCATTCTTACCGGCAGTAATTCAAGGTCATGTTGCAGGGAAGTCACATTTATTGTCTTCTCATATTGTGCAGGTTCAAATGGGGAACCAAAAAGTACGTTGTCACGGACCTAAAAAAATATTCATCTAAAATTATATTTAAAGAATATGTATTTAAACAAGCAATCAACATTAATAGGCAGAGAAAGCATTATTAAACCAACCGTTGAATTAAAGATCCATGAAACTTGTGGTACATACGCAACCTTTCCTCTGATGATAACAGTTGTATCTGCAAGTGGAGGAAGCTCTCCCAGCATTGCTGATACAAGAGATGTCTTTTTTTCCCCAGTACTGCCAACAATTGCTACTAGGCTACCAATGGGTATATCAAAGTTAATGTTGGACAATGTTGGTCTTTCTGCCTGTTAAAGCTAACAAATATCAAATCTCAAAAGGTCCCCCATATATAGCAAAAGTTAAACAGTATCAACTACACCAAGGGAAAGGGAATCTAAACATTCGGAAAGGAGAACAGATTTCAAATTGACTCGATAGATAAATTAGAGAAAAGGAGCTCATCTATTTTATTTTCAGTTTGTTGGGATCACGGAATAAAATTAACTAAATATCACACCAAGGAGGTAAAACTTATTAGCACAAACACCACCCTAAATAAATAAATAAAATCACAGAGAATTTATATCAGGATGACTTGATTTCATCTTTGCATGAGATATGGTGCAAAATCTATTGGTAAATTTTAAAACAAGAGATGAAGGTCGCCTAATGCTTGAGCCCTCAGCGAGTATCAGAAACGTTTCCCAAAGGAATGGAAACTGCATCATCCATAGTACTTGATGAACATAAACAGAAAATATGTTTTGTCTGTGATCTTTTCAGGACTATAATAATCAATAGAGATAAGGATCACTATTAAGTAGTGCTAAATAAAAAATTGAAAGCAGTAAAAATATACTGGCCTTGAATGAAGTGCATAGATACACATTGTGCTGGAGGCAGGGATCAATGATTAGGGTATTTAAATGCTATTTAAATGCATAGATACACATGAAAATAGCATTTAAATACCCTAATCATTGACCCCTGCCTCCAGCACAATGTGTATCTATGCACTTCATTCAAGGCCAATATATTTTTATGTGCAAGAATAAAAACTAACAAACCTTTGGCTCCCAAGAAAAGGATCCATTCTTGATTGAGATAGCTGGTAATCCTGGTATTATCGGTGGGTTAGGCAAAAGAATTTGCTCTTCAGCTAGAAGAAGTTCCTCCAGGCGTTTTAATGAAACATTTGCATTGACAACCTGGAATTTATAAAACAAAAGGTATATGAAAATTAAGAGTAACAATATTCTTCTCTATGGAAAAAGGTAACACAGAAAAGAAAAGAAAGAGGAGTGTGACTAGTCAACCAATGTGCATTCTGTTTTAAGCAATATGCTACCAGAATATATCTCCATCAATAGTATATAAATCATGATGGATCTCTAAATCCTAAAAGAATATACACCTGTAGTCATTTAGAACCTCAAACTTTGATGTACACAGTAGCAAACAATGTCCAAAGTTTATGATCCCAAACCATTGCATAAATCAAAAAGTAAAATGTGATTTCAGCACGATTACAGACAGACATCAAAAACTTTAAAAGCCATTAGAACACTTCCAAAAAAAAATCATATGAGAAATAATTTACCACGAAAAGAGAGCAACAATTCTTGCTCCATTTACAGACAGAATCTATGGCTAATTAAGAAATGCAAAATGAAAACTGAACAGAGTGTAGCGATAGGTTCATGACTATTGATGTGAAATCTCTATGGATGCCTAATAGATGTTATGAGTGACTTTGGAAAGAAGATACCTGTGATATAATATTGGGAAGCATGAACAAAGGGAACCGTAGGACCGCGAATAGTGAAAGAGACGTAAATGCCCTTGCAGGTGTCAGATTTCCTCCAAGCAGAGTGAATACCCCAAATGAAATTACAGTCACCACCACAGGTATACTGTTAAGTATGAAACTGTTCAGCTGCAATCTCACCAAGTTAGGATCATATTGTGGCAATTTGAGACCAGGAGAATGTGAAAATAATAAAAGAGAAAGAAAATAAGAATAGAGAAAGTAATACACAAATATGCAACCAAATTATGCTTTGATTAACAAAGAAAGAGGAGCACAACAAATAACTTGTCAACAAAAAAAATCAATAATTCCATATATTACTACTAATTACACAAAATCAGCTGCCTGAACTTTGTCCCTAATCATGTTATATGTTAACACTGTTCCCATCAGATGGATGGCAGACTAACTTTAGTGGCATGACTTCATAGACAATATTCATTTAATCTACAAAGAAAATAAATGTTTCCAATTCATTAGCATATTGCAATAACCTTCAAAAAATAGAAAGGGTTGGGCTAAATGCACGTGCAATTAAATGGATTCATCATGACAAATAGTAGATGAAGACAGCTTTTCAGAGAAAGACCATACAGCTCCCACAAGCTGAGCTCTGCGATTCCAAGACAGCTCCTCATTCCGGACGCTCTGAACCTTTGTCTGGAAACTATTTTCCCATGCGTAATATCTGAATACATTCATAAACAGTAGATTAAAAAATTATTTATTCAAGGTGGGGACATTATTTTTCTTTCCTTCAAAAACTCTAGTATTACTCTTCTTAAAAGAAATAATGTTTTAGAGAGTGAATCTTACTTAACAGTGTCCATAGCAGCCAAAATTTCATTCATGAATCCTATTCTCTTGTCTGTGCATTGTAATCCTTCTTTTGTCAGTTTTTGCATCTTGCTTATCAGAAATGTCTGTTTGGAAAGTCAGTTAGAAATTAAAACAATTCCTACAACATGCAAGAGATTGAAGCTGATATCGTATGAAGCAATTGTCCAAGGAACCCAAAACCAGGAATATGGTTCTATATTGAAAACTAAAAAAAGGCCGTCAACCTCTGCTAGTCAAATTTTGCTTAATAAGACAAACAGAAGTGAAAACAAAGGAGACAGAAATATAGGTATAACTTGACTGTTGTTTAGATTAAGATTGGAGAGGGTACATATGCATTCAGTTTGTCAGAGAGTGAAAAAACTCATGGAAAAAACTCAGAGAGTGACAAACAGTATTGTACACATACGTAAATATCAAGCATATAGCATTAATAGTGTATCTCTTTTTCCCTTACTCATCGGCTGCTTGTAGATTACAAGTTAAAACATTTTTTTGAAAAGATCATCTAGAAAAGCACCAAGGCAGGATGATTATATTTACTCTATAAGTTACGTTACAAAATACCGAATGCAAATACTGGGGAGACGGGATTTGCAGGAAGAAATAAAAATAAACAAAAGTGGAGATAATAAAATAAGGAGTTCTTACTAGTATGGGGAACAGAAGAACAAGTGTTAGTGCACCAAGAATTGAAGCAACGCCCAGCTGTTGGTAAAGAAGGATCAGGGCAACAATGATACGGAAAGGAGCTGACCACAGGATGTGGAGGTATTGACATATTAGCTGTAAAAATAGATGAAATATACAGTCAACTGAAGCAATGAAAATGCTTAATGCAGGCTTTTCCAATTATCCTACTTGTTTAAATATTACTAACCGCTTAAATGAACAAAGTTTAAGCTTGTGAGGGACTGGTAATGTCAGTAATTACGTTAGTGGATGGAAAAAGAATGATAAGTGAAGTCAAGGATAATAGTCAACTCAAGCAATGAAAATGCTTAATGCAGGCTTTTCCAATTATCCTACTTATTTAAATACTAATAACCACTTAAATGAACAAAGTTTAAGCTTGTGAGGGACTGGTAGTGGCAATAATTATGTCAGTGGAAGGAAAAAGAATGATCGGTGTATACAGAATTATTTTTGGAAGTAAAGGATAAAGCATCTTCTTTTACAATTTATAACTCAACACCCTATCCCATTCAAAAGCTATATGTGAAGAAGTGTCCTTATTTACAAAGCTGTAATATTAAGGAACCAAACTTTTCTATTTCCTGTATTGCAACTCCTACTTAGTAAACAAAAAGTATCCTTATTTAAAAGAATAGAGCAAGAGGTAAATCTTGAATCTTTCAGATACTAAGGAAATGACTACTGAATTCTTTTTATTTTCAAGTAAAGTTGTATGGGTTTGTTTCAATATACAAGGGGGAGTAAAAACCAAGAACTCAGACTACCCAAGGCGGCTAAAACTTACTACATATTCTTTCTTTATATACTACCTCTTACCTACCATTGGCCACATTACATTGAAATCGATAAATTTCTACTGGAGGTGTACTGAAATTTCAGAATCACTAAATCTCAAGTTCTTTTTAGCCAATTACCCATATCAATACTATCTCATCTTCTTTGATTTCTCATGTCCTAAATGTAAAAAACAAGTGACTTTTCCTAGTGATATCAAAGGACAATAAAACACAAGCATAGGTACTTCCACAATACATACTATAATGTATTCTAGCAAAAGAAAAACACATACCTGAAGAGCTTCAGCATCTGTAGTCATTAAATTGGTAATTTTACCAGATGCAAATCTTTTTCGGCTTTCAGGAGTCAGTCTTAAAGATTTGCGGAAAATGGCAGCAACCTACAAAATGTAGAAGAGCTTTGCAGTGCATTAAGGAGCTCAAAACTTTGAAAGAGTATCAAACTTTTTATGGAAATATACATCTCTATAGAACTGTATAAATCCAATATACTTCCTCTACCACAACCCAAACATCTTCATAAAGAACATTTACCGGAGAAGGTGCTTCAATTTAAGTTGGACAATTAACTAGCATGTCTATATAAGAGCATTAAAATTTGAAGGAACCTATTTATTCTCAAGCATTAGTTACACAATATTCAATTAAGTTTGAGGAAGTAAAGCTCGTGAATTGTTTCAAATTCCACAATAATTTGAACAGAATGAACCTGGACCCCTATTAATCTCAATGTCAATGACCACTATAATTAACATACTCTTGAACAGTTCCCAAAGAGCAACGAAGTTCTTAGAAAAAAAGGTATCAGCTGATGAGGGAAAATTGCTTACCACAGTTGATCTAAGACGATATCCAACACGTGAGACATTTTGAAAATACTGAGCTTCACATAAAGCACCACATACCTGAAGGAAGGGGCCAATGTGGGAGATATAGGCCATTAATATCACCTTGATAACAAGAGAGGCAGAGGATAGAAAATATTTATTCCAAGTTAAGATATAAAAAGAGGATAACAACTTTAAAAGCACGACTACCAAATACAATGGCTATGACATCACCGAAATAAATGCAATGATGAAAAAAGAATCCTTACATACCACTCCAACAAAAATTAAGAATGCATAGATGTAACCAATCCAAGTTGGATCTCTTTGTTGCATAGACTGCAGATGCCACCAATAACATATATTATTTTGGAGACAAGCGGGAGTGCACTCTCAGGGTAGAGAGCTGAAAGTACATAAAAACGAAAGTGAAAGAATGGAAAGGTAACATAAATGATAATATTCAATATGGCATCTAAAATAACGTAGCTGACCTGTAAAAGCCGGTTCAATATGAGGGGTCCAATAAACTGTGAAACATCATTTCCTATCTACAAGTTGAACAAGAATTAGAGCCGTGTTTATGTAAATAAGTTTCATACAAATAAGCCAAATTTAGAAATGCTACAAGAAAGCATAAGTCAAAATTGCAGAAAATTTTTATTTTGGATATTTCACCTACATAAAATGATGATAGAATCTACATCCTTTCAACCTTCAGCTGAAGAGCACTAAACTTAAAGTTTTCTATCAATGAGAATAAATTTTGTGAAACTTTCGAGAAAAAGAGAGTAGACTTTCGTAAACTATGGAGAATGGCTCAAAAGGTCAATAAATTGGGCTTATAGTGACTTCTTGTCACAAAACTATTGTGATTGATTGACATATATGTGCCTTTGTATGTCTAATGGTGACTTCTAATATTATATGGCTAGCTGAATCCAAGATCCTCTTTCGTGATCTAGAGCAAGTGATAGGTAAACAACTGTAACAAATTTCAGTAAATTCTAGAATCTGACTAGGTATAAACATTTCTATAAAATCAGTGTGATTATGGTGTCTTACTAAATGATACACATGGTCAAAATTAGCAACCAAATCTGTTCACTACCTTCCAGAAGCCTCCCCACCAAAATCTGAGAAATACATTGAAAATAAAAGGTGAGATTTAAGGTCTCTAATCAATCAAAGCTAAAACTACTTATACAGAAGAGCAATAAGATTAAATGATATAAGCCATAAATTTCAAAGCAACTGCTTCCAAGATTACCTTCCCCCAAGGCTACGATTCAAAGCTCTCAGGAGCCAAGGATTGGGCCTTCCGATCTCATCACCCCAAGATATCTGGAACCTACAAAGTTTTTTCTTCTTTTAACTATTATCTTTTACCCCCACATTTTTTCTAAAATTGAACATGACATAAAATTGGGTGACCTACGAATATAGAACACACACAAGGAAAATAAAAATAATTTATGTGTATTTATTCACATACGAGTCATTGAGTGTTTCCGTTTTGTCCCAAGTATCAAGTTTCCAGACATCCTTCTCCGTGAGAGGCCTTAAATAGCCCATCTGCATGATTGAATTCATCCATGTGAACGTGATTTCTGAAGAAAGAGCAATAAACCAATAATTAATTGAAGGATGGTCATAAGTGAACAGAAAATTAGAACACTTAATGGGGAAAAGGTTTAAACATAAGAAGTACAATGATATTGGCAGATATTAGATGTCCAATCACCACCAAAAAGAAGATAACAGCCAAAACAAAGCTCTAGAGTATAGATGAAAATGACATCACAGCACCTAAAAAACACCATCAACACCATACGTACTAGATAATATGTTGGCTTGTCTCTCAGGACATACTTGCTCTCCTCCAGGAAGCTCTTCATAAGCAGTATAGTCCACAGATTCAGCACCCAAGGAGGAATATCCCGAATAAGAATCCAAATCGGGAGTATACACAAGCAAGAGCGCACCAAATAAAACCTGCATGGCCACAAAAGAATAAATTTAAGTTCCAAAGACACGCAGATCAAGAGGTGCCATCCACCAGTTTAGGCCTTGATTTGTTACTTAGCACATTAGTGGCCACTTAAGTTAAGTCACTAGGATGTAAATTCATCTTTTCTCTTGATTTCTGGTTCAGAGACAAGTCATACTTTGAAATGTCACATACTATAGAATCACTCATGCCAGCCAGAGACTAAACTGACAGCCAACACCTCTCTCTGACTACAGGAATTGCCTTGTTGAGCTTTCAGCTTAATTTCAATCACAACTAACATTATTCATAACACATTCCAATTGACAATTGAGAATATGAAAAGGGGGGAAGCAAAAAAATAAACCTGGACAACAACTTCACTGATATACAGATACAAAACAGACCTGCAAAAATAAGATATAAAAATGAAATTATACTGCCTAATCAGAACCTAAACAGAACTGTAAAATATTTATTCCATACAGTCCATGCTTCTTTCCTTATACAATTGCAAATTCAAGTCGAACAAATAGTCTCAAAGGCAAAAACTATCCTAACTTAAAAATATAGATAAAGACCAAGCGTAAATTAAATTTACAAATCAATGGAACACTCAAAAGGACAGTTGAAGATGGATGCTAGTATACATGCTCTTTCAGACAAGCTTCTTTTAAATTGAAAAAATCCAACTTCTACCACAAAAATGAATGAAGCAAGACGAACAACACCTGTAATCAATTATGAACTCGACTACAACACTCCAAATATGTTCACCTATCATGATTCACCCACTCTTTATCCTGGTGCTAGATATATGAACTCATACACAAAATATAAAAAGGAAAGTTAACTTATATCTCATTATCTAGGTGATTCAGTTGTTTAAGATCAACATAAACAATATGAATTTCTTCAACCAAGCTACATTTGAGTTTCTTCATGCTTTCAAGGCAGAAAAACATAGCTCATAGATCACCAAATCATTCATTCAAAGCAAAAATGAAAATCTAAAACATAATGTTTCAATTTGTGTGCAGCTATTTTTATATTGTTGTTCAAGTACAATAAGAGAACTTTACCAATTGTAAAATTCTTTGACAGAGAGGGCGAGATTCAGCATCACGGCATCCCCGACCAAAGCATAAATAACCCCAAATCTAACAGACCAGCGCGATTCACAGACATAAACCTTTGTTTCCAGTCCAATCATCACAAGCATAGAGCACCACGCCAGAGCCTCAATAATTAGAGAAACCATCTGCAGATGCAACTATAAAATAAACTCTGTTGACTTCAAATTGCCTGGCCTTAACAAATTACACCAAGGCCTTAATCAGTGTTATCTGATTACAAAAAGCAGTGGCAGTTGTTCCCCATTGATGAATATTCAATAAAATGAAGTTAAGTAAACCAGATTAAAGTAAGCTCCATAATATTTGAAAAAGAAATGGCTTAAGTTAAAGTGAAGTAAATAAAACAGATAATGATATCATGACAAAAAAAAGCTGATTGAATCCATGCACTCTAGTCAAAATAGTAATTTTGACTTAATGTGAACATCTCGTGAGTGGCAACAAAGGAACCTAAAAGGACAAGAGCATATAGACCGAGACAGGAGAAATTCAATTCTGGTACCCCTTTATTAGTTATTACAACAACTCAAATAGTTGTTAAGCCCTTGCTTTATTATGCTATTTGAAAGTCAAAACAAAGAGCAGTGTAGATTACGTTAGGAATCTAAAGAGGCATCAGACAACCACTCACTTTTCGACCAAACTTTTGGTAAACCAGAAACTGTTATATCTAGGTGATCAAAGGTACAACTCCTATAATCCAGTGGAACGCAGAAACTATGAACTCAAAGAAAAGGAACTCTTGAAATATTGAACCCTAACTACATGGAGTAATGGAAAGTTCTTGAACTAACCTACAAGTGAACTCTTCAAGATTCTTGGAATAAGGACACACAAACAAAAATTCATTAGAACTGCTTTAAAATAATCTGCGTATTTATTAGCAAAGCATTCTTAGTTAAAAGAATCTACATAGTTGAGAATGAGGAAGCGCATACTTTGTTATCTGAATGTCTTCTGCTGATTCAGATAATAAATGAAAATTCTCATTAAGCTAGTTAAGTTCTGCCATCACCAGTTCAAACAGCATATACCATTCCAGAATACATTCAATGAAATCTTAATGAAACTAATGAGTCAAATTGAAAGTATAACTCGGTATCTGCATGCCTAACTCTAACTCAGATTACTTCTAAATAGATAATGTTTGGATCGTTTGGCTACTAAAAGACCATCATTACCTTTAATTTCAAACTCACATTGAACTTTATTAAATTACTCATATCATCAATTGAACCTAATATTTAAAAAAAAAATTATAACAAGTAAACTAAGGGATAAACTGCAAATTCTACATTTGAGAAATGGCTTTACCTCATATGGGGCAAGACCCTGCTGACCGTCCACATTAAATACTGAAATTCTCATGGTCAATCTGAGTAAAAGTTCTGCAGTGCAATAAAGAGCCAACAAGCCCAACACATAATTGTAGTAATTTGACCTTAAGTGGAATCTCTGCACTGAGAAATCTTTCTTTATACGCCATAACCGGTTTAAGCACAACGCCATAAGAACCAGATGTGAAATGCAGAGCACCATTGAGTCAGTAGCACACGGGGTGTATGCTCCAAATGCATTTTCCACTTCTTTTGACCAAACCCCATCCTTTACTGGCTTGCAATACCATTCAAGTGGCTTGAAAGCCATTACAAATCACACTTATAACCAGTATAACCTCAACCTACTAATCTCGTGGCTTCTGCTCTCCTCTTACAAATAAGTTGTAATTCAGATATAGAAATCCTGGAAATTGTAAAGATTGAAATCAAGAAAACTGCAAAGATATCATTGAAGATGGTCATAGTATTCGCATTGAATCATATTTACTACACACAAAGAGATTAAATAATTACAGATTCTACTGCATAAGCATAAAAAAACATTAAAAAAAATATTACCTAATTTAAAGGGAAAGGGATTTAAAAGTAGATTACAGATGACACAAATTATACCTAAATACTAGATACCCTAAGTCTTTGATTGTTTGAACTCGAAGATACACATTAAAGGTTGAACCAATATGGATAACAGATGAAACAAGTTTCATGCTCATCAACTATTCTTCCCATCATTACAAAGATTGTATCCTTCAATTGAATTTTCATCTTTACTAAGTATCTATCTCACAGAAAAACTATATCACTAGAACATATACAAGTTGGATTCTAAGCAATATTTCAAGATAACGATCAAGAAACACAAAAGCGTCACACACTCACAAGAAGAATCATTGTTTTAAGATAACAATCAATAAACATTACAGATTATCACACCCACAAGAAGAATCAACATTACAAGATAACACAAAAACTCACTCACACTCGCAGTAGTATCACTATTTCAAGATAATAAACAAGAAACATACAGAAACTCACAGCCCACAAGAATAATTAATGCTTGAAAATAACAACTTCTTTTCTTTTTTAGAGAATCTTGAAAATAACAATCAAGAATACAAAAGAACTATTACATTCACTGTAGGAAGAATCTAGCTCTAGTGACAGCAATCGAAGCCGAAGCCCCACAAGAAGAATAAAACAACTTACTTGAAAAGAGGGATAACCGAGCAGAACGTAACCTTGGCAGGCCTTACATAAATAAAGAACGCGTTCGAAATTTTCCGTCAGCATCATAATAAAAAAATAATTGAGAATCTTCTCTTTCTTGATTTCCCCAAATCTTTAACTTAGTTTGGTTTTAAGGAAAGTGGGGGAAAATGAAAAAGAAAGAAAGGAAAATGATTACATGACAGTTCAAATTTTGGCGTTTCCCATAATTTTTTCGTGTTTGGAAAATGTCAAACAAACATGTTTTCTATTTTTCGAAATAATTTTTTTATCTAATAACAAAAGCCAAACAAACAACAATTTTCTTATCTCTAAACAAAACTTATACAAACTCTACTTTGATTTGACATAAAGTAACCTATCTCTTATACAATTTATCTCACATAACAAACATGATTTGACATAAAGTCTTACACCTACAACCCAACTCTTCCAAAAAAACCTACACCTACTTTATTTCTCAAACCACTCTCTCAAAACCCAAACAAACAACATTACGCAAATCGAGATTATTTCACAAACCTCCACTACTCTCCCAAACGCCAAACAAACAGGCCCACAGTCTTTTAGTCCATATTTTAGGCTTTGGAAATTAATTGTATTACCTACTACTTGTTTAACATGTTTAGGGTTTAGAATTTCAAGGTTAGGGTTTAATATTTACAAACAGGGTTTATATTTTCCTGATAATTATTTATGTGTCATATAATTAATTTTTTTTCATATACATTAAAATATATAAATTAAAAAAAAAAAAAACAAGCCACAATCGGCTGTACACATGTTGAAGGCTGTAAGAATAGCAGTATTCAAAAGAAAATCCTTTTCCTCTACATGTTTAGTTGTGAGGAAAACTATTTTCTGGCAGATGTTTGGTTGTCGAGAAAATTTAGAAAAAGAAGTAATATTTTTTCTTTAACTTTTTCTTTGGTTGGGATTTATGTAAAATTTAGTTGATATTGTCTTTTGCAATTTGTACTTTTCTAGTTTCAAGATAAAAATTACATTTTCTTTGGGTTGTTTGCGTCTGAAATGGGTGTTTTTGCGATATTTTGTGGGGGTATAATTGCTATTATGACTTGAGAGAGTATTTTTGTGCTAATAATAAATAAGCACAAAGGGGATTTTGGTAGAAAAAATCACAAATAGGAGGTTTTGATAGTTAGACAAAGTACAAGGGTTATTTTGTAATTTACTCTAAAATTTTCCCAAGATTTTCTCAGCATTTCCCCATCAAATTGGTGGGGAAATTTTTTTCATCACAAAATTTTCCAGGAAAGTTGAAGGAAAATAGTATCCTTTTCTGCTACCCAAACAACAAGTGGGAGAAAAAAAAAACTGACTTTTCGGACAACCAAACAATACATTAAGGAAATTACGGATATCGTCGTCTTGTGTACGGAAACTTCTTTCTGGGGACATGGTAACAAAGTACTATTACTAGTAAAACAACAATTACATATAGTAGTAGTATAAAATATTCTTTACTTAAATACGTCGTCGTTTTGTATTTTGAGAATTCTATCTCTTAGGTCTAGGAGTTGATCTTTTTACTGAAGCTACTCCCACCTTCCCGCGATTTTATTTTCTGATTTCAATTTTGATATATGAATATAGAGGAGGCTTGGGTTTAATTCCCATTAGTTAGTGTGGAATTTTTTCTTTCTAATTTTATTACTCCATATCAGTATTATTGTTATTTACTTTTTCTGTAATTGTATTAATTAATACTTATGTATTGTTAAATAAAATTATGATGTAATAATGATAAAAGGTTGGGATTGCAGAAAATGCGTGAGTTGCTCGTCCCAATTTCAATAAATGCCACTTGTTATGTTATAATTGGCCCTGTCATAATTTAAATCAGTAGTGCGTGTATTTGCTTCAAGACATTCGCGAATTCAAGAAAATGAGTTCGCGAATTTTTAAAAAAATCGCTCCAATTCGTAAATCGAGAGCGTGTGGCAACCATCGGGGCACGAACTTAGTAACCTAGCTCAATCTGTTATTTTTGTGTCATTTCCTTTTGTCTATAAGTCTTAAATAAGAGTTAAAAACAAAATTAGAAATACTATCTATGTGCTTAAAAATAATGACGTAAAAACTATTATTTGATAGGGTCACAATTATCAATGATTCTTTTTCCACATAAGAATTTGACTCAAAACAACATGAATCCTTAATTACAATCACCCAATGATTTCCACATATAAAAACTCAAATTATGAGAATTCAGAATTTGAGTCAAAATAACGAAAATTTGATTGAAGATATCATTGTATAATATACTAGTGATATAATACTATAATATGAAGACATCCTGTTATAATACTCCTATGTAATAAAGATTTAACTCACTCTTTTACACGCACCAATTCTTCAAAGAATAAGTTTGGCTGCTTTCAAGGATAATAGTTCTACCGAGGCATTAAGTAAAAGCCATAAACATATGGTTACACAATCCATATCATCCATCTTATGAACATTTCTACGATTCAACATGTAGTTCACAACAAAAGAAAGAAAAAGATAAAGAGCTTGCACTCACATTACACATACACCAGCCACCAAAAGATGCACCAATTCATGAATAAACTCAATGCAATCTAGTCAATTCTTCTACCCTTTTCATCAACTCCTCCACGGGAACACTCATCGCCTTTGAAATCTCGTCCATTCGTTTCCTACTAAGATCAAGAAACGATTCAATCAAATCTCCATCCACAAAGTTTCTAGCATCAGCTGTCTTCTTCTCATTGTAGAAGGATCTCCATTGCTCGTGGCTAAGAGCCCCGACCCCTTTAATCACTTTCCTCAGATTCATTTGTAGTTTCTCCAAGAAGACATACTGCTCATGAGGGAGAGATGCAATTACCCCAATGACTCCATTTACAGTTCCAAAAATTACAGTCGGGATTTGGCCAACATCAGAATCCGGCAATCGCATTACAAGCGAACCGTGCCTGAATCGATTAACAAATTCACCGAGGTGGTATTCACCTACAACCTCTAGGCGTCCCCTCTCCTCATCAGTGGCTCCTTCACTATTTTTACGGACAGTAAATAAGTTGAAATTGTTTTCGGCTCCAAGGTAAACGTCGTCATCCAGAATTTCAACAGCTGACATCCAATTTGCATTGTAGTCACGAGCTCGCTCCTCAATAGCACCCTCCTCGTGCTGTAAATAATTTGAAACAAAGATTTTAGAGAAATTGTTTCCAAAATCAAGAAAGAACTTGTTTGGTAGCAAAGATTAAGTGAGATTACATCTTTTATCAACATTTATCTTGTGTCTGCTTGGTAGAATTGATAAATAAAGTCGGTTGACACATAAACAAGCAATAACCTACCACTTCAGGCACCGCAGAAGTAAAATTATTACAAGATCAACATTGTGATTAGTATATAATCTTCATGGCCCAAGAAAATACCTACAATTTTAAGTGGTGAATTTCACCACTAATCTATATTTCAGGCATTGCTACCAAACAAGTAAAAGAGATTATTCTCCCTCCGTCCTTTATTTTTTCTCCCTTTAGTTTGACATGAAGTTTTTAAAGTTAAAGAGAGTAAAACTTCTAAAAATCTTTACATTTATGCCCTTAAAAGTAGTGCAAGAAAATTAGTGAAGTCAAGGAATTAAGGACAGAGGGATTATCATTTTATTCGCAATGACATAATTCACATTTTCACCATTATTCTATAGTTGTTACCAAAAACGAGTTCTAACTAAATCCCTGAATTTGCACAAGGGCGCCTCGAGTGATGAAGAGGTCAAAAGCAAACAGGTGAACATAAAAATATAATATATACACTTCCGCGGCCCGGGGGGGGGGGGGGGGGGGGGGGTTATGTTTACCTTGTAAATAAGCAAGGATATTGATTTCATCAGGTCACCCACAACAATGAAATCTCCTCTAGTTTGAACATAAAGGGCGAGTATGTGCCCATGATGGCCACATTCAGATTGCAACTCGCGAGAGCCATCATCGCGGAGCATCCACTTATACAATTGAATCTTCTGATTAATGGCAGCAAGCAGTTTCCCATTGAAGGCATTAAGAGAGTAAACAGCCCCTTTAGTTTCTTTTTCAGCAATTAGTTGAAGTTTTCCATCTTCTACGGCAAAAACTAATATCCGACCCTGAAATAAAAGGGGAAACGAAAAGCAAAAGTTCATAACGATAAAAGCTAAAGTGCAGCTGAATTTGGAGGCAGAAGAGGATAAATTGTATGAAAAGAAACTTGCAAACGAAGGAGTGACTCCCAAGAAATATGGAGAAAGAAAGGAATGATATACGATAAAAATGACAAAAAGAAACAGGCAGCACACACACAGGCAGAGAGAATATTTACTTGCCTTGGTAGGTTCATTCTCTTCTGGCATCACATATGCAGTCCCAACACAGTAGTACACAATATTGTCATCAGAGAACGAGCAGCTAAGAATGGAACAACCGCACTCAAACTGATCCAGTGGATACGTTGATTTGAAATCAAAAGTCTGGTCATCTAATAGACGGATAAAGTGCATTTCAGTTTCTTCGGCACTCGACTGGTTATACTTTAAACTACATATGGCGAAGGTCTGGGTTTGTTCTTGATGACATATACGCCGTGCTTGCTCGCCAAGTGGGATAGAGCGTATGTGAAGCTTTTGAATTTCATCAATTGTGCCAATTGTTAGTTCGCCTTCTTTAGCAATAGCGAGGCTGTCAAGAATAATTCCACAAAAAAAGCTCAAAAAACAAAGAAGATAGAAAGAAAGACATACTCAGAATCTTTCCTATCCTGAACTCAGTTAAAGTGGCAGAAACTTGTCATCTAAAAGAAAGGATCTGTTTAAGATAGCACTACTCAAGACTTTGGTTGGAAAACTTGAAAGATAAAACGTGCTGTTTAGTCCAAGAGCAGCAAGTCAACTACTTAATGAATTCAAAATTCTTCTAATCAGTTGATATAGGGTTATAAGGGTCATGTAGACAACCATACTTACTAACCTAGTGCAACTTTAATAAGAGGACAATATACAATTCTATAATATAAACATTATAAAGAGGTCATATACAAATTGTTTTAGAAGAGAATCGAATACAAAAGGACTGACTCATTTATTCGATTCCTCGTACCAAAAGAATAGTTAAACCATCTCTTGCTCCCCAACCCACTCCTTACTCCAGCAAATAAAGAATAGCTGGAGCTGGATACCCTAGTGGACTAACATGTCAATTGATTCAAATTCTATAAAAAAATATAAAATAGTATTTTCTTCCCTCAACCCAACGTGGACGAATCACTGCATAAATACTTGTCAGTTACGAGGATTCTTATCAAAACTATAAAACCAGTAATCTAACCCGGTAACCCACATTAAGCACAATCAGATGTTGAAAATTATAATCTAGCACCTGATAATGATGCAGACTTAAACAAGAATTATCCAATTATATTACAAGAGCAGGATGATATTTTACCTGTCAGGGAAAGCAGCAGAATTAAAGGGGCACATGTGGCTGACTTCTTTTAGATTAACATTGCTATATAGCAATTTCTTGTTACTGCTGTAAATGACAGTCGGTCTATCAGAAGCAGCAAATACGTGTGTGGTATTCTTCGAAGAGAAAGTACGAAGTGTAATAGGATGGGTCCCCAAAGAAACTTTTTTCCTGTCCGCCAGCTCACCATTACTCGTATTCAACACAAAATTCAAGAGATGCCCATCCCCGAGAGCACATAACAAGTAAGATATCTGAAATGAGAGAGAAAGAGAGAGAGAAGTGTCATGCCATCAGGATTGCCAAAAAGTACTTAGTATATAAGAAAAAACCAAAGGCTTCTTTCTTCCTTTTTGGTTATCAAGGAAAAAGAGCCCATAATTCCTCCATGGAAGAAATTCATCAGACACACAAGTAATAGTAATAATGCTCATACATTAAAAGTTAACATAATTAAGAATTTAAATTACCCCTTCAAAAGAACACAGAAGTACGGAACGAGGAATTATTTCCCCTCCCAAAAGCTCCTTCGTAATAAGATTAAGGTCTGGAAGTGAAAATATCCTAACACTAATATCTGTCCACATTCCCACTGCTGCGAGTTGACTATAATTTGGATTATCACCAATTGGGTTAATGTCCAGGCATGAGATATCATACTCCAACTGTGCATGTTTTGCTTCTGTCAACACTCCATCACCAATTTCTAGATATACCAAATGGCCACCACCAGTAGCCAATAAAATCTGTCAAAGCAAATGTACAGCAATCTGAGGGAACTGAACAATGAATCAAACAAACTATGACGGTGTTACAGTTGAACACACTGCAGGAAGCACACACAAAATTCAAGTTTTCAGACTATTATAGGAATTACAGTGTGGTAAAATGAAGGATGCGAATTGATAGTTCACTTTTTATGGTAAGAGGGAAAATTAAAAATGTGTACAGTTAACTGAAATCCACAGAGAAACATTCACCTCTCGACACTATTTCATCACAAACTTAACAACCTATTAAGAAAAAATTAGATGGTTGAATCTTAATCCGGTCTATAAGAACTTTGGCTACAAAAAGATCATATTAGTATTTTTCCTTGTCAGATGAACTCTTCATTAATTTGTGCCAAGGGGAGCTCCAATATACATGCAAAACTTTCGGAACACAAGTATAACCGCCTCCAAGAGTTCAATTTCTCCAACGAAAAAAAAGAGCCCAGCAGAGTGTAGTATCCTCAGTTTGTACACAATCAATGATGAGGTGGGTGTTTCAAATGAGTATTGGCAAAATTTTATTTATGCAGAACTATAACTCAGAAAGTTACCTCATTTCCGTAATTTTGCAGTCCTTATGAATAGGTTGAACTCATGCAGAAATAATAACCACATTGAGCCAGGTGACAAAAATAATTGTACACTAAATCTTTCTAGAAAACGGCAGTTAGAACTATTTGGATGCATTTAGTTTTTTGTTTTGTTTTCTACCAAAAAAATCCATGTAAAACTGATTCTATAGCTAAATAGTTGGATATATACCTGAGTGGAATTGGCTGTTGCAACATTGATTGAATACCCAGCCGGAGAAAACCATTCGTTGCGGAGCTCTCTAGAAGTTGAACTGACCAATCTGACTGAGTTTGAAGTAACCTGCATAATTAATTTCTGTCTGAGAATCGGCTATAGATACACGTAGATGAAGGCCCTTCATATCATTTTCCTGGAAAAGTACTCCCAGAATAATTGGCAGAATAATGCCAAATCCACATTACCAGGAAAAGAACAGGAAAAAACAATATGAAAAGGAATCCAGAGTAACCAAAGTCTTGTAAACTATTGAATAATAACTCTCTTTAAAGAATAGAGAAGCATAATTCCCCAGCTGCACTTCATTGTTATGACTTCACTCAGATATTATTTCCATCATACATGTACCAAGAACCATAATTTATTGGCAATTTTGTTAAAGTCAGGGATATTTTCACTTGTACACTTGCAATTGTTACAAGTGATGATATTAAGTGTCTCAAATATCACCTATACCAAAGGAAGATTAGAAAGGAAAGATAAGGCACAGCAAACATCTTGAGGATTATTTGGAAGAATCAAAATTTTGATAAGTTCATATAGAAGAATCTTACTATAGAAGAATAAGAATCTTATTATAAAAGATTTTTTTTAGTTATTCTAATAATACTCTTAAAGATTGTAGATCTGAAACAAACTTTCTGCAAGTATATTGGCAGTAGACATAGTTTAGCATGTGTAGAGGCTGGCACCAATCACGCACACATACATAAAGTTTTTCTATACCTTTCACTTAAAACCATAGTTGTTTGAGGCGCAAGGCGAGGCGATGAGGGCTCGCCTTGCCTCAAGGCGAGGCGATGCAAAAAGCGAGGGCTTTTTGGGGATAAGGCGCTTGTGAATAAAATTATTAGTAATATGTAGTTAATGTATATATTAATAGATTTAAGTGCATATTTTAATGTTTATTAATATATTTAAGTAAATGTGTTAAATAAAAAGTTAACATTGATTATGTATTTAAGTAAATAAATATGTATTTATAATCTTATACAAAACTCATACATTAATTTATAAAAGTAAATAACATATAGTAAAATAAAATAAGTACATCAATGTATCTAAGTAAATACTAATATCTAGTTAAATAAAATGCATACACTTATGTATTTAAATATAATTAAACAAATTATTTAGCTATTTATGTAAATAAATAATTGTATTAAATAGTGTCTATGAAAATATCAAGTAAATTTAAAATATGCATAAAATATTAAATGTACAGATAAATAAGAAAGTGACAAACAAAAAATAAACAAATAAACTTAATATGTACTCCTACAAATGTGTAGACAAAGACAAGTGGGGGAAAGTAAAGTGGTGGACCCATGTTCCCACTTTGTATAGTAAAATATGAGTTTTATATATAATAAAAAGAAAAGTAATTGAATGCCAGAGATAGAAACGAAGACCCATGTTCCCACTTCTAGACCTAATTCAGTCTGCAACTATCACGGCCAGTGACGGCGCGGGGGACGGCGAGTGTGAGAAGGGCGGACTAGGGTTTATAGAAAGAGAGTCGGGCAAAACTGATAATTTAAGTCAATTGACTTTAATTTTAAAAGTAAAAAAAAAAATTCAAGGACCCCCGATAGGCACCGCCTTAAGGCGACGCCTTAAGGGGCTTTTAGGGGATGACCGAGGCGAGGCGAGGCGAGGCGAGGCGATGAGGGCTCGCCTCGCCTCGCACAAAGGCGATCGCTTTGCTCGCCTTTAACAACTATGCTTAAAACAATAACATATACTCATGCTCCCAAGAGACAGTAAAAACATATTACACTCTAAAAGAAATGCAATTCTATCAGGAAAAGAATAGTTCTTATTTGCAGGAGATCCTTATATATATGCATTACAAGTTCATCAAACATAGCTTACCTATATTTATTTTAGAAGCCCAAAAAAGGATTTGGCATGTTGTACCAACCATACCTGCACAAGTTGATCGTAGATAGCATCATGACAAAATAATGTCTGGGCATCTGAACAGAATCCTTCTATCTCAGTTTCCTCCAATTCATCCTCAAGGTTCATTGCCAATATACGTGTCTCACTGATAAAGCTTACAACCAAGAAAGTATCGTGTGGATCATCAGTAGCTGATCGTAGTGACCACATCCCTTTGATTCCTTGAAGTTCTACAGATGCCTGTGAATGACATGGAACTTTGATTATAGCCAGAAAATAACAAGTACTAGCAATTTTCAGCAAGGTGAAGCTAATTGATACCAGACCTGCTCATTTATCCCAATTCCATTTCGAACTATGCGAAGAGAACCGTCTTTGTAGGCTCCTGAGCAAGTTACAACCTGACCTTGACCTTGCCTCTCTAAGTCAACCACACAGAAGTCAACAATTGGCCCCAAATTGACATACCTTTCAATAACTTCTACATAAGAACCTTTAGCATCTGCTTGAAGATTCAGCTTTATGAGCTGGATCATGAGATATAAACAAGTCAATCCACATGAAAAAAAAAACTTATAAATCACACGGAGTACAGGTTTAGCAAATCTACAACAAATTTTGAGAAAAAAAAGTGACTTATTTCAACAAGTATGCCAAGTTAACAAATTCCATACAGTAAAGATAGCAACAAAAACAGTTTCCTCAAGATAGGAAATTTTGTAAAAAATTCGAAAAGGAAATAGGATATATCACACAACACAACAAGATTCTACTGGCTATATTTCACAAGAACATTAAACAAGCAATTGGAATCCTCTAGTTTCCACACAAACAGTAGGTCCAAAGGAAATTTGGAAGGCTGGACATCATTCTCTTGAAATATTATCAGCAAGAAGAACATTTATTTAAGAGAATAGAATATGTATATCATATAGATAAAGCAATACTGAAGAAAAATGCACTAGAACAAATGAAAAGAAGGAATATGAGGAAAAAATATCCCACAATGCCGTAAGTCTATCAATGTAGTTCATTGGAAAGAATGACATTGGTGAAACACAGTGAACAGAAAAAGGGGAATTGTGATTCAACTTGTATATAAGATGCTAATATATATTATAGAAGGATGCTTCTGAATACAATAGAACTTGGGAGTTCATAGGTAACTACAGACACAAATCCTGATTACTTTTAACAACAGGTCTAAAATCCTGCATCAGCAGTGAATTTTCAATATCATGGTAGAACAGCAAAGATATCTAGTTCTTAGAAAAAATAGCTAGATTGAGAAGAGCAAAAGAAGACATATTCTACAAACCTGTGAATCTCCATAACTTGAGCCGACAAAAACAACAGCATTATCAAGATATGAAATTGACGATGCAACAGATGTTTCCCCCAATAGCTCAATTTTGAGTCCTGTTACTCTAGAAATTACAAACAGATAAACCAATGGTGCATGTCAAACATTTCGCATATAAACGTGCATCCCAAAATAATGTTACAGAACACAGCAAACTCACTTCTCCTTTTCATGAGTTATAACAAGTAGATGCAAAAGTCCATTATGATCACCCAGCAAATAGCGGGAACCGTCGGCATCAACCCTCCCATAAGCTCTTGTAATAGACTTCATAGACAAATAAACAAGGTAAGGATCATGATTAAATGTCCTGACATAGAGTTAGCAGCAGATAATACCCACCGGTCTAATTGGGATTGCTTTGAAAGCAGAGGCACTGCAATACACTATTGTTTCTTCACCAATAATTAGGACACCACAAAGAGGAGGTGGCACTGGGATTAACAATTCCGCCCCATTATCAAGATTGTTCTGAGACCATGGACCCTCAATAAAATCTTTATCCTTCATAGAAACCTCATATGTTTTGACATGACGAGCATCCTTGTTATCCTGCCAATCAAGGTGATAATAAACTTCTAAGTCAGAAGATGCTAGGAAAAGTTCAAAAATAATGATGGTGACCAACAGTAACAGTATGGATTCAAGTGTGTTCCTATACACAACAAACGGATTCCCAAATGTAAGCAATGTTGTCAGAGACGTCATACTTGGACAAAAACAAAAGTATGTTATGCTATCTAAAGCATAGAATGAGAATCTTTGATAGGCCCATTATCAACATAAAAAATATCGACTAAGGCATACATGTACCAGAAACCAGGATTTGATTCCTCAAAAACCAAAATATTATAGGCCCAATGCAACATATGTAATTTATTGATTCCACAGTATATAGCAAGAAGGTTGATTCTACAGTATATAGCAAGAAGGCAACTAATATACTAAAAATGTATAGGTAAAAGGCGCAAAAATAATCAAACCTGATAAAGTACAACAATTGTTGGCTTGGGGCAACCGTACAAAAATTTGATATCCAAAACCTGAAGCTCCTCAAGCCTGACATAGCAGGAATTGCATAAAGTGAAAATTCATCAACGCCAACTATAACACAATAAACATTACTATATATTCTTATTGTCCGCAGAAAAAACTTAATTAAAAGGAATATTTGCTCATATAACTGCAGTCCAGAACTTTGTATAACTGGAAACCAAAAATTGATTATGCTACTAAAGGAAATTTAGATGTCGAGTAAAATCTCAAAGGACAACATGTAACAAGCTCCAAATCCAGTTTACTTGAAGCAAGAGTAAAGCAAACTAATAGCAGATATAGCAATCGAGCAATTGACCAATATAATTTATCTTATAAGAGCATAAATGCACTGATTAAATCAACTTTCAATAACTGTAACATAAAGACACAAATTTTGTCATTAGCAGCTGAGCATCCACTGAAAAGCAGGACTTAAAGTTGATGTAGGAGAAAATTTGGTACACTCAAAAGGAGAAAATTTGGTACACTCAAAAGGAGAAAATATTGGTATACTCAAAGGATAAATAATTATAAAGCATAACATCACACATTTTTCAGGAATAAGAAGGCCCTAGTTTACTTCCAGCATAGTACATAACTGGAGTCATTAAGGGGAAAAACTACCTAATATTGAATGCTTCCTTTAGCTGCCCTTTGTTGTCGAATGGAATGACCTAAACATAAACAGAAATTCTCATAATCCACTGGAAAGTTAAATAACTGTGGAAACAAAGTTCATAGATACTCGGAAAGAAACAACAAAAATATTAATGAGACTGAAGCGGTATCAGGACCAATACCTTGAACAATCCATCATATAGATGAAGGCCAATCAATCTGCAATCAGGATCAACTATTCCAATCTATGCAGAAAGTAGCATAGAGTCATAACTAGCAAAACTATCTATATATAAACAAATTCAAGATCAACATCACAGAGCAATTAATTACCTGTCCATTGTCTGTTGGACGACCTATTCGATCTGAAACATCTCCCATCGACCTATTTCAATGGTGGAAGCCGCCCCAACAAAAAGCAGGTTTTAGTTATAATGGAAAATTGATAGCTATAACAACACCAATCCAATAAAAGCGAAAATGAAATAACCAGAAATAAAATAAGTCCTAAGCTTCATTAGGATTGCCTAATAAATAGACATCTCAGGCCAACTCATTTTTTGAGTGGGAAAAGACTCTTTGTTGCCATAAAACTATTCAAATGTTCAAAAGTATCCACAAGCCTAGACTCGTGTCATTGAGACACATGTGTGTTTGGAAATTATTTGAAAACTCCGCTGATAGTAGAATCGTAGTTCATAACAGATAATTGACAAAGTCAAAATATATTATGTTTGATACCTTGTAATAACTTCAACATTCTCAGGATCCCATTGCAAAACACAGAACTTATATCTTTCTGTAGCGATGAAAAGGAGATCTTGAGTTTCCCCCTGTCCAGTTAGATAGAGAGAGAGGGAGAGTAAGATGTGACTATCTTCCTTCTATTTATTTTGTTCATTTTCTAAATAAGGGGATTCAAGGGAATAGAAAACAGTAACTATAGTACACAAGGTTTAAATCAATAGGTTGTCAACAAACCATAGTTTCAGATCTCAATTCAAATCTTACATGTGGGCGGATAAGCTCAAGCGTGGCAATTCTCCCGTAAATAGGTACATCCAACATAGGCTGCAAAAAAAAAAAATCCATTATTTATGAATTTGTAGGAATACCATTACATACGATTACAGGTGAAATTGAGCTATTCTGATAGGCTGGAATGTCCAATACTCCCTTTTATGACTTGCAGAGCTTACATCCCAACAAAAACCTATAATGAGAAAATACATCCCAGCGCAGGGCTCCTTTCCTTCTCTCCCCTATTTCCATGCGAGATCTTTGTTCTCGCCATTATCTGAAATATATTAAAGCTACAACTCTCTACCACTTCCAAATGTCACTACCAACCACCAATAACCACTGTCGATAGGTTGTTCGGTATATTGAATGGTATCACTGGTTTTCTCATCTAACTGATTTAATTATTCAAATTTTAAACTTTTATATATCTGCATACCAATATATAATTAATAGGCAGACCATATTTTAGGAGGAATCTCACTTTAACAACTAAACATGAATGCCATTCTCGTTCCAAACCATATTTTGAATGAAATGTAACATGCCAAGCAAACTACTCCCATAATAAGGTGGAGTTTGCTGGAGCATATGCTTTTGCTTATGCTTAACTTGAAGTAAAGTGAAAATAAGTTTTTTTTGGCATCAGCTCAGTTCTGCTAATTTTATGCAGTAAACGTAAGCTGACAAATCAGACACTAAAGATATGTTTTTTTAAGTTTTTTAAGCTGCTTAATGCCTAATCGTTTACCTGTAACCCTTGAGTCGTAAGTAAATGGATCTCTATCCGTGTGCATTTCCTGTAAAACAGCAATTACTGACTTGTAAAACACATTTCAAGCTCGGTTACTAAATTGAATTGAAGAAAATGGCTAAAATTGGAAATCCGTGTGCATTTCCTGTAAAACAGCAATTACTGACTTGTAAAACGCATTTCAAGCTCGGTTACTAAATTGAATTGAAGAAAAAGGCTAAAATTGAAAATTCAAATGGAACAATTTAATCACATTGAAATAAACCAGAATAATAAACCTAAACATGATTAGACATAGATAAACTCTGTATTGTGTGTGTAAGTGTTACAGATATTGTCAAGAATACTTACGCAACGATGAGATTGACCTCCTGAGGACCGGTAAAATTTCCAACGCACGAATGAGTTACGTTTGTCGGCTTGTGAGCCGTAACAACATAATTCCATATACTCATCTTTCTTTATCAATTACACTGAATGAGAAAACCCTAGTCTACACTGTGTGTGAGAGGAAGAGGAAGAGGCTTCAATAGAAATTGCTGGGAGTAGGATTAGAGAGAAGAAGTGCAACTCGCTCAATTTATGCACTGAAAGGAGTGACGGGTATACGACGTCGTGGCGTTCATTGGGAGAGCGGGGGAGACACATATAAGAAGGGGAAAGTAAGAGTTGCCCGGGTAAAGATGTACGGCCCGAATGTCGTCGTGCATAGGAAAGCCCGTGGGGGGTATTGCGTAGCCTGGACTTGGTCCAATCCTTTAATTGGGCTTCTTTATAGTTGGGCCGTATTAGTTAAGAAATTGGGCTAATATCCCATCCCAACGAAAAAAGAAGGAAATAAGATTTGACATGCAGATAAAATTTTGGATCATAAAATGTCTATGGGGCTCGATTTTAATCCCAATTCGATTTGAGCCAAGCCAGATTTATCAGAATTTTGATCCGATCTAATTCAATTAATAAGACTTGTAATTTAATCTACAGGGAGCTGATACAAATTTAGGTCTGTTAATCCATTAAAGATATAATCCAATATATATACATAGATATAATGTTCTTATCATCAGTTTAGCTAGACATCGGTTAACATTTTACCATGACCTCATTTTCATGTAACAACATGAACTGATAGCGATTAATAAATATCAATTTCATTGTTTTCAATCGTACTCTGTTAAATCATTTGAATTAAGAGATTGATTAAATGTGTCGACATTAATATTTTCTATGTTGGAGCTTTGTGGATTATAAGAAAATTCGAACACTATTAGCTAAGTCGGAAGAAAATGTAACACTAACCACCTTTTTGTATAAATAATATTGGCCAAAACTTTGAAAGTGCATATTTTATTTGATCCATGATAGATAAAAAAATAAAGTCAAATCTTGATAAAATTTAACGGGCTCGAAAATGTCTATTGGGGTAGAATCAAGTTGCATGTTGGCCGATACATCTTTAACGTGGAGCAACCGAAAAACCCGACCAAGATCTAGGAAATAGTTAAAGCAAGGAAAAAGAAGAACATAATTAGTTAAGAGTACTGACAAAGACAAATTACATTGCCATGGATTCTTAAACCATCTAAACAGCAAAGCATACTTAAGCCAAAAACTTACAAAAGATATGTCCCTAATCACCTTTACAAAAGCAATATCATTTTCAATTTCAAAAAGAAAAAAAATTATATAAATATATCATCTTCTTCCTAGATATAAAATCAGAAGAATCACTTCGATTTTCCACCAAATAATAACTTTTTTGGAACTGTCTTTAGATGAAGATGCTGCTGAAGCTCTGTAAGAACTGCTAAGAAATCAAAGATCAAATGACATTTACAAATATGCACTAATACTTATCAACGGTAACATTAAAAAATCTAAATGGAAACTCACCCCGAAGAGGCAAAAGCACATCTTTCATAACCTAAACATTGAAAATAAACAACTTAGCAAGAAAAGAAAACAAGTACTATAATCAAAATAAACTTATTTGAGTGAAATGCAAAAATACCCCCTATGCTTTGCCTAATTAGCAAAAAAATAATTCCCCTGGCCGGTTAACTTTGAAATTGATAATAACTCTCGTGTTCACTTAAAAAAATTGACAATAATCTTTGTATTAACTTATGAATGATCCTGAAATGGAGTTTTTTGGTAATAAAAAAAGAATACATGGGGAGGGCTGCCAATTAAAATATATGACACAAGGAGGTTGGATTTTGTGAATTAGACAAAGGCGCATAGGGGGTATTTTTGCATTTAGCTCAAACTTATTTACACCTTACTAGGATTATTTCGAGTCAAAGTTGCAGTGCCTCCAAAGTGACAAGCAATATCCGAATTCCCATTTTGTTGGTAGTAACTATTGAAAGCAAACGATGCATGAGAAACTAGCGTGTTTGGCTCGTAGCATGGGCCACCGGCTTGTATTGGATGACAATCTGCTTTACCAAACCCGCAAGCCCAATCTAACGCAATTTGCAAGTCGATTGGTGAGACACCGGGTCGAGCTACACACCATGTTGTGCCATCAAGAAAAGTTGTGTTGCCTTCTGGAGGTGATAGACTTGTAATTGGGATAAAGGCTGCTTCTGCTTTCTCTTCTACCATAGCATTTGTCATGATAAAGGCTGCATGTATATTTCATTTGTTCACATACAAGATATAAATTATGGATCAGACATACATACTAAGATTCCAAGTACATCAACAAGCAAATCCAAAATGAAGACTAATCAGTATATTTGAACATGTAAGTATAAAAATAGCTTAAAGTTTAATAAAATAGTAAGTACATTATATTGAAGAAAACAAACAAGCCAAATTTTTGAAATACAAGACTAACCAAAAAAATGAAAAATAAAAAACCAAGAGAAATGAAGAGACGTACCCAGAAAAAATTGCAGAGCAACGAGGTTGAGAGAAAGGCAAAGAGTAATTCTCATTGTACTTAATCTTAAACTGCTACAGAAAGATTCAATCAATAGATTAAAACACATTAATTAGGCATTAAAGTGATTTTGTGAAGGTAGAGTGATAGGGACGTGTTGTAATGTTATTTAATGCATTGCACAAGTACATGAAGAAGAATCAACCATTTCTTCAACCAAAATTTACTTAATTCTTTTTCTATTTATTTATTATTCTTTATGTTTACCCTTTTCCCTCGGGTTTTTTGCAGGTTAACTCCCTGTGATATGTCTAATGGGCAATTTACCTCCCTGTGAAATAAAAATAGGCAATTTAACTCCCTGTGAAATGAAATAATGAGCAATTAACCTCCTTGTGATATAAAAATAGGCAATTTACCTCCCTGTGAAATGAATAATGAGCAATTTAACTCCATGTGATATGAATTAATGAGCAATTTAGAGGGAGCCGATGTGCTTCTTTTATAGAAACACAGGGAGATATTTTGCCCTTTTTCTTATCACAGGGAGTTAAATTGCCTATTTATGAAATCACAGGGAGGTATTTTGCCCTTTTATTTATCACACGGAGTTAAATTGCCTATTTAGAATAACACTGGGAGTTAAATTGCTATTCACTCCTTTTCCCTCGCTTTCTGTAACACTGCCGTGGGGAGTGGACTAGTCGAAAATCATAAATAATGATAGTAATAATTAGTAAGAAAAACAATTACATGTAGAAAACTATAATCTGCAAATTTAAATTTAATTACATAAATTTTCCTTATATTTTGTAGTATATTTTTTCATACACAAATTAAATATCATTACTATCAGATCTTCACTGCGCATGTATCACACGCTAAGGGGGTAGGTGGGATGAGTAGGGGTTGGGGTGTTTTTTTTTTTTATTTACTATGTTTTTCAACTTATCATATATTCCGTATATAAATACTTGTTCAAAATGCATATGGTATTTGGTAAGTACTAGTATATTTTAAGACTATTTTAACTAATGTAGCCTAATCAATTATCTCAATTCAATTTTTTTTTTTTAGATAATCGCTATCAATGTACTAAGATAAATATACTATGAATATTAGTATTAAATTGTATAAATATTTACATTAGTGGGAGTCGAACCCAAAATATCTTGCTCTATTGATCTTATAGCCTCAACTTTTGCCACTAAGCTACGACCTCGTCGGCTATCTCAATTCATATTTTACCTGTAAAATGCATATATTTTCCCTTTACATATTTTTTACTCGGATTTTTCACTTTTCAGCGTTTAAGGGAAAAGGCATCACAAAATACTTTGGGACTTGGACCAATCTGATTTCATTTTCTATGGGCTTGATTTAAGCCCATTATAAATAGTATAAGTATAATTTCGCAAACTGGCCTACAATTAACAAGCCATATAAATGGCCTATTCACAGCATCTGTTATGTCCTAATAACAGGGAAAATGTCAAAGAGAAAGAACGGGGAATATTTGGAAAAGAAAAATTAGGCCTGTCAATAGGTCGGATTTGGGTCGGACAAGACTTGACCCGAATCCAGATCCATTTATGTCGATTTGGATTTTGCTCGGATCTAGATTTCTCAAGTCCATCGAATCCTAGTTGGATTATGTTGGATATCGGATTTTTTTCTGATTCAATAAAATTTTATTTTTCAAAATTTACACCAATATTTTTTCCTAAAACAAGTTTAAGAACTTTATGGTTTTATTTAATTTATAACATATGTCAAACTTTCTTAACTATTATTTATATTTTTAGATGAAAATATGCATAAAAAATATAATTATGAATGAATGATTAACTATCACCTTAAACTAATGGTATAATATTATTTATGTTAATAAAATATTATGTATATATATAATTATTTTATGTATTGTCGGATAGAGATCTTTAACAGATCTGATCGATCTAAATCCATATTCGATCCATGTATTTTGAATATATACTCAGATCAAATCTCTCGAATCTCTAATCAGATCAAAATCGAATCGGACTCGGATTGAAATCCGTCCCACTGATAGCCCTAAGAAATATGATACGCCTAAATAATTGATTTGCCTCCATTAGTTTGGGTTAATGGTAGGCCCAAATAGTTTATGTAGTCCTTCTTCGTCCAATAACAATCTGAATTTGTTGGTAGTATTCTGGGCCAAATAAACTTCTTTATGTAGTCCTTCTTCGCCCAGCAATTGTTATGGGCCAACCAAGCAGCTCATATGGTCCAATTGTACAAACAATTGCTAACGAAACCTTATCTCGCAACCTTAAGGCTGTCAACGTGTCAGATTCTGATTGGTCGAGACTCGACCCAAATCCAACTCCAACTATGTTGGGTTGAATTCAGATTATTCCTGGTCATGCTTAGATCTAAATTTGTTTGAGTCCATGAGATTTTATCCGGAGATTGAATTCCATCAAATTTTCTTCATAGTAAACATATGAAATATTTAATCAATCATGTCAGATTATTTTTAATAGATAAACCTAAACGACGGACCCCAACTCTTTCTAAGAATAATTATATATATCCAGTCATTTGTGTAAGAATATTTTGAAGGGACAGAATCATAGTTAATTAATGTACAGTTGACCTACTCATGTCAGTTTGCCTTGACAAATCAATACAGAGAAAAACTCATAAGAAAAAAAGGCACAGACATACACACAGGAAACATATGCTGAAATCAGCAATGTGTTGTGAAAAATCTAATAATATACTACTATAATTAATTAATTAATTTTTTTTTTTTGTTTCTAGCGAGTTGAGCACGTTAAGGCCATCTCCAATGGAGAGGGCTAGCCCCGGGGCTCCGGAGCCCCGAGCCAGCCCTGGCCCCCCCCGAGCCCTGCATGGTCGTCTCCAATGGTAGGGCTCCGGAAATGAATTAATTCCATTTTTTTCCTTTGCCCACTCTCACCTATTAATATTATAGTTTTAATTTTATTTTTAATATTAATATTAATAATACTAATAATTATTTACATCTTGTAATTAAATTATTAATTATATTAAAATATTAAAATTAAAGAGAGTTCGGGTGAATGGGAAATTAATTCCATTTTCTTTCCTTGCCCACTATCATCTATAATTAAAATAAAATTTGATAAATATAAAATTCATTCGGGTTTTTCTGGAATTAGATTCTACTCCGTGAGTAGATTAAAACGGTATATCGTGTGTCCAAATCTGAGTTCGGGTGAATGAGAAATTGACACTCAAAAATCACCTCTTGAAATGGAAGAAAAGAAATGCAATTGGCATTTATCCCACATTGGAAGTGGAGTGAAAAAACTTGAGGTTTATATATGATTTGTCAATGTAGTTGTGTAACTACTTAGCTACAAGAAGTCTCTTCCCTCGCGCGCAGGGGGGGGGGGGGTGCAAATCATGGATCCAAATTCACTTCGTCTCTTCAAGACTTGTGCGAGCCCGCGACCTGCGGACACGAATGCAGTCCAATTCTCTAGCTTTCGGACAAGCCCAATTTTTATTATTTAGAACTTATTAAATGCAAAAAATTTATCTATGCTAACAAATTTTTTTTTTTTTATTTAGAACTTATTAAATGCAAAAAATTTATCTATGCTAACAAATTTTTATTATACAAATTTTTTATTTTTAAAAAATAAATTTTATTATATTAAATAATTCAATTCAAATTTAATTTAATTAGGAGGAACTTTTAATTTTATTAAAAATTACTTTAAATAACAAATTTTATATATATAAACAAAAATTAATAAAACAATTAAAATAAAAAAGAAAAAAAAAAAAGAGAACAAGTCAGGTGCCGCCACTTGGCGGCACCTGACTTAAAGAGGGGCGCGTGTAAACACGCGCCCCTCTTCTTCTCCGCCTAGCCCACGCGACCCCGGGGCTGGGCGCAGGGCTCCGCCGAGCCCTGCGCCCAGCCCGTTCCACCCCGCCCGCCGCCCCGCCCCGAGCCCAGCCCCCACTGGAGACGGCTTCCCTCGCGACCCCCGACCCCGCCCCGGCCCCGGCCATCTCCATTGGAGATGGCCTAAGTGGGTACCTCTCCCAATATGAATTAGAACATGAGTCCATTACTTTGTAGTGACTAGTCCCTTCTACTAGACTAATTACCCATTAATTAATTATATAACAAGCAGACATGAAAACAAAGCTCGCATTTTTTTTTTCTTGCTGTAACCAAGTAACTAAAAACTTGGATTTGAATCCTTTTGTTCTTTTTCTATTTTTGGGTATTTCTTGGTTTGGTGATTATGTTGATATTGCAATTAATTAACCCAAAAAACTCATAATTGCATTTAATGTTCTGAATTATGACTAGGTTATGTGGATGTGACAACATATTTTGTCTCTGTATCTCCCTATCAAAACACCGAGAATATTGGCACAGTGTTTTCTCTTCCATGATGTTTCAAGTTGTAATAATTAAATACATTAGGAAGTAGGAGTATTTAAATAATCTAACTTATATTTAATTAATTATTTGCCCCCTGTGGTTATGTTTTTTCTTCATATGTTGGTAACTTCCATGTCTGGGAGTTTGATCAATCAATTAGGAAGATCGCTTAGTTCACAAGTATTTGAAATGGAATTTTATTCTTCTTCAAGTTCACACTCACTTCTAGAAGCTAGGTATGATTTAATATTTAATATAATTTATTTATACTCACTTCTAGAAGCTATGTATAATTAAAAATAGTTCAAGTTTTATTTAATATCTTTTCATATAATTTGAAATTGTGTTTGAATCTGGATTTTCTAAATAAATTAAACATGACTAATTTTAATCGAATCTAACTCAAATAGCTCAATACTTTAGGGTGAGTTTGGCCCAGCGGTTGGAGTTCTTAAAAGCACTTCTAGACATCCATTGTGATTTTTGAAGTGTTTGGCCCCAATTATAGAAATTGCTTTTAGTCAATCGTGATTTTAATGGTGTTTGACCCCTAATATCATAATCGCTTTTGAGATCTCCAGAAACTAAAAATCAACTTATTTCAGAAGCTACTAAAGTGTTACTTTTGCAAAAGCTATTATCCAAAAGCAATTATTTTATAATTGAATTTTATCATAATCAATTATTGCCAAAATCCATTTTAGTAAAATTAATTCTCCTATAATTGATTTTCGAATCGCTAGGCCAAACTCACCCTTAATCACGTTAAACTTAAATTGTGTTTAAATTTGATCAAAGGGGTTTTAAATTTAATAGATCAAATATGAGTCAAAATTTGCTTTTCATTGTGCATGACCTAGTGAAGAATAAGACTGGAGCTAGATTTAGATCTATATATAATTGAAGTTTATCACATCTAAATTGATTTTACGAGAGACAATAGAAGATGCCAAATCTGGAAAAGAAGCGACGGATCCCACAAAATCTCTCTTCTCTAGGATTACCACCTTAATCTATATGAGATTATTAGCTAATAATATAATAAATTTATTTTCTAGGTTGCCTCAAATTTCAGATTTTGTGCGCCCGACCCTATCCCTATTTTTTTTTTTTTTTTGGTAAACCTATCCCTATTTGATTAGTCATGATATTGTATATATGTTAATTTTTCAGATATTTGCAAAGATTCTATTGTCTTCTACCCCCACATTGCAAAGATTTCATATTTTAAGTTATCATTTTCAATATTAATTGTAGCCTTAGTTCATGTGAGATAATAGTAAAAATTCAGCACATCGTGTTTTTCAAATCAACAGATTAAATTTGTTTTAATTAGGATCAAATTAATATTTTAGTTCGAAAGATGAAAAACCATTTTTATCTCGCGCGGCTCAAAAGTTATCGGGTTCAAATATAGTTTTGCCTAAAAGAATGCTTTTTGGAGGAAATTGATAAGTTTGGAATTGACCTTGCAAGCAAACAAACAAGCATCATAAATATGGGTTTTGGTCTGCCCTTTACAGAGAGGACTTTCTAACCCCTCATTTTTTTTCAATATATCATAAATAGTTCAAAATTAATCTACTGTTTGGCTGCTTTTTCCTAGGTCTTTTACATCATGGGCCCTAAGTGCAATTCAGCATCATCATTCTCTAAAATGCCATAAATTTCTGGCCTAATGGCTCCATAAGACATTGATAAAATGGGGAAAAAATTGACATGATAATAATGTTACTCGAAAATGGACCCTAGTCTTGTTTCATCATGAGATGGACCCTTTTCAAGTCCAACTAATACAACACACTTTTGTTTCCAATCTTTCTAGCACGTCACACAAATTTTTGGCCAAGTGGTTTCTTATGTTAACAGCATGTTAGTAGGGCTGAGAATCTTCAATTATTCAAAATTTGTTTTGAATTCAATAGATAAAACTCATGATTTGTCGTTGGCTTATTTTATATGATCAAATATATTTCCGTCAGTTAATATATCCTGAACTTGTTGGAAACTTTCAAGTGTCAAGACATAATAATGTTATTAAGATTACCTAGAACCTGTGTACTGTTCTAATCAAGTTTAATTGTTTTAGAAATAGATCACATATATAAACTCAAATACATAAATATCAAGTTGAATACGATCCAAGTACTGTTCTAATCAACTCGACAACTTTATACCTTTTTTTATTCAGTAGAATTGGTAGATTCATATTAAGTATATTCATGGATCAAAATTTACATATTTTCCGTTGAAAACATCGAAAAGTTTTCATTTTTTATCAACGGAAACGAAAATAAAGGCGTAATTCAAGTTTCCCTAGTGTTTTCGAATCATTTTTGAGAAATTTTCAAAAAATTTCCGATATTTAGTTGACCAAATATACACTCGAAACAAGATTTTGATCCATGAGTATATTATATGGGTTCTTTAACTACATGACATTTCCTTCCATTTTTATAGACATCTTCATAATTTAATATTATACTATGTATTGTGAGTCTATTGCTTATAAAAGAAGTTGACAATGAATTGAGTAAAATATAAATATAATAAATTTGGTCCTAGTGGGACACACATTATAGAACGGAGGAAAATTATATATTGACGTTTGTGTTATATGGAAGGACACATCACCAAATAAATTCACTACCAGAAGCTCTAAGATAGAGATAGCTTCAGTCAGACTTATATTTGTATTACACTGTAGTAATTTAAAGATGAAAAAAAAATGTTTGAATTTAGTTATGGAACCAGCCACGAGGTAAGGAAAACTAATGCTCATATATTTTGCGTACATTAACATTAGGACTTGTAACATCATTGCCAACGCCTACAGACAAAATGTACAATCTCTTGGAAAATCTAATAACGTTATGCATGAACCACTTTGGGGCCTAATTGTCCGCATTACTTGATTTGAAAGGATAGAAAATTTTAGTTCAGACTGATTTAATAATAAATACGACGCATTTTTTGATTAGATAGCATATTATATTGTTCATGAATTATTCGTAAATATATTTGATGTATGATTGAGCGATATTGTCGGTAGAGTCGTGTTCGATCAAAACTTATTCAATTGTCGAATTAAGAACTTATCTTATCGAAAAGAAAAAAAAGATATTAATAACTTAAATATTAACACTTGCAAACAATACCAATTCGTTTTGAGCTATATTAGTTGAGTATTTAAATAGTAATAAGCTGCCTCACTTTAGATCTTTTTGCACTTTAAAAAAAAAAAAAAAGACTTTTTGCACTTAACTACATATTCATTGTTTGGTTGTATTTGTGCACCTCGATCATCCTTTTGAGAATTCACGACTTGAAAGGAGTAATGTGTTCTTTTTTATACAAACACAATACATGAGTAGCATGATAATTAATTAATATTACGATTATAAAATTTTAGGCTTGTCGGCCAATTTTTTTTTTAAAATTTTTGTGGCACAAATAATGCATCTTTCTTATTGGTAGAGCACTACTACGTCTGACTTAACTAAGTTCATTAAAATTATAAGATATAAACATTTTTCACTTAATATGTGATTATATTTTATTAGTTAGACAAAATAAATAGTTAAATACTACTCCTAGCTACTATATTTGTCATATGAATAATTTAGTTCAATTTGAACTACAAGAAAGAAATAAGGAAAACGTACATCTACAATCCTGGCCCAACTTTTGCGGCCCTTACTTTGCGGTTTTTCGCCTCTTTTCGAAATTACAAAATTGTACGACTTCCCTAATTCCATCCACAAATTCACTTCAAGGGCAGTTTCGACCTTTGCAATCAAATGCATAAGGAATGGGTGAACCATGCCCATTGTATAAGGTCATATGGAGTAAAAAAGAATTACAATCAATGAATTCCACTAAATAAAATATAGGGTAAAATACACTGAACCCCTCAGCTACAGGGTGGTAAACGTTTAACTCCTCAAACTATTTTATGATACAATGCACCATCTCAAACTATTTATTAATACAAAACATCCCTTAACTTTTCCGACCTCCAGAAAAATAGTGAATAATTTAATTGTTAAATTTGAGAAACTAGAATGCTCTTCTAAGTCCATATCTAATGACTTGGAGGGGAAATATTCTAATTATGATTATTTTAAGATATCCACAATATTTCAGTAAGTTGTAAATGGTGGGAATGTAACACTACACTAAACGGGTGTTTGCAAATGCTTTTGGAAGCTCAAAAGCAGTTGCTTAAAGCAAAAGTAAAAAATAAGTACTTTTATTAAAAAGCAGAAGGAGTTTGCAAATATATAAAATAACAGGTGTAATTATTAAAAAAATGCCACCTAGAATAAGTAATGAAAGAAGCACCTCCTTAGCTGCTTCTTGTCAACTTGTTTGTACCTGCTTTTCAGTTGAAGAAACAATAGCAGAAGCACCTACATGTAAACACTATCAAAGTGCTTTAAACACACAAAAAAACAAAAAAAAACTTTTTAAAAGTATTTGTAAACACCCCTTAAAAGTAATTAGATCAAATGATCTTATGAATTTTGTCACGGTTAACTCCAAAATGTGAAATATAAGATAAGATAGTTGGAGGGGTGAAAGTGTTGTCTACCTTGTAATTAAGGGAGTAAAAAGTGTACTATCACATTAAATACAGACCATACGTCAGTACACAAGTAAAAATAAAGGGAAATTATTAGTTTCTCACAGTATCCTCACGTGCCAAACACCACCGAAATTTCTCAGTAATTATCAAACTCCTCTATATTTTAATTTTAAGTTTTAACCCAAAAAGTCCAACCAAGTAAATTTAATTTACTGACTAATCTAATTTTTATTTTCTTCATCACTGCACTCCGTACCATCTTCTTTAAATAGCTCCCAACGACCAATTTTCCCAACCCTCAACCTCTCTCTCTCTCTTCTGTGTACGGAAACCCTAGGTAGACATTAATATACACTGAAAAAAGCTGTTTCTCTTCAATTTTTCTGAATATTAATTAATTAAATTAGCTCCATTTAATATTTCCCCATAAATTAAAGCCTTTTAATTTCTCAGTTCGAATTTCGCTAGAATCCTATTTCATTTCTTCTGAAAAATCAACTGGAATGAATTGTACATGATTACCTGCAAAAAAAATGGTAGACGAGTTTGTTAGAAATTCAGATCCCGAACAATTATACTCCAGTACTAAAACTTCAATGAGCAGCGATACGACGTCGTTAAGCCACTGCACCAGTTTCAGCCGTCTCTCATTCGAGTTTCCGACGAGTTCGCCGGAGCAAACGGTGGCGCTAAAACCCCACCGTTCATCGGACTCTTCATTCCAAGTCTTTCGTTGTTCAACAAATCTAAACTTCCGCGACTTCAGCTTGGTACGGCAGATCGGCAGCGGAGATATCGGGAGAGTTTACCTCTGCAGCTTACGTGGCGCGGAGGCGGAGGGGCGGCGGCTTTATGCCATGAAAGTGGTGGATAATGAGGTTTTGGCTATGAAGAAGAAGACACAGAGAGCGGAGACTGAGAGAAAGATAATGAGAATGTTGGACCATCCTTTTCTGCCTACTCTTTATGCAGAATTTGATGCTTCACATTTTTCTTGTGTTGTAATGGAGTATTGTTCCGGTGGGGATTTGCATTCTCTTAGACATAAACAGCCGCATAAACGATTTTCTCTAAGCTCGGCTAGGTAATTAATTAAATTCAATTTATATCATATATATCCCCATTTAATTTTCTCAATATTTTTATTCGATTCTTGTTTTCTTGACTATTAATTATGGAGTGTTTAATTTTGATTGAAATTGTCATTGTAGTGTAGCTTTCTCACTTGATATGATTCTCTCTGTTTGTTTGGTAATGTGCCCAGAAAGGACCTTTCAGAATAGTTCTTTTCTTAAACATGTCTTGTGCCTGTCTCATTTCTGCAAGAAAGAAAAGGGATTTTCAAATTATACTCAATTTCCTATCTAATCTGATCTTTTTTCTTTTAATGGAGCTTTTCTTTTTCTGTGTATATTTTTTTTTTCTTGTTTTATTCACCTTTTTGAAGTCCGAAAACGGAATCTTTTCACTTCTAAATGTTTTTCTAAAGAAATCTTTGATTTAATTTTTCAGGTTTTATGCAGCTGAGGTATTGGTAGCTTTAGAGTATCTCCACATGTTAGGGATAATTTACAGAGACTTGAAACCCGAAAACGTTTTGGTTAGATCCGACGGTCACATTATGCTAACGGACTTCGATCTCTCTCTATGCTCCGACGCAATCCCAGCCGTTGAATCCCCGGACTTTTCACCCGACCCGGATTATTCACCCAGAGCATCTCGTTCACTCACCCCATTTTCTTGCATCTCAAACCGGCTTTTCCGGTCCAAGAAGATTCAAACCATTGCCTCAAACCGGCTGTTCGTGGCTGAACCGGTCAGCGCCCGGTCTTGCTCCTTCGTTGGGACCCATGAGTACGTGGCACCTGAGGTGGCCTCCGGTAGGTCCCACGGGAATGCAGTCGATTGGTGGGCCTTTGGTGTCTTCATCTACGAGATGATTTATGGAAGGACCCCATTTGCTGGAGTATCAAATGAAGCTACGCTGCGTAGCATTGCAAAAGGTCCCTTATCATTTCCTAATCACGCTCCGTGTGGTGCGAGTGAAGTACACGCACGCGATTTGATTTCTGGTTTGTTGAACAAGGATCCGAATAGGAGACTCGGGTCGAAGCGGGGTGCGGCGGATGTGAAAACCCACCCGTTTTTCAAGGGGTTGAATTTTGCGTTGATTCGGTCGGTTACACCCCCTGGTGTGGCGGGAATTAAGAGGCAGAAAACGTCGCCGTCCCGTCAGCAAACGGCGCCGTTTGGTATTTTCTGATTGGATGGATTTGATGTCTTATGCTCTGGCGACCGCGGGATGCCCGCCAGATGGCGATGGTCCCATCTGAATTTTGTTAGAACATGACGTAGTAAAGTAATTTTAATTAAATATGATAATTAATGTACTATGTTTAGGTGGGAACATATGAAAAATGGTAGTCTATTGTATTGTATTGTATAGATAGGTAACGTAACGTAAATTATGCGGCGATGTAAGTTTTCAATTATTGTCTAATCATAGTTGTAGGGAATCTCTATAGCTAACTTGAGTTGATATGAGAATAAATTGACTCTCTAAGTCTGATAATTATGTCGAACTCGAGTTTTTATATTTTTATAAGTATAGAATTTCAATACATTCTGATGATTCAATAGTATTTTTGTGATCAATCTTAAATTTTTTTTAACAGTACTTGTTATAATTGATTGAGTTTAGGGCATCTCCAGTGATGCCCTCAGCCCAAGTCTAGCTTCCCCTCACTCAGTCCAGCTTCCCCTCAGATTCCAAGTCCAGCTTCCCCTTTCCTTTTTATAAGTCATCTTAAATGATTCAATCTATCAATTCCATTTAATTCCAATTCTCATTTCCCCCACTCTCACTTAATAATAATAATAATAATAATAATAATAATAATAATAATAATAATAGCAATAATAATAAAAATTAAACAATAATAAATAACAATAAGATATAATTTAATATTTGCATTAATAATAAGAAATGAAATTGGTACACAATAATACAACAATTAAATACTTGACAACCATTTGTGGAGGACGAACGAGATGAACGAGATGATAACTCGGACGATGATGATAGCGATACAACAATTTCTCGTAGGGCCCGTGCCACCATTTATGATCAAGATAAAAATGAGCTAGATTTGAATCCTCGCTCCAGTCCGATATCCGTAGAAGAATATTTGTTACGTCATCAACAGATACGCTCAGTAGAGGTCAACCGTCAACTTCAATCCGACTTAGTTGAACATGTGTGGGCAATACACGGTCCAAATGACGATCATATGTAATCGTATTTATTTTAGATGTCTAACTATTCACCCAAGTGTTTCACTATATAATTGTTAGGGTTATATAGTTTTTAATTTAACGAATCATATGTAAGCTTCATTAAGTTCTTTTAAGGATTCGTTTTTATTAATTAAATTAAATTTGAGTTTCTAATAATTAACTTTTTAAAAGGATTTTAAAATTGGTACACAATAATACAACAATTAAATACTTGATTGACATGATTTGGGAATAATAAAAATAATTTAATATTGACATTAACTTTTCCAAAATAATACACAAATTTAAGGATTTTTTTAAAATAAAACAAAATAAATTAAAAAGGAGTTTATTAAATAAGAGTTACATTTTTATACTAAAATTAACTTTTTCAAAATAGTACACAAATTAAATAAAACTAAGATTAAATAAGAGTTACATTTTATTTAATAAGGTATTTTAAAGAATTTTTTTTTTAAATAAAATAAAAGGGTTTTATTAAATAAAAAAAAAAAAAAAAATAAAGATCAACAGGTGGCCGACAAGTGTCGGCCACCTGCTGCTGGGCGGGCGAGTGCGTTGCACTCGCCCGCCCAGCGAGTAACCCACTTGAAGCGGTGAGCCAATGGTTGGTTGGATTGGCTCACCGCTTCAAGCGGTGGGCAATTGGATCAAGGGCAAATTGCCTTTTTCTCCCCTTTCTTCATTTAACTTCATTTTTTCACCCCTTTAAATCCCAATCCAACTTCACCCTTGTACATAGGAGATGCCCTTAGTTGTGGATTTTGATTTATAAACTAGATCTATATGTTAATTTAGATAATAAATGTCCAAGCATATATTTTTCCTAAAAATAAAAAAAGCTTACTGTATGTAAGTGGTTTAGTTTTTGATTTTGTAAATATATATTTATGGTTTTTTGGTGCTGTATTTCTGCTACAGGAAAATTTTGAGTTTAGTTAGAAAAAAAGTTGTTGCTAGCATTATTTCTAAGAAAACAATCTTTTTTTTATGAACAAGTCTATACTCTTTTTTAATTATTGTTATTATTATGATAGATTAAAATATCATAAATCATTAGCGGAAAATATAGCAAAGTTCATACAAAGGTCTACTATCACGATAAAATTGAACACACGAGGTCTCTAAGACTAAAAATACCAAACGACTTTTTTTCCTGAATTGGCCGATTTGGCTCGTTTATGATCCGCAAAAATTGAATATTTCTTTTTTTATCTACTAAAATATATATTTATAGCTCCGACTGGAGATCACAATAGGTATAAGTCCTCCCCCAGTCGGAAAATTCTTGTTCAAGTCTAGCTTGACCAAATTCATCCAACCACCAAGCAAGTATATTGCACTTGATTTGTGATTGGTCACTCTCTTGGGAGTTACATCCAATCCCAAAACAAGTGTATTGCACTTGACATGTAGTTACTTTGGGTTCGTTCAAACCCGAACTGGATAAGAATTTTCCTCCATAGTATGGTTACTCCAATATAGGGGGTCACAAGCCGCTACAACTTTGTCCAACTACTTTAATGAGTTAGAGATTGCCATATATATAATATAATTCTAAAGGTTTTGGTTTATCGGTTGAAAAAATTATTTCATGATAATCTGGTTTAGTAAAAATAGCTGAACATAATAAAATTTTAATTTGAAATAATTGTTGTAGAATTACTGTGGCTTTTGAAAAAAAATCGACTTTTTGTAGTTTGAAAATTTCAAAAGGACGACGTTCAAGGTTAAACACAAAATGTATCACAATTTATCAAAGTAATTTATATTTAAAAAAATTAACACTCAATATGGCGATAAAAAACGTGAATAACCTACTAAATCAAACTTGTCACTTTAAAAAATCTATCATTCATTAATATTTATTTTTATCCTTCCTTTATATCTATATTTTTATCATTCATTAATATTTATTTTTATCCTTCCTTTATATTTTAACCTATAGTATACTTTATTTTTGTGAATTTACCGCTTCTTTCACAAAATACCATTAATGTTGGAAGTAAAAAGTAGGTAATGCAGCTAGTCTGAAAATGTGTAAAGAAAATCTTGCCGAAATCAAGTAGCCTTTTGTCCAAATTAATGTTGCTAGCGTCATCCTCCTAGAGTATAGGAAACAAAATAGGCTTCCGAATCCCAGTAGAAACGGATTTAGCCAATATTTTTTTTCGAAAAAGAAAAAGGTGTCCAGGAATCCTCCCAATATTAAGTTAGATTGATGCCATGGCTATTAATTAGGACATGTTTGGATTGCTTTCGGATTGTTAAATGTTTCAAACTAAGAACAAAAAAGGTGATGTGCTTGTTTGTCTGTTATTTGAGAAAGTAACAGAAGTTCGTTAAATAATAATTTAGGTTTACGTAATTTATTTATTTGTGTAATGAATACATTTTATGTTTAATCATGTTTGTTATATGAGATAAACTGTGTTAAAAATATGCCATCGAATCAAAGTGCAATTTATGTAAGTTTTTTTTAAAACATGTAGTGACACAAAATGAAAGCAGACTTCTAAGATGCTTCGGGGGAATCCGCGTTCCATGTGGAACGTTTGGGTCATCTTCTTTAAACACAGCAACATTAATATTGGATCTTAAACGGTTCTAATTATTTCTTACTTCTTCCGAACTGGGATTTTCAAATTTATTTTAAATGCAAAAACATTAATATTGAATCTTCAAATTTACTTTTAAAATTTGCTCATGTACTAAAAAATGAATAATTGTCAATTCCAAATATCAATCATTAGAAAATTTGTTGGAACATAATACTAGGATTATGTTTCATGTGATTATTGAGTTGGTATTTATTAGTATTTGAGTAGCAATTAATACAAAAGAATTTAGAAAGGAAAAAAGGAACAAAAAGGGTTATGGAACTTAGGATTTTATTCATTCATTTATTTTGTATGGGCTGGTATGATGACAACACATGGGATGTCCATGAGACCACCTGCCAACCAGGCAGCCCCACCATCTCCCTTTAACCCACTGTCCCCTTCTTGTCCCGGGCCTTGGCCCACAAAAACCGAACACAACCCGGTCCACTGGCCCCCACTGTCGAATCCAACATAAAATGAGGCATGTTTTATAATCAGGCCTATACAGATGAATTTTATACCAGAGCGGGATCTGCTAAGGTCCCAAATGAATTAGTTTATTGATTTTGTTCTTTAGAAGAATTATCTCGTGTTTGTCAACATCTAATTTAATTTATTTTAGAAAAATGGGTTCTACAAGCAATAATATAGCTAGCTATTTTGAGCCCTAACTTTAAATAATATTAATTCAAGATAAGAAATACAATAAAGTAGCTGCTAGGATCAAAACTGAAAAGTAGCAGGAAGGTTGTTGTGTTCAATGAATTGAAGATGAAAAGTTAAAAAATGATGTCAATAATAATAAGGATGATGAAAAGACTTTACAATCATGGAGGTGTATTGAAGATATGGCTCCATGAGTACCAAAATTTCCATTTCATAAATTAAAGAAGAAATAAATAAATTAAAGATTATTAATAAAATCATTAACACAACAAGAAGAATAGTCGTTGATAAACAATACTCCATATCTTCCAAATTAATTGTCACATTTCTTATTTTCACTTTATCTAACAAGGTGGTCTAAACAATACACTGCATTTCAGAACTTGTGGGAACTTGAAATACTTGAAAATTGATTGATTCACAAGTAACTGGAAAAAAATTAATTAAAATGCGAAGATTTAATTTTCCAAATGAAAATGGATTAAAGACAACAACTAAAAATCCAATTTACGAGGAACAAAATTATGAGCCGCCCAATATATTTCTAGAAATAAAATTGAATCTCCATTTTTGCCAGCCAGTTCTGGAATGCGTTAATTTTTAATACTCCACTATATAGCATATAATCTCTCAAGGTTAACAGTTTAAGACTTTTTTTTTACAGCATAACACAGTGAGACATATACATGCATTAATTTTTGTAATCTCCGAGCAGCATTCGTTATTTAATTATTGTATTTGATTACATGACTCAATTGATAAATTTCTAATAACTTTTACTTCAAAATGGAGCCACGGTTGAACTAAGACAGTATATGGATGGATTTTGGCCCAATTTCCTGGGTTTCAGGAGATCGGGCTAAAATCCTTCCAAATGAGTTTTCGTCAAACCTATAAAACATTAAAACTCATCACAAATTTATTTCCAAACTCTTGAAACCTATATAACATTGATTTGACACCTATCATCTATTTTTTTCCCCAAAACTCTCTAAAAAAGATATTTATTTGACACCTATTACCTACTTTTTTTCCCAAACCCCAACATTCAAAACCAATCCAATTGGGGTTTCAACTTTTTTAGAACCACAAAACGCAACATCCAAAACTTAATCAAATGAGGTTTCAAACATTTCACCGAAACCATCAAAATTATTTTTTTAAAATCGAGATCAACGAAACCGAGTCATATCCCATTCAAATAGACCATAATTGTTTGTCTAGAAGATAAAATAAATATATATAATTTTGGTAGGCTGAATTATCCTATTAAATGTCAACGGTAATTAGCTAACCAGTCGTACATTAAACACAAGGCAAGGTACAAATTCACAATAAATCATGATCAGAGCAGGTAGTACAGCATTTCACAGCAAAATGGACAAATTAAACTAAAAATATCAGTGTCATGTCAAAAGCTGTTGTTCTCTGCCTCTGCTATAATTTACTACCACCATCTTCTCAACGCACTTCGGGGGCAGACCCTTCGGCGTGACTCCAGACTCCCCTTTCCCTCAGACTTCCATAACCCTTTTCCTTCAGACTCCTCTTTTCATAGTCATTTTCAGTGATTCAATCTTCTCATTCTATTTAATTCCAATTCTTATATTTTCACACTTACACTTAATAAAAATGATGATGATGATGATCATAATAATAATAATAATAAAAATAAATAATTAAAAAAAATAAATAATTATAATATTAGTAAATTAAATTGGCGTTCCAAATGGTGGTCCTAGTAATTGTTTCGATATATATGTTAGTGTTATATCGTTTCTAATTTAATTTATTGTATTTAAATTATATAATATATAATTGTTTTTATCCATAAATCGTATTTAATTTCAATGTATTTAATTTTCATAAATCGTTTTTAATTATATTTCTAATTAATTTCAATTCTCATATTTTTTTCACTGTCACTTAACAAAAATTATAATAACAATTACTAAATTTAACATAAAAGTTTCCTAAATTAATGTTAAAAATTATTAAATTAAACTTAAATCTAATTTTTTTAATGTAATAGACAAATTAAAGTTTTTTTACAATGTTATCAAATTCCAAACAATAATAAATTAAATTTATTACATAAGAGTTACAATATTACAAGTAATAAAATAAAATTAATGTTAAGTTTATAAAATAAAAGTACACAAGTAATTAAATTAAGATTAAGATTTTAACAAAAAATATTTTTGTATAATTTTTCTATTAAACTAACATAAAATAAAAATAAAAAAACAGAATAAGCAAAGGCTGGGCGCGTTGCCCATCCAAAATCAGAGGTGGGTGGGGCGGTCTGGCCACCCACCGCCCACCCATCCCTCTCCTCCCTCCCCCTACTCACTAAAGCTCATTTTTTCTCCCCTTCCCCCATGGATTCCCCCTCCCCCTTGAAGATGCCCTTAACACGACGCCGTAGCGGCATTATTAAACTTTTTTTCCTTTTAAGATAAAAATAAAAATAAAAATAGCAGCTTTAACTAATTAACTAGTATTTCAATATTAAATCATGAAATTTGAAAGTATGCGAGATGTTTTTATATATTAAATTATAAAAAGTATCCAATTATAAGTTTTTGTAAAAAACAACTAATTAAAAATGAAAAAAAAAACGTTAGCTTGTCAGAGTTTTATGAGAGAGCTTTTAGAGATTAGTTTTCGAATTTTCCTTGATTTTCATGTATTTGTACAATAAGCTATTTTATTTATTTATTTAGATATTTGTGTAACTAAAATTGACACAAATCTAAAGAAGTGATCATTCTTGAAGATTAAAAAAAATTGTTATTTGTTTTATCATTACACAAGTCACTATATTAAAAAATATATTTGAATTATTTCATTACTGTCAAATTATAACGATAAACTAATTAGTAATACTAATAGTATTTTACTAAAAAAAATATCAACACAATTGAACTCAAGCCTGCGATTTTAGGGTGGGTTTGGCTTAGTGATTGGAAAAACAATTATAGGAGAATTAATTTTACTAAAATTGATTTTGACAATAATCGATTATGCTAAAAATTAATTATAGAATAGTTAATTTTGTATAATAGCTGTTGCAAGCTTATGAAATAAGTTAATTTTTTGCTTATGGTGATCATATAAGTGATTATGACATTGGAGGCCAAACACTATAAAAATTACGATTGACCAAAAATAATTTTTATAATTGAATCCAAACACTTTAAAAATCACAATAGAGGTTTAAAAATAATTTTAAAAGTTCTCGTCGCTGTGCCAAACTACCCCTTATATTTTCTATATAAAAGAATAAATAGCTACACAATTTTCAACAAAACACTTCAAAAATCACGATGGAGGTCTAGAAGTGCTTTTAAGAGCTCCCACCGCTGAACCAAACTCACCCGAAATAAGTTAATTTTTTGCTTATGGTGATCATATAAGTGATTATGACATTGGGGGCCAGACACCATAAAAATTACGATTGACCAAAAATAATTTTTATAATTGGGTCCAAACACTTTAAAAATCATTATAGAGGTTTAAAAATAAATTTAAAAGCTGCCAAGCTCCCCCTTATATTTTTAAAAAAAATAAATAGCTAAACAATTTTCAACAAAACATTTTCAAAAATATGTTGGCTATACTTGTTTTACAATATCTTCAACAAAACCCAAAATGACTTAAATATTATATTATCCACTTTTAAGCAGGAAAAGCGCCGTAATCACGTGAGGGGTACTCAATGCATAGTAACTTGTGCCTAGCAAGATAGTAGCCGCAGACTAGCCTGACGTGGTCTATCATATCATCTACTCCTGCTACGCATTTGGGTCTGACAAAAATCGTAAACACAATTACTGTTCTTATCACATTGTCATTTATCATTTGATACGTATTTTCACTCATATCACGTACGGACCCATTTAAGAGAAAAATCAATCATAATCTAGAAGAAGATGAGGAGATGGGAAATTTTTTTTATGCCTACACCTTTTTCTATTTTTCTTATTGATAATTACTTCATTTTTATTATTCCTACATCTGACATACTGCACTATTTTTTTAATATTACGCTCTAACCACAAAATCAAAGAAAATATCAAATACAATCCACATTCTTCAGGAACTTTTGCACATAGTAGAAAAGATTGTTGGAAAAGAAAATCTTAGATTGTCTTTCTTCTTTATAGTCCACAATCCACATTCTTCGGGCCTGGTTTCGATTTGTATTCCGCCACATGGGCCTAATCCCAAGGTACTCCCATTCGGCGCATTTGCATTTCGTTTCACGGCTGTGCCCCCAAGTATTTCTTGCTTGAATTTTACTAGCAAAATCATTATTTTAGCAAAATATAAGAACAAAATACATCCGTGTAAACGAGACCATGAGATACAAACAAACAATGCTCAAATCTGATTTTACTGGAAGAGCTTCAGATGGTATCTGAACTTAGTTCAACTCGATAAGATCAAACAAATGTTAATCCAGTCAAACTCGATTAATCTGATATTTCATATATATATTGTCTGTCAACAAAATTTACCGACTTCAAATCAAATTCCAAAAGTCATCAAACAATGAATTTGTTCCAACTTAATTTCATATTATGTTCAATAAGCTTTTACTGATTAAACTCAAACCAAATGTCAATTATCTTTGGTTCGAGTCCTAATAGAGATGAGACAATCCCAAATGAAATTCCAATACGCAGCCAAATGACCACTACAATAAAATTAGCACCATCATCCGCCCTACTAAAACCAACCAAAACATAAGGACAGATAATTAATACTCCCTATTGAAATTTATGAAGACTAAGACCAGTAAATTGACTGCCTGCAATCACAACACAAAGCAACTAAAAGAAAAGGGTAACTGAACACACCATGGATGAATCTCCACACTTTCAACCTGTTCCAAGCTCATATATAGTCAAGATATACCGAGAGAGGCAAAGGATACCGATTTATCATCATCGCCGCCGTAAGGGTCAACATCAGAAAACTCGGATGAATGGACAGCATCGATAAATGATTCACAGTTGCAAATTTCAGCATCCCACTCATAATCATGAACGGAGTCATATGGGAGTTTCAGATCTTTTATCTGGTTAGAACATATTTTCCATTGATCAACATTAAAGCACTGCCGGAGATCAAGTAGTTTTAGGTTTGGACAACCATCAAGAATGGCTTGCAACCCGTCATTTGTCATCCGATTTCCAAAAAGTTGAAGCTGGTGTAAACCAGGCATGCTTTCTGCCACTGCCAGTGCTATATTTTCTTCTATAAGCGGATACCTATAGGCACGCTCATTAAATGTAAATGACTTTAACATGGGGCAAGAACGGCCAATGGCTTCAATATCTTCTCCATGGATTGATGGCATGAAGAAGAGATGTAAATCTTCCAATTGAGGAAATTTCTTGACTGATTCACTCAAACCTTTGCCTGATATTTCATAGCAACATGCAAGTCTAAGACGTCTGAGGTTAGTCGATCTGTTTAAAGGTGCAACACTAGATAAGATACGTGATCATGAGAAACTAGAATGCATTTGATGTCGAATTACACAACATAAAAGGAACCTTGGAAAGGAAAAAGTAACTTCGTTGTTTACCCAGGAAATGCACACAGCCAATGACACAGATGGCATTGTACGAGGAGAACAGTTATCAGAACATAAACTCTAAACACCCTTAGACTATCACATATAGAAATAGTAGAGAGCATGAAAGCATGCATCAAGAAGAAAAAATTCATGTCCCTGAGAAACATAGATAAACATGTAACATGATCATTGCAGATACATACTAGCTTTCATTACCTTACAAAAGGTGCCCAACACTAAGAAGATAAATTATCTTATGACTATGCAATGTCCTCTCTAGAACTTCTATCAATTGCGCAATGTCAAAGCTTACACATTCGGGTCGACTCAACTTTCACCTTAAAAGGTGTTTCACATCTACTACTATGCAAGGAAAACTTGAATTCAAGTAGTAAGCTGACAACTGGTATCCCCATAAAATATTTCAGAGAATGCATTCAATTTCTATTAGCTCTTGACTAAGGGATGATATCTCCATTCAAATTTTAGGACATGACCGGAAAGAGGGAAAATATCTCTGAGAACCGAAATTCAAACATGAATTTGCATGAGAACGAAAATCAACCAAAAAAGAAAAACTTCTTCACCTAGATTTTATCTTCTAAAACTCGACTGGTTGGGGCTCTCATCTACACCTCCAATTCAAGTTGAAAAGGTGTCTGGAACAAATTTCAGGCTGTCCAACAACAAAAATATCTGAACTGTGAAGAATCTACAAACTGGTATACTTTTAGAGTCAATCTTTCGTAAATCAGTTTAACAAACCATATAAGCTGGTAGGTTCTATTAACCAGAAGTCTTGCTAAATCCTTCCGAGACTTATCAACAATAATTATCAAGAGTCCGTATAAACGAATACACATGAATCATTGAGAATGAAAATCAAACCAAACTTCTTTATACTAGACTTGAGCATAGCTTGATTCGATAAGCTGAAAATTGATAAAATACTATGTAAAATAGCAAGCTAGTCAATACTTGACTCGAGCTAGGTCAAGCTCTATTTAACAATTTTAACAAGAACTGAAGTACCTCAAATAGAAATTTTATGCCTAGATCTATATCAACAAAATAAACCCAAAAATAAGAAACGAACGCAAAAATCTTCCTCAGAGTAGAAATTAACAATCATGCTTTTTGTACCTTGAAACACCAAATCCGCAATCGAAAGGTAATGAAAAACGTACCGTTCGGAAACGTAGTGAAGCAACTCATCGGTGCCGAAATACTCCATATTAAAGTCAATTAGTTGTCCTTGGCTGCGATCGACTGCTTGACGGCAAATAATATTGAGGTCGGAGGTCATTTCGTAGATGTCACCGATGTTTTTCATGTCAATCACTTGCCACAAGGAGGGATCCTGGCAAACACTCCACCAGGTAGTACACACTCTCTGTGCACTCTCCAGTATCTCTACGGCGCCAAGCCTATGCAAGATATTCGCAGTCACATCTCCGGGGAGTTCGATCCACGGCGGAGCTGGGGCTGATGACGGCGGAACCGCTGTCGAATTTTCCATTGTGTCTTCCGGGTTTTACTTGGATTTATTTTCTATTGGGAAAATTCTTATCCAAGTCTGACTTAGCCAAACTCATCCAATCATCAAGCAATTAAATTGCAATTGGTCACTCTCTAGGAGTTACGTCTAATCTAATCCCAAAAGTACATTGAATTGAATCCAAGCAATTTCTCTTTTTATTGTCTAGGGTTTGGTGGAGCTAGGAGGATTGAATTGAGAATTTCATGAAGAATTTGGAGAAAAATAAATTCAAATAATATCTAAGGTTGAATGGTATTTGATTATTTAGTAGATACATTTTTAAAAAAAAATACATCATTGTAATAATTTTTCAATAACAACACATCATCAATAAGTCAAATCAAGCCAGATAAAAAATAAATATCTACAATACATGTTAGAAATCAAGCAAATTACATTCGAATAAAAAATAACTACCAATAATATATACATCAGTGGGAATTGAATCGAGTACTAGAACCCATTAAAACACATTGTGGTACTGATATTATTGATATGTTGTCAAGTGAAAATACACAATTAAATTAAATCTTGAATAAAAATATTAATTCATATTTTGTTAAACTAATAATAAAATACAAATATTACTTGCAAAAGTAAAAGATTATGCAAAGATATAAAGGATTATTGCTGAGTGGCCTAATGAATGGGGTTGACTTCCTTACTCCTCTAGAACCCGGTTCTGAGCCCCAGTCCGTATGGAAGGCAACCCCAGCTGGAACTCCCGCCATAGAGAAGAGATCTAAAGTCTGGGTCCCCTCGATCCCCCTCCCTTGAACCGTTTCCTGTGGTTTTTCTTGTTGATGAGGCGCCCTCATTGGTAAGTGCTACAAGATCTCATGCATTGGAACCCATGGTTATTTTTAGATTTTCAATGAATCGATTCTGACTTAAATACATCTTCGTGCCACATATTTTGAACCATGAATTATATTCAAGTCAAATCATTTGAATCTTCAATCGAATAAAGATACTAATAAACTTGAACCGGACTTGAATTAAGAAGTCGGACCCTAAATTCATGATTTAGAGCAATTGAGTTGGGCACATGGCCCCAACTCTTGTCTAATGTCTACCAAAGTCGAACCAAACTGAAAAAAAGTCAAACCAAACTAAACTACAGCCATCCAAATTCCTTTATCATTCCCAATAATTGCGCAGATTAATAACTGCCATTAACCAAACAATTTTCAGCTCTCCTCTTCATCAACCTAAAACCAAAGAAATATTCAGTCTACAATACATATTATAAACTAAAAACAAGATTGATAGAGTACCCTAATAAATAAATAAATAAATAACAAACAGACACATAATAAGCACATTAAGAAAAGGGGGGGGAGGGAGACAAGGAGATGAAAGGTCAACCTCTCTACTTTGGATCTCTTTAGAAAATATATTTGATTCAGAAAACAAAAAATAATTACATTTTTCATTACATTGCAGCCCCTGTTTATCTCACACGTTCTTGATTTTTCATACCATTTATCTTGGTCCTTTTGAGAAAGTTCCAATTTTTGGCGGTCCATTTTTTAGGATAATATGAACAGGTTTCGTGCAAATTCATCTCCAGAGTTAGCTCCTGCAACAACATCCGAACAACAGTATGATGATTCCGCATTAGAAGGTAAAAAAATTGCTTTCATGTCGAAAAATTCTCGATGAATTAAATTAAAAAAAAAAAAAAATGGATGATGAGATTAATTTGATCACAGGGGGCAGAAGTTGCCAATATTTTCAAGAAACTGATCCAAACATTGAACAAGTATCCAAATCTTATTGTTTGGATATATATATATATATATATATATAGGCTTGTGTATTTTACTACAGTTTTCGAATGAGAATAAATATTGAAAGTTGAAACTTAGTTTGGAAATGCTGTGTTTTGGGAAAGACCAATTGATTATTATCAGCGTTTAAGATGTAAAAAATATGGATATGTTTTTAAATATTAGGTATTCACGGAACATGCATGGTTATGTGTTTTTAATAAAAATGTAGTGTTTAGAAGTTTTGGATTTACAATAACGGAAAACTTAAAACTATCGAGCCAAAATACATGTTTACATAAATGCATTCGATTGGGACCTTTCTTTTGATTGATAAAGTTTTTCTTTTTTGTCTTTCAGGGGTGGCAGCACACATAAAGTTGTTACTAAAACTAATCCAAGATCACAAAGATGCTTGTGATAAAGAGAAAAATGATAGCCGAAGGATGTTGAGGGTAGCCACAATGATGACAATTCTGGATAATGTCAGGGGCAGAATTCAGAAATGCCAATCATTTGGCAACAAGAAACCACCACAAGCTGAGTTGCGGAGGTGCAACACCGAGCTGCGGCCTAGTCACGTCCCAAGGGACAGGAAGCACAGCGATGAGCCGGTGGCAGACGAGAAACAGAGGCTGAGGAAAGAGCTGAACGCGAGCTTGGCAGCACGTAAAAGCCTTCAAATAATGTGCTCTAGCTTGGGGAAAGAGAAGGAGATTATGGCTGCAGAACTCTCAAGAAAAGCTCATGAATTCAGTGAGATGGAAGAACTTATTAATGACCTCAAGGCACAAAATGAGACATTGCTTGAGAAAGTACAAGAATGTGCTTTAGAGCATAAGGAGAAGAAATGTGGAGGAGAATCACAAGGGAATGTAGCTCTTCAAGAGAAAAACAAGGCGCTTTCTGAACAGCTTTTGAGGTCACTCGACGGCTATAAATCAATGAAGAGGAAGCTTAAGGAAGCACAAGAAGATAATGCAATGATGCATAGTACAATGGATGAAATGGGGGAGAAAGTTGTGACTAGCCTAGAGAGAGTTCGGAGCTTTAAGGAACGTGTATCTTTGTCTGAAGGGAATGATTCTCCGGTTGATGTTCAAGAGGAGATTGTAGCATTGGAAAATACGTTTCAGTGTTTTCAAATGCTGGTTGAGAAACATGATGTGAACCAAGGGGATTGTATGAAGCCAAAGGGTGAGATAAATGCATGTAAGCCTTCGGTTCTAGCATGAGAAAAACAGGTAACTTAGGACGAAAAGCACAGGATCTAGTACGATTTTGTTTCTTGATTTCTTCCATTTTCATGAATTTAGTTTTTGTTGTTTTCTAGCATTATTATGACATATATCAAGTTAAAGGTATCTAAGAGGAGAGTCAGCAATGTCTGATTTGCAAGCTCAAAAGACTTGATTGTATTCAAATAGTTGTATATAACTGTAATTTTTTTAAAGCTTAAAAATTTTCAAATATTATCTGTGGTGCTATGGGATATTTATGCTATTATGAGAAATAAAGCATGCAAACCATGATTATGCATAAATTAATAGGGGCATAAAAGCTAGGTGAAAGACTTACATTATTATTTGAGATCCTGCATCTTATTACCTGCAACAGAGTTCAGAATCCATAAATTGCTTGCTACTGATGATCTAGTGGAATGGGCTAAAGCCTCTGCATCACCACGTCTACAGTTGAAGACCGAATTTGTATTGGACGGCATGCATTTAGCAGGAAGCTCAATACGGTAAATGATGAAGGAAGGTTATTGCAGGGCATTTGGACGAAGCATTTGCCTTTGTCCCCAAACACAGGCTTCCTGTTCAGTACTTTTCCCCCCAGCAGCAATCACAAGATCGTGAAGGTATCCTTTATATGAAGGTGAAATAAAAACGAGAAACTTGATGAAATAATCAACTATAGATGACAAGTTGCAAAAGTATATGCATCTGTTCAAAGAAAACAATAAGTGAAAAGGCCTCATGAGATTACTACCAGCTTCATCAGAAGGCTTGGAAATTTAATGTCTGAATGAGGTCCTTTGGCCAATGTTATGTAACATTTGTCTTACTTCTCCCTTAAAGTTATCACCATGTTGTTAAGATACGGATCCTACTGTCTATATTCAGACCGGAAAAGTTGTAGATTTCTGTCCAAATCAGGGGTGTGTGCCTATATTACAAAAACTTCTGCAATTTGACATTGATCTGCAGTAAACATCTGCAATAATGCAGGGAAGTTTGCGATTGAGAATATAAATTTACCGGAAATTTCCATCAATAAATTAATTTACATTGTTTAGGAGTCTTAATCTTCCAAGTCTGGGTCCATCCTTCACTCCATGAGTGTCCACCGCAATCTCGTAAGGCTGTTCATCAACTAATTCTCCAGCTTCAATGCAAGCTTTAAGCCCTGAATCAAGAGAAGATTATAATAAGAAATTCTTTTACTCTTAAAAAATTTGTTCAAATATTTTGAGCTTAGGACTCACTTTGAGCTAGAAGAATACTACTTACATTGAACACTCAAAGCCCATTTTCCTTCTAACACGGCCATCAAAAACTCTCGAGTGCGTCTGCATGCCCCATTCTCATCTGTGCATGTGATTACATGGGTGACACTTGAGTCCCAGTTCTTCAGTATTGTTACACCAGACAAGTTTTAATTTCATATATAATTCCCTGCATTTGCACCCTAAATTTTTTTAAGTGTATTGTTTTATTTTGATCACACCCTAATTAAAAGTTATGCTTACCTTGTCTGAATTGGTAAGAGCTGAATAACAGAGAACCAAGTTCTTGAACCTTTTTTCGCCATTTCCATTGTGAAATTGAACTACTTTTATACTCATCAGTATGTTTTACTTGATGTTTAAGAGATTTACTTTACTGTAAGAAAACCACCAATTAATCCTAAAGCGAATAATACAGGAAATAAAATACGTCCAGCTGCACAAATGAAAGTCCTGATACCCATAACCCTCCGGACGCATCTTTTCTTTTATGTAATATATAAAATAATGAAGTCTCAGACTCTCAATCATGATTTTCAGCACGCGTGACACCTTGTCGAGTTAGGAGAAATAAAGCTCGATATTTATATCCATTTTCAATTACAAGGAATTGAATTGCCCAATAATATATATGAAAAACAAACTAAAACTACTAACTAATCCTAACATGAATTTTCATATTCCTACTTACGTCCATCATATGACTGTTATTGGTCTAAAAAGGTTGAAATTTCCAGCATGGACAAGTAAATTTTTCAATTTGAATAAGTAATTACAGACGACAGTTTAAAAAAAAGTAAAAATGTCGAGAAAAGTTTGGTCAGTCGAAATGTTCCCATTGATTGGCAGTAGGGGATGGATCAAAGGTCTCCCATTTGGTGGTGACTACGGGTACTTTCACCTGTGCATTTGATACCTTAAGCACATCAAGTTTTTCCACGCACTTCTGCACTCTTTTGCCCTGCAATTGCAAATTCTTTTAGACGAATGAATCATTATATTATTAAATTTAGAGTGCACAGCATTTTTGGTCCTCCTTATGGGCCAATTTTACACTTTCATCCCTCTTAAATTTTTTGTAGCAGATTCGTCCCTCTTATCAATGTAGTGTAACTCATTTGTCCTGCTTATAACACATTCGTCCCTCTTAAATTTTTCATAGCAGATTCATCCTTCTTATCAATGTAGTGTAACACATTCATCCCTCTTAAATTCAAAATACATCAAGTTCTTCTATTGTAGAAGATATTTTGAATTTAAGTGATGTATTTTGAATTAAGAGGGACTAATGTGTTACACTATATTGATAAGAGAGACGAATCTGCTACGAAAAATTTAAGAGGGACAAATGTGTTACACTTGATTGATAAGAGGGACGAATGTGTTACACTACATTGATAAGGGGAACAAATCTGCTACAAAATATTTAAGAGGGATGAAAGTGCAAAAGTTAACCCATAAAAAATACCAAAAATACGATTTACTCTTAAATTTATTAGATTACTATCAAAATACAAAAACTATTCAACTATCAAATATAAATAATAGTATTTAATTAACTACTTGAAAAGGCAGTCACGCTTCTACTGAAATTCGAATTCAAGGGCTCCAGTTTCAATCAGGACAAGACCTCCTAGACATTGTTTGACATTTTGAAATTAGATATACTTCACCTTGTTTGGTGTTACGTATTTATATTTATCTATGTCCTCATTTACCGTCATATGATCAATGAGACAAGTTCATCACTAAGTCCTCATTGTCCACTAATAGCTGTATGTTCAATTGTGAACAATCAATTTTTTTCTTCTCGAAACTACCTCTCACATAAATTACTAATGAGTCATTATTAACTGTCAATCTCAATCAGTGCGATTAAAACAAAATCATAAAAAAATGATGAAATTGCAAATATAGTCCTACAGGACTGAAACTTCTACAATTTTTATCATGTTTTACAAAACTGCACTTTTGATTCTAATTCTTTAATATATTTTGTATATGTGATCCTATTGACCTATTTTCATCCAATTTACGACCGAAAATGCAAAGTTGAAACAATCATATATGTGACCAAAGTACATAAAACACTACTATATGGGACTATATATATGCAAAATTGGATGAGAAAAAGAACGATGGACCAAAAATGCAAAATGTTCACGTGACCAAAAGTACTAAAGTCCAATACGGTACAACTTAAAATACATTTTTGCCCCTAGAATGTTTATTTAGCACATGGTATTTGACCTTTGATTGATCTAAATCCAAAAACATGCACAAATAATTTGAAGAGAACATGGGAGAACTGATTGATGATTACCTGCAAATCCTTCTTTGCGCATGCATCTCCGTCTCCTGGAATACTATCCAATTTTACAGCTTGTCTCATTAACATCTCAATTAACGTTGTGATCTGTAAATCTGCTACTTTACTACCATTTGCAATCGATTTCTCAATTGCACATACCTAAGAATTACATGAAATAAACATCATTCATGTAATTATAAGCATTTGCGCATGTACATTCTTAGTAAAAGTATTCAGAAGCAGAATATATTTAGTCACGCATATTTTGTGATGATCACTAAATAATTTTGGTTATTTTTTACTCAAACATAGATTAAATGACTGATGACAAATTTCCTTCTTTAACGTGAAATAGACTGGCTCCTTGTTTCACCAACTTGAAATTGCCTTTATCAACAACGAGAACAATTGACAAGTTTTTCAAAGATAAAAAAGATTTAAAAATAAAGGAAAGTCAAGATGCAAAAGCAAAATTAAGAGCAACAAGTGTCATTAATTAGTGACTAAAAGCCATGTAACAGCTGTTAATTATAGTCATAATTCTACAACCAACAACAAAAACATGGTTGCCAGCTAATTATACTGGGGACTCTAATTGCCCTGTCATCCATCTACTTATTTTATTTTTTCATTCGTAACTAGTCAAATATAACACGAATAAATATTGTCCAGACTAGAAGTTGGAAAATTTAAATAAAGTGGGTTAAAAATTACGAGATAAAACAAAATATTTTATAAGCTACATTTAAAAATTAGCGTGAAATAAAACGTAATAGGAGCATTAGTATAATAATTCTAATAATAAAAAGAAAAAAATTTGCTCACCTGCTCCTCCAGCCTATCAACTTCCAGGGACACGTCGTCGATCAAGCGATGAGTGGCCTGGATCTTCGCATTTCGACGCATCTCAATCATCCTCCTTGCTTTGCTTTCTGGATCCTCGATTAAGATGACTTTTGCACGGTCTTTGACCCCGCACATGTCTAAATAATCACCATTTTCTCTCACTTTTCCTCTGAAAACTAACCTCTGTTCATCCGGCTGCAACCCCGTCTCCGCCGTCAGAAGCTTCTTCAGTTCCCCTGCGCGCAAAATTGGATATTATTTCAATATATAAATACTAAAATTAAACATAAAAATCCATCACATTTTGACATTTGTTTCAATTTATTTATTTAACAATTAAAAGTAGTAATTTACCGAAAGTTGATTGTGAATTTGCAGAGATCAGGTACCGAAGGGCGCCGTGGGCAACTCGAATCCGTAAATTAGGAACCGCAGAAATTAGTTCCGAATTGTCACACCTTTTCTGCACCAGCATTCCACCAGGTCTCATCTCCCACTCGACTTCGTCTTCTTCCTTGGAATCAGAGGACGTCGTCGTTTCCGCTCCCTCGCTCTTTCTCCCGTTAAAGTAATTTAATCGACGCTTCATCATCATCTCTGCATGCGAACATTAACCTCCCTGACCGAATTAATTCTGTTGATTCACTCGAATTTACTGGTTTTAAAGAGGCGTTTGCTTGCTTTGAAAATAATAATAGCGTAACCGAAAATGAAATGGGGATTTGACCTATGAGAAAGACCGATTTTGTGAAGGGTCCCGTCAACTGCACCGACAGCTAATGCGAAAAAGGGTTGCCGACAGTTCAAGGAAATATCCATCTGAAGAAATAATTGAGTGTTTTCTCCTTTTTTTCATGCTTTTGTCATGGACTAGCCTTTTGGATTGGGCCACTTGGATTGATCTTATTGGGAAGCTTTGCAAATGTAGGCCCAACATTGAGTGTGGAGCTTTTTGTTTAGTAGACTAGTAGTGGTAGTTGGATTAAATTAAATTTAAATTAATGTGGTGTTATTTGATTAACAGAAGAAGATTAGTTTCCATAATCGAGCCGACTCATTTTCGAATTTGAGGTTAACGTAATGCATTCGAAGAGCCTTCAAAATGATTTAATCAGGCCTAATGCCCAAATATAATTGGAAAACAATAAAGAAAACTATTGGATGTTTGTTTGAGTTTTTTTTCTTTTTCTTTTTCTTATGTTTAAGTTTAATTTAAAGTAAAGGTGATAACGAATTGGTTATTGGTGTAAGCATGTTGTTTTTGCTAATTATTGAAAAGAGGTTAAAATATTATTGTTTGACGTAAGCATGTACTATTATGCTTTTAACCGCTTACTTTTTTATGATTTTAAGCATAACATACGGATAAATTGTTTAATGCTTAAAATATATTACCACCTAAGTTTTAAGTGTACGTTTAGTGACACATTGCGACCCAAATCTTTTAGTCCACACAAGAGCCTTTGACCCACTTTGATCCAATGACCTCCATCTGATCAACGATCCCAATCGATAACACAAATTATGTATGTTTATGAGCAATTAGTTTTAGCATTATGTAGGAGGGTTTCTTTTAGAATAACTCAAAGCTATATATTAATTAAATTGAACTTTTAGAATCAATAAATGGGGAATAGTATATCTGTTTGCGTAAATTCATTGTAAACCCAATGTGCATACATCTAATAAAGACCTTTGAAATTGTTCTCAATCTAATATAATATAGTCATGAATTTATTTTCGAAAAGATATTTACAGTTGCATCCTGTGGGAAATTGAAATGCAATAAATAATTCCTCTTTATATTTCTTTGTTGGTTAAAAATTTATAGTATACAACTCTTCTTTGAATTCCTCCGACTAATCAACAAGCCCATATAATTGGGTCCTTATTGGGAATTTGAGCTTCTTTCTAAAGTCCACGGGTCCATGCTAAAGAACTGAAATTGAATCCCTACCGGCTACCAATCCAACAACTTCACACGCATTATTTGAGATTTGGGTTTATACATGATAACTATGGCTCTCAACGGGTCGGATTTAAATCGGATCAGGTTTGACCAAAACTCGATACATTAAATTAGATTCAAGTTGAATTCAAATATGACCCGAGTATGAGTTTTTTTAGGCCATTGTATATTGCTTGGATTCGATCGGATTTGAATCCATGAAAATCTTTATTTTCAAAATTCTTATTAGTATTTTTTGTACAACATGTCATGTATCTAAATTTTTTTCATAGTTCACTTAGCTCCAGTATAAATATGATTAATTCTTGACATATTTAACCACTTCATTTAAATGATTTAATATGTCACTTTATAAAATGATTGAATTAATATTAATGTATCAAAATTAATTCATGCTTGTTAGGTGAAAATATGCATAAAAAGGAGAGCAAAAATGAAATTACAACTGATATTTTGTTAAAATGTTGACAATAGATTATTAATGTTACTTATATTTAGTGAAATATTTTATTTATTTTTATCGATTACGGATCTTGAACGAATCAAATCTACATATATCCATGATCACTTCCACATCTTTTGCGGATCTTTTTAATCATATCAGGTTTAACAGGATGTATTTAGATCAAACAGGAATTAAGTCCACACCTCATTGACAGTACTTACCAATGACAAATTGACAAGTTATAAAAATTCAATGCACCCTCAGACATATGATTTCTTGGACTTGGGCTGAGCCAAATATTCCAGCACAACCCATGCCATGGATCAAAACAAATGAGCATATGTCGTTGGATTCCACTCATTGAAAAGGATTTCACCGAGTAGTAGTAAAAAACTAGTTTAATTAATTTTGCCTAATTTGAAACCCTAATTTCACCGCTCTGCTCATAGAAGATAACGAGACAGCGTCTTCACACATCCTTGATACTTTCTTCATTTGATGAAAAATGTAGAAATGTCGTCGAGTTAGTTTCGATGTTTATTTGTGATGTTACTGATGTACTGGATAAACCTTTTAAAGAAGATGATTAATTATATGGCTAATTGAAGATTTTATTTTATTGGTGTTTGTTGATTCTATTCATCTGTTTATTGTGGCTTTTGATTATGATTTTAATTGTTAATAATTAGTATTTTGAAGCAATTAAAAAGACATCAAGAGCGAAAGAAGATTTATTTCATTCCTTCATTTCAAGCCCAAAGAATTAAGGTAGGATTCAATTTCAATGTTGTTTTAGTAGGGAAAAAAAGCGGTCTGCCGGGTTGGGTTGATATGACCAAACTCTTTGGCCCAACCCAACATTTTTGTAAGTTCAAACTCCTACTTCCTTCCTAGTGCTATAGATGTGCACTCCAATCAACAAGCTAAGTAGGAGTATTTACCATTTGCAAGTTCATAATTCTTGTCCAGTCCATTCCATTCCATTCCATTGTGCAGTTTTTTCTCTGTTTTTTGTATTCGATACATAAAACATACAAACTGTTTATTTCCTTCTTATGTTTAGTTTAATGACTCAAATTTTAGCAAATTTACATAGGAAACATGATTCAAATGATATAAGATTCCTACAAAGAAAAATATGAGGTTCAACTTCCCACTAATGTGGATTTTCCTCTAGTTTAATACTAGTGTTTAATAGTGATTTACTCTTTGTACTTAAATAATTTATTGAAATGAGTTATGATGCAATAATTGAATTGACAATGTCTGTAATCTAAAAATTAAGAAGAAAAGAATAATAGTGCAAGAATTAAATCATGTAATGTATTTTTTGTATGAAAGAGTTGGACAGCACCAATAAGTGAAAAATATAGTAAATGATTATATTGTCGGACGTGTTGGGTCGTCGTTTTGAAGTTGTTATACCTATAACCATTTCCAATGTGCACGTGCAACACTGCGTAGATCCCCATCTAACGTTCAACTTTTGACCATTAGGTACGTGCAAGTGACCTTTTTTTCGCTTACGTAAATATCCAGCCTCACAAATTCAAATATTCACGTGGTAGTACTTGAATGTAATTTTAATGAATATTAAACCAAACAATTAAATGTCAAGAATCACTTAGTCAACTCAATAGCTCATAATTTTGTTAACTGAACTAGTTCTTCAATCGATTTTATGGGTATTATTATACATCTTTACCTTTTTTTTTTTTTTTAATTTGAGTAAAAATATGATTACATCATTATATCGACATTTATCTTATCACTCGTATTCAAAAAATATTCAGTAACAGAATTATTACTCCTAGTATATATGAAACTATAGAAAGACTCACCATACTTTAGATGAGATTCGAACTCACGACCTCCAGATTATACAATGAAATATCTTTATTGAAGAAAATATCCTCAAAGCTTAACTCAAGTTTTATGTTCAACATATTAATTAATAAGTGTACATTGCTCAAACGAGTAAATAAAGCTAAAGTCATAATAAAAACATAGTAAATATTGAAATGATTAGAATGATCAATTGAGTCATTTAGCAAAAAGAAGCGCTAATTTTCTTTTTCTTTTTCAAATGTAAAACCTTCTAACCATACTTAATTATATAGTTTGAACTTTATAGAAAATTAATCAATTTTAGCTAGAAGCATATGGCGATGTATGCAAGTCATATATGGTGTATGTGGATTGGTTTTGGCCCGGTCTTGTGGGTTTCGCGAGATCGAGCCAAAATCCTTTCAAATGAGTTTTCACCAGACCCATAAAACCATTAAAAATCTATTTAGAAACTCACACTCGAACTATTCAAACCTATAAAACATTGATTTGACACCTATCACTTACTTTTTCCTCCAAATCTCACTAAAAAGACATTGATTTGACACCTACCACCTACTTTTTCACTTAAACTCTAACATCCAAATCCAATCCAAGTGGGATTTTAACTTATTCAAACCACAAAACTCAACAACCAAATCCCATCCAAATGAGGTCTCAAATGTTTCATCGAAACAACCCAAACTATTTTTTTAAAATCGAGACCCGCGAAACCGAGTCAAAACTCATCTAAATAGACACAGAGAGAAGTGTCGGGCTAGAATCTTTATACTACGTATTTTAATTTTCCTCTATATAATTTTCTTTAGATGTTTGTATGTCAACTTGTTGCGGTAGTAGTTTATGAATAATTTTCATTTGTGGTGATTATGGTGGAGCCGTGGAGGGTACCTATTAATTACAGTTTTTCTATTGATTTGTTTTTATGTACGGAATAAATAATTAATATTTCACATAGACGAAGGACTCTTGTGTATTTGTTATATATCAATCTTCAAAGCAAAATATTTGAGGAAATTATTATATTGTGGAGAGTCAGTTCAAAATATATATAAATAAAAGTTTTATGACTAATGTTCTTTAATTAGTTTATCTTGTTTCTTTTTGCAGGAGTAAGTTTCATATAATTAGTCCATATATGGTGTACTTCACATTAAAAAATAATATATCGGGGGGTTGGAGTAGGGATTTAGTATATCTAAACTTGAGGCAGAAGAAATCGAACAATTAATGTCTGGACCAGAATTTTTTTAGCTCTTTTATTCGAACTAATTTTTGACCTAGCCAACACAGAATTTGAAGCTGGAAACTGACCAAACCTTTTTCCCTACTGTCTTTAAATTAATACTCCCTTCTGTTCATAGTTGGTACATTTGTCAAACTTTTATGTTTTATATTAATTGGCATATTTGGGTTTCCAATACAATTTTTTTTAATTTTACCCTTCTCTTTTATCTAGGTTGGGAAGCTCAAGAGTCACTAGGAAGGGTATTTTTGACATTTTACCATGTAAATGTGATTGATCATGAAATTTCTTAATCTGTGTGAAAAGTAACAATGTGCCAATTAATATGAACCGGAGGGAGTAATTAATTAGTAGTCGATTGCTTGATGTATGAAAAATAATTACTTTGGGCCTGTTTGTTTGGCGTTTCCCAAAATTTTTTCGTGTTTGGGAAATGCCAAACAAACATGTTTTCTATTTTCCGAAATAAATTTTTCATTCATTAATTTTCTCAAACTACTCTCTCAAAAGCCAAACAAACAACAATTTTCTTATCTCTAAACAAAACCTATACAAACTCTACTTTGATTTGACATAAAGTAACCTATCTCTTACACAATTTATCTCACATAATAAACATGATTTGACATAAAGTCTTACACATCTTACACCTACAACCCAACTCTTCCAAAAAAACCTATACCTACTTTATTTCTCAAACCACTCTCTCAAAACCCAAACAAACAACATTACGCAAATCGAGATTATTTCACAAACCTCCACTACTCTCCCAAACTACTTTCCGAAACGCCAAACAAACAGGCGACTGTTAGTACCTTTTCGATTGGTTCATTATATATTATGTTCATTGTCTCATTGACAAAAACATTCCTATATTATTTATCCATAAGTAAAATGTGACAATTATTTGACTATGACATGCAATGAATTCAATCGATTAGTTCCTCATCATATGCATATACATGAAAAAAAATTATAAAGTAAAAGGCGTAATTTTTTTAGTTTAAACAAAATTTTACGTACTTGATTAGCCTGTGTTAATATCATGAAGAAATAGTTTGTCATTAACTAAATGACACAAGGAGAATTTTCGTAACTAAAATAACATAATTTTCTACTCCCAATTGCCCGAAAAACATGTCTTACCTTTTTTTCTTTTTCTCCTTTTCTAACTCTTTTAAAGTCATGTTGCATATATCATGTCACCTTTTAGGAAATCAATAGAAAGTGTGTATGCATTCAAATTTTCTCTGGACCTACTTTCCTTATATAGAACGACGACTTGCCAATTTTTTGGTGAAATGAACCTTGAGTTTCCAACTCAGGCGCCCACCAGCGACATATTAATTTGACTTGAAACTTAAAAATATATTTACGAAAAATGTGAAATTGAGTACCTTCTCTAACATTCAATTATCATTTCTTTTGTCGTAAGTTAAAAAGATGACTTTGGGCAACCTTTTGGAATTTGGAGGATTATAACTTATTGATTGAGAAGATTGATTTTGTCACGTTTTATTTTGAAGTTTTATAGAGTATTCATTTTTTGGTTTAAACACTAATAAAACGTACGTAATTCTCTACTTTTAAATATCAAATATTTTTAAAATTACATGTTTATTGAACTGCCATATGGAGTATTATATATTTGTAAATATATACAAGGCATTCATCTCCAGTGAGGTGGCTCTCAATAATTTCATATCCAATTTATCCCCATTACTAATTTTTTTCTTTTTTTCTTTTCAGTTGGTGATGGTGCAATGATCACGACAAAATTCTATAGCGACACTCCGCTCTGTCACCACCTCACCTCAATTTTTAGGGGAGAGTTTTTTTATTCAAATCGGGTTTGATCACGTCTTAAAATAATCACATAACAAATGTAATATACTTGCTTTAATATTGAATAAAACTCGTAAGATAGGAACCAATAACAAAGCAAATTTAATATACTTTTTATATATTTTTATATATGGTTGATGAATTTGATAAACCAAATCATAATAAGAATTTTCCATATAGAGGATTGTGACCCGACGTCTTTATTATATAGTATTATCAATCAATTCAAAGGTTGTTTGTCAGTTGAATTGGCATTGAAAAGTCAATATCAATTAGTGTCGGTAGAAGATACTTTGAAATATAAATTATCATTAGAGTCATTTTAAATATTTTAAAATTAAAAAAAGAGCTTTTTATTTGTACACAAATTATATTAGTACAAAAATATATGGTGTATATAAGTTATTTCAAATAAACAAGTTGTTTTGCTATTATTAGAAAATGACTTATCATAAGTTTGTAAAAATTGACAATAGGGCTCTACGAGGATGGGTTTTGGCCCAGTCTAACGGGTTTTGTTAGATCAGGCCAAAATTCTTTCAGATGAATTTTCGTCATACCAATAAAACGCTACATAAATTTATTCATAAATCTACACCCAAATTCTTGAAACCCAAAAAATATTGCTTTGACACCTACCATCTATTTTTTCGCCCAAACTCTCTTAAAAAGATATTGATTTGATACCCGCTACCTACTTTTTTTCCAAACATAATCCAAATGAGGTTTCAATTTTTTTAAAACCACAAAATCCAACATCAAAAACCTATCAAATGGGATTTCAAAGGTTTCATCGAAACAATTTTTTTAAAATCGAGACCCGCGAAACCGGGTCAAGACCTTTCCAAATAGGGACTAAGATACTCCCAAGGGAAGAAAGATTGTAAACTATTCCATTTAATTTGAAAATCTAAAAAGAGCTTGTTAGCATTTAGGCCTTATTTGACTAAGTTCTGTTTCAGTCTCGCGGTTCCACGAAATAAAAACCAATTTTTCGAAAACAAAACCTAACCAAATAGCCCCTTTAATTAAATAGCTAGACTATTCATTAACGAGAAGAAAAGTTCATTAGCTACTTTGTCAAGTAAATGAAATCTCAACTGTAATGAAGAAGATGGATATCAATTTCATAGGGTGAAGTCGAGCACTCGTATATATATAAATAGCACTTTTCTATATATGGTGTCAAAGCATACTTTAAAATACATGATAAAAAGAAAGTATATTTTATAACAAGGGAAAAGGTCTATGCTCTAAGCCGCCCCTCATTAATTTATCAACCACCCCCATGGCCCCATATCACCACGAAATACTATGAAGAAATCTGATTTAATTTGAATTCAACTCTTTATCGATTAAATATTCGTATGCAGTATTGATATATAAAGAGATTTGATCAAATTAATTCGATTAGAAAATGTAATGCTCTAATGTATTGAATATTTAGTTTCTTTTGTTTGAGGCAGTAGACAATAAAAATAATTTGTGCTTGTTCTATAGCATTGAGAAATTAATTTGCTGTAGATGAAAATAGTAGTAGATATTTTTGAGGTTGAAAATTTCGTTAAATTTGAATCCTTTAGTCCAAAATTAAATTTAAATTTGATAATTTGACTGACATACTAATAATTTCCAGCCGAGCCAAGTATGATGTATCCATCAAACTATACAGGATATTGTTGACAAACCCCACAATTAAAGTTCAAACTGTTGACTAATTCCTGGGAATTATTATAGGAATTTATTTTATCTTTCTTCCCACAGAATTAAACATCATGGAAGTTCTTGTGTATTTTTCAACATTTTTTAAATTTAGTACTGTTTACTTTTATAACTTCTAAAAAAAAAAATCAGTGGCAATATCTTTTCGTTTGTGGATAAGAAAACGTTGAATACCATTAATGCAATTAATGATTCAATATATAGTGGATGGACCACCTATGAATTTGTCGCATAAAAATAAAAAACTCTCTGGGCTGTTTGTTTGGTATTTTCCAGAATTTTTTTGTCTTTGAAAAATGTCAAACATACATGTTTTCTATTTTTCGAAATAAATTTTTCATCCATTAATTTTCTCAAACTACTCTCTCAAAAGCCAAACAAACAACAATTTTCTTATCTCTAAACAAAAACTATACAAACTCTACTTTGATTTGACATAAAGTAACATATCTCTTGCACAATTTATCTCACATAACAAATATGATTTGACATAAAATCTTACACATCTTACACCTACAATCCAACTCTTCCAAAAAAACTTACACCTACTTTATTTCTCAAATCACTCACTCAAAACTCAAACAAACAACATTACGCAAATCGAGATTATTTCACAAACCTCCACTACACCCAAAGTACTTTCCCAAACGCCAAACAAGTTTTCTTTTGCAAATTCACAGTTAATACATAGTTTAAATGGCTTAAGTTTCACTTGGGAAACTACACAATAACTTTTATTCTAATCTCTTTTAATTTTCAGGGTGATGATGTTCGCAATCATCATTTACGTACAAAATAACTAATTATATCGAAAGTAAACTACTTTTTTAATTTGAATATTCCAATAATATAACAATTCCCAAATTATTTTAAGAAAACTAAAGTACAGCTGTTAATTGTATAATAAGTTAGTATCCCGACATGTGAGTAGGTGGTAATTTAATTTCTTTATATTTGAACCCGTTTTGTGTGTAGAACATATACCACAAGTCACAAGTAAACGTACAATATAACAAAAATATTTATGTGGGTTCCTCCCGCTTTAGGGGTACGGTTTAAGAAAATTTAGTAATACTCCTATACTCTATATAATATATCATTTGGACCCTCAACCTAATAAAGGAACCCAAAACATAAAATATAGAAAGCTTATTCCGGCACGAATTGTTGAAGTGGACTTGGATGTTGGTTGATGTCTCGTCACCTAACTAACATAATAAATACGAATAATCATAAATATCTGTATATGGGATCATTGATTTCATATACTTGTACAGTTAGACGTCAAAAAGCTAATGCCAATTTTTCCCTATTATTTGCATAATGTTCAATTTTTTTTGTGATTTAAAAAAGAACATTTTATCCTTCTATAAAAAATTTAAAATAGAAATTTGCCTATTTTTCAACCGGAGAGTATAACTCACTTGCCGAAATTGATGGTGGACATGAAAAATATTTTTATAAAATAGGGGATCAAATGCCACATTTATCACGGCACAAGGGATAAAGTGTCATATTTATCTTAACACAGGGAGTATAGTGTCACATTTATCATAACACAAGGGGGTAAAGTGCCACATATAAGAAGGACATTTTTGTCAATTCGTATCATTTTAAGTTTTAAAATGTCTGAAAGACTTTGTGAAATTTTTATACGATTACAGGGGGTACAATGTTCATTTTCAAATCACATAGGGGTGAATTAAATATTGTACAAATTAAAGGAAGTAAATTGTCATTATCTCTATATGCCAATCATAAATGAGAATTAGTTGTGGTTGTGGTCACCTCCAAGAAATTACTAATATAGATAACTGTTCATTTGATTTCACAAAATAGTCTCTGATTTTGCACCTTTTGTCTCGTATTATCGTCTTTTTCTTTTTTTGTCCCAATTACGAAGGTGATAGTATTTAGAATAAAAATCCTACAATACAATACTAAAACTAATTCTCATTTATGATTTGAATAATTTGATTGATTCAATTAAGTAAATCCTCTGTTACGTCATCTGCTTTCAACTGAATCGCAATCAAACTCAGATATTATTTTTCTTGGTCAATGAATGTAATTATGGATTTCATATCTAAGTGAATAACAATGACAAATACTAGTAATTTGATTTGTCTTGTAAAACTACAACTGCAAAAATTGCTAATATATAATTTTTCAATGAAAAGTAGATTTAGTAAAATATACAGAGTCATAAGAAATATTTTCCATTAATTGCTTTCCATTGATCGAAAAAGGTCACCTATACACTAATACAATTGATTCAAACAACATTATTGAAAAAAATAACATAGTAGAATTTCCATCACCCAATTAATTAACCACTTGCTCGTTCACATTGTAGTAATAAATAAAATAAGAAAAAGCAATTTCACATGAGCAAAGCATTAGCATGTTCTTGAACAACCTTCCAAGCCAAATTCACATGCCTGTTCTCTGTAAGTGTCGCCCCAACCGCAAATCGCATGACATAGACCCCACCAATCACTGCATGTGTCATGTAAATCTTACCGGACTCGTTAATTGACTCCAGCAACTTTGCATTGAAATTATTTGCCGCCTCTTCTTTAGTGACCATCTGTTGGTTACCGCCACCAATTTCGATTGGAGATATACGGAAACAAACCGTGGCGAAATTCCTCGGCACCACAACTTCAAACCTCTTGTCCATCCCAATCTGCCCTTCAAAATTCTTCGCCATGTTAATATGGCTACGGAGAAATTTTCTCAGGTTAGCAACCCCATAGCTACGCAGTACCAGCCATAATTTCAAGGATCGGAATCGACGGCTGAGAGTGATTTGCCAGTCCTTGTAGTCCACAACCTGTTTCGCATCGGATGCTCTGTTCCGTAAATACTCCGGATATGTAGACAAAGCTTTAACCAAAGCACTCGGATCCTTAACCCAAAGGCAACAGCAATCAAGAGTCGTTAAAAACCACTTATGCGCATTAAAACTGAAAGAATCCGCCTTCTCCACACCGTTAAGAAAATGACGGTACTCGGGGCAAATCAACGCGCTTCCGGCATAAGCTGCGTCGACGTGCACCCATATACCGTACTCCTTCGCCACGTCACACAGTGGGCCCAACGGATCAACTGCTGTAGAGGACGTCGTACCAATAGTCGCGCAGAGGAAAAGCGGTACGAGTTCGGATTTAATATCCGATTCGATTGTAGCACGTAAAGCATCCGCGGTCAACCCGAACTCGTTGACCTGAGTTGTAGCAACAGCCCGGAAGTTATTGGGGTTGATTCCGGCAATCTGGGCAGCCTTCTGGATAGCCGAATGGGTCTGATCCGACCCGTATACGACCAACTTGTTAATGTTTTCCCTTCCAATCTTCTTCAACATCTGATCTCTTGAAGCAACTAAAGTGCATAATATGGCTTCACAGGTGGTTCCCTGGAGAACGCCGCCGCCTCCGCCGGAGAAGAGGAATTCCGATGGGAGCTCGAGCATTTTTCCGAGCCAATCCATGACGATGCTCTCTAACTCCGTGGCGGCGGGTGAGGACATCCAATTGAATCCGACAATGTTGAATCCGGTGCTCAGCATTTCGCCGAGGAACCCAGCTATGCTTCCACTAGAAGGAAAATAAGCAAAATAATTCGGACTCTGCCAATGGGTTATACCCGGGACAATATCCTTTTGGACATCGCGGAGGATTTCCTCGATTGGCTCCGCTTCATATGGAGCTGAATCGGGCATCCGTTCCTTGAGGTAACCCGGTTCGACTTGACTACGAACCGGGTATTTTTCGACGTTCTTGTAGTAATCCGCGAGGAAGTCTATGACCAAATGGCCTTGTCTACGGAACTCTTCTGGGTCGAGCGGTTTGATGGTGGCTCCGGTTGAAGCGTTTTCTGGTTTTTGGTTCTGAAGGCTACCCATTGTAGTTGGATTTGGATTTGGATTTGGATTTTTTTTCTTTCTAATTTGGTAATAGTGAAAAAGTAATAGGAAATTAGGAACGAGTACTTCTTATTTTGTGAATGAGAAGAACTAGGGAACTAAATGATGGGACTAGTATATATAATACAGAATAAATGTATGTAAGTCTCAGTCTAAATGTGAGAGGGTAGATGGCCAAGTTGTAGTCTTTGAAGAATAGAGTGGGTTGGTGAGCATTAGGCACGTTCTTCTCTCTTTCTTTCTATTAATAATTAATTCTTCTTTTTTTAATATATATATATTTTAATTTTAGTTTATTTCAAGTGGTGAGCATGTAAAATTGATTTGAATTAATTGGTCTTTCGACACGGTTTTGAGGTAGTAAAGCTAGAACGATAAATTATAGTCTACATTTATTAGTTAGGTCGGAATAAAATTGATCACAAGAATTTAAGGGCCTATTTGTTTGGCTTTTCCCAGAATTTTTTCGTGTTTGGGAAATGCCAAACAAATATGTTTTCTATTTTTCGAAATAAATTTTTCATCCATTAATTTTCTCAAACTACTCTCTCAAAAGCCAAACAAACAACAATTTTCTTATCTCTAAATAAAACCTATACAAACTCTACTTTGATTTGACATAAAGTAACCTATCTCTTACACAATTTATCTCACATAACAAACATGATTTGACATAAAGTCTTACACATCTTACACCTACAACACAACTCTTCCAAAAAAACCTACACCTACTTTATTTCCCAAACCACTATCTCAAAACCCAAACAAACAACATTACGCAAATCGAGATTATTTCACAAACCTCCACTACTCTCCCAAACTACTTTCCCAAACACCAAACAAACATGCCCTAAACCCTCTTCAAATAGGTTCTAAAAAGAAAATTCGTGGAATTACCTAGGTTTGTTAATAGTTGGATTTAGATCAAATTTGTCAATTTTCGTAAATTTATATTTGTTCTCTTAATTGGATGAGATAAAATGAAACTTCTAATTGATTTAAGATACAAATTAATTGAACTTAAATAATTAAAGTTTTGTTCAAATAAAGAAGTGCAGAGGGCAGCCCTGAAAAGGAAAAAAGTGCAGGGTACAGACTACTTAAAGTTTGGAGAACCATTTCCCGGAGTTTGGGCCAAAGGCCCAATGCCAGGTAAGTGAATCAGCGGGAATCTTGGGACGATATATATGATTTTATTCATCGGCCATCACATATCCAGAAATAATATGCCTACCTACGGGGGTGCTTGATGAGCGAAAAATATGTATGAGAGGATAACTTTTTGTCCTCTTATGTACGTGCGTTTATCATTCAACCCTTATGGATATAATCCACCGACATTAGATTACATTCAGTTCCTCGGAAATTAATGTCCACTCAGGTTTAATTGATCATTAAATTTGACTATTTTCGCAAATGATAGAATTGATTAATTACAATTATTAAGCACGCTAATAATTGTATTCTTAAGACACTTTTTCGAGAAATTCTTGATAAGATTTCGGTAATTGATTGACCAAAACATAGCACAAAAATAAAATTTTAATTCATGTATGCTAGAATAAACAAATAAATTTTATGCAATTGGGTATACTAAAAATTTAACACTAGCTGACAACATATCAAAAGAATATGTACTAGCATTTCATTAATTATATTGTGCAATGAATTAAGTCGAACGTTTTGTTTATCAACACTATCAAATTATCATATTTTTAATCATGAATAAAATTATGCACACAAACAAAATAATTTATCACATTTATTGAAAATTTAATATTCAATCAAACTTTTAATTATTTATAAGGAGCATTACGTCCCCTAAGGAAATGAAATTGAAGTTAACTTACGACACAGTGGTATGTAGCTCTAACATGCTACATTTAATGATTTAATAATGTCATGGGTGTTTTGAGCACATGGATATCCTAACCTAATGCTTGCGCATTAAATAGACTTTTATTTGTTCTGGTAACACGTTTATCCATACTAGGAAAGGGCACGTGCATTGCACGTGATTAACTATTTTTTTATGTTAGTTGAATCATATAATTATTTTTTATCAGACTATGGTTTTAATGACATACCACATTTTTTTTCTTTCTAAATTACATTAATTATAACTATGCTTTTACTAAGAATTTAAAGTTTTTATCATAAATACATAAAACCAAAACTTAAAACTTAAAAATGAACTATAATTACTCAATATTTCTAATACAAAACTACATGTCTACATAATTATTATTTTAAAACAATTATTTGAACGAATGAACAATATTAATTATTTTCTTCCTTGACCTTGATATTTCCAAATAAACCAGTTTTCACAGGTTTAACCTGTTCTTTTTTTTTTTTTTTAATCGATTTACTCAGTTTTGTCGGAGATGCTTATCTTTTACCGAGTTCATCCATTTTCAGTTACATGCCTAATACATTTTTTAACTAATCTAACCCGTTTTTACCAATTTTCCTTAATTTTGTCGACCAAACCTGCTTTTACAATAAGTTAATTATTATTTTTTGTTATTTTAACATGTTCTATCATCGATTTCATCCGCTTTTTTACATTGAGTTTACCATTTCTTTTTATGTTATTTTAATCCGTTCTTTCATTGATTTCACTAATTTTTGTGGTTTATCTCATTCGTTAATCAATTCACTCATTCTTTTATGTTTAGCCCAATTTTAGTCGAATTTACTTATTCTTTTGCTGATTTATCCAATTTTCTCGACTATTTCACCTTTGTTTTTGTCAATTTAACTCGTTTTTTCTTGTTCTTTATCGATTTGACCCATTTTTTGTTAACACGTGTTTAGCCGATGTCATTTATTTTTTACCGATTTACTCATGTTTTGTCGGTTTACCTCATTGTTTTAACGTACTCATTTATATTCGATCTAACCCATTTTCACATTGTTTTCTTAATCGAATTTTAACCGTTATCACCAGTTGTAACCATTTATATATTTTGACTTTTTTAACTTAACTCAATTATAAAATTTATATAGGAAAAATGTGATTTTTTTAGATTCTTTAATAATTGATAATCTATTATGAATTGTGCAAAGAAATATCGATTGCACCCACTTTTACACTGAATTTACTGTTTGTTTTTGTTATTTTAACCCGTTCGACCGATTTCACCCGTTCTCGTGTTATATCCCATTTGTTATCAATTCACCAATTCTCCCCGATTAAACCTATTTTTAGTTGATTTTACCTATTTTATGCTGGTTCAACCCATTTTCTCACCTATTTCACATTTTTAGACAACTTAACTCATTTTTTTGTTTATTTTCTTTTATTAATATGACCTCCCCTCCCCTTTTGTTATCCCATGTTTACTCAATATCATTTAATTTTTATCACTTATTATTTTTTGCCGGCTTACCCTGTTGTTTTATCAATTGCACTATTATTTTTTGCTTTAACTCGTTTTTCTTCTATCTAAACCATTTTTTCATTGATTTTACCATTTTTATCATATATATTTTTAATTGAATTTTACCCGTTTTCACCAATTTTAACCATTCTTTGTTTTGTCTTATTTTGGCTTAAGCCATTTGTTAATCAATTCACCCATTCTCTTCGGTTTGACCCAATTTTCGTCGATTTTACATATTCTTATGCTGATTGCCTAATTCAACCAATTTTCTCAACTATTTCACATTTTTTTCCAATTTAACTAATTTTTTATTTTTGTTCTTTTATCGATTTTAACCCCCCCCCCCCCCCCTCCCTTTCGTTATCCCATGTTTAATCAATATTATTCATTTTTTACCAGTTACCCTTTTTTGACGACTTACCCCGTTGTTTTATAAATTGTACCATTTTTTTTTTGCATTAACTCATTTTTCTTCTATCTAACCCATTTTCCATTGATTTACCATATTTTATCATATATATTTTTTAATAGAATTTTACCCGTTTCACCAATTTTAACCATTCTATATTTTGACTTATTTTGGCTTAAGGTAATTATAAGTTTTTCAATTAACTAAATAGTATATTTTGTTCTTCATATAGCCTGAATGTGGCCTTTTGTTTTTAGGTTCTTTAATAAGTGATAATTTCTTAAGAACTTTCGAAAGAAATATCGATTTTACCTGATTTTACACTGAGTTTATCATTTCTTTTTTCTTATTCTAACTTGTTCTTTCACATATTTCACTCATTTTTTGTGGTTTATCCCATTTGTTAATCAATCCATTTGTTCTCTCTAGTATAACTCAATTTCAGTCAGATTTTTACATTTATTAACCAATTCACTCATTCTCTCTGGTTTAACCTAATTTTATTATGATTTTACTTATTTAACCTATTTTCTCACATATTTCAACTTTTTTTTTCCAATTAACTAATTTTTTGTTCTTGTTCTTTTATCGATTTGATCCATTTTTTTTTGTTATCTCGTGTTTGGTTGATGTCATTCATTTTGTATTACCGATTTTACACATATTTTGCAGGTTAACCTTGTTGTTTGTTCAATTGCAACATTTTTTTGGCTTTAACTCGCTTTTACTTCTATGATTCTATCTAATCCATTTTTTCATTGATTTCACTATTTTTATCATATATTTTTAATCGAATTTTACCTATTTTTGGTGGTTCTAACAATTTCTATGTTTTGACTTTTTTTTACTTAAGCCGATTATACATTTTTTAGTTAACTAAATAATATATTTTTTTATTCATGTAGCACTAATGTGGCATAAGTTTTTTTGAGGTTCTTTAATAATTGATAACTTCTTAAGAACTTTCCAAAGAATTTTTTGAAGAAATATAGAGTAATAATTTTTTTAATTTTTTTTTACCATTAATATTTTGATAAGTTGTAAAACTTTAAAAGATAATTATAAGGTTGATGTAGGAGAGACTTCTTGTTTAATTATACTTCTAGGATTATTTTGTTTTATGATTCTTTTCTTTTATCTTTTTGCCATATATAATTAAATATCACAATAAAATTTAAGTAGGGGTATATTAGTTTTCAGAAAAAATGGAAGAAATTAATGTCATTCATTTTGTTTTACCGATTTTACACATTTTTTTTGCCGACACCTTGTTGTTTGTTCAATTGCAACATTTTTTTTGCTTTAACTCGCTTTTACAGATCTAACCCATTTTTCCATTGATTTCACTATTTTTATCATATATTTTTAATCGAATTTGACCTTTTTTTTTTGTTCTAACAATTTCTATATTTTGACTTTTTTTTACTTAAGCCGATTATACATTTTTTAGTTAACTAAATAATATCTTTTTTTATTCATGTAGCACTAATGTGGCATAAGTTTTTTTGAGGTTCTTTAATAATTGATAACTTCTTAAGAACTTTCCAAAGAAATTTTTGAAGAAATATAGAGTAATAATTTTTTTTTTTACCATTAATATTTTGATAAGTTGTCAAACTTTAAAAGATAATTATAAGGTTGATGTAGGAGAGACTTCTTGTTTAATTATACTTCTAGGATTCTTTTGTTTTATGATTCTTTTCTTTAATCTTTTTGCCATATATAATTAAATATCACAATAAAATTTAAATAGGGGTATATTAGTCTTCACAAAAAATATAACTAGTAATTGTAAAAATTATACTGATTCGTTTAACATCTCAAACGTAACATAAATTTAAGGAACTAACCTGCAACATTATTTCATTAATTATTTTTAAAATATGCTACCTCCATCTAGAATAGGAATGCCCACTTATTATTGTTGCCAACTAAATATTTTTTCAATATTCTGTAAGAAAATGATTTGATAGAAGTAAATTACGTAACAAATAAGTATAATGATTTGGAAGCTTACAACATAAAAACAATTAAATATTAGAATTAATAATTAATCAGTTTGGCGTACTATAGTTAGTTGGATATTCACTTGTGGACGGTAAGATTACGTGTCATCTATGATACTAGTAATCAAATATATTGTCTGTGAAATTGTTGAAACAAAATTAATGAATTGTCTGAGTTTGTAAATATATTTTACATACAATAAGTGCATTGATTTATTTGTCATCTTTGGAATTAAATTCTTCTATTTATTTCTTATATAGATTTAATTTTGTTTAGTTACGCCTAAATAGATCACACTCAAATCATTTATGAATACAGATCTGAATTAATAGTAGTACTCCAAACTACGACGCCATGCCGCTTCGGCTGAGGATTCTATACATTTAGTTTGAATTCTTAAAAATGCTACATAATGCTTTAGTTTTCGAGCTGCATTTAATAATACATTTTTCTAATTAGTAACTGGGGATTCGTTGGAATTAAATAGATTTTAGATACAAAAAAATAACTCGATCAAAAGTAGCTATTGCGAGGAGTTAGAGTTTAGATACGTCAATCATAAATTTAAAATTCTAACTAACAGTATTTTGTACGTAACTTATGTAAATAAGACATCAAATGCTTTTAATACTTATCCCAAAATGAATTAATATTGGTCTTATAATACATTCACAAACACAACCTCACATGACATCGAATTATGCTTGACCCACACTAGGTCTTTTCCGAGAATCAATTATCGCCAATATCATAACTAACCAGTATTACCTCCACATACTTTTAATTTGATCACATGTCAACCAAAACTATTCAAAATTCTATTAATAAAAACATAATTGGTTATATAAGAAGTAAAATTATTTTAAATAAAAAAAAAAAATTGTGACATTCATTAACGAATTACTGGGCCGCCATCAAAGCCCCAGAAGCAACTAACATATATGTCTAAAGTTAATCTTATTTTATTCTCTAAAAAAAAAAAAAAAAAAAAAACCTTGTTTGATAGTATTTTGTTCTTCTTAATTTTTATAGAGATTGGAATGGAATCTGAAGATGCAGATCCAAATGTTTGGGCCGCAACTCGTTGATAGCAAAGATTCATAAACAAGTAATAACCCATTAATTTAAGTACCATTACTAATAAAATTATCACTCACAATAGAGAAATTATTTAGCTGCACCAAGTACACGCAGTACAATCGACTAAGGCCATCTCCAATGGAAGGGGGGGTGGGGCTCGGGGCTCCGGAGCCCCGGAGCTGCCCCTGCCCCCACCCCGAGCCCTGCCTAGTCGTCTCCAATGGCAGGGCTCCGGAATGAAATTAATTCCATTTTCTTTATTTGCCCACTCTCACCTATAATTCTAGTTTTAATTTTGTTTTTAATATTAATATTAATAATACTAATAATTATTTTATTAATATAATTAAATTATTAATTATATTTAAATATTAAAATTGATACATAATAGGAAATACAACAAACAAGAAAGGAAATACAAGAAAGAGGATTAAATACTGTAATTGTTTGAATTTACTTATCTTGTTAATTTTAGTATGCATTTAAATATATTATTTTTTAAGTATTAATTTAAATTGTTTTGTATAAGTGTTTAATTATATTTTTAAGTAATTCGATATTTTTAAAATTATATAGCCACCACCAATATTGTAATTAAATGATTAAATTTTTAATTACAATAAAAGAAATTAAAATAAAATGTTGAATTTAATTATTAATGATTTTTCCATAAGTAAATTTAATTACAATTCTAATAAATTATTAATGATTTTAATTTAAAAAAAATTAAATTTTATTATATTAAATAATTCAATTAAAAATTGGTGGCTACTTATATTTATTAAATACTAGTAAATATACAATAAATATGCTAACAAATTATATTAAATAATTAAATTCTACAAATTTAATTTAATTTAGTTGTTAAATTTAATTTTATTATATAATATAATTAATTTTTCTTATTTAAAAACATTAAAAACCATTAAAAAAATTAAAAAAAAAAAAACACGGAGCCAATCAGGGGATGCCACTTGGCGTCCTCTTTTTTCTCCAGATTTCCCACGCGGGAACGGGCCGCGGCCAGGGCTCCGCGGAGCCCCGGCCCGTTCCCGCCCCGTTGCCCACCCTGCCCTGACCCCTTCTCTGTTGGAGATGACTTCTCCCGCCGCCCCCGACCCCGGCCATCTCCATTGGAGATAGCCTAATGCAATCCTCATATGTGGAGTGAGAATTCGCATCACCTATGTTCTGACCAATGTGAACGTATTTTTGAAATCCTATATTTCGGTGAAAATATGCCAGAACATGGGTGATGGAATCTCAATTAACATGTGAGAATTGCATTGGTCAACTACACCACGTACATTTAATGTGACATGGTTCAACAGATGTACTAAGTAATTTATAGGTAAAATAGTATTTTTACAAATTTAGGCAGTAAATTATCTTATTATTCTATTTTAGCACATTACTAATTGTACTTTGACCAAAACCACATGTGATAATGAAGTCTCCGAGGTGTAAACTTAAATATTAACAAGGGACATTCTATTTTGACTCACAATGGTACATGCATCATGAAAAATTGTGCTTTAGTATTTGTACCTTAAGGTTTATAAATTGTACGATGGTGTATGAACCCATAAAATATGGGAAAAAGGTGTATGAACCCACCAATTAAGGATGGACACCATATATTGACATTTATGCCCCTTTTGTCTTCTTCAAACTTCCTTCACCGATGAAGGAAGCTTCGTCACCATCTCCATAAATGGCGATTGTTTTCCGATGACTATTCCTCAGAACTAGCTTAGGGATTTTGTTCGTCTCGTCACCGCGAACACATATGTATAGTCAATTTCATATTCCGTTGAATGAATAGTTTAATTTTTGCATTTGAAGATCAGAATCGCAAAACCTTTTTTTCTGCAAATTTCACATCGCGATTTCGAGCTAGTTTCTCCACCTTTCTCAGAAATTCTTGCTCCATCGTAATCCTCTAGACGTGGACTTCAATCCCCATAGTTTAATTTCTAATAATGCAGAACAAAATACTTCAGTACCAGAACATAGAGAGCTTCAATGGCGGATAGAATGAAAACGACGAGCTTCAATGGGTGCCGATCGAACAATGGGTGGCGGCAATGCTAGGATTTGGGCGGGGTGGGGTGAGAGGTTAGGAGTTAGTTTTTTCTTTTTTTAATAAAAAGGGTATTTTTGGTATTTCATGCATTAGGAGGTTTCGGACTTTTGCCAAGTGGCACAATTATAGTGAAATCGTTCGGTGACTCACACCGTCCCTGAGTCAGCGTAGACCAGCCCTATTAACAAACAACTTGTTTCAAGCAGCAAGTGATTGACTAAAGTGTCACAAAAAGTTCAGTACATTGCATGCTTTGTTCAATTTCCCAGTGCTTCACAGCTACAAGAGGGAAAATATTTAAACAAATTTCACCAACTATTGTAATAATAAAGTACATCTCCAGATGCAAAATTAGATCTAGTTAATATGCATAAAAACTATTCAAGATCAAGATAAAAACAACTAGTTACGGTTCAACGTAACTTAAACGAGAGACCGTTTCTATTCTCCTATCTTATATGGCTACATAGACACAGTAGTACAAAGCCGTAAGCATCCTGTACAACTTGCAATCTCAGCTCAGTCGACCAATGAACCACAAAGCATGCACTGATGGCCAAATTTGACAATCTTGGCAGAACTCATTTCATAGTAACGAGTGAATGATAATTATACGCATGCTGCGAATCTTACCTCAAAAATTACAGCAATGAGCCCGACCCTTCATCAAATTGTCCCATAGACAGACCATTTGTCTTGGGGATTGATAATGTGCAGTGTAATAATCCTCCATGCACCCATATTGACAGTATTTCCAGTTGTGAATATACTGAACGGTACTTGTACTGTTGAACTGCTCAACCCACATTCCCATGCTCACGTCTTCCATTTTAAATAACTGCAAAGTTGAGGGTAAAACAGGGAGTGCCTCAGTAAAGATTCAAATTCTCATAAGAAAATATAATTTGAAGTAATTACAAACCCGTAAGCTGTGATTTGCATGTAGAGAGACAATATAATTGGCTATGTCACTGGATATTATATATCCAGGACCATTTGCATAAGGAGGATAAATTTCCTCAGGCCACTCCTGCAGACAAAATAATCCATCAGTTACAGCACAAGCTTAAACCAATTTTGTTCTTACAAAAGGGAATCTAGTACCTCGTAAGAGACAGCCCATTTCCCATTTCTAAGAGGTCTGTGCAAGAGGTTTAGATTGCCCAAGTACAAAGGGCTTTTAGGAGATACACCTTCAATTTCTTTTATTTCTTTTAAAATTGTATTGACCCTAATAAAAGTGTCATCATCACACTTCATAATGTATGCTGCTGTTACATTTTGAACCTGCAATGAAAATGTAAATGCATGTGATGGAGTCGAATATGCCCAAAACTATATCATAAAAGAATTATTGGAGTTTTATAGAACAGTGAAAGTTAAAGCAGAACATACCCCAAATTCACAAATCGCAATAGTTTTGAGAACTACAAGCTCATATCTATCCATGAAAGGCAATATCTCTATATCACCAAAGTAAGCAGCTTCCTTCTTCAGAATTGCATTTACCTCATTCCTTGGATTCTACAAGAAGTAAATCTCTTTAGATGAGTAAAATCCGGCTACTGAACTGAATGTGGTTCATATTAACTGCTTTTGAATAGACCACACACTAAACCATTAATTTAAACATATGAACTGAGATAAACAATAAATAATCATATTGAAAATGCAATCATAAGAAATGATAGCTTACCAGTGCAACAAAGAAACGAACAGCTACTTTTTTGGATTTAATGGCTAAAGATTGCATCCATGTCTTCCTTACCGCCATGCGCTCAGCAAAGTGATTGGTGGCGGAAAGAACACCAATGAAAAGACGAATATGACCCTGGGGAATGGGCCGAGATTTCCACTTCTCGGAGAAATCTAATACCCTATGGGGTGAGAAACTTGGATGAGAGGTTGGCAGAGAGGTAGCATATATTGAATGCACATCTATATCTCCTTTGATTGCCAATCCAGTTGCATCTTCTAATGTGAAACCCTGAAAAGACAATAAGGGCTGATTCAGGAAATATTACTTTGTTGAAGCCGAAATACACAAAGATAATCTAACCACAAAATCCAACGGCTTAGGTAAGAATTGATATCATATTGCTTCAAAGTGTTTAACAATTTCTCCATCAAGAATTGGAAACCCCTAAGAATAACAATGGGCAACATTTGAAATAATTCTAACAAGTGAAACTCGTTTTATGGGCATTCTTCCACAACAGACAACATAGATTCTAACAGAGAACAAATAACGTACCACTCGATATGGAAATGACGTCACATGACGACCCCCAACATTTATATGGAATCCATCAACTCCAGCACGAATTGTCAGAATAAACATACGACCCTCCCTAAAGGGAAATGGCCAGGTTACTTCTGGTTTCTTTGCACGCCCTATGAATCTCTCAAACCATGAAAATATTTTGGATTCTTTTGTATCTATAATGTCGGTACGCATCCATTTTTCACATCGCAAATATCCATCAACTGCCAAGGACAGCATATTAGACTTTCAAATCAACCATAACAAGAAAATTATCTGTTCAAAAGGACAAAAGTATAGATTTGAATATAAATAACAGGAGCAAATAGATAGGCATCAAAGGAGACAGAATTCCAATAATAGCATTAAAAATTTCAGCATCAGTTCAGAGCAAGAGAGGTATTGCACACCATAAATTCAGGTTATTAGCTGAATTACACCACATCAGAGGAACAAAACAGAATACGAAATCAATACAACTCTTCATTCGGTATTAACATTTTTCTATGAACAAATTCCATCCACATTAATGTCTTTCTAGGATGTGATCCAACACTATAGGAGGAACATTAGAAGATTAGAGGAACAATAGTGCTGAGATTAACTGCAAAAATACAGCCGTTGTATCAGACTATATACTACATACTACAATCTCAGCACATGTCCTCTTGATAATATTATACAGGCATGTTAACAAATCAGTTCCAATGGAAATAAGCTGCAAGTCAGCAAACATTCATCTAGATATACATAAATCACTGCCTTAAACAATGTTACCTCAGTACATTAGACATGTTATGTTTTAGATAGTCTAGATCTCAAAATGTTGAACTAAGATTTTTTTTCTTTCTATTTTTCAATCTCTTGCCGAGTGCAGAAGCTTCACATTAATATCTCGGTGTTAACCATATATAAGAGGTAGAATTTCAAGGTTACAACTTCAGCTGACATAGACCATGAATACCGTGAAATGCCTGAAATTCCACACGAGTTTGTTCATATTAGCACATTCATATTTTAAGTCATTATCATGATGTCATATCCGTTTAGGAAATGTAGTATAATAGCATGACAAGGATGAGAACTAATCAAACCAAGAACATAAACAGGATCATACCCAGCACATCTTCTTCATCTATTGTTGGTAAGCCATCACACCTTTGAGCTGTTCCCCACTGCATTCTATAACATGTATTGTGCTCAATTACAGGTAGATGACTCCAGTCACCTCTTATACGAGGATTCAAATGCAAAATCTTTGGTGGATCCTCCCCATCCACTGCCTTCAGTCCTTGCAACTCAATCGTAAACTGTGAGACCATAACCAACGCATCCTCAGGCCTCATTTTGGCAAGCTGTGGTACATACTCTTGATGAGCAATGCGCGGAGTTCCAACAATCGTGATGGAAGAACCCGCGGCAAGACCACATGGAAGGAACATGATTAGGTCTCTCTTGGACAATTCTTCTCCATTCATCGAAACCCATGAAGGACATGTCTCAAGTTTCCCTTCAAGTATGGTGCTCATTTTAATTTCCTTTTCATCAAATTTATTCACTTCTTCCCAAGCCTTCAATCCTAACTCCCAGGCCTCATCTGCCATTCTTTCAAGCAAAGACAAGTTATTGGTCCTATCCATTTGCCTCAATGTCTCAGCTGTTATACGGCCATATTGTTGCTGCAATGGCTTTATAGACGGATGCCCAATTTTCTTCTCTTGTAAGCCATCTTCTTGAGGCTTTACAGAAGCATATTCATTTTCATTATCATGTAATATACGGTGAAACCCATCAGAATAAGCAGAACTAAACTCTGATTTACTTATTTCTGCATCCTCATTGTCCCTGACTGAGAATCCATCAAGACCAACATTGCTATCATCATTTAAAACTGCTGCCCTATCAAGAAATTCAGGGAACTTGACTAAAATAAGAATTAAGTACAATGCAGCTGCACCCAACAAAACGTATGATAGTTTGAACCTTCTTCCACTTGGGGCCTCACCTTTCAACCTCTTCATCTTAATAAACAAATAGAACACCCAAGCATATGCTAAATCTTACTTCAACCCATTCCTCTCAAACAAAATTAAAATCCAACAACAGACAAACCAGAAAATAGTACAGAATTCACAAACATATCTTACAAATTCCACCTTCCAAGCAATAACCCAACTATAACAATACAAATCAATTCAGCAACCTCAAGCATAATCCTTAAAAGTTCAAACAAATCATAAAGATGTCTGGTTTAAAAATATAAGTGAAGCATTAACAGAAACGGTTCTTCTCCGCCATTGAAAAAATTTCAACTGCATTTTCTACAAATATACTTGCCGATAATCCCGACACTCTATTTCCCAATCAAATGTATAACTTAAACGAACCAACAGAAAAATTTACATAAAATGGTTAAGGAAAATCCAAAATGTTGCGGTAGATCGATGTTCGGGGTGATCTGGACGAATCGGAAAAAACCCTAACTTTTGCCGTAGAAAGGGTAAAGCGGTGTGATACATACATATACGTACAGGCATATATAAATGTGCGTGATAATTGTGTCTGTGCGTGAGTGAGTGGAGTGCGTGCAGTTTCCTTTTTCAATTTTTTCTTTTTTCTAATTTTTCTTTCTCCGACAGAGAACAGACGCGAATGGTGGCAGAATATTAATAAAACAAAACTATAGCGCCAAATAATAAATAAAAGCATTATAAATACAAGGGGACTTCTAAGGTCACGTCACGTTATGTGACGTCAATTTAATTTAAGGCACTGGATCATAAATATGTAATCACAACCACATAAATTTCATAATATAGAATAAAATTAACCTTAATTAATTATGAGTTACCTGTTTAACAGGTTAAAATATTATCTTATATTCTTTAATATATTTAAGTTAGCTACCATAAATATTTCTACTTTCCTTCTTTTCTTTTTTCTACCCAAATTAATATCAAATCACCATAAAAATTGTATGCTTCCACATTGTCCGGTACTAGTTCATATATAATAATACAATACCACCAATGTGTAAAATTATTTACATTACATAGTATAATGTCTCACATGTAATAGTATTGAATCCACATACTTGGTACGGTCTCATATTAGTAGTAATTACTCACATTATATAATATTACCATTAGTACTAATCAATTTACGGATAATTATTCACATTACATGATATATGTCTCACATGTAGTAGTATAGACTCACATAGCATAGTATTGACTCCATAAACTTAGTACGGTCGACCCTTATTAGTAGTAATTAGCCACATTATGAAAAATTATCAGTATTATTAACCAATGTGTATAATTCTTCACATTACATAGTATAAAGTCTCACATGTAATAGTATTGACTCCACATACTTAGTACGGTCTCATATTAGTAATTATTACATTATATAGTATTATCATTAGTACTAACCAATTTACTAATAATTCTTCACATTACATGATATATGTCTCATATGTAGTAGTATAGACTCACATAGCATAGTATTGACTCCACAAACTTAGTACGGTCTCATATTAGTAGTAATTAGCCACATTATGAAGTATTATCATTAGTATTAACCAATGTGTATAATTCTTCACATTACATAGTATAATGTCTCACATGTAATAGTATTGACTCCACATACTTAGTACGGTCTCATATTAGTAATAATTAATCACATTATATAGTATTACCATTAGTACTAACCAATTGAATAATAATTCTTCACATTACATGTTATATGTCTCACATTTAGTAGTATAGACTCACATAACATAGTATTGACTCCACAAACTTAGTACGGTCTCATATTAGTAATAATTAATTACATTATATAGTATTACAATTAGTACTAAACAATTTACTAATAATTCTTCACATTACATGGTATATGTCTCACATGTAGTAGTATATACTCACATAGCATAGTATTGATTCCACAAACTTAGTACGGTCCCATATTAGTAATAATTAACCACATTATGAAGTATTATCATTAGTACTAATCAATGTGTATAATTATTCACATTACATAGTATAATTTCTCACATGTAATAGTATTGACTCCACATTCTTAGTACGGTCTCATATTAGTAATTATTACATTATATAGTATTACCATTAGTACTAACCAATTTACTGATAATTCTTCACATTACATGGTATATGTCTCACATGTAGTAGTATAGGCTCACATAACATACTATTGACTCCACAAACTTAGTTGGTCCCATATTAGTAGTAATTAGCCACATTATGAAGTATTATAATTAGTACTAACCACTGTGTTTAATTATTCACATTACATATTATAATGTCTCACATGTAATAGTATGGACTCCACATACTTAGTACGGTTTCATATTAGTAATAATTAGTCACATTATATACTATTACGATTAGTACTAACCAATTTACTGATAATTCTTCACATTACATGGTATATGTCTCACATGTAGTAGTATAGACTCACATAGCAAGTTTTGACTCCACATACTTAGTACGGTCTCATATTAGTAGTAATTAGTCACATTATATAATATTTCCATTAGTCCTAACCAATGGGTATAATTCTTCAAATTACATAATATAATGTCTCACATGTAATAATATTAGTAGTAATTAGTCACATACTTAGTACGGTCTCATATTAGTAGTAATTAGTCACATTATATAATATTACCATTAGTACTAATCAATTTACTGATAATTATTCACATTACATGATATATGTATCACATGTAGTTGTATAGACTCACATAACAATGTATTGACTCCACATACTTAGTATGGTGTCATAGTAGTAGTAATTAGTCACTATATAGTATTATCATTAGTCATAACCAAATTACTGATAATCATTCACATTACATGATATATGTCTCACATGTAGTAGTATAAACTCACATAGCATAGTAATGACTCCACATACTTAGTACGGTCTCATATTAGTAGTAATTAACCACATTATGAAGTATTACCATTAGTACTAACCAATGTGTATAATTCTTCACATTACATGGTATATGTCTCACATGTAGTAGTATATACTCACATAGCACAATATTGACTCCACATACATAGAAAGGTCCCATATTAGTAGTAATTAATGAAGTATTACAATTAGTACTATCCAATATGTATTAAAATATGAATTATGTGTATTAAAATATATTATGAAATTTTTTTCAAAAGTTAATATTAATTATTCGACACGAAATATTATATATCGTTTATTATAAAATATTATTATGCACATTTTTTATTTCTTTCTATAATAATTTATTAATTTGTAATTTATTATTGATGTGGTTAAATATTACAATGAATGTGGTCAAATAATAGTATAGTACAACTACTTATGGTAATAGTATAATGACTTGTTAGTAACCTGTTAAATAGGTAATTTATTAATGAGGTGTCATAATTCTATTGGTTATAGCTTACGTCATGTGACGTGACGTCACCCTAGAATTTTCCTAAATACAAAAACTGAAAACAAGAAGAATTTCGAGGTGGCTATTTAGCCAACAGATACCAGATAAGTTGGGTAAATTGCGTTCTACACCCTGAAATTGCAGCAGTTTAGCACTTTAGCACTTTAGACAGTCTGAAAAAATAAAAAGCAATTTGCGTCCTCACAGGTTAGCATTCAATTGTCATTATGCACCCCCTCATATGGTTCTTTATATTCCTATTTTCATTTGAAACTCATTGACCATATTTGTATCTATAATTCATTGTCACAATCGTCGTGGTCAATCAATATAATAAATTTTAAAGTGTAATTTGTAGTTGTCATATGACATGCACGTGAAAAGCAATAGTTTAAGAATATACTCCCTCCGTTTCATAATATTTGTCGCTTTGAAAAGTTTTTCTTGTGCTATAATATCTGTCACTTTAGATTTTCAGTAAAGCATTAATTACTCTTTTTCCATTTTTGCCCTTTATGCTCATAAATTTTCTCAAACATTAGTGAAGGATAATTGATTAAAAGGATATCTTAGTCTTTTCCATTTTTTCCCTCTTAGAATTCAGCTATATTCAATTATTTTCTTAATTTGTGTGCATACATGTGAAATGACAGATATTTTGAAATGGAGGGAATATATAGTATAGTAGAATATTTATTCTCTAATTTTCATCCTGATATTCATTTTTAATTGAAAATTTATTAATTATACGAAATTGTGGTATTTGTTGTTGTAATTATATGGATGGATACCTAATTAAAAGGTTGGAATCCATAAGATAAATTATTATAGTGGGGATAGTCCAAATAGATAATATGTATGTGGGTTTGGCCCACATTGGTCTAAGACTAATTGGCAAATTATAAAAGCCTTGTGAGGAAGTTGAAGAGTTTCAAACTCTTCATATGTCCCACATTGACTTTTTATATATGTGTGTACTAGTATATATGAACTTAAGTGTATAGACTTGGTATAAGTTTTTACAAAGAGGGTCATATGAATACACCACACGCGCGCCGCCGCCCGCCCGACTCGGCTCGGATCTGGGCTGGGCTGGGCTGGGCTGGGGCGAATTGTCTCGGACTTATCTTTTTGGAAGAATTTTGAATTAAAATTTAAATTTGAATAATTCAGCTGAGATTCAATTGTGTAACGTTTCAGTTACAGAAATTGAATTGATGACACGTCTCTCATCATTGCATCCGTTTTATTCAGATTTAATGGGCTGTTTTAATTGCCAGAGGCTCCCCCAGCAGCTATATATATGAGTGTTTTTCAGCTTTGGAAAACACACCAACACAATCACCAGTTCTCTCTGTTCTCTCTCCGAAACCTCTCTGGAAAAATATATTTCTTGGTTATTTTTTGCTTCTGAGTGTTCTTCGAGGTGGTTTTTCTGCTACTGTGCAGTGGAGGAATTCCTGTAGCCAAATTATCATGGAAGAAGTGTTCGTGATTCCCATTTGTACCGAAGGTGGGTCGATAATTTCTTCAAGGCAAGCAGACTTATTTCTGCGATTTGGTTGGATCAATTCTGTTACTATACAGAATTGTGAGATAAGTTGTTCAAATTATCTGTTCGGTTATTTAACTGATTGTATTTTATTTTACTGTTCAAATTGATTTGTTTGCTTTAGTTTCGATTTGTGTTCAGATTTTGATAATCTTAAAACTGATTTTCCAACATTTGTGGCATATATTGACAAGCAACGACATTGAAATTAATAATTATGTCCATGAAAATGGCATGTGTTTGTCGACAAAGAATGCTCACGTGGTGATTGAAGCTACAAATTTTAGGTAAGCAAGTACAATTTTAAAGGGAATGTTAATTTAAAGGTTTAAAAAATCCATACCAAAGTGAATATCTATATTTCTCTATATATCCCAAAAGTACTAATACATCACATCACTAGTTATTAACTAGTAACTATTTGTATATTTCACGTTTATATATAGATTCTCATTTATTCTGTAATTATGAATCAACTGATAATATTTAGTATAACCTATATTAGGAAAGAAGGTAAGAATAATAATTGAAACACACAAGTCGTCGTTTTCTTTTTCTTTTCACTAATCAAAATTCATTAAAAAATTACAAACAAACAAAAAACTGAGTTAGAAAGTTTGGACAATGGAACACCTCTATCACAAAAGATCGAACAAGGGTGTCTACTGTTGTAAATGTTTAAAACAATCTGTGTATATAAAATATTATAAAAATACTTTTATATATCTAAGTACTATAATTAAAAAAAACTATAGTAAATTATTCTCGCAGAATAATTATTTATAATTAACTCTAATTATAAATCTTAGTATAGTTTATTCTCGCAGAACAAACGAAAGCAATATTAAAATATTACTTTAATCAGATTTAATTACTTACTGAATTAATTCTGAACCGGAAATAAATCGACTGAGGCTTGCTAATGCAATGTCCTTAAGACAATATTTTTGGGTTGTCGAAGGTGCAACAGTTCGTCCCAGTAGTCTCCCAAGATACAACAGTCGGATACTTGTTTCTTTGCACAAAGAACAAGTCCACAGCGAACTTTTTCCAAACAGAAATATTTAAACAAAATTTAAGAGAAGAATAGAGAGAGATAGAATAGGATTCTGCTTATAATTGCTAGAAAACGGGATGAGAGAATTGGCCAGATTCTCCCTCTATTTATAGCAGCAGAAAGGATGTTGCTGGAAAGACATGCTTGTTCGGATTAAACCAGTAACACTGGTTCGGTCCGAACAGGTGCAACCGGTTCGATTTAAACCGAACCGGTACACCAATATTTAAAAAATGGCGCGCGCGCGGATTTAAGAGATGGGTCAACTACGCGGATCTTTTTCGGGTCAATCGGATCTGCTACGCGGATCTAAATTAATTTATTGGGCTATTAAGTTTTGGGCCAAAAATATTAATTAAACTTTGTCCAAAAAGATAATATTTTGTTGAAGCCCAAGCCCAAGCCCAAGCCCAAGCCTTACCGTGCCGGTCGGCGGCGGCGGCGTGCGCGTGGGGAACCTTTGATCACCTAGGTCCTCACCCCTTTAAAATCTTTGGTACCCCAAAGGGGCCCAACCCTTATACCATTTTTTAGCATTATAAATAACAAAAAGTCTTCCAATTTCCTCCATGTGGGATGAAGGCATTTTTCTCTCTAACTTTCATTCATTTCTATTTTTATGGGCTTAACTCCAATTGGGCTCAATCCAATTGGGTTAATACCCACAAAACCCAACATCTACATGATTGATAGTATCAACAAAACTTTTACAATTTGACCCATTTGACACATTTATTGACCATAAAATTAGAATTTTTTTTAATAAATATAAATTCTTATTTTGAACATTTCCACGACAACTCTTAGTTTCGCCCACAAGAGGATTAAAATATAATCAGTCTAGTCCGACTTAGTAATGAAGAGTGACATTCATGCAAGCACTTTCAATAATAGCTTTGTCCATGCCAAATTTGTTATAAAAGAAGCACGCCTCTTTGATAACCGTGACTTCCACTGCAGTGGCTTCCTAAGTGTTGCAAAAGACTGTAGCAGCTAACACAACGTACTCATTCTCGTTCCGCAGAATGTTCGCAGTGATAGCAACGCCGATGAAGAAAGTCGCATCTACATTCATCTTGAACCAACAAGGTTTCGACTTTTTTTTTCAACTTTGGAATAGTCTACCACACAACTTTAAGTGTCGACATTCTTTGTGCACTGGAGTGTTCCTCTCCTGACTTACCTGCGTTTTTAATAAACAAATAAAGGACAAAGGTGTCAAATTTGACTATCCATTCTCCAAATATTATCAATGCAACAAAGGTATACAATTAAGAATTATTTACTGATCGCGGCAAATGAGAAAAAATCAGATATCGCCCAAAATCGTATATGAATAAATATGCACAAATAGTTTGAAACATGTTAGGTCATCTCCAACTGAAGCCCTAGCCCAATTGCTCGCCCAAATGCCCAATTGTCTTGCCCTCTTGCCTTGCCCTCATGCCTTTTCGATCCACCTGAAAAACTCATCTCCAACCGAAGGACAATCAACATCCATTAATTCAATTTCACAACTTTCCCCACTCAAACTTATTTTAATAATAATAATAATAATAATAATTTTTTATAGTAGTTACATGAAAATTAAGGAAAACTTATTTTATTACATATTTATTACAACAATATCATTTTTATATATAAAAAAACCTTATTTTATTAAACAATAACTTTTTATTCTATTACAAATAATTAAACAAAACTTTCATACAAAACCACAACCCCCACCCCCACCCATCCTCTTCCACAGTAGTGTCCTACAAATATCCAAAAGGAAAACCAGAAGGCAGATACTAAGCAAACATAAAGCAATTTCCAGCTTTGTATAAAAGAAAAAAAAACAATATGCAGCTATCCTATTAAACCTGCCGCGCGTTTGCTCGCCGGCAATTGGCCGGCTTGCCTGCCCCTGCTCCCCTGCCCGCCCTGCCTCTTTGCCCGCCCGATTGCCACCACCGGTCTCCAACCGAGCACCGCTGGCAATCCTCCCAATTACCTGATTCTCGGATCGGTTGGAGATGCTCTTACAATGTTATTTTTCCGATAATTTATTTTAATCTATCGCTGAAAATATATGCTACCTAATCACAATCATTTATAGAAAAAAAAAAAAAAGAATAAAAATAGAAGCATATAATTATGGTCAAAATAAATTCCAACAAATACATGAAAAAGGGTGGATATTATATTCGAGAATGTCAATACATATCCTATATTTCAATGGAATTTTCACAGATGATCAATGACTGAAAAAGAAAAGGGATCCTTTCTTGAGGGGAAAAAAAAATCACAGCAATATATTCTTTATTTTTATTATTTTATTTATTTAAGTTTTTTTTTTGGTCAAAATTATTTTATTTATTTATATGCACACAGAGAGACAAAGAGACATGGAAATTACCAAAAAAGCAAAAAAGAAACAAAGACACCATGCCCCTACCCTTACTTACTGGACAAATATACTCAAGACAAAATATAGTCACACTTCTACAACAACACAAGCACTGAGCACAAATCATTTTCTTTAACTTTCATTTCTCTATATTTTGGGACATAACCGGAGAAGAAGAACAACCAATTCGTTTGAAAATGGGTGCAAACAGTGACCCGAATCAAGACGGGTCGGACGAGCAGCAGCGCCGCTCCGAAATCTACACCTACGAAGCTCCATGGCACATCTACGCCATGAACTGGAGCGTCCGCAAGGACAAAAAGTACCGACTCGCCATAGCCAGCCTCCTCGAGCAATACCCTAACCGTGTCGAAATCGTCCAACTCGATGACTCAACCGGCGAGATCCGACCCGACCAGTCCCTCTCCTTCGACCACCCCTACCCCCCTACGAAACTCATCTTCGTCCCCGACAAGGAATGCCAACACCCCGATCTGCTTGCATCCTCCTCCGATTTCCTCCGCCTCTGGCAAATCAACGATTCCGAGCGCGTGGAGCTCAAATCCTTGTTGAACAACAACCGCAACAGCGAGTTTTCCGGTCCGCTGACTTCGTTTGACTGGAACGAAGCCGAACCGAGGAGGATTGGCACTTCGAGTATCGATACTACTTGTACGATTTGGGATATTGAGAAGGAAGTAGTGGATACACAGCTAATTGCGCACGACAAGGAGGTTTACGATATCGCTTGGGGTGGGGTTGGGGTTTTTGCTTCGGTTTCTGCTGATGGTTCGGTTAGGGTTTTTGATTTAAGAGATAAGGAGCATTCTACTATTATTTACGAGAGTTCTGAGCCGGATACTCCATTGGTGAGACTCGGGTGGAATAAGCAGGACCCGAGATACATGGCTACTATTATAATGGATAGTAGTAAAGTTGTGGTGTTGGATATACGTTTTCCGACTTTGCCTGTGGTGGAGTTGCAGAGGCATCAGGCGAGTGTGAACGCGATTGCGTGGGCTCCACATAGTTCTTGCCACATTTGTACTGCGGGAGATGATTCACAAGCTTTGATTTGGGATCTTTCTTCCATGGGGCAGCCTGTGGAGGGTGGGTTGGATCCTATTCTGGCATATACTGCAGGTGCGGAGATTGAGCAGCTGCAGTGGTCTTCTTCACAGCCAGATTGGGTGGCTATTGCGTTTTCGAATAAGCTGCAGATTCTGAGGGTATGAGAAGGTGATTGTGTTTGGAAGTTGGTGCTGTTTTAGTGATCATCATCTCAGAATTAGATTAGCTGTTGAGTGAGATAGGTTTGATCAAAAGTCAGGCATTGCTTGGTTGGTTAAATGTTGAACTTTAGATGTTGTTGGTTGCATAATTAATTGGAGAAAAAAGGAAATTGCTTATTTTTGTTACTGTTTCTCTTTCTCAGGCAATAGTGATGCGTCTATGTCGTATTATTTTCCATTGCTAGATAAGTTGCAGTTTAACTTTAGTCCCAGGTGTTTGTATCTTTGATAGTTTACCTGAGCTAAGGTCATTTCGTTTTATGTTAGGGGTGTAGGTTTCTGGTTGTTGTTTGTTTGATCAGCAAGAGAGCAAGATGTAACTGCACTTCTCAAACTAAGTTGTTAGGATGTGAGGAGGGGGTAATTTTGATAGTCAATCACAGACAATACAGAAGAGAATGCTAAACTTTGAGGTTTATTCTTTTTCTGTCAAATTCCTTTATTATTGATATGTCGAAAGTGTTAAAAGCTATAAACATGACCAGAGCCTTCAACAACAATATCCTCATATGAAGGCTAGTTTGGTTCTTGAAATTTGGTATGGTTCTTGAAATTTACTGAGTAAACACTAAGTATAATGTTATTCTTGCATTATCATGTATAATGCCTTATTTCTTGTTCTCTCTCTCTAAAATCCAGGAACCAAAAATAGCCCAAATGTTACGTGCATAAAAACGTAAACAGAATACTCCGAGCAATTTGTAGTTTGCTTCATTCTTGATTTTCTGATACCAGTTAAACCCTAAGTTGTTAATTACTTAACTTGTATCCATGCCTTGCAAACACAAGTTGTTTGGTTGGATGGATGGTCAGGGGTTATGTTCTGCTGGATAGACAGAAAAATACTGATTTTTTAAGCATTCAAATCTCACTAAGTTCTTTGATTTCCAGAGATGACTACACAATAAAATCTCGGTTTTAAATAAAAAAAACTACAAGCTTATGGTGGCTAGCTTCAATTATGCCACTAGTCAAGTTCTATCTTGGGCTTGATCACAAGATAACATAATTGTTTTTTTATGATGATTTATCTCCATGACTCAACATGATTGGTGTTTGAGGTAGCCCTAGCATGCTTAAGAAGGTATATTGTGGATTAAGAAGATTGGTCAGTAGGTGCACAACAATGGATCAACATGCTCGTAAGTTATCTGCATCCGTTGTTACTTCTTACTTGAAACTTGATTTGGCCTTGAAAAATTCCTTTTTACGTAGTAAATATATTGTGTGGCTGTTCTAGTTGGTTTCATGTTTATCATAATTATAATGAGGTAAAGTCAAATACTTTATTCCTGCCCTTTATCATGGAGAGAATTCTTTGACATATTAATTACCTTTTCTTTGATATCGTTGAAAGAGTTTTGCTATAGCAACTAATATCCATACCTGATTGATTGTATGGCTTGAGAATAATTGGTCACATGAGAAAGTTAGAGGTCAATGTTCTCATTGTTTCGATGCTTGAAACAGGATGTGTTTACTACACTTTGAAACAGGTGTTCGTTTGCCAAAGGAGGATAATTCTTTGATTTCATTTCTATGTTCTTGTGCATCCTCCTCTGAGATTTACTCTTGATCCATATACATGGCAATTAGGATAGAGACCGTACGAGTAAAGCTTTGCACCATGAAAACGTAGAAATATAGCATTACTCAATGTGCAAGTTTGAAAGGCGCTGCATTCTGAATCGAAGTCATTAATGGTAGAATAGAACACCTTCAAAGTGAGCACTTGAAATGGTTAAGTTTAGGAATAGCTGTTCTTTTCTAACATTTTAATGGTGCAAAGTTTTAATTGCTATGAGAATCATAATGACTTAACAGCATATGCAGGTTTGCCAGATTTTGCTACTGTTGGTGTCTCAAAATTATATTCACATAACCTGATGATTCATAGGCTAAGAAATATTAACTTGATAAATTTTTCTGTCACAGCTCGAAAGCATAGTATACCCATTTACCATTCAGTCCTTTTGTTTTTAGTTACTGAAAATGGATGACCTTTAAGCAAAATCCAGGTCTTTTGAGAATGGAATCCAACTCAAGATGCAAGTAAATGCTATCCGGTCAGTATTCTATTGCTTGTTAGTCTAAAGGTTCATTTTGGATTTTTGTTAAGAACGGATATCCTTTCAATCAAAATGGGATTTGGAGAAGTACACGAGTATCAAACCAAGCTACTCAAAATTCAAATAATCGTGTAAAACAACAATGCTTCTTACTTGTATGGAGTTTGAAATCCAATTCATCGTTCGAGTGAACTCTTTAACTTTTTTGTGTTAGTTTAATTAAGTCGCACCATGGGTTTGGGGCTTGCCCGCACATTGTATGTGGGATGAATTTTATATGTGATTCGAATGTGCGAATGGGTGCACTAACATTTTTCATATTAAATAAAAACAAAATCAAACTTATTTTACATATTGAAATTTTAATATATTCAATAACTCAGTATGTCCTGTTGTCCACACACTAAAAACATTAAAGGCAAATATAAATATGTGTTTGTAATTTTTAACCAATAAAAGTTCCTCAAAAAAGAGAGAAAAAAAATTAACCAATAAAATCTCATTCGGGTTCAATTTTTTTCCAAAATTTGAATCTTTTTCAATTCTCTAGAACTAATGAAATATGCAAATGGGATTCGCATTAATATTACATTTTCAAAATTTTCATAAATTCCAATACATATTTTTAACCAGTCACTACCGAATATAAAATGTATATTATATATATTTCATCTACTTCACATTGTCTTCAGACTTTATATATACTTGATACTTTTTGTTTTTATCCAAAGTCCCAATGAATATATCCAAACGGGTCTCGGTATAGCAGTTGAAAACTTAACGCGGCCCGACCCAGAAATCTCACATTATAGTTATCCTCTAAAATCTTTATCCTCCTCCTTAAACCCAAGGCAAATTCAGAATCAAGAAATGGCTTCTCTCTCACCTTCTTGGTGCTATAAAGGTAGAGCTTCGCATCAGTCTACTATTCCTATTCAAGAATTTTCTTGACCTTTTTCTTTTCCCTATTTCAGATGGAGGAGGATTAAGAAACAATGTTTCCGTAGATGGAGTTATTGCCAACAAGTTCTTCACCAGTAATTCCAAGGTTAGTTTCTTAATTACGAATTGAAGGAATTTGGTAGGACTAAAAAGAAAGTGTTCAGTTTCTTGATTTAGGCATGTAATTCTCAGAGATTTTTCCCAATCTTTCTTTGTGAAAAAGAGTTGCTTCTCTTTCCTCCCAAATACTATATTCTTAGCTTAAGAAGAGACGCGGATCTTTTTTTTTTCTTTTTTGAGAATTAAAATTATAGACAAGTTTCTTGAAATTCTTGTATGAACCATGCTTCAGGGCAAAGACAAGTGGATTTCTAGATTAGCTCCTAGCTTATCAGCATCCATTTATATTTTCAGTTCATCACGGAATAATAATATCACTTTGATTATTCAAAACTTTAAACTGGAAATCTGAACTCTTACTGGTGAGTAAGACTCTAGTTAGAATCATACACCAAGAAAACGAAAGTTTAATGAACTATTTTTCCTTGGGTCTGCCCAGATATCATTTGCAGGTCCTATCACTTCATCATCAATATGGAAGTTCAAAATCGGCATAAACACTCCATTGAAAAAGTCTCCTTTACTCCTATCTATAAAGTGCGAGAAAACTGATAAAGAGGAAAGCTCTTTCAAGGAAGTAAAAGTCGAGCGTTACCCTTATCACAGCTACATGGACTCTACATCCGGGCAGCTCGAGCCCGCTTCTGGGGCCCGAGCAAGTATTCCAGGGGAAGAGTATTGGCCCGAAGGCACTTCCAGTCGAGTACGGGCTGCCAGAGCTCCTGAGCCAACTGGTGTCTCGACTGGGAAACCATCTTTCGGTAAAAATCCCGGAAGTAGGCGAAAAAAGTACAAGTCTTTAGCCACTGCTTCAGTTTCTTCTTCTGAAACGAATGTGGCTGTTAATAATGATACAGTGGAAGCTGAGGATTCTTTGGATGATGTTAAGGATGTCTTATCGGAGTATGTTGTTTATCAGAATGGATCTGAGGAAGAAGAGTTGACTGGCTATGAACTGGACAAGAAGGTTGGAAGTCCTCACCCGTTTATTGACCCGAAGGTTAAGAAACCTTTGGATGAACCACTTACGAGCGAAGAACTTTGGTGGAACTGGAGAAAGCCTGAGAAGGAACAATGGTCTAGATGGCAAAGGAGACGACCTGACGTTGAAACCGTGAGTATTTGACGTACGATTTTATAGATTCGCAAGCTGATTTGGGTATTTTGGAGACTTCTTGCACTGGAATTTGATAATGTCGTATGAATTCTGTTTTTTGCAAAAAGCGCTAGTACTTTTAGCATTGTGATTGCAATAATAGCACTTCTGGTCACGCGTTTTTAAATTTTTTGCCACATTTCCCCCCTTCCCATCCAAATTTTGTGCTTTGGGTCTCTTAACATTATCTGTTTTGCACTTTTGGTCCCGAGTTTTTATATTTTTCCACATTTCTTCCTTTTCCCCCATACCCATCCAATTTTTGCACTTATGGTCCATAGTTCTGTCTTGCACTTTTGGTCCCAAATTGAATGGAAAGATTGGTAGGACGAAACATGCAAAAAATATTGGGATTAAAAGTAAGAAGCTAAAAGGGCCGACTGTCCAGTCACGTGGGACTAAAAATACAATTATCACACCTTAAACAATGTTTCTTTGCAGGTGTTTCTGAAAGCTATGGCAGAGACAGGGCAAATAAAGCTTTACGGTGACGAACCAACACTTACCGAGTGTTCACTCTATAGAGCTAGACGACATATTTATAAAGAAGAGAGGTACACCATTATTTCTTTTCCACCTGAAATATTCCTTTCTTTTTGGTAGTTATTATTAACATAGAAAAATTGAATTGCAGGCTTCAGGCAGAACGAGAAAAGTTAGAAGAAATCGGGCCTATAGCATACTACTCTGAATGGGTTTCAGCTTGGAAGAGAGATACGTCAAGAGAGGCAGTGCAAAAGCATTTTGAAGAGACTGGTGAAGATGAGAATACCCAGTTATTAGAGATGTTCACTCATCAAACTGATCGAGAATACCGTATTATGATTGGAACTGATGTTCGTATACCTAGAGATCCATTAGCTATGAGAATGCGCGAGGATCAAATAAAGCAAAGTATGAACTTCTCTTCGAGTAATTGGCATTTTGCACCCTGAAAATACACCAATTGATACTTTGAACCCTCGAATTGCATATTTTTGGCAATACAAAGGGCATTTTGCACCCAATAGGGTGCATTTCGCCAAAGAATATGCATTTTGAGGGTGCAATGTGCCAAAGTTTTAATTTCAAGGCACAAAGTGCGAAAATGGTGTATTTGAAGGTGCAAAACGCCAATATCTCACTTTTCTTCTCACTACACAAAAAAATTGCCGTTGAAGTAAGCTAAATGACATTATGAATATATATATATATATATATATATAATCTAAATAATGTTTAGTGGTGTTTCTCCAAAATTGTTGCTATTTATAATGCTAATTCTAGTTCTGATAGTGACATTTAACAAGTAGCCACACCACTAGAAGTGTTTTCCTGAAAACAATATTGTGGTGTGGCAATATTTTCTAACATGCCATGTGTGGCGCAGTGGCTAAATGTTAATATAAAGTGCCAACAGTATCTGTATAATTAACATTTAGAAATTGTGATATTTTTTTAAATTATTACTATATTAAATTTTTGGACACGTTTTATGATGAAATTTAGCTTGCTGCGACCAAGGACAATTTTTATTGTAATGTATCTTTTCTCAGTTCCATGCACCAATTCCTAGTCTAGATAGTTATATACACATTTGCCCATGTATTTCTTGTAATCTCTGTGCTATTTTTTGCAGTATGGGGTGGAGATCCTGTTTACCCAACTATAAACTATATTCAGGATCCAAATGAGGTGATTGATTATAGAGGTGCAGATTTTCACGAACCAACTCCAGATATGCTCAATTTTCTTAAAGAGGTTTGGCTGAATAGTTTACTTATCTTTTTCATTATTAAGTATTTGTACCTTTTAAAGAGGAAAATCCCATTTTCTTCTTGGCACGGAATTGTTATTATGTAAAATGAAAGTTTGAATTTTCTTGAACAATGTGGCAAAATTTTAATCAGCATGGAAAAATAATATCTAGAGAGGATCTGGAGAAAATCCTGACTAAAGAGAAGACAGAAGAACTCGAGGTAAGAGGGCAATAATTTGTTTTAAAAAAAATTGTAATTCTGCTTCACTAATGAAAGGATCAATGCATTTCAGATTATATTTCTTGCTTTTTATCGGTAAAACCTCTATTCTTTAATTTTCTTTGAGTAGGATACTAAATTAATTGTTTTACTTCCGCGACAGATGACAGATATGGATGAAGCTATGGCACAAGCTGTTGACATAGGAGAAAATGATGTGAGATTGTAGTGTTTTATTTTATTTACTTTGAGTTTATGTTTACACTATAAATTTTATTTGGTGGTATGATCTTGAGAGTTAAGACTATTTCAAGTTGATTATTTGTTTTCTTTTCGCAGGATGGAGAGGAAAGTGAGGTTGAAGGTGATGATGAAGAGGATGAAAAAGTTACACGTAATTGGAGTATTTTAAAAAGTACTAATACAGAATTGCGCAAGACTAAGGTGATATAACTTACTTACTATTTGTAATAGTAAATACACATATTAATTTGATGTATATGTGAAAGTTAATTGATGTGGTTATATTGAGATTTTCCTTTGGTCAACAGGAGAAACCTAAAAAGACCAGCATGTCCCTGGACGAAGCCGTAGAAGACTCAGAAAACATAACAGACTTTCTTTTAGACTTTGAAGAAGAAGATTAATGTCTGAAGTAAGATCAATGAATATACCTTTGGGAGTAATAGACAAGCGGGTTTATAGGGGCGAAAGTGTCATTTACAAGTGTTGGCTCTGGTCAAGGTATCACAAATGTCTTGAGGTAAGAATTGATGAGTATACCCTTGTGAGTAGTGCACATGCTGGTTTATAAGGGCAAAAGTGTCTTTTCAAGTGTTAGCTCTAATCGATGAAAACGCACTTGGACTTTTCAATCGATTTGTGATTCGAGCTTAATGCATTGTGATTTTGTGAGGGTAAGGTTTATCTATATATAATAATGCATGGTTTCATTTGAAGTGAGTACATATATATATGCTCCTATTTTTCAACTTTTTGTTTGGTTTCTACTTTCTACATCAAATACTTATGAAATATTTTGCGCCATCTTTCTTGAGGATTCTCTTTTGCATAAATGACAAAAACGAGCATCACAAATTGATTGACAATTCAAAATATAAAAACATCATCTTTCTTCTTCGTATGCGCCACTAATTTAATTATAATTCCACATATTTTCTCAAATGCAACCGTATAAAACTAATTCTTCATTTGCTACAGGGTTTGGCATTTCCCAAATTTTTTTTGTGTTTGGGAAATGTCAAACAAACTTGTTTTCTGCTTTCTGAAATAAATTTTTCATCCCTCAATTTTATCAAACTACTCTCTAAAAAGACAAACAAAATAAATAAAATTTATACAAACCCTACTCTGATTTGACATAAAGTAATTTATCTCTTATACAATTTATCTCACATAACAAATATGATTTGATATAAAGTTTTGCACATCTTATAAAAATCTAAACCTACTTTATTTCTCAAATAAATATCTTAAAACAAACAATATTATGTTAATCGAGATTATTTTACAAATCTCCACTATTCTCTCAAACTAATTTTTCAAACACCAAACAAACAGAGCCCATAACGTTTTTTGAGTTTTTGGATCTTATTGGGCTATTTCTGACTTTTATGGAGAAGCTTAAGTACTTATTATGATTAAGTGGATCAATTTGTAAGGAAGCCCAGATTGCATGTGTATAAGGCCCATTAGAACCATATTATAGAGTCATGTGGAGGAATGTTTTTATGACAACATTTGAATACCTCTCATGTTTTAGGAGTTGTTTTATTAATTGTTTTGGAAACTTGGTTCTAAATACCTTTTGGGCTATGTATGAAAAATGGTGAAGATATCTTGGATTTATTTTGAATTTGTATTAACTATAACATGTAGAAAGAAGTAATATGTTGGTGAAATTTAAAGATTTTGAAAATTGGTTTGATTAGGATCTTTGAAAAAAAAAAAAAAAAGATTCTATTTTATACAAAACAAAACTTTTGCGCATTAATTGTGAAAAAACTTGGGCGATTGAAACTATTAATAAATTCACATGCAATATGTTGTTTGTGGGAGAGCTAATATGATTTCTCTCAAGTAAGCATAGATCCTGAATCTTTGGCACCTGAAGATATTAATTAATTAGCATCATTGATTACTTTTAAAGCATGTTTGAGTATTTGCTTAGTAAACACTAAAATTGATTCCCTCTTAATTTCTTTTTAGCCCTTACCACCAACATGAATATATTATTCATTATCTTAGTACTTTTTCCTGTGGCCAACTCAATCTATTTGATGCTTTTGTAATCTCAAAAGTGCTCGACTAGTGATTTTCGTGTAGCAAATATAAACCTTTTCATTTTTATTTCTTTCGTTATTTTAGTGTGGTATAAATTTTAGATAAAAATGCCCTTCAAATGATGCACGTATTTTACACGTGAGGTCCTCTCTGTCGTTTAGTAGTCGAAAAAAATTAAGAGGAACAAATGTGTTACACTACATTCATGATAAGAGGGACACACCTGTTACGAAAAATTTAAGAGGGACGAAATGCGATTCACTCAATAAATTTATATCCCTCGAGCCAAGTGGGGTGCATGAAATTTTTTTTTTGAAAACACATGAATCTTAATGTCTTATTTTATGACATCTCAGATTGAAAATATAAAAAGGAAAAGAATAACAGCTTTTAATTATGGGAGGCTCATTCCCTACCATATGCATCACATTTATGTGTGTTTTATAAGTGGTCCCTGTCATGCTTTCATTCAATAATTATGATGAATCATTCAAATTATACAGTTTTTGGAATCCAAGTGGTACTCTTTAAAGAAAAATATCTTGTGGAACAATCTGACCCTGTACGAATGTGTTTGATTTTAATTTGATCAAACTTCAAGAATAGTTTATCACTTGTAATTCTAGTTTTGCTTTTTAATTTATTTTTAAATGTATAATTTCTCCCAAATTCAAAATCGTGAAACACATGAGCAAACGTACACTTTAGACCTTATTTGGTTCCATTTTACTTTGGGTGTTTGAAGTTTGTCCCAAGAGAGAGTTGATTAATTGACTTTCAAATCAACCAAAAACCAAAAAGAAAAGAGAAAAAAAAAAAATTCCCTCTAGATCTAATTTCTAACCTCAAATGCAAATGGAGAATATTTTATTACTATCCTAAAATGCACTTGTGTACACCATTTATAATTCGGTTTAATTAATTTTAAGTTTTTTTTTTTTTTTTTTTTTTTTTTTTGTGGATAATTAAAGAAATTAGGATCAAATCATGGAGATCGAGATGATATAGAAATGATTAGGGAGGTCGGAATTGGAACAACATAAGTAAAATAAAACACCGTACAGAGTCTTTTTTTGAGGATACATATAAATATGTTGGATGCTCTGTCACATGATCCAGAAAAAGCAAATGGTTTTCTTGTCTCAATAATACTAATTACTACTACTGGAGTATTTATAATTAGTAGTTCTCCTTAATTAATGACATGCTTAATCAACTCAAAATGGGACATTAATGACCGTTATTATATTCCCAATCATCATTAGTCTCCCTTAAAAAGACTAGTGCTACACATGCACGAACATGATTTGCACCTGGGGCTCCACCAAATCAAGTTATATTTAATTTCCCTCCACTAATCATATATAATTAAGACAAACATTTAAGATCGTAAATTTAAACGACATAAATGCTTTCAGATTTTTCTTATCTAAGTAATAGGAGAAGTAGAATTCTTATCATTATTATAATGATGTGTATAACTCTGTATATTCTTATATTTTTTCATCTCTTGAATAATACTTTGCATATTATTATTAATTAGTGATATATAAACTTGGGAGTTTTGCAAAAACATTTAGAATGGTCTAATCTATAAAAGAATAATATGCATGGGTTGGCAGAAAGATATAGATCTTGTTAAACATCATTTGTATCTATTTTGATCTGACAAATGCATCAGAAAATGTGTGTCGCAAACATTACGGGCCTATTTGTTTGGCGTTTGGGAAAGTAGTTTGGGAGAGTAGTGGAGGTTTGTGAAATAATCTCGATTTGCGTAATGTTGTTTGTTTGGGTTTTGAGAGAGTTGTTTGAGAAATAAAGTATGTGTAGGTTTTTTTGGAAGAGTTGGGTTGTAGGTGTAAGATGTGTAAGACTTTATATCAAATCATGTTTGTTATGTGAGATAAATTGTGTAAGAGATAGGTTACTTAATGTCAAATCAAAGTAGAGTTTGTATAGGTTTTGTTTAGAGATAAGAAAATTGTTGTTTGTTTGGCTTTTGAGAGAGTAGTTTGAGAAAATTAATGGATGAAAAATTTATTTCGAAAAATAGAAAATATGTTTATTTGGCATTTCCCAAACACGAAAAAATTATGGGAAACGCCAAACAAACAGGCCCTACAAATTCTAAACGTTATTATTCAATTTCATGTCTTTTTTTCCCCCCCCAAAAATGTGAATTTTTTTTTCAATGTTCACTTCTAAGAAACAATGTACGCTTCCGCTTATAGGGCAATGGACTTTTACTAATTTTGGTAACATAAAGTTTATTTATCATTTGCTTCTTTTTTTTTATCCACTAGACTGTATATTTATAGCTCGGACCGAAGAGTGCAAAGGGTATAGGTCTTTCCCAGTGTGATGTCTCCAGTAGGATTCGAACTTAAGTCTCGCCTCTGGGGTTCGCAAGTCACTACCACTTGACCCAACCACCTTGAGTTATTTATCATTTGTTTCAGATGTGAAAAAATGATTTTCTTAATTTGAAAACCCAAATTCTTTTGTTGGACCAAAATAATGATGAAGTTACACGTACATTGTTCTCATGATCATTCTGCACTAAAATTTAAGGGTGTCCAACTACCACGTTTTATAGTATTAGCCCACCAAGGTGGGGTCCATATGAACGTCCAATTCATTATGAGCATATTTTCGGTTTTGCGAAACTGAGTCAAAACTTTTTAATTGGAATTTAACAAAACTCATGAAATCTATAAGACATTGATTTGACACATACCACCTATTTTTCCCCTCAAGCTCTATAAATAGACATTGGTTTGACATCTACAACCTACTTTTTTCCCCAAACCCCAACATTCAAACTCAATCCAAATGAGGTTTGAGTTTTTTCAAAACCACAAAAGTCAATCGGAATCATAAATGCAATTAGTACTTGATCTCTAGACTTGTCTTACTCTTAAGAACTTTTATGGTATTTAATTAAATAATCATATAGATTACTCTTGCATTAAGTTTTGATAATTGTGACTTATCTTGGAGAAATGGAAGAACTGATGGACTCAATTCGAAATAGATGAAAGTTAATGGGCGGCTGAGAAGAAAATGCTGTATGAATTGTTTGACGGCAGCAAGCACTGATAGTCATAGTCAAAAAGAGCGACTCATTAATGGGCATGGGCCCCTCCCGGGAGAGAGAGGATATCAAGATTTTGCAGAATTTTAAGTGGGCCCCCTAAATCTATGAGCTGTTCATTTTCTGGATATCTCCGTGTGGAAAATGCATGGTTGTTTCTCCTCTCTCCCAAAAGTTCTTTCATGATTTTACTAACTTAAAATTTTAAGTTACTAGATTGAATTTCTCTAATTTTTAGATGTCAATATATATAATATTGTTACAATATTATTAAATTATAAGACAGAGTATATTATTGATGCTAAGTCAATCAATTGAAAAAATGAGTTAGAATAACTTTATCATAATTAAGTTTATGACATATTCTTTTCCTTGATAAATTTCTTTGAAAAAAAGTGAAAGAGACATAGCAAAACTGATTGATAAACATTAATCATGAGGTGACAATATATATATAGAATAGAAGTAGTGGGTCATGAAAAGTCTATTGCGCTATGTATGTCCTTTCAATTTTCATACTTAAAGAGTTACTTGATAAGACATACTGCATGATATATTCATATGTATATTTGGCATGCTCTTATATAATATATTCACAAGTATTATGTATAAATATTGGAGGTATTAGTTCTACGACATAACTACTAATAGTGTATTTAACTTATAATGTGCAATATAATATTATAATTGATAATGAAGAAGAATTAGAAAACCAAATAAAAGAGGGAGTGGTCCATGAAAGTACGGAAACCGTACCAGGAATCCGTATCCCATTTGTTTATTTTGTTTTGTCTGTGCCTGGCAATTGGCAAACCATGTGTACAAATAATAACATGAAAAAGAAAAAATAGGGGACGAGTTCATGTAATGGTCCCAATCTGTTTTGCATTGTTACATGATTTTATATACGTAGTTTTTATCCCTTACTAATAATTTTAGTGTGTGTGTGTGTGTGCGCCTCTTTGTGGATTAGCGTCCCGGTTTTATGGGGAAATAGGTCACGACTCACGAGTTGCCTACCAAGTACCACTAATAGAGATTTAATTTAATAATTTCATATCAAAATTTTAAAAAATGGTGATCCACTTAATTCTTTTTCTCTTATCTTTAAAAAATAAATAAACAAACTCATGCTTCGATTTAACATAAATGACTCATTAATTCCTTTTTTTCCCATAATCTCTAAAACGACAAACTCATTTTTATGATGTAAAGTTTTTTCTAACTCTACTTCTTTTCTTTCCATAATTCTGAAAAGATCTATCTAACTTTTTAAAACTAAATGCACACTTGATTTCATTCTTAAAAACTCAAGCAAATGCCATGAGACCGTAGCCTGTTTGTAAGATTGATGCCCTATAATTAAGAGGTCTTGAGTTCAATCCCCATTAATGTGGATATTCTTTTAGTCTAATACTAGTTGATTAGTAGTTTATTTTTATATGTATTAGAATAAACTTCTAATTTATGATTTGATGTAACGATGTAATTTGTATCTCTAAAAAATAAAAAACTTATCTAACATCAAATATCATGTAACGTACGTACTTTGTTATTATTTTGCGACGTTGGTAGAACATCTCCAATAGAGAGCCCAAATGGGGACTCAAAATAGTTTGGATCCAAAAACTTCAAAATGAGGCTACAATAGAATACCCAAGGATAGGTGCAAAATACCCACATTTGAGCTGAAGGCTTGGGCACCCAAATCTTTTACTATTATATAAATATTGAATACTACATTAATACATGTTATTTGTCTATTTATTTTTAAATTATCAAGGTTACGTTTGAATTGATTATAACAAATTTTGCAAAATCATTGATAACAATGGATGAAAAAGCACATTTAAAATATTAAGAATTATTCTTGAGTCGATATGTGGACAAGGTAAAAATATTGATAACATAAAATATAAATCACAACTTGAAAAAATAATGAAAATAATAATGACGGCACGATCAATGAGTTCATTGTCTACAATTGATAATTACTGTAAATTCAAAATATTTTAATTTTTTTTTTAATTTAGTCCAAATTTACTTTTATTTGCATTTTTAAATAGGCTTTAATTTTAAGTTAATTAATTTTAAAAATGGGCTTCCGTTTTTTTATGTCTATTGATGCAATATTTTTTTTTTTTTAGGATGTGCCGATTGCAAATGAGTGATTTGAGTCCAATTTTTTAACTCTCCATTAGTCTTGACGAGGGAAAATTCTTGCATAGACTTGGTCTATAAGCTTTTTATAGACATTGTGATTGTAAATGCACCTCATTATACATTGTGAGAGCATGACATCATCAAAATGTATTATGTGGTGCATTTACAATCACAAGGTCTATACCAACAGGTGATTGGTCTAGTGGAAGGAACTAGTCACTACAAAGTAGCGGACTCAAGTTCGAATTCCTGTTGGAAGAGGTTCCCACTTTATGTGTTCGACGCGCCTCGAAATGGATTAAACCCTTGGGAAACAAAAAAAAAAAAAAAAAAAAATCACAAGGTCTATCACTAAGCACTGAGACCTGGTCTATGTAAGAATTTTCCCTTGATGAGTGCACCTTATCTCCAATGTTTTAGGTCTCAACAAAGGTACGTGAAGTTTCCCTGTTTCTAATTCTCGTATTGTGGGCATTCGTGTGCAGAGAATCTTATGAAAAATATTTCTATGCAAATTATATAATTTATGTCACTTGTTTCTTTTTTCCATTGAATATGAACATATGATGTACACCGAATAATATGATATTGAATTCTACTCACTTTCCATGACTTTTAGATTAAACGTATATGATTTTGCTCCACCGGAGTTGGGAATTGAATTTATATATAGAGAATTGATATGATAAGTCAAATCTAAATTGTATAAACTTTATAACTAGCAAAAATATTAATCATTACATATTAACTCTTTCTCCATTTTAATTAAATTTAATATAAGAATTGAAAAAAATAAAACATATGTAATGAGACGATAAAATAGTTTCGAGTCCATGAAAATTATTTCGTACAACTATTGCACATATGACATGATAAAACATGCAGACCAATGGAAATAGAAAATATTCTCATGAATATTGACGCTTCAAAATTAACTTTAAAATATGTTATAAAAAAAAAAAATTAATTGCACCAGATCATTTAGGACCACCATAAAAAATCATTTTTCAAGGTTATATGTGAACACAATGAATCCCGTGTTGTTCATGATATAAAAGATTAATGACATCGTCCTACTAGACCCTACGTCCCTATTCATAATTAAAAAAATATGGTCCTAGTAGTTTTGATTTCACGAGCCCATTAACAATTGGCGTGTGACAATCATGTGCAACTACATAGGAAATACAATAAGGGCCTGTTTGTTTGGCATTTTCCTGAATTTTTTCGTGTTTGAGAAATGCCAAACAAATATGTTTTTTATTTTCCAAAATAAATTTTTCATCCATTAATTTTTTCAAACTACTCTCTCAAAAGCCAAACAAACAACAATTTTCTTATCTCTAAACAAAACCTATACAAACTTGATTTGACATAAAGTAACCTATCTCTTACACAATTTATCTCACATAACAAACATGATTTGATATAAAGTCTTACACATCTTACACCTACAACCCAACTCTTCCAAAAAAACCTACACCTACTTTATTTCTCAAACCACTCTCTCAAAACCCAAACAAACAAAATTACGCAAATCGAGATTATTTTACAAACCTCCACTACTCTCGCAAACCCCAAATGCCAAACAAACAGGCCCTAAGAGTTTTCAAAAAATTCCAAGATTCGAGAATAAAGCGGTTCATATTGTTGTTGGGTTTTTCTTATAATTTCAATGGCGTTGTGCCCATTTCACTTATCCTTCCTTGTATTTTATGTGATTCGGGATGTTCAATTTCTAATGTAATAGATGATTTTTCTCCTTTTAATGATTAAGTTTTACTTGCCAAAAAAAAAAAAATCCACAAACAACTATCACAAAACTCAAACAAACAACATTATGCAAATCGATATTATTTCTCAAACCTCCACTATTTTCCTAATCACCAAACAAACAAACCCATTATATTAAACAAACCAAATACAGATAAATAACGTTATGTCCAATAATACTATAAGATAAAGTGATAAATAAATTAACGTACCTTTTACTTTTAAAAATAAAATATTTTATATTGTTGTAACATTAAGATTTAAAGGAAATGAATAGGGAAATTGAATAATTGTGAAATCCTGGTTGGGCTGGCAATGGCCCATAATCCGATGTTTTGATGTATACTAAACTAAGGCCCACTTGGGTTGGCATTTACTTTTACTTGTATGTATTTCCCAAAGCCGGTGAAGGGTACATAGAAACCGAATACAACAGTCTAAAGGTCTAAATCTAATTATTGCTTGGTCCACTGCTCCCGCTCCCACCACATACTCTCTCCTCTCCAAAAAATATAAAAAATATGAAAAAAGAAAAAAAATGTCTCCCGATGAAAATGAAAGAAGTTTATATTATAATTATATTGATAGTATGGTTCATGCACATTCTCATGATTTAATCAGAGTATATTTAAAAATTGATATTGTAACATTAAGAATCCATTTTAGTCCGATAGAACCCCTAATTTTGTTGAGTGGAGCAGAACGAAAACGAGAAAACATAAACTAATAATAATGTACACTTTTTTAGTTAAAAATAAATTGTATTTGGGTACTTATAATAAATTATTATGTATTTAGATAGAGTTAAATAAATTAGTACTCCTATATGTTGAGAAGAGAAGCAGAGCACAAACATACATACATACATACATAATTACATACATACTGTTTTCAGTTCCACCATTTTCATTCTTCTCCAAGCCGGCCCTTTATTTTTATTAAGTACTTGATAAATTACAGACACATACAGGTTTATATGCCTAATATCAGACCCATTTTGTAGGAAAGAAAGAATGGGATAAATTACTACATGCCATTTGAATCGACAAACAAAAGACATTGGTCTTTCTCTTTTAGTTGTTTGGACTCTACTTTCAAGCCGGTTTTGGGGAAACTAAGATCTGAATAAGGGTTAACTTGTGCCTTTTTGCTGCAAATTCTTTTCTTTGATAAGCTAAAGATTGGTTTTTTAGCTGAAAAATGTGGTGGTTGTTTGGTTCATTTTTTGCATTAGATTTAGGGGGTGTTTGGTGGATAAGTTTAAGAGAGCTGATGAAGATTAAACCTTTTGCGTTTTTTTAGTGAAACAGGCTCTGGTTGAAGGGTATTTTTGGCTAATCTGGACTTGAATACAACTTCATGCATTGAACTTTTTTCAGAGGAAAAAGTTGAGATATTATGCTATTTTGGGGCAAAAAGAAGGTTTTGTTTGGGGATTTTGTGATGGTCAATTTGGGTACTTTGTAATTATTGGCTGTTAATTTGCTATCTGGAGCTTTAATGTTTATATCTGCAAATATGAAATTCTCTTCTGGTGAATTAAATGATCAGTCTGCTGAAGGTATAATACTTTCTTCTTGTTTATATCTTCTTGTAATGAAAACTAATGTGGCATCTTTAAGTTAATGAATTCTTTTTCAAAGGCTGCAAATCTACAAGTGAATTTTAATCTTTTCAATTTTCATTTGTTGTTCTAAAACAAATGCTTTATAACCATACAGTAGGATTGAACTTTCATTCCCTAGGATCCTCCTAACTATAATGATTATTATTCTCCCCTAAAAAGTAGTAGTATTTGTTTTCTAATTTTACCTTTTGAAGATTCAACCTAAAAACTATTCTTTCTTTTTTCTTCTTCAAAGAAATTATAAAGCAATTTTTGGTATATTTCTATATGTGATCGTTTGTTATAGTACTTTTTGCCAGTCCTTATCCGATTAATACTTTATGATACAATTATGCCGAATTCTTGAATGTTTATGAGAAGTGATGGATTTAAATTTGATGAACAGGAGAGAAAAACTACCTAAATACTGAACTTTGGCATGCCTGTGCTGGTCCTCTTGTTTCTCTACCTGCTGTTGGAAGTCATGTGGTGTATTTTCCTCAGGGTCATAGTGAACAGGTTTGTTTCGATTATTAGAGTTCAATTATATAGAAATGAATAGCTTTCTTTTATTGAAATTTGAGCACTATATATATGCACACATTTTATGAACTTATAGTATTAAATAAATACTCCTAGATTATGTCGATGTGTAATATTCAGGTTGCTGTATCTACTAACAAAGAAGTGGATGCTCAGATACCGAATTACTCAAGTTTACCTCCACAACTCATTTGCCAGCTCCATAATGTGACAATGCATGTGAGTGCCTTCAAGTTCTATTATATTCCATATACAATCAGGCTTCATTTGTATTTGAGGGATTTTGGACTTGAAGAAATGACTCCAATACTGTGTGGATTTAAAAGTAGTTTTGAAATACTTGAGTCCAAATTCCTAAATCCAAATAAAGCCTTATAATTTTTTCATAAAAGCTTATATTTGTGTTTAACTAGGCCGATATAGAGACAGACGAGGTTTATGCTCAAATGACCTTGCAACCATTAACTCAAGTATGTCACTCCATCTTAAAATATTTTCGTACTCTTTTTCTTCCTTTTATTTTTTACCCCACAAATTCATTGTTTTATTGCCCTTCTTGTGCAGCAAGAGCAGAAGGAGGTTTCATTCCTTCCTGCAGACTTAGGTGGCGCAAGCAAACAGCCAACAAATTACTTCTGCAAAACTTTGACTGCCAGTGACACCAGTACTCATGGTGGCTTTTCGGTTCCTCGCCGTGCAGCTGAAAAAGTCTTTCCACCATTGGTAAATTTTTTTCTTTTTTCTTTTTTCTTTTTGCGGTATTTAAAATCTACTTTTTTCCCTCAAAAATACTCTTTCACGTAAAGTAATGATTTGACACTAATAATTCACAACCACTGCTTCGAGGGTACTATAATGTGTATTGATGATATCATTCCCATTTACAGGACTTTTCCCTGCAACCACCAGCTCAAGAGTTGATTGGGAGGGATCTGCATAACAATGAGTGGAAATTCAGACATATATTCCGAGGTAAGTTCTTGAGTTTAGGACAAAGTTACAAGGAAGAAAGAGATGAAACCATGTATATATGTATTCGATCTTTTTATCATGTTATATTCACCCTACGTGATTACACATAACAAATATGTGGGCTTCCATTTATAATGGGATACTGTCCTGCACCAAAATATGATTTTTCGGCTGTGTGAAGAAGCTAGATAATATTCTCATAACACGTAGCCATAATATTTTTTATGAATCAATATCAGAAGCTATATACAAATACATTTATGTGGCAGAAATGCACTTTTAGCCCCACGGGATGGGGCACTCAACACTTTCTTGCATATTTCGTCCTTTCCCCCCCTTTCCATCCAATTCGAAATTTCTGTCTAATAGGACTGTTTTGTTTTGCACTTTTAGTCCCATAGGACAATCTTTGTTTAACACTTTTGGTCCCAAATTGGATGAAAATGGACGAAATGTGTATACAAGTTTTAAAAAGTGCGGGACTAAAAGTGCAGAGTGTCTAGGTCTATGTAATTGTCTATGTACCTACCTATGGTTTCACTAAATTTAATTTCTTCATCTTTTATTCAATTCTTGATAATTTCTTGTTATAATCTTATTATCTCAGGTCAGCCAAAGAGGCATCTTCTTACTACCGGGTGGAGTGTGTTTGTGAGTGCCAAAAGACTTGTAGCTGGTGATGCAGTTCTTTTCATATGGTAGGCAAGGCGCTCTAAAATTAAAATATGGTGACATTTTTTTTTCTCCAAATTAAATTTCCATTTACAATTTGTTTGTTCTGATTATTTAACCTGCAGGAACGATAAGAATGAATTGCTTATTGGTATAAGACGCGCAAATCGATCACAAGCTATGATGCCTTCATCAGTTTTATCAAGTGATAGTATGCATCTAGGCCTTCTTGCTGCTGCTGCTCATGCAGCTGCTACAAACTCTCGTTTCACCATATTTTATAATCCCAGGTAGGTACTTTATATTTCTTACAAAAAATTAATTGAGTGAAATGCAAAAATACCCCCTATACTTTCTAATTAGCTACACGCGTGTTATTTTATTAGCAAAAACACCCCATGTACTTTTTTTTTTTTAATTAACAAAAAACCACATTTGAAAGTCAGGTTATTGTCAATTTTTTAAGTGAACAGGGTAGTTATTGCCAATTTTCAAAGTTAATAGGGGGATTATTGTCAATTTTTAGGTGATATAGATGTGTTTTCGCATCCTTTGGTGGGGGTATAATTTTCATTTTTCCTGCAAAATATGTATTCCAGCATGGGAGGTCTTTTTTTACTAATAAAATTAATACAGGGTCAACAAGCACGGGGTATTTTTGAATTTAGCTCAAAATTTAATTGCATAATTAAGATGTTTTATGATTCCATAATTTAACATATTCCTTAATACAGGACTTGTCCCTCTGAATTCGTCATAGCTCTAGCTGAATATGTAAAGGCAGTATATCACACTCGAGTCTCTGTGGGTATGCGTTTCCGGATGATGTTTGAGACTGAAGAATCTAGTGTTCGTCGGTAAGTTTGACCCTTGTGCAGATTTTATATTATCATTGATTTTCGGCAGAGTTGCATTTTTAGACCCAGAAGATTGGACCATCAACATTTTGGGTCCCAAGCTTTACCGAATTGCACTTTCGGTCACAATCTTTTAGAATGTTTTAACGCTTTTGGTCCTGTCGCGGACATTTCCATCCAGTTGCATTATTGGTCCCATAATATAGTTTCTTGATTTGCAGTTTTTGTCCCATATCACTGTAATTTGCACTTCCGCTGCCAAATTGGATTGAAAGGCGGCGATAGGAGTACAAATGGAAAAAATATTTGAAAAAATTAGAACCAAGTACAATTTTGTGAAGACATGACCAAAAGTACGGATTTACCAGTCTCGTGGGACCAAAAGTGCCATTATTGAATTTCTGTTATAATTTTGTTTTTCCTTCTATAATATTTGGGATCCAGATTGTAGGTTTCTGCATGGACCAGAAGTGCATTGTTTTTTATTCTAAGAGCATATATGCATATATAACTTTCGTGCTAGAAGGTGCCATCCTTCGATTTCTATAAGGCTTTTGATATGTGCTTTTGTTTCAGCTACATGGGCACAATAACTGGCATAACTGATTTGGATCCTGTTAGGTGGCCAAATTCGCACTGGCGGTCTGTTAAGGTATGCCACTTTCTGAGTTTACTGAATTTTAGAGCGCGAGTATAATATGCGTATGATTTTAACCAATCTTGCTATAAAGAAGATTGTATTGTATTGAGGTGTTCTATATAGGGGCCTAAAATTATGTTTCTTATGGATTTATATCACTATTTAATGCAGGTAGGATGGGATGAATCTGCAGCTGGGGAGAGACAGCCAAGAGTGTCTCTGTGGGAAATCGAGCCTCTAACAACATTCCCCATGTATCCATCACCATATTCTCTAAGATTGAAGCGACCATGGCCACCCAGTCTCCCCTATACAGGTCTCGAGTCCATTTCTCTTTCAAATACTCGGCAGTTTTAGTCCTGTGCTCTCAAACATAGCACTTCTAGCCCCGCACTTCCCTTCCCAACTCTTTAAATAATTTCTCCAATTTCTACATGTTTGGTCCCATATATAGGACCCTTTCTTTGTTTTGTATTTTTGGTCCCAAATGGGATGGAAAAGGGAGAAGGACGAAATAGTGCAAAGTTTACTTATAGTTGGGAACAAAGTGCTGCTTTTGAAAGTGTGGGACTAAAATTGCTGATTGCCCAGTTCTGTGGGACAAAAGATAAAATTAATTTTGCCTATAACAAGTTAGTGTACCTAATCTGCATGTATCTTTTGTTGCTCTAAAGGGATGAATAACGATGATATGGGATTTAATTCTTCCCTCATGTGGCTCCGCGGAAATGTTGGGAACCAGGGCGGAATGCATTCTCTCAACTTTCAAGGAATCACACCCTGGATGCAGCCGAGGCTCGACACTTCTTCAGTTCTTGGCACACAAAATGACATTTACCATGCCATGGCTACTGCTGCAGCTTTACAAGAACCGAGATTCATGGACCCTTCTAAACAACTCCTTTCATCGATTATGCAGTTCCAGCAACCTCAAGCTCCACAAGGCCATGCGGACCTTTTTCAGCACCATCAGAACTTGTTCAATAATGTACAACTCCAGCAGCACCATGTACAACAACAACAACCGATGAATGGCTGGCCTAATAAGCGTGTTGCTCTTGATCAATTGGGGCAATCGAACACAAATGTTTCTTTGCCTCCGTTTCCTGGGCGGGAGGAGTGTGCTCTATCACAAGAAGCTGGGAGTAATGATCCACAAAACAACTTTCTTTTTGGGGTCAATATAGATTCATCCTCTCTTCTTATGCCTATTAATGGGATGTCAAATCTTAAAGGAGTAGGTACTGATAGTGATATTACGACTATACCCTTTTCCTCTCCAAGCTACAATATGAGTGGCTCCTGTGCCGATTATTCTCTAAACCCAACTATGACTTCAAGCAGTTGTATTAATGAGTTGGGTTTCTTGCAGTCCTCGGAAAACGTGGGGCACTTAAATCCACCTGACCAAGCCTTTGTTAAGGTAAGTTGCCTTGAGTTGCTTGTTTGCAAAAGCTATTGCCTTAGGGTCAATATATGATACTCCATCTTTCCGGATATGATGCGCAGGTTCACAAGTTGGGATCGTTTGGAAGGTCACTTGATATTACCAAGTTTAGGTGCTACAATGAACTGCGTAATGAGCTTGCACATATGTTTGGGCTTGAAGGCCAATTAGAGGACCCTTTGAGATCAGGCTGGCAGCTTGTATTTGTTGACCGAGAAAATGATGTTCTTCTACTCGGTGATGACCCCTGGCCGTAAGTGAAACATGTCTTTGTAATGCATTGGTTCAAGAGTCAATGTACTTAAAAACTAATTTATCGGTTTGTTTCCAGGGAATTTGTGAACAATGTATGGTGCATAAAGATTTTGTCGCCTGAAGAGGTTCAAGAGATGGGAAAACGAGGGCTTGAACTTTTAAATTCTGTTCCGACGACACAGAGGCTACCACCCGAGCCCACAAGAGGCGAGGAATATGAGCGTTGGCGTACCATCTATTGAGACTTTGGATTTCTGAACCAATTTTACTAGTTATTATGAGTAGCTAGCATTGCTTTCCACTATGCATGGTATGGAAAATTATCATCATTTTCCTATGCTGAAGATTTATGAAAGAACTTGTAGTAATGTAATTATATATGATAGTATTTCTAGTAGATGTACTTTTTGTTGTCAATCTAATCTATCTAAATCAATACTTATAAAATTTATTTGAACAGTGAAACATTCCATGATTTAAAAATTCATGGTCATAATTATTTCAATGTTTGCTCTGAAGATTTGTGATGAGTTTGTATTTTACATGCGAGTTTTTATCTTGGTTGTTCAGACCGTACAATTTAATAATTACAAACCAAACTCCTAATTCATCTTTAAAAAAAAATCCTTACTCCTAATTGTTTCTAATTTTTGTTGGGTTGTGTATTTTGAAATCAATAGTGGGTCTGGGTCATAATATATTTGCATTTTTTAAAAGAAATTTAAAATTTATTATAGTGCTTTATCTTGAATTTTTTAATCATTTTATCAAACCAAAAGAAATATTGGGTGAACAATTCCAAAATGGTCGTAACCAATAAAAGTTTCTGGTTCCGCAAAACTATCCCATCTGTGTTTGGATTCATTTGCTGAATCTGGGCATTATGGTTTGAAATCAACGTGATTTTTTATTTTATTTTTCTTAATAAAAGTTGTCTAAGATATGACTCCATTTGTCGAGGGGCTGTCCACTGTTAATAGGCACTACTAGCTAGCTAGCTTATAGTCTTTTTATCACAAAGGATTCATTTGGACGTAAGTCTTTTTAAATATCTCATTCATTAATTTTAATTTTCCCCCTCATAAACAAATGGAACATTAATTTTTACGTAATTCTAATTTCATTTGAAAGATCTCGATTTGACAATGTAATTGATGATAATATATATCAACATTTGGTACTTTTAACACATAATAATAATGTAATATAATTGCTTCTCTACAGTCCTTAATTTATTGTATCAAACTACACGCACACACGCACTCGGCAGATCGATGACATTGAATTGCAATTTAGTCCTTGTTGATCAGTTCCTGTTGTGTTTAGTCCTTAATTGCATGAAGGAAGGCAGGGACAATTGACTGTTAACAGCCCAGTTCAATTTCAACGGAACATAATTAATATTGTTCCAGTACTTATGTACAAACTAATATCAAACGAGCTTTCTTTTTTCTTGAATGACCAACTTATGAAGCCTAACATGTGGAATTTATAAACACATGATCTCTTGGGCCTGAGCTCTGATATCATGTTGAATGACCAACACATCTAAAAGCTTAAGCTGTTAGAGAGAGGAATCATTTAATATATATCACTTAACATTTTTCAATTAAATATTTAATATCATTGTTACTTAATTATCTTAATTTGACGACAGATAGTGTTAGTAAGATAAATATATATAATCTTGTACTGGAGTGCAGGGGCTAGGTTAATTAGCTAGTGCTGGGTATTTGTTAAAGTTTATCTTAATTAGCTAGAGTTCAATAGTTTGTTATGTTGTAAACTCCTAGTATTTGATAGATAAATATAACTCCTAGCTAGTCTTTATCGATCTTGTATACTTGATAGATAGTTTCAAACTCCTAGTTCTTATCTTTTTTGTAATATGCCTATAAATACAAGGCATGTAAGTTGAAATAATACACAATATTTTTTTCATTCTCTTTGTGCTCTCTATTATTTTACAGTATTTTCATTTGATCGATCTATCAATTAATCTTTTGGCGTTGCGTTGATCTTTCAACTACTGCTTGCACATGTTCACTGATAATTAATCTTGTATGTTTGTTTGTTTGTTTACATTCATAATATTGTATCTAGCTAATTTGGATGGATATATAACTTATATATATATAGCTAGGTAGGCATGGCATGCATGAACTACTCGATCTGTACTAATTGTTGTAGTTTTTATTAAGGTTAAAAATCCTAAATATATACTGTATCTGTATGACTAATTAAATACGTACATGCATGCAAATTAAGAGTGATCGACAACTTGAGAATATATATCTCTTAAAATTATAGTATATATATGCCACTAATACATAATATATACATAAATAATTTCTAGTGCAGCTAGAAAAGGGGTTTCGGATTAATATAATTGACTATATATCACTTAACAGATGGGATTACAAATTTACAATGCATGACTTAAATTATTTTTCTGCATCTTCAACAATTAGTTAATTATTAATATCGAACATCCCACACCACATCATGGGCTCCTGTCCTGTGAGGTTACATCGTCCAAGAGAATTGCTTAATTAATTCCATACCTTCTTAATTATGAAAAAAAAAAATTTAATAATGCATGAGTTGGTATTAATTAATTAATAAAGAGAATGAATCCTTTTATGAGCCCTGGTGGGAGTAAGGCGAACACCCAACCCTTTTTTTTATTGAATTATTATTATTATATTTGCTTTTGAAAAGCTAGCAATGATTATATATATCTTTGTTTTTTAAGCAAATTAAGATCATGAAAAAAAAAAAAAGAGGTACATGGTCCATTATATTATATTATATTATATTCTAGCTAGCTCATAAAGCTTAATTTAAACTAAGCAACACAGCATGCATTGTCTCCTTATAGGAGGTGTCCACCATCCCTCAATTTCATTTCCTTTTTAATTTCAATCTCTCTTCTTTTTCTTTTTCTTTTTCTTTTTCAGACTAATTCCATCCATACTTTCGGTGTCAAATTTCAATTCATTTCTTAACATCCTCTTTGGTGAAAAATAGGTTGGGCAATTTTGGTTGCTCCTCGTGCCTCTTGTCTCCCTAATCTATACTTCATTTTTCGTTTTTTCTTCATGTTTAATATAAATTCATTGTTAATTTCGTCATATGGGACTGTCTTCTGAAACCTAATTAATTTTAGAATCTTTAATATATATTGATATTGTGTTGAAATTAATTAATCTCCCCTTTTATTACAACCGAAATGTGGTAATTAATTAATTCATGTTAATAGAATATGGACTTAAAAATCATTAATATACTCTCTTCATTTTCTTTTTTGTCGATTTGGATGATTGCACAAGGAATCAAGGATTACTACATATGATAAATATCCACTTTTAAACTCGATCTCTCACGTTTCTATACATTATTCAAATTGCAACAAAGAAACAGTAAATGATTTTTGAAGAAACACGACATTAATTATTTTCCCATTTCTTCTCATTGTATTACCATTTTCTCCAATTTTTGTAGTCTATTGTTTTATTATTTAATGGTACCTAAAGGTTTTTCTTCTATATACTGTTTAACAAAAAGAGAAAATGGAAGAAAACGAAAATAGATTAAACTTTCCTGTTTTGCCATGTGCCCTGATTGGTTGTCTCACCCTAAAATTTCGCCCGGTCTCGTGCTTATTTCCTGGTTTAATTCATTTGCTTCATCCGTGATCACTCACATTTAATCAACCATATTAATAACCTTTAAGCCCAAGAGAGAAAAACAAAAAAAATACATCATATATAATACATAAATTAATTAATGATGTAGTGATTATCTACACACAAATGCTAGCTAACCATGTACTCAAGATTACTAATTATTTATTTTATCAATTCATACATTATGAATAAATTACTCAAATGATGAGCATGCATAATTTCAGTGCTTGAACCTCAATTATTCCAAATCACCTACAATATATATTTCATATAATTTGAGGGGAAAGTTGCAAATATCTTCCCGTAACGACAATTCAATCCTGTAACTAAATTAATCAATTTGACAATTTACGGTCCTATATTCTCAAAATTGCTCTTCAATCTCATCCTTAACCTATAATTAACTAGCCATTCATTATTTTTTGTGGCCCAAATATCTAATTAATTATGTTACATGCTCACATGTAGGGGTGTAAACGAGTTGAGTAATATCGTACGACACATTGTTCAAAGTTAGTTTGAATTTTTTTTTTATCGAGTTTGAGATTGTGTTTGAGCTTGATTTTATTTCTTAACAAACAGAGCTCATACGAGCTTTTATCGAACGAAACTGAGTCGAATATCGAGTAATATTATACTTTTACATGCGATTTGTTCATTTTTATGTTATCCTTGGTTTGATTTTCAGCCCTACCCAGACGTGACTCAATTGGAAAAGTTAAGAATCTCGAGCTAAAATAAGATTGAAATTGTGAAATTAATTTAGTTAAAGAACTTAATTGTCATTCCTTATTTTAAAAGAATTTTTTTTTTCCGTCAAGGAGACGATTTTTGCAGTTTTGTGAATTTCGAGATGAAATAATACCAAAATTACCCCAAGTTAATTTATTTACATGACTTAATTCATTATCAGTCAGCCCATATCTTAAAGAGAAATTTTTTTTTAAACAAACTTTAGCCATGTGACGATTTTTAAAATTTTCAATAATTCGAGTTATCTCTTGGATTGTACAATAGACTTTTAAGTAGGAGTATTGTACAAGACCAAAAGACGAGTTCATAAAGTTAAGGGGTTAAATGGAATCAACAGAAAGCAGCTTTCCAGATAGGCACTAGGCAGGGATGATCACTGAAATAAAATACACCCCATAAAGAAAGAAAAAAGGAAAAGAGAAAGGGGACATAATCATCATTATTTTGCATTTTTAATACTCTATGTGACAGACCTCCATAAATAAAAAGAATATTAGGAAATAAACAGTTACTATGTAAAAGAAATAAACAATGGCCAAATAAAATTAGAATAGAGAGCGAACAACCTAGCTAATCTGTGTTTGGATTGATTTAGTTTGGTTTTAACTTCTAATAAGCTTTTGGTTTGGTCTGATTTAAGGGTTTTAGTTTGGTTTGAAGATTTGAAAAGTTTCATCATAAAGGTTCAAGTATTTCTGGCATGGTTTAATAGATACCGAACTTGAACTGAGTACAAAAATATGGTCTAGTCATGAATTAAAATTTCATTTTATATTTTGTTCAATCATATATATATTATTAACTCATTTGAAACTCTTTTGTAATTTTTGAGAAAAATTGGAAAATTGTAAAATAAAGAACACGTGAAAGTACAATATTACTCTATATTTTCGTATTGATTATTTTAGAAATATATTTTTTTTTATATTGTTCTTGATACATATCGTAATTTTAATCCATCAATCTAACTCTAGAAAATTCTAACTAAACCTGGTTTGATCGATTAAATTCTGAAGCAAATGTATGTAGTTTATACCCCATGTGTTATGATAATGTGACAGTTTACCCTATTTGTTATGATAAATGTGACAATTTAACCCCTATACACTATCGGACTCAATGGGGGTAAATTATTCTTTTTTCAAATCACATAAGACAAATTGAACATTATGAATATAAGAGGGGATACATTGCAATTAACCCATAATAATTATCTTAAAGTTAATAATAGAGGGAGTGCTACATTTTCATTATAAACACATGCACTAGCTAGCGAATGTCATCATAGTCATAGATAGTCTCTCCAACCCACGCTCCCTTTAATTCTCTCTCCGCCGCCGCCGCCGGGAAATCAATGGACGAGTCTTGGAGAATGAGGATGGGAATGCCCACTCCTCCTCCAACCAAATTACCAATCTACCCTCCCCGCCGTTCCACAGAGGACGCCACTTCCCACCGCCGCAAACACATCTCCGACGACGACCCCTTAAGCCCCGAAGATTTCACCGACGTCTTCGGTGGACCCCCACGCACCGTCCTCTCCCGCCAATTCTCCTCCTCCTCCTCCGCGAGTTTTTTCTACGAGGAGATATTCCGTCCGGCGCCTCCGGCTGTGAAAAGGGGCGGACGGAGCTTGCCGGAGTTTATGATTCCGGGAAATCCGAAAAGGAGCGAGAATAATCGTGATAAAAATGGTTTTTACAGTGATATATTTGGGTGGGATGATGAGAGGGTATTGGTGAGGTCAAGATCGAGGTCAAAGGCGAGTTCTTCGTCGGTGCTCAGCTCGGAGGAGCTTAGTCCTCTCCGGCCGGCGTTTTCCGGGGAGGGAAACGACGACGTTTCGTTCTTTGGTATGAAGCTCAGGTGCGTGTATGTGTGTGTCAGACTGTCAGTCAGTAGCACTTTTGTTGTTAGTTTGGGAATATCTTTTCCTTTCTGGGTTTTTGGCCACTTTAACTCTACGTTATATATATAATAAATAATTTAATTATTTTTGATATGAAAATAAGTAATTTATCATCCTGTGATATGAAATAATGAGCAGTTTGACTTTTTACTCGTGGAGGTTTTGCACACATATTTTATAATGTGATTTAGATTTTATTTCATATGAAAAATGATCAATTTAACCCTACATTGACAATATATTCACTTCACTTTACCTCTCCGTGATATGCGTAAATAAACAATTTAACTCCCTGTGATATGTATAAATGAGCACTTCAAGGAGTTATTTTGCCATTTTATTTATCAAAGGAAGGTAATTTCCTATTAAGAATAACACATGAATTTAATTTGTTATTCGGCTAACGATATTGCCAGAGCAAGATTTGTTGCTTCCAGAGCAATTAATTTTTTATGACAAATATGCCCTTATTAAAAGAATAAACATCCTTTCTCTTTCCTATTATCCTGGGTTTTTCCTCTTCTCTTATCATCTTCCAAAATTGCTTGAGTTGAGAAGAAAAATTTCACTCTTTCTGTTGTTGGTTTTGTTGTCTGACCTCTGCCCTCCCTTTTGCTCAAAAGATGCAAAAAATTAAAGTTATAAAGCAACAAAGTGGAAAGTTTTTACATAAAATTGGAAGCTTTTTTTGAAACTTTTTTAGACATTTGTTTGAAACTTTTTTAGGAACATTGGAAAAGATTTAAATTAAAGGGATATGTTGCAAGATTATGAAAAATTGAGAAAATTAAGCATTTCCTTCTAATTCAAATATTAGATAAATTAGATTCCAATGTATTGTAGTTATGAGGATAATTTGAAGTCACTTTATATTTTAAATTCAATCAATATCATAACAAACTAAAATTAATTTATATATAAATTTATGGGTCTCAAATTAAATAAATGCTTATTACAATGCATATCCTATGAAAAAGTTTATGAAAACCTATGAATAAAATATTTTTAATATGATAGTAAATAATTATGAAGAATAAGGAGAGCATAGTGGTAAACTCTTTTCTAGAAGAAGAATTAGGTAATAAGAAAATTCCAAAGGAATATATGAAAACTACTTTATATTTTTGTTTCCTTGTACTAGTATTCTAGAAGAAAAAGATATTTCCATGTTTAGTTCCTTAATAAGAGGATTTTAAATGTTTCCATATTTTAGATAGGTGCTTATGGATATTTTAATCAACACAAATTTTCCTTGATAATTTACCTATTTGAAAGTTGTGTCCAAAAAAATGGTGAATTTGCAGGCCAATAAATGTGAAATCAAGATGGAACGCAACAAGAATGGGGGATCAAGATCAAAGACAAGAGAATATTCGCAGTAGTGAAAATGAGAATTACCCATTTGGATTAAATCGAAGAAATGCATCCCCAGAAACAATTAGTGTAGAACCCATGTCCAATGGAAGTTTCAGAGTATCTACACAACCCAATTCTTCACCTAATTCATCTCCACTTTCTTCACTTTGCCAATCACCCAAAAAAACCCATGAAGAAATTGATGAAGATGAATTGGATGAAGTTATGAGTTCTTATGTCATAGAGATCAATTCTGATAACAATAAGGAAGAGGGGACATTTGAATCAAATGGTGTAGATGAAGCAATTGCTTGGGCCAAACAGAAATTTCAAGCACAAGAATTGCAGAAAGAGGACAAACCCACAGAAACAGAAGGTGATGATCGATTTGAAAAAAAAAAAAATCTTTTGAATAATTTTATAGCTCATAATTAAATTGGTTGAATTTTATGCAGAAATGGTAAATGGGTTGGAAGGCCATACAGAGAGCTTCGGATCATTGGTATATTATTTGGTATACACTTATCTATTCTTTCTTTTCTTTTCTTTTTACAGCAGATTGATTAGTTCTAGGATAATTTAATTGATATTATTGTGTATTTTGGCAATCATATTTTTGTAGGATGAACATCAAGATAAATGGGCTTCAGAAGAAGATAGTCAACAATTCGAGAGCAAGGTATTAATTACTACACAAATTGAAATGTTTTCCAGATGCAACTTAAATTTTGTTTACGTCTAATATAAATGATGACGACAGGTACAAACAGAAATGCAAATTTTAGATGAGAAGATAAGGTTATGGTCAGCCGGCAAGGAAGACAACCTACGCTTGCTATTGTCCTCTTTGCATCATGTCAGATTAACTTTGTAAACACATGTTTAAAATTGAGAAAATTCTAAATCGAGCTAATCATAGATAACACATCTTTGTGTAGATTCTATGGCCTAATAGTGGATGGGTAGCGATACCTTTGACAAACGTAATTGAAAGCTCACAAGTGAAGAAAGCGTACCAGAAAGCTCGTTTGTGTCTGCATCCCGACAAGCTGCAACAAAGGGGTGCCACTCTTCCACAAAAATACATTGCCGAAAAAGCCTTTTCTATTCTTCAGGTTAGTTTTAACCATTTCAAAACAGAGTAAAAATTGTACTAGTATCATTTATTCAAGTGTGTGTGGAATTCTTCTTTGCAGGATGCTTGGGCTGCATTTACCTCCCAAGACTTCTCTTGTCATTGAAATATATTTATAAGTTTTCAAGGGTATTTAGAGCAATTTGTGAGTATTGTAAATTAGTGTGTGCTGCATTGAAAGCCCATACCAGAAGATAAGATAATAATAATATTAATGTTTTAGTTTTCATAATTGCCTTTCTATTTGTGTTCATCAATTTGTCAATGGAGGTTAATTAAACTGTTAGATTTTCCATTATTATGATTACTTGAGAAGTTTCTGATAAGATTCTTTTTTTTTTTTTTTTTTTATTTATCTAATTTGTCATGAGTTATAAAATTAGTATACATTATTTCCAAAATCTAACAAAAGCGGTACTCTAAAGTTTATTTTCATCGTATTACTACATATTGTTAAAATAATTGTATTAAGGGAAAAAAACACCTTACTCATCTATGAAATAGGAAATCATGTAAGTACATAAAAATTAAATTAGGTATATGAAGTTTTATTAATGTTGTTAACAATTTACCGTAAGGAAAAAATGTGCAAAATTTAGTAAAACACAAGGTGATTTCTTGCCATAAAAATAACACAGGAGGACTTTTTCACAGGTTTCCCAACCCAACAGTTTTGTTTGTCAAGTGTTTATTTATCCTACACCTTTTTCTTATGATACTTTTTTCCCATGTCCGACAAACGAATCATGATCCATAATCTTCTCCACAGAAACTTCAGTAGACAAAATCGCACATGAATCTAGCAATGATAATAACGGTTTTCTTAAAATTAATTTAAAGGAATTTGGTGGATGGCATGGAATGTGCAGAAATCAAATCAAGGAGGAAAATGATTCATCTTCTACTAGCATATAATAATAGTAATAATAATAAAGAAAACAAAAGTCAGCACGAATCAAAAATGAATCATCTAGAATAATTCTATATATCGTATGTCATGAAAACAAAAACCATTCTTATGGTTAAATTGTAGAATAAATTCGTTAACTTTGTCACGCAATAAACATAATCAACTATTTTACATATCGAGGTATTTAATATTAATTTCATGAAAATTAAATAATTATTTTTTAAACTTAGCACATTCATTTCTATAGAACAGGTCCAAGTCTAGCTACTTTCGTACAACTTTCAACATGATATATAAAGACGGTCTCACGTGCAAAACACATGCATTACTTGGAGGACATTTTCGTTCATTCACCTATATGAAACATGAATGTAATGTGTTAATTACTTAGTTCTAGTAATAACTATATGTGTTAATTCTACAAGGGCCCTTCTCGATCTTTGAGCATCCTCATCCTCATTCTCTGGAAACGAATCAATTGCAGCCGAGGCAAATTGTTGCTAGTTCCATTGTCCTCTCAATCCCACGACTCTTTCCAAGATACTCCAACGCCGATATTTTTCAGTTTTACAATCAACTTTCAGTCGCTCAAATAATTACAAAAGGATACTCCTTCAGTTTTGTCCAATTCTACAAATTCCCTCTTACAGCTTCAATCTCTAATGTCAAAGACTTAAAGGTGATGATGACATCACCCAGCCAAAAACTACATAATTTTACATTTACGTTGTGGCCTTGTGGTTTGGACAAAAGGAAGAATTACTTGAAGGATTTACAACTTGAAATTTCCTTTATTTGATTTTTAGTATTCAACTCTCATCAGGATATATGCTCATTGCCCAAACAGCCAAATGTTGCGAACTGCAGCAATTTAAAGAGTTAAGGGGCGCAAGTACAAATGCAACGGGTGAAGTGCAAAGTGGCATAAAGTTAAGGGGTATTTATAGTATTTGGGTGCCAATATACGTACATGGCGAATGTTGGACAAGGAGCCCTTCCCAAGGGAAGTTGATGTCCCGGTGAAATCAAGTACGTCATCTATTAACTGAAAAGCCAATCCCTGCAAACAAAGAAGACATTAAGCCAATAAATACAGACCTTCAATTTAAATGTGACATGAACTACCCACCAATTTTTTTCCATAGTCATAAACCAAAACCGAGACTTCTGCTGTTTGTCCAGCAAGAAGGACTTGAAATTAAAGAAGCAGTTTTGTAATATGTCTTCTGCATATAGTATTCCATGCTGAAAAAAGTAACATAGGCCTTACTTTACAAGATAGCCCAAATGTTAAGCAAAATATATGATCAAATGAGTATATACCTGCAACGTTGATCAGATGAAGTCATCATTTGCATGGTCTCTCCGGTAACTAGATGCTCCGTGACTTTAGCCAAGAGGGATACCACCTATAATAATTTCTTCATTTTATCAAAAAGCATGTTCAACATTAAGACAGAAAGATAAAACAGATAGACCTCATAAATGAGTAGAAAGAAATGCTAAGGGATAAACAGTACCTCTATGTTTCAAAGAGGCCAGTGCCACAAAAGCTCTAGATAGCAGAAAATCTCCTGCCAATAAAGCTAGCCGCATCAACAGAAATGGGAAAAAAAGAAAAAATAATAGAATAATACAAAATTGTCTTTTAATCATCCCAAGACATGAAAAATATATAAGTAAAATAATAATGTCACGAAGCTGGTTTAACAGTATTTCCTCCTCTTCCCTTTTTTTTTTGTTGTTGGGTGGGGGGTTCGGAAGGACAAGCATGACGCACCTTATTTCCCATCATAAAATTCAATGAACCGATTCCCCGCCTGGTATCAGCATCATCCAACACGTCATCATGGAGGAGGCTGGCAACCTATTATAAAGTAGAGGATTACATTACAAAGGTGCAAATAGATACAATCAACAATGAGCATCTGCATACAAATCGCAATTACTGACAAGATATTGAAGGAATGTGCTTCTAATTCCTCACACAGTACATTTAACACCTTCCAATTGTGCTTCACTTTTGGAAAACAGTAACAACAGTTTGCCAAAAAAAGAGGGGGTGGATTGGGGCTTTTTTCCATTATATATTTAACACTACCAAGTCCATAATCCATTAATCCTTGCCTGTTTATTACTTGGGAAGTTTAATTGCCACATACAATATGGTCCCATTGTTTGTTATCTTGATATAGACTTGAACTGCAATATATCACCTTAAAAAATGCTTCAACCTGATCAACTGTCCTAGTTTAACTTTCCATGATTATTAGGTAGATTTGGTCCCTAAGAATGCCGCACAAAATGGAAAGAAAAGCCACCGGATTTTAAAGAGAAAAAGGAAGTCACTAACATGAATCATCTCTGTGATCTCAGCAATAGACTGCTGTCTTGAACGCACAAGGTATTAGCCGCAGCATCAGGAGGTCGACTGGTCTTTGGTTGCCATTAACAAAAGAACCTGCAAAGTTTACCATTCAGTCAGATACTTAAATCAAGAAGACAAACACATTGCTTAGGAAATCTATATGTACAAGTTCATGTTACAGTGGGTCGATATCTTTTTCCTTCAACTCCCATTTTGAAAAAATACTCTGCAGCAGAGGTAAGCTTGGGGACCTATAAAAGATGAAAGAAAGAGCAACTTCAACATCATTACATTTCTCTGTTAACAAACAAAGTACAAGTCAAATACCTCTGAAACTACCATGGACCTTAAACGATTTGCAAGAGAAAATGGATCTCTTTGCTCCTGTCAGAGAAGAAGAAAATTTGAGGTAAATTTTTATTTTTTTTTATCATCCTATCTTTTTGTGTAGCAATACAGAATATAAATCAGACACATGAATTTTTAACTGTAGTTTAATTTAATTGTCCTCAATGACAATAACAATTCTGAGGTTTTTATTATGTGCAAGCAAGGTGATAAATAATTGGACTAACCCCAATTACAGAGTTGCTCTGATGGTAGAGATAACCAGTAACATCACAAAAATCAAAAAAAAATTTATAGCAAACTTATCACTAATATCAAGAAGATGATTACAGAGTTATTAGAAAATTACACAATAAGGCCATCTCCAGCCGAAATTGCGCGCCCTGGCGGCCACCCTTTATTTATTTTATTTTTAAGTTTAAAAAATAATTTAAATGTGTGTAAAAAAATTTAAATTATATTAATATATATGTGTGTAAAAAATTAATTGGACACTTTTTTTTAAAAAAAATAAAACATATATATGTGTGTAATAATTCTTAAAAATTTTGTAAAACGTGTGAAAAAAAAATGGTCAATTTTATATAATTGGTCACGTTTTTCTTTTACATAAAGTAAAATATATATGTGTGTGTAAAAAAATTGGGTGTATTTTAATAAACTACGACTTAGTTTAAAAAAAATATAGTATGAATATAAAAATTTGACTTAATAAAACTTATTATTATTGCAACTTAATTTTAAAATACAATGAAAGATCAATTAGACAACTTAAAAAATACGATTACGAAGAAAAAACCTAATAGAAAATGGCCCCTGTGTTGATGGCCTAAGATAAAAATAAAAAATAAAATCACTGCAGGCATGAGACTAAATCCATGCCTATATGTAATTAAATGCAGAACCTGGAAAGTTATAAACCGGCTACTTCGAATTAGTCTATTAATATTAAATCAAATTTAATCATCATGCTGTAGAACATAAATACTTAATAAAAATGTATCAATTTAATCAACCAAAAGAACAATACACAGGCAATGTACGGCATATACGAATAAAGCAGATCAATATACAAAACACACCCACAAATACCATATACAGATTGAAGAGCGCGTAGGTTCACTTCTTGAGAAGCATGAATGGGGGAACGGAAGTGATTGAATTGCTGGAGAAATTGGGGGTCGTAATTATTGAGCAAAGGCGGGTAGACCCATCGGCATCGGTTGTAACCCGTCCCAGATATCCGGGTCAAACCCCTTATAAATAACATCTCCTTTTGTTGTTATGCTAGTATGTGGTGGATGCCCATTGAATTGCTGGATGCCCATTGATGAGATATTGCATTGAAGATGAGGTAGTGGTGGCTTAATGTGTATTTAAGTCTTGTAAATCATGCCTTTTGGGTTGTCCAATTGCCCTATAATATATAGAGCTCTTGTATTTTGTATCATATATGAACATGAATAAGAATCACAAGATTTCTCTCCTTAATCCACTCTCTAAATTTTAATTCTTGCTTTCAGTTCTTTATTATTGCTATTTTAGATTATCCATTAGATTATTTCATAACACTTTATCAGCACGACTTTGCTCGAAACTTTTGATTCTCAATTATTTTGATTGAATTTCATCTAAGTGAGAAATTTAGAATATCACCATAGACTAGCAATTATAATGCTGATGAATAGAACCAAAGATCCATATGATGTTTGCTTGTTTATGTTTAACAAACTTTGGAGGCGAGGCCATGTGCAGGGGCGGAAATCAATGGGGACTGGGGGTCATGTGCAGGGGCTGACACCAATTTGTTTTTTTTCCTTTTATTAATTTATAGAGATTAAATTAGTTTTTTTCATTTTACTTATTCTTCGGATGGTAAATACTATTTCCATGGCATCTTGCTAAACCTCAATCTTCTTTTTAGTTTTTTAGAAAAAATTCTAGTCCAATTTTAATCAATCCTACATGTTATTCATGTATCATTTTGAATTCAAACATTTTTGGTGCAGTATTCTTTCATCGTAAGATGAATTGTATTGATCGGACTGGGAATCAAACATGTGGCATTCACGTAAAGGAAGTGATGAATGATAAAATTACTTGAATTTGTGAGCGACCACTTTCTCACTAAGCATAGTTGGATAACTAAGACCGGCATTTTTAGACAGGTAGATTTTGCTGTCAAGGGCTAATCTTTGTTTTGTCTAGCTAAAGAAAATCCTTCAACGCCTATTTGGGAAGCCTTGTAATAAGAGTGCATAAACAATTATTATAGCATCCAAAAAAGCAAATGAAATAATAAATAAAATTAGAAAAGTTTTAAGCTTAAAACATCAATTTACAATTTGACAACTTATGTAAGGCAAGCCCAATAATTACATTACATGGAATAAGATAGAGATTGATTTATTTCCTTAATTAGAAAGAAAATAGTATACACTTAATTACTTAATTATCAACAATTCTCTAAACTCTTCATCAGTGCTCTTTAGCATCAATGGCAATGGAATCTCAACTCCACTCTGTAAAATCTCCATATGCCGAGGCTTTATCCTCTTCTCCAAGCTAAAAGCGAAATACTGCGGAAATTCCTTTAATTCCTCCAATCTCCCTTCCATTTCCTCCGCAAAGTAATCGAATTTAGGTTTAAAATTATTCTCAATACTAAACGTAAACAAAGCAGGACATCTCAAAACCATCCCAATCGCTTCACCTCTAGTAAACCCCAACCTCACAATATAATCAAGCTTCGGCATTAAGGTCTTTTCGACGCTGGATACGAGCAAAATCGGATCTTGGTAAGCTAAAGCGTGTAAATCCCTAAGCCCGAGTCTGTGTAAGTAAAACAAAGCGGGTTTTAATTGGTCTCTAACGCTTGAAATCAAGAGCCTAGGGCATTTGTTGATAACCTTTCTGAAATTCTGATCTGGGACTTTTAAATCGTGAGAGAGGAAATTGAAAACTGGGTTTATGTCATTTTTAATGTCGGATGTGAGAATTGTGGGGCACATGCCGAAAATCCTGCCCAAGTCTTTCAGCTGGATGCCTTTTGATTGGAGGAAAGTGACGATGGAGTGGATTGAGTGGAGTGAAGCCGAGTGGAGGGATGGGTTTTGGGCCAGGGCCCGGCCCGAGTCGACGCCCATGATTTCGAGGCAGAGTATTTTTTCTTTGAATTGGAGGGAGACGTTGGATTGGGTTGGGTGGTAGAGTGGGTGTTTGTGGAGGAGGGTCTTTGGTTTGTCTGTTAAGAGGTTGGAGTTCGTGGTGGCTGCTTTTTTTTTTTGAGAAGAAAAGCACATGGAGGAGGAGTGGAGTGCCGCCGCCATGGTGGTGGTGGCTCTGCCGTGGAGTAATAAGGAGAGTTTCAGTATGTTCTTTTCCTTTTATCTCGATTCTTGAATTGACACCTGGCAACTTGGTTTAAATTCATTGGCTCACACAGGATATCAATATAGATTGGATGAGAAAGAGAGATTTTTTTCTTGGCACTGGTAATGGTAATTCTCTCCGTTCAAATATAACATGAAATAACAATTTTGCCCTCCTACATAAAATCATCTGTATTTAATACCCTTTTCCCAAATTGTTCTTCCTATTCCATCAGCTACTAAAAAATCTATTGTCATATTTGGAGTATATTTTATGGCTAAATCATATTTCGGGGAATTTCGGGCCAATTTTGAAATTGGGCATCAAAATTACCATTGATGATGAAGTTGTGACACCAAATATGTCAGTCCGAAGAGTTACGGGATAGAAACGTCAGTGGACTATAGTTGTGACACCAGAAATGCAACAATCCCATAAATTTATACTTAAAGTCATTTTTATATAAATGTGCTACGCCAATTAATTTTTCGACGAAAATGCAATCAGGTGCAGAAAACAATATATTAGTAAGGGTATTTTTGAGTTTTTTTTATGTGTTATAGTATTTTGATTTGATCGTTGTAACACATGTTATTGATCGAAAAAGTACTTGCAATTTGATCGGTGTAACATATATTATTATATAAGAGGGACTTAAATATAAATTCTTTAACAAAAAGGATATAAAATAATTCATACTTGACAAACCATAAATGTAATTTAGCCATATTTTTCTATTATAATTACAAATATTTTTTCTTATAATTATGGAGATTTTAGACTGTTTACTCTTAAGTTCAGAATTTGGATTGTGGGTAAAGTACATGAAACACCAATTTTTTTTGCTTAAATCTATATCCGAGAAAGATATTTGCCTACTCGACCTATCACAAGAAAATTATTTGCAATTCTTCCAATAAGAAATCATTAATAAAAAGTTATGAAACACAAAATATTCAATAAGATCGATAATCGCAGAAACTCGGAGACAATTTGTTTATCCTTCAGCGCCAGCTGAAAATCCATATGGTATATATATAAAATATCCATATGGTATATATATAAAATACCCATACAGAACTAATTTACATTAGCATACTAACCATTTTTTGCTTCTTCTTTCACTTCATCGTTCGTTTTCCAAACGATATCTTTCAGCCCAGTCGAAAGGTTCTTGTAAAACTGCACATAAAAGAAAGAAAATAAATTAATAAATTGAAACTCAGCTACTTAATTTCATATTTTGGCATCACATTACAAATGAAATCACAAACAGACCTTCACATTAAGGGTATGCAATTCACTACATTTACAACTCTCAACGGAATTGAAAAATAAACCTTGGGGGTCAATATTAGTGTACATTTTCGGATGTTTCTTAGTAATGATTGTGTGGTTAAATGAAATCAAAATGATAAATGACTGAATTTTCATAAGCAAGACAGAATGAAATAAAAGGAATTATATCATAAGTTTTTATAATAATAATACCTTGTGAAATTCTAGGGTATCTCCAGCAGCCTTCCGAAGCTCAACCATGCAAAGTGAAGGAGCCACTTCAAAAATCTTAGCCACCATTAAGAAAACATTAGAAAGGTTGAGCTATAAATTTTATGTGTGTTCTTCAGACAATTAACATACCTCGGTTGCGATTGATAGATGACCCTTACGCCCCGACTTCTCCCCATGAAGCTTCATCTGAGAATGATAACCATTTAAAATAAATATACCAAGAACAAAAAAGAAAATCTGAATATATTTTCTTTCCATAAAAATGATGTAGTAAAACAAGTGTATGACTCACCTTGTAGTTATTTTTCTTGATGTCAAACCCCATAGGCACAGCAGCCTGCTCGATTTTGGATATTATCTCATTTGCAGGACGTTTAGATGTAAATCTCGTTTCTCGCTTAACAAATCCCTATAATCAAGCAAAATGTTTATCTTATCAAGATTGTCAAGATAGAAAATCCAATAACTTCAAAATTAAAACATTATATTATTATATTAGACATACCATTTGTTTTTCAAAGAGGGAACTTAGGTTAAGACCCTGTGATGTAGAAATAAGTTCAAAGGCATTCATGGTCACTGGTGGAGTAGGCGGTCGATCCTCCCGCCTCTCCACCACTAGGTTTGGTGATTCCTACATTAAAATTAACCAAAAAAAATGATAAATTACTAACTTCAAATTATGGCCAATATATAGTATAAATTTGGGAAGAAGACAAACCTGTGATTCATTAAAAATGGCATTAACATCATCAAGTGTAACTTCTTCATGTTCGAAAATTGGACGCTTGTATCCTTTCTTGAACCACTCATTCTCAAGAACCTCAGCAATTGTGATACGCTATTTTCACATGGCAAAATCATGTATTCTTCTAAGTTAGTATCTCTAAATAATAAAAGTATCTTCTAAAAAAAATTAATAAGAATCAAGCAATTTTAGTAAAGATCAAGATATAAGTTTCCCGGAGCTAAATACAAAATACCCACTGTGCTTTGTCTAATTGGCAAAACCATCCCAGTGTTATTTTTATTAGCAACCACAATCCCCCCCCCCCCCCCCCCAAAAAAAATGTGTTCTTTTCTTATTAAAAAACCATTTGAAATTCCTTCATAAATCAGAGAGGTGTTTTCGAACAGGGAGGTTATTGCAAATTTTCAAAAATTAAGGGGGATTATTGTCAATTTTTTAAGTGAATAGGAGTGTTTTCGCATCTTTTGCTGGGGGTATAATCGTCATTTTGACTTGGAAGGGGTTTTTTGTTATAAAAATTAGCACAGGGGGGGTTTCTGGTAATAAAAATAACACGGTGTTTTTCTTGCTAATTAAGCACAATGCATAAGGGGTATTTTGGCATTTCCATCAAGATTCTCGTGCAGTTTTTTCTCTTTAGTGGATGGTATTAGGTGGGTCCCTTAATGATTAGCACGAATGAAATGAACATACAGTTGATGGACTAGGATCCAAAATTCTTTTGATCAATTTCTTCGCACTGGATGAAAACCATGGAGGACACGAGAAATCAGCCTTATTTATCTGCAAACACGTAAAATCAAGATTAATGACCTTTTTATGTTTACAAATATATATGAAATAGAAGTTCATTTCTATGCTACAAAAGGGGACAAGACAAAAAAAAAATGAGAATGTAACCTTTTTATACAATGCCATAAGATTTGATTCTTCAAAAGGTAAATAACCAGCCATGAGTACAAAAAGAATAACACCACATGACCAAAGATCTGCCTTAGCTCCATCATATCCCTTATTGTTGATAACCTAGATCATTACAGGACCAAAAAGACTTTAGCATAAAAATAATCATTCCAAATAGCAAAAATATAAGGAGTTGTGCCAAAATTTAATCACATACCTCGGGAGCAACATAATTCGGTGTTCCACATGTAGTGTGAAGCAACCCATCTTCCTAAAAACCAGATAAAAAAATTATTGAACTTAAATCATCTTATGCATCTTGAGTTTGTATACTTTAGAGAAACCCGCATTTGCCCACTTATCTTTGGCTGATTTTGCATTTTAACCCCTACTGTTTTGTGTATACACTTAGCCCATTTAGCGACTTTTTGGTGCTGGCTCTTAGGGTGTTAAGTACAAAGTGGTGGAAATATTAGAGAGTGAAGTGAAATACAGTCAAAACGACTTAAAGGAAAGGGGGGAAAATGCAATATCAAGAAAGTACATAATAGTAACTGCATTGCTCTTATAAAGAAAACAAGGAAAGTTATCTAACCCGAACTTGCTGAGGTAGTGCGCTCAATCCAAAGTCCGAAACTTTAAGAAGCCCACTGGCATCAAGTAGCAAGTTCTCCGGCTATAAATAAAGAAAATATCTAATAATAACTAATTCCTGAGAATTTTTTAATTATACTAGTAGAAAAAACATGACAAGTTCACCTTAAGGTCCCTATGATAAACCCCTCGACTATGGCAGAAATCTACAGCATCGATGAGCTGCTGAAAATATTTTCTTGCTTCATCTTCTTTCAGCCTCCCTTTAGTAGCCTGCCCTCGAGAAAACAACAAGATTTTCTCACTAGTCCAAATTAGATACAAATATATTTGTCAGATTTATTTATTTGAAAGAGTAAAGAGCTTCGAGTAACATACAATTTTGTCGAATAATTCACCACCTGTTACAAATTCCATAACAATATATATCTTTGTCTTGCTGGCCATGACCTACAATAATTCAAAAGATTATCCAACTTTTCAGTTGACTACATAATATGCATTTAAATATCACAGCTCAAACAAGTTGAAACGAACCTCAAACATGCGAATGACATTGGGATGCCTTATTAATTTCATGGTTGAAATTTCTCGCTTTATCTGAAAAATGGTATATAATAGTCACAATGATATAGGATTGAAGAATAACAGCAAATGAGAGAACCATTAATTTCTTGCAAGATTTTCTATGAATTTTTCATCATGACAAATACAGTTATGCATCAACTTAAAAAGAACAATTAAAATTTGAGAGTATAGTAATCAAGAAATTGAAATTATGAACCAATAATCATCGAGAATAATCCAATCTACAACCAGGAGATTCCAAATTTATAGTTTCAGAATGAAAATTTTCATTTACTTATATTATACATAATAATCGACAACAAAAACTGGTTCTTCGCACATATGCAATTAAAATCTAAATAAACTACACTGCAACAGATGAGCAGGGACAACAACTTTAGCAAACCAAGAATGAACATGAAGCAGAATTTATTTCACAAAGACAAGATCTGAAACATCAAAGGTTCAGAATCAAGAACTAAAAAATAATAAAGGAAAAAGTAAAGAAGAGACAAAAGAAAAGAACATCACCTGACCAATCATCTTGTGTTTAAGAACCTTTTCCTTATCAAGAATCTTAATAGCCACATTCTCATCAGTCTCCAAATTTTTTGCAAATTTAACCTTAGCAAAAGTCCCTTCCCCTAAAGTCCTCCCCAATTCATACCTCCCGACACGTGTCCTCCCACTTCCATTTCCACTCACTCCACCACCACTTGATTTAGATGCCATCACCATATTTTGAAGAAACCCTGTATGTATCTGTATCTATATCTCTATGATGTAAAAAAATATCCCTTTCTCGGATGATCCTAAGATATATTCTAACACCAACCCAATACAAATCCCATCAAATTATTTCCTTTTTCACAACCCCTCTTTCCCTATCTACAAAAGAATTGCATTTCTAGAATTTCCTGAATCCCAAGACCCTAAAGCCTCTTCTTTTTGCAAGGCTGCCACACCTGAGACTTTCCCAAACTCATATTCCCTTTCTTGAAATTATTTCCCCCCCCCAAAAGAAGAACAACCAACCAAGATAATCTCAGATCAAAAACTTTTTCACGTGAATGGAAGAGAACCCAGAAGAGAATGATGCGAAGGCCATTAATAGTCGTTGTCTAAAAGGGAAAATATATTGGCTATATATGGAAAATACTCGAGACTAATTGAACGTACTGATTTTTAATCGTTATGTGGGGCTGAGATGTTTCGGATTTGTGTACGGATTACTAATAAGGGTTTAAATGATCTGATTTGGGATTTTTCAGTGCGGAATGGCCATTAATAATGAAAAATTAGTGTATAGTTTAGAAAAAGTTTATACGTAAGAGGAAGAGAGATCAACTGAGGGAGGTTTACGTATGGGTGGGTGGGGTTAAAGTGGGGTAGGGTGCAGGAATATTTATAATGAGGCCTTAAATATTAGAAAGTCAAAATTCCAAACTCGGTTTCAACGCCATTTCGCACGTGGGTTTGGTTACAATACTTCTGGTTTTAGGGTGAGTTTGACCCAGCGGTGGGAACTCTTAAAAGTACTTCTAGACCTTCATTGTGATTTTTGAAGTGTTTGGCCCCAATTATAGAAATTGCTTTTAGTCAATCGTGATTTTAATGGTGTTTGGCCCCTAATATCATAATCGCTTTTGAGATCTCCAGAAACTAAAAATTAACTTATTTCAGAAGCTACTAAAGTGTTACTTTTGCAAAAGCTATTATCCAAAAGCAATTATTTTATAATTAAATTTTATCATAATCAATTATTGCCAAAATTCATTTTAGTAAAATTAATTCTCCTATAATTGATTTTCGAATCGCTAGGCCAAACTCACCCTTAGGGCCGAGTCTTGTGCAGCTTTCCGAGAACTTTTAGGGCCTGTTTGTTTGGCGTTTCCCAGAATTTTTTCGTGTCTGGGAAATGCCAAACAAACATGTTTTCTATTTTTCGAAATAAATTTTTCATCCATTAATTTTCTCAAACTACTCTCTGAAAAGTCAAACAAACAACAATTTTTTTATCTCTAAACAAAACCTATACAAACTCTACTTTGATTTGACATAAAGTAACCTATCTCTTACACAATTTATCTCACATAACAAACATGATTTGACATAAAGTCTTACACATCTTACACCTATAACCCAACTCTTCCAAAAAAACCTACACCTACTTTATTTCTCAAAACTCAAACAAACAACATTACGCAAATCGATATTATTTCACAAATCTCCACTACTCTCCCAAACTACTTTCCCAAACGCCAAACAAACAGGCCCTTAGATTTCTATTGTGAGTTTTTAAGTGTTTATTTCAATTATAAAAAATAAGAGTGAATCGTACTTTTCATTCTCTTTGTGGGTCAATTTTTGCACATTCGTCCCTTTTAAATTTTTCGTAGTAGATGTGTCTATTCTCATCAGTGTAGTGTAACACATTCGTCCCCCTTAAATTCAAAATACACCAAAAGGGACGAATGTGTCACAGTACATTGACGAGAGAGGCACATTTGTTATGAAAATTTTAAGAAGGACGAATGTGTTACACTATATTGATAAGATGGATGAATCTGCTACGAAAAATTTAAAAATGATGAATGTATAAAAGTTGACCCATAAAGAGGACGAAAATTGCGATTTACTGCGGTTTTCATGGTGTTTGACCCCTCCCCCTCCCCCCCGATATCATAATCACTTTTGTGATTTCCAGAAGTTAAAAATCAACTAATTTTGAAAGTTAATAAAGTGTTACTTTTGTAAAAGTTATTATACATAATCAATTAATTTTTATTATAATCAATTATTGTCAAAATATATTTTAGTCAATAATTCTCCTATAATTATTTTTCGAATCTCCAACCCAACTCACCTTTAGGTTTTTAAGATTAGGATGTGTTTGGCGAGACGGAAAATTACAAGAGAGAAAAGATGCATGACAATATTTTCAATTTTTCACTTTAACTAAAGTGTAATAGTTTTGTTTTTAGAATATTCATCATCCATCAATATATTATAAATATAACTCTTCAAGAAAAATTAATACATCAAGTTATAAATATAATTTTTCTCATTTCGGGATATTTTAACCAATTATTTTGAACCTCGACAAATCTCTAATGTCACCTTATATTATTTAAAACCCGATTAGAAAAATCGAATTCAATATGAATAATAAGTTGTTTGAGACTCGGCTACACACTTTATTCAAAACATATAAATTAAGTCAAACACAATCTAGAAGAGATGTTATTAACTTCCTTTATCATTGTTACTTTCCAATCCTTTCACATCTACTCAATGGCAGACACTTCTTAATTTCTTTTTAATTAAGATTTCTTTGCAAAGACTCAAATGCATGGTATATAACAAAGTCAAAGGTGAGGGAACCCCATCACAATAATAGAAATCGGAAGTAAAAGTAAAATGAATACTATATGTCGGATCCAATCCCCAGCCCAATCGGTAAGGTTATGAGGCGCAAAGATGGATTCACGCACAATGAAACGGAACCTCAATTTAGGCCAACATGACCAAAACCGACGAACTTGATTGATCAAGCCACTGGCCACCCAATCAAGTACTTTCCAAGCATTTTGGTTCAAAACAAACATCAATAATTTTTCAATAGTCGGATTCAAAGCAAACGTACACTCCTTAATTAGTATACCTAAAGAAGAAACAATTCAATCTCCTTCTGCAACTTACTTTCTCTCAAACAAAAATACATATATGCACCAAATCAAGAATCATTTGCAGTTTCAGTTTAAACATTTCCTACCCATCTTTTTTTGGCTGCAAGAAAAGTTGTATCATGTGAGCTGACCTAAGCAATTACGACGCCGTTAGAAAGAGGGCATCTTTTATACTGTTGATGAATATGACTTTAGTCAAAATTAAAATGTTATTTATATAGTGAACAATGGCCAATTTATTTTTTCCTTCCACTAAAGTTAAAGATATAATCTATTCTATTCTTAGGATAACGATTAAACGATCACATTATTAGTAGAGAAGATTTCAACGATGAATATTTTTCCCTACATTATCAACTTTGCTTGGCTCATGAACAGAGGTCAACGGGCTTGTATTTAAAGTGTAATAGTTTTGTTTTTAGAATATTCATCATCCATCAATATATTATAAATATAACTCTTCAAGAAAAATTAATACATCAAGTTATAAATATAATTTTTCTCATTTCGGGATATTTTAACCAATTATTTTGAACCTCGACAAATCTCTAATGTCACCTTATATTATTTAAAACCCGATTAGAAAAATCGAATTCAATATGAATAATAAGTTGTTTGAGACTCGGCTACACACTTTATTCAAAACATATAAATTAAGTCAAACACAATCTAGAAGAGATGTTATTAACTTCCTTTATCATTGTTACTTTCCAATCCTTTCACATCTACTCAATGGCAGACACTTCTTAATTTTTTTTAATTAAGATTTCTTTGCAAAGACTCAAATGCATGGTATATAACAAAGTCAAAGGTGAGGGAACCCCATCACAACAATAGAAATCGGAAGTAAAAGTAAAATGAATACTATATGTCGGATCCAATCCCCAGCCCAATCGGTAAGGTTATGAGGCGCAAAGATGGATTCACGCACAATGAAACGGAACCTCAATTTAGGCCAACATGACCAAAACCGACGAACTTGATTGATCAAGCCACTGGCCACCCAATCAAGTACTTTCCAAGCATTTTGGTTCAAAACAAACATCAATAATTTTTCAATAGTCGGATTCAAAGCAAACGTACACTCCTTAATTAGTATACCTAAAGAAGAAACAATTCAATCTCCTTCTGCAACTTACTTTCTCTCAAACAAAAATACATATATGCACCAAATCAAGAATCATTTGCAGTTTCAGTTTAAACATTTCCTACCCATCTTTTTTTGGCTGCAAGAAAAGTTGTATCATGTGAGCTGACCTAAGCAATTACGACGCCGTTAGAAAGAGGGCATCTTTTATACTGTTGATGAATATGACTTTAGTCAAAATTAAAATGTTATTTATATAGTGAACAATGGCCAATTTATTTTTTCCTTCCACTAAAGTTAAAGATATAATCTATTCTATTCTTAGGATAACGATTAAACGATCACATTATTAGTAGAGAAGATTTCAACGATGAATATTTTTCCCTACATTATCAACTTTGCTTGGCTCATGAACAGAGGTCAACGGGCTTGTCTTGATCGAATTATTGGAAATGTAATTATTGAAATTTTAGGCCTAAATTAGTAATTAGGTTTGTCTTCAAGTCGAGGAGTTGACCAAATGCAATAATAATGGATGGCTCATGGACTCATGGGGTTTTAGGTAAAAATTATTAACTGGAGTTCGGGTAAATGGTCCGTGAAACCAAAGTTGTAACTGGGCCCGTCAGATTTAAAAACTGCCTTAAAAGTAATTGGGCCTCAATAGGAGTTTTAAAGCCCACATCAGAGATGACTATTTATTGGGCCAGGTGAAGCATTGCCACGCGACCCAATCTGCCAATATACTACTAGATTAGGATGAAATATAATTGTGTTCAAATATTTCTTCTTGATTCCTGTAAAAAAGGAACAATTGGAAATTGGAACAGAAGGCCTCTAATTTTTTTTTTAGCAATCTGTTTTTATGTTATTTCGTATTGTACAATTCTCTTCTTTGTGGGATCATTGTCCTGCGAGAGCCTTCTGGGTTGATTCAGACCAGATCTGTCCCAATTAAGTATATGAAATGATCAATTTATGTATTGTTCGAACTAGGGCTGTCAATCAATTGTCAGATTCTGGTTGGATCAGACACATCCAGATCCATATTCATTTATATCGGATTGGATTATGTCGGATTCGAATCTTACTCGGATTATGCTCGGATATAAATTTTTTGAATCCAATGGATCTTGGTCGAATTTGGTTGGATATCGAATTTTTTTCATTTAAAAAGTTACATTAATATTTTTCCCTGTGTCCGACGCGCCTCGAAAGGGATTAAACCCTTGGGAAACAAAAAAAAAATATTTTTCCCTTAAACAAGTTTATTAACTTTACAGTTTTGTTTAATTTTAGCTCACACGCTCAAACTTTCTTCACTAGTATTCATCATTTTAGATGAAAATATACGTTGAAATAAATTATAAACAAGTTATAAATTACTATCTTCTTAACTTGACAGTGAAATATTATTAATGGTACTTACTTTTATAAAATATTATATTTATCATTTTTTTATCAGATACGGATCTTTAACGGGCATATACTAGTGACAAAAGCCCGAAATCTCTTTGCACATCAATTAATAGTGATATAGAGAATTATATATTGAAAAGGAATTAAAAAAATAACACCTTATTTTAAAAGCACTAGAATCTGGAATTTTTCACTGAAATATATACAAGTACACAACATAATATTCCTTTCATTATCACATTTCTAATAATATGCATTTTTACATTATATTCTCATGATCAAGTTTTGGATATTGATACAAATACTCTAAAACAAAAACATATATTAATATATTATACTCCTACTTAATTATATAGGGAATTAGTCAACAAGGCAGTGAAAGAAGGGGGGAGCTCAGTTTGTTTCTAGTTTCTACTTATGAAAGAAGGAAAATGACCTCTGAACCCCTGCCTGCCTAGCATTTGTTGTGTTAAGAGATGATGAAGCGGAAACAGTACTTTGAGAGGATGAGGGCAAAATGGTATATGACAACTGAGAAAGAGAATCATTTGAAGTATTTGATTCCTTCTCTTCTTCGTGTATGGTATCCAACATTTTTGAAGTTCGGTTTCTCATAACACTTATATACTGTGCAGGTGCCACTTCTGTAATAAATCTTGCAATACGAGCATTCGCCATTATTTATTTTATTTCTCTTAATTACAAGTATATATATTTATTGAAAAGTAATAGGATTGTAAAAAGAGGAGAAACGTACAATATGATTTTGCTTTGAGGGTATATATGTGGATTTTTGGGGTGCTAAACATAAATGGACTTGCTTGGAGGCACAGGGCTAATGGCTCAAGTTTTTATAGTTGCATAATGAGCAAATAGCACTTTTGATCCCATAAATATATTGATCTAACTATATTCGTCTCATTTTCTAGAAATAAAAATTTCAGTTCACCAAATATCTCCTTTTTTTTTTTGAATAAAAACTTTTGGTCATCTACCCCTACTTCCTTAAATTCAGACATCCAAGGTCACCTTGCCGAATATACATTCCAGTAGTCACGTATATTACATGTGGATATTAAAAACAAACGAAATTAACTCAAAAGCTAGTCAGATGCTTAGAATTAAATCTTGTGTACTAAAAATGCTATTTATGTAAATATGATACCAAAAAAGTTAGATCGATCGCCACTCATCTAGGACCAAAAATGCAATTTACTCGCCGCATGGTATTTTTATGAGAATATTATGAATTTACTTTTAGGCTTAAATTGAGTAATTGGTCCTTTTCAAAGAAGTTAATAATCTTTGGGCTGTTTCTGCCGCCTCTTACTTGATGAAATTATTGTGGGAAGAAAAATAAAATGATTTAATTCATGACTGGGGCCAAATAGTGCTACGTGTCCTTATATAGATAGGAGTGGATATCCATTAAACATCTCCTCGTTTGTTTGCATCGTAAGATATTAATTTTTCACTTTTCAATAATTATGCAAAATGGTAACTTAAATGACAATTGTCAACTGATAATCGGTGAGATTGGCGATATGATGATTGAGATTTGAAATTTCAATATTAACATATATGTTTCTGAGCTAAAATACAAATAATAATTGTCTTATTTGGTCCTACACATCACATGGAGACAGAAAAATATGTGACAATTACGATAAGAATTTGTCCAGAACTAATCTGAGATGTGAATATGTGATAGGTCCGTCTCTAGTTACCTTCTATCTGTGGCACAAACAGTTGAACAAGTGAACCCAACAGTTTAAGGTAAATTTTTTTTTACCAGAAATATGAACATAGTTGTCCCTGTAGGCTGTTGTTGGTTTGATATTTAATTGTATTAACATATATAGTAGGCAAAATTTATGATCAACATGTAGAGATAATGTTAATTTATTCCCTTAAAATGCATAATGTTTAATTTATAATTTGAAAAAAATCACTTTACCCCCTATGAAAATTTTAAAGAAGCAATTTATCTCATTTAGCTGGAGAACGTAACTTATTTGCTGAAATTGAGAATGGGCATGGAAAGTATTTTGTAACATATAGGAGGATAAATTGCCACCTCTATCAAAATACATAAGGGGGCCGTTTGGTAGGACCTAATAGGGGGTATTAGGTCATATTATATGTGTCAATATGGGATAATACAATGTTTGGTGGCATTGCTCTAATACCGGGTCAAATGGATTAAATCCTTATGACCCGGTATTAAGACTAGATTATAATCCACCCAGGCATGGGTGGATTAGTTAATCCGGGTGAATATGGATTCGACGAAATGTCACTTATAACCTCAAATTTACATATTACTTATTTTAACATATCATTAAATATCATAAATTCTTCTTAAATCTCTGAAAATGGAAACACATCTACATAAATAAATCACAAACTAAAATCTATATCAATTTACAATTAACATGGAGGCATTCAAACTAAAAATCAACTCTTACTCTTATACGAATTATACAAATGGCTTCGATGAATTGAAATATCTTAACTAACATAATATGTTTAACTAAGTAGTGAAAATATATTAATATATGCCTAAACTCATGATTCCCCCAAACATGTTACAATTTATTGTTTTAATGTAATATGACTCAATCAAATCTACCAAACGTATTTTTAATATGACCTTCAATCCGGCTCTGATCTAATCCACCTTAATCCCATACACCCTACCAAACGGCCCCAAGGTAAATTGCCAAATGATAGAGTACTTGACATTTAAAAGACGATATGATATGAGTCAAACTCTACTCGATCTGGCATGACCTAATCAACCTGTTTGACCTGACCATTGTTTTAGTGTTGATTCTGACCCATCTTTGACTGGTCAAAATTCAACTCGATCCGTTTAAAAATCACTTTTACTCGTGAACTATATCCATTAGGTCAAACTCCACTTAAATATATATCATGATAATTGAAGCCCTTGTGTATCGGACTACCGACGGGTGTGACAGAGCTGGCAGTGGTGCCGCCTTCCCATGAAGTAGTTCCCATCAAGTTGAAGGATGGAGGGACTGCCCTTGCCTTGCCTAATATGTTGCATTGGAATACATCAAAAAAAAATGCAACCTTTTCACTTAGTTCAAATTCTCTCTAAAAATTTATCGAGGTTTAGGGGAGATTTTTGCCTAGACTTAATCTTTCATTGTGCACAAAAGCAATAACATATTAAACATGTTTCGAGAATTATACGCGTGATATATGAAAAACCGAGTCTAAGTAAGAGGGTATAGCAAAGTCATAGCCAAATATTTAGTATATTTTAAGCCAAAGTTCGCGGTAAAATTTGTGGAAGTTAGAAAGCCTTCTAACACAGCCATTAAATTGATTCCTATTCTCAAGGGCTTGACCAAATCAGATCTAAAAGCAACCTTTAAAACCAAACACATGCCCATAATTTCTGCCATTAGTTTCTCCTCTTCATTTTCCTCCAACAATATTTTCCGCTTCTTAAGGTCCAAACTTAGTATATATACTGCAATCAATAATTTTCGTTGAATCATTCTATATTACAAAAGTAATCACTTCCCTCATCTGCTCTCTGCACAAAATAAAATCTTGAGAAAAAGAAAAGCAAATTCTCCTCATCAAATTCTTAATACACAAATACAATCATGAGAAAACAAATTGGCTACATGCACAACTGGGTTGAGGTTGCACCTGCCCCTATGGTATATCCTCATAAGGCCTCAAATGCCCCAAAACTTGAGACAATAGCCGAAGAAGAATCGGAGAAAATGGAAGCTGCCGCTATCAAGAAAGCACTCTACGTTCTCCCAGTCATTCTTTCATTCACTTCTTACCTGTTAATAAACAGATATTTGATCATTTGATACCCCCACACCAAAAAAAAAAGCCCTTAATTTTTTTTCCTATTCTTCAAATATTTTCATCGATTTCAATTTCACCCCCCTTCAGAGAAAGAGCAGAGATGAATAATGCTTGTGAGTATCAGGGGACTTCAAGAATTTTGTGAAGGAATCCATGCGGGATATTTTCACAATGAATGAATGAATCAATTTTTTATGAGAGGTGGGGTGAAAAATGTCGTACTTGAGGTTCATAAAGAAAAGAGATCGATGATTCAGAATAGGGGAAGAATTGGTTTTGAGAAATAGTCTGATAGGTTTTGGTTATGCATCCTTTCATTAGTACTGTCTCCTAGGATTTAGTTCAGGTTTAATATTTTAGGCATTTTGTTATGGAGTATAATCTCTCTCTTTTTACTTCTTACTATTCTGTTTTTAGGTTAAACTTTTATGTCAAAAATGGGATGTATTGTTACTTGAAACTAATTTCATCCTGAAGAAAAAACTATTTTACACGAATTTATTGTTGAATCTGACAATATTTCACAGAATATACCAATCTTTTCTCATAAAATATTCAAGCAAATATTCCACATTAATTAAAAAAGCTTAGGCTGCGTGCTTCTTTGGTTTGTTATTTCAATTTTTTCTTTACTTTTTCTAGGAAATTGGAAATGAAATAACAAGAATATGTAGAAACACAATCAACTTCTGATAATTTGGCATATTTTTGCACACATTCAAAAGAATCAGAAACATTATGAAGAGGCATATGTCACCTTCAATTAGACATAGGCTACTTCCAGTTCCAGGATAAATTAGTTGTATCACCATATGACCTGCAAACATGGAAAATGCAAAAAGATAAGTATCAACGAAGCTTCCGTAACAAATTCATGACAGGTAGAAGAAACATCATGCAACTTTGTCAATATTTTATAACTTGCTTGCATACTCTAAGGTTTTAATCATTTTCTTGTCATTTCAATGAATATGGACAAGTATAGGTTCCATTTTCCATAAATAGATTTCAACAATCTAGGGGGGACCAGCCACCCCCCACCCCCCCCCACCCCCTCCAAAAAAAAAAAAGAAAAGACACATGACTACAAGATGGCCACTTCTTCCAAAAACTATGTATATTTAAGTACAAATACTCATATATGTAAGTGTTGCCGCATATGAATCTTTTACCTTGAATTTTTGACATGGAGCAGAAGGAAGATGGAGGAAATAAATATAAAGGAAGTGCCAATAGCAACGTAGGCCATTCCCAGAAAATTATTATGGCCTCCCAACCAACTCGATGTTGAGAGAACAAGTGTTTTGCTCCCACTGAAACTATAGGTGTTGTAGTTGTTCAAAAGGTTGATTAAAATAACATCATCAGCATCTAAGTCCTCCTCGATTCTTCCATACAACTTCCGGAAAGTGGGGAGGGCAGCAGTACGCATCCATACAATAAGATCCTCTTGATCACTTAGCTAATCCAAAAAGAAAAAAAGCAAGGATTACAAAAAATAGTTAGTATAAGATTTGGAGGAAATATACAAAAGGCTCTCAACTAAAAAGATACAAAAGAGTGTGTGTGTGTGTTAGAGACAGAGAGAGAGAAGGGGGGGGGGGGGGGGGAGAGAGAGATGGAGAAAGACAGTGATTTGTTATTGGAACATGAAAAGGCTAAGAGGTTGTTAAAAACTATAGACATTTGCGTAAAATGAAGAGATATATAAGGCCCTCCAGCATAGTGCACCAATAAATCTTTGGAGCGTTAAGAATTCTTAACTCTGATACAGAAAATAAAATACTTAGAACTCGTTCGGCAGTAAAGTTTAGGTTTTATTAAGTCTTCTTTTTTTTATCAACATTTAACTCTTGTTTAGTAGCGTTGATATATAAAATGGGTCGACTGACAAATAAGTGATAACCCGCTCTTTAAGACAAATAAAATTATCACAAGTCCACCTCTATGATAATATGATATCCATGGTCCATCAACAAAATTAGGGCGTGAATTTGCCTCATTTTACAAATTTATGCATTATCATATTATCAAATCTGCAATGCAAAATTAATATTTTCACCATTATTCTATAGCTGCTACCAAATAAGTTCTTAGGATATAATGTAATCACTCACAGGAATATTCGGCTCAAGATTTGCACCACCAATTAATGTTCCATTTTGAAAGTTGAAAGGATAAACTTCTTTCCCAAATTTATGATCACGGTCGCTTTGCCATGCAATGTTCTTCCTATTCACTCTCAATTCATCTATCCCACGGAAGAAAGTGTACGTGTCATTAAACAAACTCCAAGCAATCAAACCACAAGGCACAACTGGATGACCATGGTTAACATCTTCAGGGGAGCAGGTACTTATATCATTGTACTTCAGTCCATGCAAAAGCTGCTGATCACTTCGGCTCTTAACATACCTTGATTGAAATTAAAGTTGAATTAATATGGTAAAGATTCACACTTATATGAAAAAGAAAAATAATACTAATATTAAAAAAAAAAAAAAGAGCATTTCTTACCGCCTGTGGTTCTGGTAGTAGTTATCAAGCTGGTAGTAGATGTATATTGGAGCTTTCATATGCTTTTGAATCTATAAATTGTGAAAATTAAGATGATACTTTAGTAGAAAGATCATGAAATTTATGTAAATGCAAGTTAAAGAAATACCCAAGAAGTAAAAGAAAAGGTCCGGACAATAATCCATGAGCACCTCTCAAAATATTGAAAGATCTGCAATGCCAAAGGCGCTTACCTATTTGGAGGTCATGGTTTCAAATATTATTATGTTCCGGTTTAAATTCACAAAAAACAAACCAATTATAATTCTAAAGTACATGGAGAAAAAAGTAGAAATTTCAAAGACACCATGTCGCAATATCAAATTATTATCTGCTAAGTAATAAGTACTTTGTATTTGAATTATGATGAATGACAAAAGGAGCCAATAATGTTATGAAAAAATATTATTACTACTGTACTCGACAAACTTAAAGATCCACCAGTCCGATATTATGCCACACTGTAGTTTTATATAGAAATCAATGCCAGTATGACATAACTTCATTGAATTCAACAAATAAAAAACCAATGCCAATAGAAATCATCACCTTAAGGTGCTTGGTGCAATTCTTGGGAATAGAACTATCCTTGATGTATGCCAACTTATTGCTTCTTAGGGGTTCTGGCACACATTCAGCATCGTATCTATACATAATTTCAACAACCTACAGCAAGAATATCCACCAATCTTCAGACTCATATTTCTACATAATTACCAATAAAAAAACTAACATGTCAACAAAATTCAAGGGATGAAAAAGATTTACGCTTTGTGAAGCATGGAGACAAAGTAGCCCGATTGGAATAAAGATCACGCCAAACACAAAAAACATTGAAATGACCTGTGGAGAACAAAGCTCTACGAAATTTGAGAAACCCAAAAACAATGCAAATTATTTGATCACCTCATAATTTATATCTGCAAGAATGAAAAATTGAGGGACCATATGCTTACCCATGGAGGCGTTAGAACGGGTTTACAAGCTGGGAGGTTTTGTTGAGTAAATTGGTGCATAACTGCTAACAAGAACACTTATGAGTATCAAATAAATATCTAATTTTAATGTGTAATTGAATTCAACCACCCAATCTTTCTCATCAGTAGACTTCCAGTGTATATACTAAAACAAGGGTTTGAAACCCAATTCGTTAGATATTATCATTATTATAACAGTAAATATAGACCAAGAATAAATATGAGGGGTTTTAAAGATAGAAAAAGGAAAACTTACATTTGGAGCGGCGCTGTCGAAGCGACACCGTATCGTTTTGGATCCCAATTGAAGTGGAGGAACTTCCTCCCTCCATTTCCATATAATCAGCAACTAGTATTAACAATACACTGTTTTTAAATGATATAAGAAAATGGTTCTATTGTTCTTAGGAAAGGTGACTGGCTAAAGAGCGAAAGAAGATCAAGGAATGATGGCAGAAATTTCTCGAAACGGAGCAGAAAATTAAAATGATTCACGATCGGGGTGAAGAAAGAAAGCTATAAAACTTTAGGTAAAAAGCGGATTGCAATCTCGTCAATTTTCGACTGGACCAATGCGACTTATTTCTTTCTACCGAGTACCGACGATTTTAGGTCAATTTTGAGTGACGCATGCAAAAGGGTAAAGGTATCTCAACTTCATTCTTTTTTTTGTTTTTATTTTCGTGAGAGCTGTTTTTGGAATTTAGATGTAGTGGTTGACAAGGGATTAGTTGGCGAGTCAAATCGTTTTTTTCAAAGATTAATAAAATAATGACATTTTTTAAAATAATAACATGGCAATATATAATAATTAATAAGTGTGGTATTGTGTTGAATAGATATATTTCTCATAATTGTAAGGTGATTCGATAAATAATATGAATCATTGATATTTTCGTTCATGAGAACCCAAAATAAATAAATGTTTTAAATTGAATGTAAGCAATAGTATCTCAACTCAAAGTTATGTAAGTTTACGTGTATTTAATATACATAAGTAGTGCAACCTGCCTTATATTAAATTGATCACACTATATAAAATCATTTCTACATGTACACATAGACGGATCTGTAATTCGAGAGTTGGGAGACCGAACTCAAATATTAGTAAAACTCATTAAAAATGACATATAAAGCTTCTTATTTGCATAAATCAATAAAACCTATATCTACAAATAGATTGGTAATAAGAACTATCGCATTCTAAATAAAAGTATAATAATTTAATAAAATTGGATTGATGAAGATTTTAATTGTTTCCTTAATAACAAGACTATTACTTATTTAGTCCATAACAACACATTATAAAAGTATTTATTTTCTTGTGTATGCAAAAAACTGAAAAAAATAATAATTTGAGGGGCATATCATGGTGATTCTTTTTGTGCATTTAGGAAATATGAGTGGTATATATATCAAATGAAGTTGACATAGGAAATACTTTTTAAGTCTAAATATATACAAGCTAAGTCAATTTTTTTTTGTGATCTACTAAATTGTGTATTTACAGCTCGGATCGCGCGAAGAGTGCAAAGGGTATAGGTCCTCCCCAGTGTGTGTCATTAATGATCAATCAACTAGTTGGGCGGGCGCGTGCATTTGAAGGTTGAAATATCGTACTATTAACTTAGTTTTATAAATAAATCGAGGGGAAAACACTTTTGATACCAAACTTTAGTCCAAAAAACACATTTGGTACCAAACTTTTTGAAAAAACACATTTCACACCATGATTCACACAATCTTGACACATTTAGTTTTGCCGTCAATTTTGGTATCAGATGTGTTTTTTGGATTAAAGTTTGATATCAAAAGTGTTTTTCCCTCTAAATAAATCTTTTGAACTGTATTTTCTGTGATCAGTAGTAGATATTTTGCTTGAAAACTACTAATCTATATTTTTACCAACTTAAGTGTGACATATATATGTTCATTCACGCAAGGCATTTAATTTGAAGGGTACATATATTAACTTTGTTACAGCAACTCTTTATCATTGGTATGTTATATATGAACTTGACAGTTTTGATGATTATCAAACTCATAGATTAATTACGTAATTTGCTTAACTTAAGGACGGGTGTTAGTAATATAAACCAAACCATAATCCTTGAAACCAAATAAAACACAATCCAAACCGGTCCTAGATTTTTCAAGTTAACATCCGACCCTAGCTATTACGTACGTGTCTGATTATGCAGAGGACTTTTGACTTACTCTGAATTATTGTTCATCTATAAACTTATTCCAAAACTGAAATCATGAAAAAGCTAGGTACTATTCATTCATATTTGAAATAGGGAAACAGTCCATATAATTAATTATATTACAGGAGTGAAATGCAAAAATACTTCCTATATATATATATGGAGAGAATTGCAATTGTGGTACCAAATTATATACCGATTCTCACTTATGGTACCATAAAAATCGAGGCCGACACATTTGGTACCACAATTTAAGAAATTGAATCACTATTGGTACCACCGTTAAAATTGGACGTTAACTGATGACGTGGCAGTTAAGTTTTATTGTAAAATTGATACCATTACTTATGTTGACTGACAATTATACCCCTAACTTTTCAAGTTGTCAAAATAACCCCACATATTCAAATTTACGGACAATTTTAGTCCACATTGTTGCCTAATTTCAAAATTGGCTCGAATAAGACACGTGCGAACCAATTTAGAGATTTTACTTATTATGTTTACATATTTATTTAACTAATTTAATTTTATAAATAATATTAACAAACCAAATAATACTTTAACATAAATTTGATAAAATATTAAAAATAAAACATATTTTTTAAATCTAAAATTTATATATAATATTTATTAAAAAGATAAAATTATATATTATTTATAAAATAATTATAATTTAAAAAAAAAAAAAAAAAAAAAAAAAAACCCAAAACCCATCCCCCCCCCCAACCCCATCCCCCAATCGTCGGTCCCAGGCCGAGGTGGCCTGGGATCGGAGGACCCAGGCCACCGCGGCTTGGGACAACACAGATCCCAGGCCGCGGTGGCCTGGGTCCTCCGATCCCAGGCTACCGGCGGCCTGGGATTTGGGTTGGGGGAGGGGGTTACGGGGATGGGGATATGGTTGGGGGGGGGGGGGGGAGGGGGGTTGGTAGGGATGGGTTTTGGGATTTTTTTTTTTTTTTTTAAATTATAATTATTTTATAAATAATATATAATTTTATCTTTTTAATAAATATTATTATATAAATTTTAGATTTAAAAAATATGTTTTATTTTTAATATTTTATCAAATTTATGTTAAAGTATTATTTGGTTTGTTAATATTATTTATAAAATTAAATTAGTTAAATAAATATGTAAACATAATAAGTAAAATCTTTAAATTGGTCCGCACGTGTCTTATTCGAGCCAATTTTGAAATTAGGCAACAATGTGGACTAAAATTGTCAGTAAATTTGAATATGTGGGGTTATTTTGACAACTTGAAAAGTTAGGGGTATAATTGTTAGTCAACATAAGTAATGGTATCAATTTTGCAATAAAACTTAACTGCCACGTCATCAGTTAAAGTTCAATTTTAACGGTGGTACCAAAAGTGATTCAATTTCTTAAATTGTGGTACCAAATGTGTCGGCCTCGATTTTTATTGTACCACAAGTGAGAATCGATATATAGTTTGGTACCACAATTGCAATTCTCTCTATATATATGTAAAATTTTACTAGCAAAGAAACCGTACGATCCCAAACCAAAATGATAATTTAACCCCCACGGGCCAAAGGATATAAAAACACCCCTATAAGGTCCAAAAAATTGCTCTTTTTAGTCTCTAATAACTAGTATTTGGCATGGCAATTAGTTGTGTTTTAATTAAAAGTTTACATTGTTTTAGATATATTTGCAGGATATAAATTTTCGTGGACCACCTGAACGCTTGAAAAAAGTCCCGTTAGGTACAATTGATGTACGTAAATTCAAACTATGATCCGACGAGTTTATATATATATTTGGATCTTAAACTATATATATATAAATTTAGCTTTTTTCGATATTTTCTAGAAGACATTTCAGTGCATTTTATTGTGTTTATGTATTTGGGGAAAAGTGATCATAAGCATGCTATGGTCAAAATGCAGATGTCACCTTGTCCTTAATAACTGTTGCAATGTACAAAATTAAATGAAAGAATAAGATGATGAGGAAAAGTACTATATATAGTACACATGTTATTATGGTTGTTACAATCATTTCATGAATCTCACAGCTTTCTATTCACCATTTTCTTTTTTCTCTCTTTGACTGTGGATATAGGCGATGACAGTACAGTACGCGCGTGTTGGTTATTTAGTTTTCGGGTGATTTACATCTGCACCCCTGAATTTAGGCCTAATTATCAGAAACCCCTCTTGATTAATCATAAATTACATAAACAACCCCCCATGGCCATCTCACGGTCTTTAGTCAATATTACTGATGGAAAAAGTAGCTAAGGTTTGGATTGCCCTCTATAATTACACTCTTGAAAATAATATTTTTCATGAAAGTTTCTAAATACGTATTGATTTTTCATGCTGTATATATGTTGTTTGGTTGTTATTATTTCTTTTTTGCTTTAGACCGATCAGTTGTTGTCTATCAAAACTTGGTCTAGTTTTTTGTGTTGTTCTAGCTGGTTGTTCGTATTATTCCTTCCTTTGATATATAAATATTTTAATGTTTATTAATGAAATTTAACTGATTTATGAAAAAAAGAGAGGTTAATTTATCTTGTGTAGATAACTTTTTTCTCTTCAAATTAGATAGAATATATATAAGGTAGTTTTATTAAAAAATTAATTTAGTATTTTAATAATTTGGTGATGTTTGATAAAGAAAACTTGAATCGCTTTTTTTAATACAAAAAACTCAAAAGATTATATCCATGTTTGGATACAATATATTATATATGTGTGTTGTGGTTTCATAGTTTTGACGTAAGCTTAAGTATTGTCTAAATGAAAACTTGAAAATTGAAGTAGTATTTTGACATAACACATGGTTTGTTTTGTTCAGAGGAAACAAATGGAACCATTACTACAATTTGTTAAAACTTAAAAAAAAAAGAAGTGTTGGCTGTCTGAGAATCATGTGAGACTATATATGTTCTTTTTATGAAAAAAAAAGAAGAATTTTGAATTTTGAAAACTTGTTATAAGGACCAAGCTAAAATGAATCCAATATGTACGTTCATCATAATAGCTAGGTTCGATTCATTCCAGTTACTAATTACTTGTGTGTATACTCATTAGAACTTATTTTACTTAAATTTAAAAAACACAAAAACTAAATCAAAATTTGTAGAAGGTACATCACACAATGTATTTAATTACACAAAACAAAATATTAGCATTACCAAACCATAAGATTAAGATATATATATTTATATATAACAATCGAATGTCCAATTGTCCATGTTACAACTTATAGCACAACACTATTTGAAATAAACATGTTGATAATTAAAATAACTGCTAGGCTTGACATGCTATATATTCATGTATAATATAATATAAATATAATAGTAGTAATTACTAATAATTAATTAAAGGCTAAAGCCAGAGAGCACCAGCGTCCTTGAGGAGAGGCACAAGTGTGCCGTTAATGTGGCAGCCCATGACCGCCTCAATGCCGCCCAAAAACTTCCCGCCGACAAAAACCGCGGGAACAGGCTGCCGACCAACACCGCCGGCGAGACTACAGAGAAGAGCGTGGATGTCACGACCAGAAGAGTCACGATCAAGTTCCACGACGGTGGGTCCCACACCGAGTCCGAATAACAGCTGCTTCACCACGTGGCACATGCAGCAACCGCTTATGGTGAATACCACCACAGCGTTGCCGGAGACAACTAAGCTAACCTTCTCGTACACCGCGGATTCCTCCATCCCGGCCCCCGATAGATGATGATGATGATGATAAAATAATTCTAAATTTTCGATCGGTAATTATATATTTTTGAATTAATTCCAAGGGGAGCTAATTAATCAAATCACGGCATAGAAATGAAATGAAAAGGCGTGCATTGCATTTATACAGAGAGGTGGGGTGGGGTGGGGTGGGTTGGGGGGATATTATACATATCTCAAAAAAGAAAAAGAAAAAGAAACAGGGGCATATATATATATATATATATATATAGGACTTAATAAAATGATATTGAATGCAGCGGAGAAATGTAATAGACACATACATATGTATATGGTATACGTGGTCCATGTGAGCCAAATATATATGAAAGGCCAATTACGATTTACAAGGGCTGGGTAGCATGCATTGCATACATACACTATAAACTACTACTATATATAAAGCATGCCTCATTTTTACATGAGAAAGAGTAAATGCGATCTTTCTTTCTTTAAAAAACTAAAAAAAAATGGTAAATTAATGTGAAGGTTGCAGAATACATGTATAGCTTTATTGCACCATTAGCATATATACCCGGCAATTTCTGATGGATGTGATCTTTCTTTCCCACACGTCTCGTTGTACTCTATTTTTTTTTATATCACCAATCTCTCGTTGTACTCATAAATATATTTACTGCATGTACGTAACATGTGTTGTGAAACATTTTTTGTATAATTATATAATGTTCGTTAATCGTTACACTTGTGTGAACTGACAAAAGGATTTAATTAATTAATACAATTTAGAAATTACTAGTAATTAATTTGGTTTATAACTCATGACTTTAATTTGTGACTAATTACTGCATATTTAACTCAGATTTAAGTTGCCCCTAATATATATATGTTCCAGCTGCTGATTCTAAAACCAAAAGTACGTAGTATCGATATCGTGGCCGGCAAGGTACAAAAGATCGAGATGGGAGAGTTGCTTTTTGCAGGAGAGGCGTACGCGTGATCCGATCGAGCATCATGCAGAATCGGTTTGACCCAATTAGTAATTTGTAGGATAGGAAGGAAGGAAATTCAATTCCATGCATGCATGCTGGCAGGGGTTAAAAGTAATTATTATTAATTAATTAATTAATTAAAACCGAAAGATAAAAAGTCCAACTCAATTGTTGGCATAATTATTAGAGAGGTTCATTTAGTTGGCTGGCAATGGCATTTATGTATGTGATCAGATGTGGTCTTTTTCTTTTGGGCTATTTTCTTGCCATTATTTAATTAAATTAAAATTATAACCCTGCTTTTTATTTTAATGGGTAGTAATCAATCCATTACAGCGGGAGAGAGTTGGGAAAATTCTCTGAACTAGGCCCAAATCAGATGAAAATGATTAATTTCTACTGTCTATTATATATTATATGGCCCAATCGCGATTCTAATTCTTCCCTACACTTTTAATTTCACTTAAACGTTAAAAAGACTCTGCCTTCGTGTGGGCCTCGTTTGGAAGAAATTATTTGGATTTCCTCCAACTCAGGATCTCATGCTAGCTGCAATAGCTCATTTTCTTCTTACGTTTTTCTTTTTGCTTTTTTCTCCCAATATTTGGTTTGCTCTTTTTGCCCACTTCTTTCTTTAATCATATCAGTTGTAATTGTAAGGTTTAATCCTTGAACTACTTTTCAAACAAAATAATTAATACTGTATAAGTAATTTGATAAGATATTTAAAAAAGCGGACTCGTTTAACAAACAATGTGTTTTAATCTTTTGACTGATCAGCTCGATCGATTACCGTGTACAAAAACAATGATTGTGAATTAGAAAAATCTAGGATTAATTGAGATCTTACCAAATTAATAAGGCTAGCTTGTTGGTTTACACTTCCTTGGTTGACTAGAATACGACTAATTCATTTCTATACATGCATGTTTGTGACCTAAATGTGCATTTATATATATTCCATAAAAAGGTACGTAGTGGTTCTTCATCGATAGTGATAATGCAAGATCGTATGGTCCAAATTGGAATCTGACCAGCACACACAAATTAATGATAGATATATATATATATATTTTAATTATATATCTATCACCCGACCTCATCATCATCATAAGCTAGCTTTAGTCTTCTTAATTGGCATTGCTCGATCTTTAGCATATATATACATTCTAGATGCACATGAAGAATGTTAATAATTATTACAAAAGAGGATTAAAGAGTTAAATAGAATATTAAACTTAAAAGACAGAGTGCTTTATATATTTAATGCAAGAAGGGAAGACCAAATTGTACAAACAAGTAAAAAGACGTGGTAAAATAGTACAAGCATGAAAAGCAAGGGGATCTAATTATAAATTATACTAGTATAAAGGGGCTGGTGCTTCACGAAGACCACGACACGTGCTAGTGTATGGTCATCGAGAAGTCAGTCAGCTTCTCTATCCAACGCCTCACTGTCCTCTAGGACTTGGACACGTGCCCATGCTTCCCCTAACATCATCCTCTTTTTTTTTTTTTTTTTTTTTTTTTTTTTTTTTTTTTTTTTTTTAATTTTGCTTCCCCTAATTAACATTAAATGGCTGGGTAAGTAATCTCTTCATGTTCAATTATTCAGTCATATGAAGTACAAATGTCCTATACTTGTTTTGCTTTATTAGTTATTTGATCAAGATACAACTAAATTTGATACCAAATTTTTATAAATCATTCAAACGTACATATATATGTAAATAGTTGATCTATTCTCTACAAATTAAAGATATATGGGAGTTTTTGCTATGGAGACAAAAGATGTGGTCCAATATATAACAAAAGATTTGTAAAACATAAAGAAACAACCGTTGGATAGTTTACATCAATAAATTATTATTCAGCTCAGGTTGGATATGATATACTCAATTATAATATTTTGAGTATAACGGAAAAACACCCCATGCCATGTGTTTCTTTTAATTGGTTGAAATTAAATTCACCTGTGTTATTTTTATTCCTTTTTGCTAATTAATAGTGTATTTTACTAACCAAAATCCTCCTTTGCTATTTTTTTAGAAAAGAAACACCAATTTAAAGTAATATATTAAGGTTTGACTGTCTACTACGTTTGGCCATATTGCAATCTTTCATTCCCAAAAAAACATTAATTCTTCTGAAGATGTAATTAAGTTAGCCTTCTCCCTAAAATATAATACCGAAATTTTGAATGAATATATATTTCATCTAATAACCCAATCCTTGTGTATATGTACGTTTGGCTTAGTTATAACATGTGGTTATGATGGAAAATTACGTACTGTGAGGTTATATTGGGCCCGATAAGATATTAATATTTTTCGGTTCTGCTATGTGCAAGTGGCCCATTATTTTGTACATCACCCATGCAAATATATAATACATCAAAGCATTATTATTATATATAAAAATGATGAAATTGGCAGGAAGCAATGAGACACATTATTACTTGTACTTGTACGGACTGATATTACTCTATTTATTTTCATTTTTCTAACTAAATCATATCCGTTATCCCTAAAGCCCTTTTTGTAGGCTTTCGGGATAATGAATGAGCAGAGTCTTCAATTTGACATTTGGGTGGTGGAGAAGACTCTTTTATTTTCTTTTCTTTTAAAAACCACCATCATCAAATTGGTGCTCTCCCTTTTCATATTTCTTGGAGCAAATCATCACTTTTGATGAAATTTACAACTCTATATACTGTGCATTAGATACATAATTTCATATTAATCTTAAATAGTAGTAGTATCTAAGAATTGGATGTCGTTATCAACCACTTTGAGCAACATTTCTTTTTTACTTTTATGTTGATTACGTGAACACGATCGAGTTATTATGTTAAAAGTTAGGGACAACATTAATTACTAAACTAGTCCGATGGTTCAAGCCCATGTTTTATTGTGTAGAACCTTTACACTATAAGGGCAATTCTTATCACAATCATGTCCAATCAACATGTGAGATACTAATTATTCATTTTTATTTTTTAAGAAACCAGATTTGGACAGTTTAACAAGCACACATATGAGATGATTAAGAGTTCATTCTTCATCCGTACAAACTTGCCAAAAATATCAATCTTGACTAACCTATAACTATTGGTCATGATCTGTTCATTTTATTTTAGAAACCTACATGAGATCCTTTGGACTAAATGAGATAATTAACGTGCAATTTTCTCTGAGAGAAAGAACATAATTAAATATGTAAATGTTATTAGAAGTTGATGATATATATAAATCATAATTGGTCCAAAAACTAAAGGAGCTGAGTCTGGTGTGTGTAAAAAGGAATGTAGGAATGTAAAAATCACACATGGACATATATTTTGTACAGTAAATATGATAGTAAAATGGAATTCCGTAGATAAGACATGAAATTAGTCCCCGTTTCTTAGGGCTTTGATCCTCTAGACACCCATTTTACTAGATTAGATCTTCAAATTAATTTCAAACATTCAATCCCAAAGCAAGTGCAATACACTTGCTTGGTGGTTGGATGGATTTGGCCAAACTGGGTAAGAATTTCCCTTTAGTTACATTCATTGTGTTTTTCTTGGAATTTAAATTCGAAATTAAGGGGAGACACCCTCTGAGCATATTTATAGGGTCTTTGGAGTTTGGAAAGTTGGGACACAAGGAAGCAATCCCACTGGAATTTCGGGTAAACCCACTAAAAGTCTGGTCCTTTGCCTACTCAATACACCTTTTCTTCTAGCCCGCCCATTTTTGTTTTCATTATTTATTAGTATAATTATTTTTGGTTGAAAAGTATATAAAACTACTTTTGGACAAATTTTTTTATTTGTGGTTGGTCTTTAAACTACCATACCAAAAACGTCTGCAATCTTGTGTAGGGTAAGTACTATAAGCATAGATTAAACAATTCATTTAAATTTTATACTCCTATTAAACTAAATAAAATAATACTCCAGTATTTTTTTTTTTTTTGGATTGATATATGTGGCTATAGTTTTGACTGTTTTTCTTCATTATTAAATTTTGTATTTTTGTTGCAGGAGCTGAGCTGAGAGAGTTTTCTGAGCAAGTAGACTTGCAGGCTTTGGTTTTTAGCTTTTTGAGGAGCACTGCAAAAAAGCTTGAAACGAAGCAACCAATCCCCTCTTTTCAAAGGCTGATATAAAGTAAGTGCTCTGCTCTGTATTATCCTCATCAATGCAAAAGAACAGCACAGCTTAGCCCCATTGATTTTTCTCTCTCCTAAACCCTAATTCTACAATTTCAATCTACCTTTTCTTTATTTAATTTTAACTTTCTCCCTCTCCGTTTCAGAATTCATGATAACAAAGGCATGAAATTGTTGATATGGAGGTAAATGAGATTCAATGTAAGTTTCCGAGAATGAGCAACGGTAACGGAAGATCCGACTCCACAAAAATGGACGGTCAGTATCCAGATGACGAAGAAGAAGGAGAGCAAAAAAGAGATGGCGGCACAGCTAAAATCAACGCCGCTTTTGGAGGCGGTGTAGGTAGATTTTACGGCTGGCCTTCGTCACGAATAGTTAGGGTTTCGCGAGCCTCTGGTGGAAAAGATCGCCACAGCAAAGTCTTAACATCGAAGGGGTTAAGAGATCGGCGCGTGAGGCTTTCCGTTAACACAGCTATTCAGTTCTACGATTTACAAGATCGGTTAGGGTTTGATCAGCCGAGCAAGGCGGTGGAGTGGTTGTTGAAGGCGGCGGCGACTTCTATTGAGGAGTTGCCGCCTATGAATTCGCCGTTTCTGGACACGTCACCTAAGCAACTGAGCGATGAGAAGATGTCAAGTACAGGCGGAGGAAGCGATCAACTCGGGCTCGACTCAGTGGATATGGATCCGAGTTACCCTAACCACCAACAGCAGACGCAGAACGTGACGAAAACAAAATCTTCAGCTTGTAGTAGCAATTCCGAAAACAGTAAAGGTTCGGGTCTTTCACTGTCCAGATCTGAGAACCGGGTCAAAGCTCGGGTTAGGGCAAAGGGAAGAGTTGCGGAGAAGGAAAAGGAGAACGAATCTTCTCCTATTGTTGCTTCTTTGAACCCTGTTTCTCATGCTACTTCTTTCACGGAGCTTTTGAACTCAAATGGCGGTGGTAATATAGCAAGCAGGCAGTGGTCCTCGGCTCCGATGGAGTACTTCACTACTGGGCAAACGCATTTGGCGGCGAATTCATTGTTTAGTGTATCGGGTGACAACCACTTTTCCTTTGTCCCAAACAACTTAGTCTCTATTGAGAGTAATGGAAACACTAGCAACAACCATCACCATAGCAACAGCAGTGAGTACAACCTCAACTTCACAATATCTTCTTCTGGTAATTCTTCAGGCCTTTCTGGCTTCAACAGGGGGACCCTTCAGTCCAATTCTTCGTCTCCGTCTCTGTTACCTCACCTACAGAGGTTTCCACCCGTAGACGGATCTCCACAAAATTTCTTCATTAACACCGCCGCACCTCCCACTGAGAATCCCCACCAATTTCTCTCTGGATTCGATGGACGTTTACACTTCTCCTACGGCGAATCCGGCCATAGAGGAGGAAAAGGAAAGAACTGAGTACAAAAAAAAGCTGCTGCTTTTAAAGCCACTTCATCATCCTGGTACATCTTCTCAATTAACTCGTATTTATGACCATTTATCTGGTTTATTCATTAATTATGTTCTTTATTTGAATTCCTGTTTAATTCTCTTCACACGGGTTTAAGGGTTTCTTCTGTTATTATCCCCTTTGCTTGCATTGAGGTGCTTTTTCGATTTGACAAGTTGCAGTACTATGTACAGTTTTACATTTTTCTTGGTTTCAGAAAAGGGCAGAACTATTGGGTGGGAGTATTATTTAGCCATATTTTATCATCGCTCTCCATTAATTACATTAATATAATACCCTCCGCATAGATACCTGCGAATGGGGAACGGCTGGTTGTCTCTTTGTTTGGTTCCCTTCTTTCTAACATGTCTACGGCGGAGACAGGTGTTGCTGTGTGAGTGAAAGGTGCGCATTTTAGCATTTAATGGGGGCGTTTAATTACCATGTGAGGTTTGCTGTAGGATTGTAGGGAACCTTTTTCATTCTTATTTAATTCGAGAAAATGGTTTGTCTTTTTAAAATTGTAGCCGGAGCTTAACACTTGTCATTGTATAGGCGTTCTGTTAAGGTGTTGATTTTCTCTTTCTAATTAACACCTTAATTAGGGTTTGTGTCTCGATTTCGTGTAGGGCTTATCTTGAGAGACTATAATATACCCAAATCATTTATTTACTCCCGGTATATTCTAAACTAAATAACCGAGGAACTTGAATTATTTACTCATGTTGTTATTTTTTGTCGAGTCATTCATTAAAAATCAAACATTCAGCAAATACTCTGTTTGTCTCGTAATTTTCATTTCATTTTATTTGAAAAAAAAAAATGCAATAAATGGTTGTATATTTTTACTTTGAAATAAGTTGTTAAACATTACTAGTGTCATATCATTCATTTAATTAATGAAAGAAACAATTTATTGATTGGTGTTTAAGGAAAATTATACCAAAAGTTTAAGAACAGGGTGTAGTATATTTCTATAAAGATAATAAATTGATATTACCTCATCCAATTTTTTTTTTATTTGTCAATTTGACAAAAAAAAATTGTTTACATTTTAGGATTTCAATGTAAAATTAATAATTTTCTACCAATTTTACCCTTTTTAATATTTGTAATTAATGCAAATTAATGCTTTGATTATTTGATTAAAAGGGTGGATTTTTGCTTCAAAAAAAGGTGCTATTTATTACATTTTTTAATCTGTATGCAATTCTCAAACGACCAATAAAAAAACGGAGGGAATAGTTAATATTCTATAGTATATCAATTCCTTTTTTTTTTCACTAGTGAGTTTTTTTTTAAATTGGTGCAAAGTTTCAGGTAATAAAAATAGATTTTTAATGTTTTGTCGTTTATACCTTTAAAAAAGAGAATATTATTTTGGCACATCCCAACAAGAACATAGGAGTAAACTATTGACGAAATGGGAGGGAGTATATGAAAATCTACTCATTAAGAATTATAAAGACAACTACATTTACTGATGTATGATCTACCAATGGCCTATTCCCTATATGTTTGGCTAGAGATTGATGCAGCAAGATCTATGGATTTTAATAGTACTGTCAATCAGGCCTTGTGAGTCGAGATTTAAATGGCTCAAACTCGGCCCGACTCACAAATATTAATGTTCGAGTCAATTTTAATCGGACCGAGCCATCGGGCTTTGGGTAGGCCCGACTCAATTGACAGTTCTAGATTTTAATAGTCTTTGTATTGTAGTTTCACACACATCTTGTAATTTTGCAACTAGCAAAAGTAGGTTTATTTTTTCAAGTAATTCAAGATTGTGTCATATAATTTGGACCATCGTTTTGGTGATGGACTGTCATGTGCAGGTTCAACTTCAAGAGTTGATGATTGAAAATTTACACATGAGATAAACTTTTCTATCCCTTGCTATTTAGATGTTCGTATATCAAGTGATCAAGTCTGTCTTCATCTTGTATGACTACTTCTCTTCTAAATGAATAAACTTTGGAACTCCTTATTTGAGCCCATTGGAACTGTCCAATAGTTCTATTATTTTCCTTATATATTTTTTTTATTTGTTGCATTAATCATTACCTTGAAGTACAGAACAATATTTTTGTAGATTACTGGTTAACTTAGGCATCTAAAGAATATCAGTTATGAATTTGTCGCCTTTCCTTCACCGCAAATTACTTCCTAAACAAACATACTTTGTTTCATGTCATGTAGCAGCTGCAGCTTACGGAATGTCTTATCTTTTGCTTTACCTAACTTTCAAGTACTGTTATATATCAGCCACATAAAACAATTTTATGTATAAAAGAGCCTCCTAAGTTTTGCTGAGTATGGACCACTTTGAATATGCATTTCTAGTATATTGAGAAATGGTGAATAACTACCAACATTTTGAACTTGGTTTTCTGTTTCTCTCTGCATTTGACGGTTCATGGCAAACTATCATCTATCCTGTTCTTGGTGTCACATTTGTTTCACAGTAGTACTTATTAATTAACAAGTACATATGTGAATCAAGAAAAACTACAAATTGGGATACTTGTCGACGTATGCATAGAAATGACACGAAATGTCATTTTCCATTCTGGCCTTTCACTTAAATTTTACACACGAACTAAATGAATTTTAATACATGTTTAATGCAGGTAACTGATGAGGATGAAAAGTTGCCTGATCAAATCCCGAGCAAAGCATTGCTTTCCCTGGCTATAATGTTTTTGAATTCGGTATCATTTATCCATTTTCAAGTAATATGATCTGGTTAGTTATTGATAATGGCAGCCAGGTCTTGTGTGTTTGTGAGGATGGTATGTAATTTATTGAATTTTCTATTTCCCGTTCAATTTGTATTTATGGACTACTTAAAGTTCATATATATAAATGTTTGAATAGAATCATGTGAATCAATTAGATGGAGAAAGATGAATCACCTAACAAAGAAAAGTTCTTCACTGGTTAAATCTTTTGTGGATTGTGCTTGTTAAGTTCTGTACTGCTGTTGGTTTTGAATCTGCAGATTAATTATGTGATCTTCAGTTTTATTTCTTCTATTTTGATATGATTCCTTTCCTGTTGTTATGAGCCGAGTAGCATTGTTTCTGGACCTTCTAATCTGGTAGTGTAATTTGAGGAATACAGTGTTTCATTGATTTATGTGGAAAATTATTGCATAGGTCCGGTCTTTCATAGATCATACACTAAATCTTGTAAACATGTTTTAGTGTATAAGCTAATTTTATTCATGGTCTATGAAAGACCCGGTCCACACAAGAATTTTCCGATTTATGTTGCTGCAGGGATTTAGAAACGACGTAATTGTATTTTTATTCCCATTGGTTAGACTTTTCTTTCTATTTTTTTAAATATACTATCATATCACCAGATATTCAAACTGCAAATATGAGATGAGAATAGCCCTACGGGACCAAGAGTACAAAATGAACACTATGTTATGTTATGAGGTCAAAAGTGTAAAATTTGGATTGAAAAAAGGCAACATGATCTAAACCACAAGACATTTTAAAAACTGAACCAAAAGCTCAATAATACTGTATATAATACGGGTCAACTGTGATGAGGGCGCAATCAACTCGAACTGCAAATTGCATTTACAAAATGCCATACCCATTTTTATACCTTTTCTTTTCCTCTGTGATAAGTTTTGTAACTTTTTTTCCTTTGGTATTTCTTTCAATATTTTTGACTTTAAAATAGTGGTTCAGATAGTTATTATTTTTTTTTTTTTCAAGGGTTTAACCCCTTTCGAAGCACGTAGAACATTTTATATAAGAACCTCTTTCAACACGAACTTTGATTGCTTTGGGGGGCGATATAAATTGATGTTACATAGAAAATTATGAGGAAAAACTAATTTTCCTTTCTCTTGCAAAAGCTTTGATTTGGAGTGTCGAAAAACCATACGTACAGAATTTAAGTCCCGGGATAATGATTATTGATTAAAGATCTTTGGAAAATTGACACTATGGGTGTAAGAGGGTTGGAGAAAGCATTGAAGCTGAGATAATACATCTCCAATGGTGGGGGGGGGGGGGGGGTGGGGCTCGGGGCTCCGGAGCTGCCCCTGCCCCCACCCCGAGCCCTGCCTGGTCGTCTCCAATAGCAGGGCTCCGGAAGGAAATTAATTCCATTTTCTTCCTTTGCCCACTCTCACCTATAATTCTAGTTTTAATTTTGTTTTTAATATTAATATTAATAATACTAATAATTTTTTTATTAATATAATTAAATTATTAATTATATTTAAATATTAAAATTAATGAGTAAATATTCATAAAATTAAAATTGATACATAATAGGAAATACAACAAACAAGAAAGGAAATATAAGAAATAGGATTAAATAAACGACAAACACACGGAAATATAACATTTTACTGATTTCTCCCCTAAAACCAGTCGATTCCTTCATCATGTTAAATTGCATAATACTTCACAATATGATTGTGGAGGACGAACGTGACGAATACAATGACGATGACTCCGACGATGATGATACTGACATTAGCACATCTCGTAGAGCACGAGCTAAAATTTATCCATGTGACGGAGTAATGTTGGAAAATCCAGTACCAAGAAAACAAACGTTGGATAACTATATGATGCGTCATGAAGCAGCTCGGGGCTCCGGAGCTGCCCCTGCCCCCACCCCGAGCCCTGTCTGGTCGTCTCCAATAGCAGGGCTCCGGAAGGAAATTAATTCCATTTTCTTCCTTTGCCCACTCTCACCTATAATTCTAGTTTTAATTTTGTTTTTAATATTAATATTAATAATACTAATAATTTTTTTATTAATATAATTAAATTATTAATTATATTTAAATATTAAAATTAATGAGTAAATATTCATAAAATTAAAATTGATACATAATAGGAAATACAACAAACAAGAAAGGAAATATAAGAAATAGGATTAAATAAACGACAAACACACGGAAATATAACATTTTACTGATTTCTCCCCTAAAACCAGTCGATTCCTTCATCATGTTAAATTGCATAATACTTCACAATATGATTGTGGAGGACGAACGTGACGAATACAATGACGATGACTCCGACGATGATGATACTGACATTAGCACATCTCGTAGAGCACGAGCTAAAATTTATCCATGTGACGGAGTAATGTTGGAAAATCCAGTACCAAGAAAACAAACGTTGGATAACTATATGATGCGTCATGAAGCAATTCGCTCCAAAGAAACCAACCATAGACTTCAAAAAGACTTAATAGCCAATGTTTATGCAAAATACAGTTAACAATGAATGTAATTATTTGAATTTACTTATCTTGTTAATTTTAGTATGTATTTGAATATTTTATTATTTAAGTATTAATCCAAATTATTTGTATAAGTGTTTAATTTTATTTTTAACTAATTCGGTATTTTTAAAAATATATAGCCACCAACAATATTGTAGTTAAATGATTAAATTTTTAATTACAATAAAAGATATTAAAATAAAATGTTGAATTTATTTATTAATGATTTGTCCATAGATAAATTTAATTACAATTCTAATAAATTATTAATGATTTTTATTTTAAAAAAATAAATTTTATTATATTAAATAATTCAATTAAAAATTGATGACTACATATATTTATTAAATACTAGTAAATATACAATAAATATACTAACAAATTTAATTTAATTTAGAAGGGAAATTTAATTTTATATTTATTTATTTAAATAATTTATTTTTTCCTATTTAAAAATATTAAATTAACAATTTTAATAAAAAAATTGAAAAAAGGGAACCAATCAGGGGACGCCAAGTGGCGTCCCCTGACTTAAAGAGGGGCGTGTGAATCTCACGCGCCCCTCTTCTTCCTCATTAATCCCACGCGGGAACGAGCCGCGGCCAGGGCTCCGCAGAGCCCCGGCCCGTTCCCCACCCCGCCCCCGAGCCCCCACCGCTGGAGACGGCTTCTCCACCCAGCCCCGACCCGGGCCATTTCCATTGGAGATGGCCTAATGCATGAAGAAGAGTCGGTGCCTGTCAATACTTGATTCACATGAATTGGGACTGTACTATCCCAACCCTTCTGTCCCGTGTGTGTGTGCATGACTATTATTCAATTAATTAATTTTATATAATATAACATGCCCGTTATCCCACGGAAATTCAATCAAAGCAGATAATCGGGGAAACTGCATATTACTATCCTGTGATATCGAAAACCTGCAAAAAACTACCCTGTGAAATTTTTTTTGCACCAGACTTCCTTGTGTTTTTAAAAACCCTGCAAATTACACCAATTCTCCGTTAATCATTGACACCGTTAATTTTTAATTGAATTGCCTAAATTACCCCTTATATATTAATAAATAAATTATATTTTTATAAACGGGAAAAATGCATATTACTACCCTGTGATATCGAAAACTTGCAAAACACTACCCTGTGAAATTTTTTTTGCACCAGACTTCTTTGTATTTTCTAAAACCCTACAAATTACACCCATTCTCCGTTAATCATTGACACCGTTAATTTTTAATTGAATTGCCTAAATTACCTCTTATATATTAATAAAAAATTATATTTTTACAATTACAAAAACTCTCACTAATTTTTCTCTCTCGCTTCTCATATGGAACAAACAAAGAAAAGAACAGATATTATGTGCGAAGTTTAAAAGATACAAAATTATGGGTATAGTATAAAAGTATAAGGGAGTTTGAACAATCGTTTAAAAGTACAAGAATTTTTTGCGCAAACATTAAAAAATATGAGTTACTTTTCTACAAACATTAAGAAAAACATAGAAGTTTTTTGCAAACATTTCAAAGCATAAGGAAGTTTGACGCAAACTTCCAAAAGTACAAGGAAGTTTTTTGCAAACGGTGGAAAACACAAGGAACTTTTACGCAAACTTTAAAAAACACAAGGAAGTTTTCTGCAAACTTTAAAAAACACAAGGAGGTTTTATGCAAACTTTAAAAAACACAAGGAAGTTTTCTGCAAAGATTCAAAGTTACAAGGGTATTCTTGTCATTTTGAATGAAAAATTACGTCAGAAACAAAAAAAATCGCATTTTTGGCGCGTAGAATACACGCGCGTCAAAAAATTGACGGAGGGAGACGGAATGGGTGTAATTTGCAGGGTTTTTGAAAACACAAGGAAGTCTGGTGCAAAAAAAATTTCACAGGGTAGTTTTTTGCAGGTTTTCGATATCACAGGGTAGTAATATGCATTTTCCCCCAGATAATCAATAATGGAATGTCTTTAGATGGAAACAGCTAGTTGATAATTGCTCAAAATCAACATTTCTTATATAGTCTATTAGAAAAATGGAAATGAGTTGTATAAGAGAAACTCAAGAACATTTTTAGTCATGGGCATTAGAACATACAGTAGACTGTTATAGGTTCTCTTTCCAAAATGATGAGAGTTATTTTGAAAGAAAAAAAAAAGTGTTTCAGATATTGTAGAAAATAAAATTGTGAGTGAAATCATAGAAAATAAAATAATTTCTGAAACGCCTTAATGAGAGGGTTAACTTCCTCTAAGAAAACCAAACAAACAGGCCAATGAGTATTTTCCAGCACGTAAAAACCTTACAATTTTCTTGGACAAAGGAAACAGATCCTTTTAACACTCATACAGCATTTATGGGGTTGAATGAATTGAAAAATTGAGTATTAAATGCAACTACCCTAGAAACCAAAAGGAAAACAGGTGGGACATGACATTTATTCTTTTCTTCGATTTTATACACCTAGATTTATGATGAATTAATGCTCTGTCTCCAGCTAAATTTGCATAAATTATAGATTAAAAAAAGAAAGAGAAAAAGAAAAACTTCACAAATGAACTCATGCCTAATATACTTTAGTACACGACCAAAAACCTCACACCATGTTTCTATATATACAGTAAAAGTCCTCAGGAGCAACTTCCATTTTCTGGCTCTAAACAGAGGGTATGGAAATCACGTCATTTGTCCCCAACACCAAATTGATTTACAAGAGCAAAATGTAAATAAAATTTGTCACCGAGACATTTAGTAACTACTATTTTTCATCTCTAAACTTAAATCTCCAATGCATCTTAAAAAGCCATATAAAAGCAAACTACAATCCCACTCAACAATTCAAAATATATGATAAAAGGGAACAATTTCTTAGGCCAAAAAGCGAAGAAGCCTTCATAAATAACTTTGCTTATTATAAAAAATACCGGACACTCAGGATTATATAATATCCATCCACATCAAAATCTTACCATATAACCCTAACTTCAAATTTATAGTTAGTACTAGAAAATAGCAATCCACACCAAATTAGAGGTAAGAAAGCATCTCTTATAAATAGAAATGTCCGCCATTTAACAGATTTATTATGGCAGTTAATCACTTGATATAATATGCAGCTGAAATTCATGGTACATATCAAGTGAAACTTTAAAAGAACGTGATCATCATATAAACATAGAATCTTCATGCCTACAAATATTCACAGATAGATAACTAACATAGGCAGATGACAAACAAGTCAAAGGCTCATAATTCTTACAACATAATCCAGGTGTGCTGTGTGCGCTCTTAAAGCATCCATAAGTTTTGAAGGTGGAAGCGATAATTTCAGACTCATACTCAACAAATAGCTGGCAATGCAGTCATAACTGGAAGCAGTTTAAACTTCGCTGGTTACACACTTGTAGTGCATTCTGCCCAAGACAAAACTGTGTACTCTATGCTTTAGGACTTGTATATCCTCCTTACTCGTAAACCAAAAGCAACACATTCCCTGTAAGATTAAATGTATCCAATATGAATAGAATTACCAAAAAGATCCAGATAAAAAGGATAAAATATAAGCTTTCAAAATAGTTCCATATCAAAGTGTCAACAGAAAGATAGTGAGCAAAGGCAAATGAAAAAATAGCTTTCTTGGGAGAAATAAATCTAGCCGATAATAGCAATATACATACAAGTACGACACCATAAAAAAATGAACAATTACATTTCAAAATGCTCTTATGAGGGTTTACATTGTAAAAAATAAGAACACGACAAAGACATCTCAGAACCGTGATTTTAAGTCGACACATTTGCGTCAAAATGGCTTGCAAAAATCACAATCATATAGTATTCTATCACACTATGCTGGTGAAATGATTACATCAAAAGTGATAGTTATTCTGATCATCTTTCACATCGATGAAGGATTAGAAGTTACCCTACATCCTCACCCAAAAAGAATAAAAGACCAAAGAAAAAGACTGACTAATGAAGATACTCATTTGTTTGATGGTAAATAAGAAAACTCCTAGCAAACGTGGCAAAGTACAAGAGATGTCTCTTATGAATAAATGGCGAGGATCCTACTAAAATATAACTGAAAAAAATACTTGGAATATGAAATAGAGAGTACCATATTGCGGGCTGACGCTTGGGATATCAATTCATCATCATAAATTCCTCGCATAGATTATTCACATTATGACAATCACAAAGCTAATTATCAAGGTATTATCTTATATGTCATTCATGACTATAGGCAATGTTAAATTAAGATATGCCACAAGTAACTCGATTAACCAGGCAAGTTCACACACATGATTTCAGATGCAGAATATACCAACTCACCATACAGAAAGAAGATTTAAAACAACTTTTGAGAACAGAATTTAAATATTAAATTTTTTAACACTAACAACAAATATACTACCCACAGTTAAATACTGAATGTAATAAATCCAATGCCACAAAGAAATCAGCAAAAGAGGATATCATGTTATTATGTGATCCCCAATGAGTCCCAATTCAGTTTCACCTTTGGCTACTAACCAAAGAAATGCTTACATACATACACAGATATCAAAAAAGGATAAACTACCTCTCTCATCCTGAGTCAAAATGAGTTCATTTCCAGACAATAAGTCCTCCTCTTGACCAACATCCTTGCAGCAGTCCCAAACGGCTCCTCAAATGCCGATGCAACCCAATTCCCTTCCGAACCTACCACCTCCTTCTTTGGCTGCTCACTAGGCCTTATTGCAACCAAGGTCGCACCTTTCAACACCATCCCATTAGGCAACTCTAAATGGGGCGCATACCACAACCTCATATTCAGTGCAGGTACAAGAGTTCTCTTTGAGGCCGAGGAAGCCGACAGAGGCTTCACCCTCAGCTCCTCCAACTGTTCTTTATTCATAGACAAAACTCCCTGCCCATCCGCATCCGTCAAAACCAAGCTTTCCAGCGTCTTATGCTCGGCTATTATCGGCTGCAGCAGATAATGCCTGGCTGAAGCCGCTATCAAGGAGCTAATTGTCCACACAACGCGCAGCTTCAAACCCCCATTCGTGTAAAACGACTCAGGTATGCTCCCGTTATCATTCTCCACAACTCCATTACCATTACCAATATTATCAGATTTAGGAATTACACTTGAAGCTCCAAGAATAACACAATTATCAAGTGTAGATCCAAAATCAGCCTTCCACTTAAGCAAAAAACCCTCATCGATCCCCAATTCCCCGCTGGGAAGCTCAATTCTAAGGAGCTTGATTTCATTAAAATTCTTCAAAACCTGTGTAGGCGAGTGGTGTGTAACGCTGTTCTGCTCGATTTCGCTATCGAAATCCTCCGCTAGCGAAGGGAGGCGGCGTGGGGAAGGAGTGATTAGCTGAGATAAAGACTGCAGGGGTTTGAAAAGACCAGAGAAGAAGATGCGGATTAAGGAGGAGATCGGGTGGCGGGATTTGTCGGCGACGGTGGAGCCGGCGGAGGAGGAATCGTCGTCGGAGATGACGCAATCGACGCGGACGATGACGTTGTTGACCTGAGGAACTAGGGTTTGGAATCGCTTCGAAACGACGCAGCATCGACCTAGGGCTTTGACATCGCCGATTTTGTTGAAGATTAGGAGGAGGATTGGGTCCGGAAGACGGTCGAAATGGTCGATCGGTTCCGGGTGGATTCTGCTGCCCAGATCTATTCGAATCGAATCCATATTTAAACAATTGGAGACGAGATCTGTAGTCTAAGAAAATATGGATCTTAAGGTGTGAAGAACAATGGCGGAGGAGAAAAATACACGGATTTATGTGTGTTTTTGGAGATGAGGAGGAAAGCAAAGAACGACAGTGGAATATATCAGCAGAATTATATACTACTACGGTTTAATTATTTTATCAAAAAAAATAAAATATATATATATATATATATATATATATATATATATATATATATATATATATATATATATATATATATATATTACTACTCCTTATTTATTTCAAGTCAAAATACAATTCATAGGAAAAATAAAATCAATATTAGTATTTGAAATATCTTGTTTTCCCTTTGCTTATATTGTTGAAATTTGATTCGACATATATACATTTGATACATGATTATGACACCGGGATAATAAAAAATCGTTTTAATTTACAAGTATAATATTAATCGCGATGAATCATATAAATGATTGAACTCGATTTCACACATACTCGTTCACATTTTTTTTAAGTGTTATTGTTACCTAAATTTATAGTATTGATTAATTACATAATATAAGTCATATAATAATTTTAATTAGTATAACTAAATTTGGTTTGGAATGAAATTATTTTGAGAATTAATAATGCAATGCTAACATTTAAAAATTTGAATTATCATTATCAATATATCACATTAATAATCAATTATGATTTGAGTTACCCCTTAGGTTACAAATAAATAATTACAATAAAGAAAATTGACAAATCAATACTCTCTAATTTATGAATTGAAATAATGATTTTCAAGAGTTGGTGAAGCTGATGTCTGTTTTTAGTTAAAGGAGTGGTTTAACTTATATTTGCATTTAATATCTATATATAGATATTAGTTTCTTAGATTTTAATTTTAATTTTTATTTCTTGGTGGAATGACATTGAACGTGGCCGGATAAAGGTTGTTCAGAGAATGGTTGTCACAATATAGGATTTGTTTCTCATCTATTTAACATAGTTAGAAAAAACGACAGATTTATTGATATCAAAACGAATCATTCGTTACACAATTTCTAATAGCTCGTTCGGCATGATTAAACTCATAACATTAACATCAATTGATTTCCTAGCTAACTAATCCACGCTCAATTTCTTGGAACCGTGTTTGTCATATTTTGCAATTGTCGATTTTATTTGTAACTATTAAAAATCTTTATATTATAATTTTATGAAGCAAAATTTTTTCTGTATTATTTTGTTACAGACAAAAATCTCCTATTATGCGATATATATGCACGACTGTCTTGCAAGAAAAAAATATATTAAGTGCTAAAATGATGTTTTAATCTTTTTAATTATTTTTCTGTTGTGTATCTATGTTCGAGGGTGATTTGGTTAATTTAATATTATATTTTAATAGTTGCACAATTGTTGTATTTTTGTGATACTGATCGGCCAACAAATGGATTTTTTCTTATTAAAAACACAACCAATTATATTGATAATTAAATGTAATAATTGTTTTAATAGCAAAATTTCCATTTTTCTTTGTAGCTTCACTTCGTGGTAATTATGGTCAAATTAGTTAAGAGATCTACCAGCTGCTTTCTTGTTGATGGTGACGTGTTTATTAATTTAATGAAGTAATTAGATACAAGTCAAAGAAGAGAATATTTTGATAGCAAAAACAGGGCAGCAAACAAAGACATGAGATTCCTCCACAGCTTGTGATTACCCTTTGCTTAGATTTGACTTTTATTGCTAATGAGGTCGTATTCTAGTGGTAATCATTACCAAAGTTGATACTTCAAGTCAAATACTAGGTTCAATTTTCATTAATGTGAATTTTTATCTAAGTTTAATATTAGCGTTTGATAATTTTTTATACTTTGACATTTATTGAAATGATTGATAATTAATATATTCTAAAAAAATTACTCATAGTGTTATCTTAACAAGGTAATAACTATTTTCAATTTGTGATTTGTACGTGGGTAATACCTAGGTGCAGTTGCTGGCAAGTAATAAAGAGGTCACAACCAATGTACGAGTTTTCATAGATGTACAAAGGGCTCAACGGACTAAGTTCAAATTGGATCGATTTGGATTTATGTCCATATACTGATATACATGTAGTGTGATTGGATTTCAATCCAAATCTTCTTGACTTTTCAAAATATTTTACTATGTTTAAGTGCATCGGATACTAAAAATTTCGAATTAAATATTCAATCCAAAATTCTCACTCTCTTATACCTTCTTCAGAAAAAATCCCTACTCCCAAATTATTCATCACATAGTCATTAAACTATATATATTCACAACTTCAAACTTTTTCGATATATCTATCGAGCTCCAACATGGCAAATGTCAATTCACGACGTATTCTAAAGTTATTTTCATGTCTTGACCGAAAACATTAATATCATGTTAATCTATCGAATTAATTCATGTTGTTACTTGTTAGGTAAAAATATACTTAATATTAAGATCATTATTTTATTGATGAAATATTAACTCATATTTTATTTGACCGAACAAAGCACTAATAATTTTCCTTTTCCTTCGTGATCCAATAATTTTAGGTCCGGTTCAAATGATCGATCAAGAATGATTGGATCATGAAAGATAATCAATTCTTAACAATAACTATAAATATACTATTATCCTTTCATAAATGTTACACGCGCATTGGGACAGATCACCTCCACAATTAAAATTAAGTGAATTATTATCTTAATAATGCATTCCAAGTTGTCATGAATCACCTCAAACAATATAAGTTAATATATACAATATACATTTTTCTCAATTTTCTTAGTTGAACTAAATCATTAAGATATAGTTATATGATAAGCCACTTAATTACACGCACATAATCTCACATGCGCAAGCACAAGCTCAAGTACGGACGCCTAGAATTAAAAGCACCTATATATATATGATAATATTAAAAAAGAAAAAAATGAAGGTTAAGTTATAGGCATCAAATATCATGTGCAATTGTGCAAATTAACCCTAGATCTCCGAGAATTAATCCACACGTTACTTACAACATGTGTTTATGTTTATGTCTTCTTCTCCATATTTTCTTGATGGTTTTTAATTTGTGTGAAAGATCCAAAAGTTTCACAATTTTCAAGAATTAATTGGATCATACAATGCCGTGCAATCCGTACTATAAAATAGAATCAACATCGCATGAAAACTTTCAATTAGCAGAAATATTGGTTTTAAACTCCTAGCTCGGTTTGAGTTTAGAATAAGTTTGGTTTTAAAGATGAATGTCAAATGAAATTATCTTTTAGTTTATGGAGTATGTTAATTTCATGTGCAATTTATCTTTCTCATGACACTAGATATAATTAAGCAAATCACTAATTGATTAACATGCAAAACTGATTAGGGATCCAATTCCTGATTATTTATCTCGAATCCGAACTAAATTTGATAAAGACTAGGTAATTTTATTGAGTTTATAAGAAACACCATATTTAGGCCATCTCCAACCGAGGCAGACAATAACCCCCTCATGACTGCCTGCTGCTCAGTCTGTCATCTCCAACCGAACAAACAATCCAAAACATTTAATTCAATTTCAAACTTTTCCCACTCTCACTTAACAATAACAATAACAATATATAACAATAATAATAATAATGAAAATAATAATAATAATAATAATAAGAAGTCAATAGGCAATTGAAAAAAGATTTAGTCAAACACTTGTGGGCAACACAAGGGCCATTTTCGAATTAGGTGTTCCTTTGTAATCGTATTTGTTAAGTTGTTGACTTGATCTTGTAATTGTTTTTTTAAATTAAGTTGCAATAATAATAAGTTTTGTTAAGTCATATTTTTTTTTTTGGTTTCCTAAGGGTTTAATCCATTTCGAGGCGCGTCGGACACATAAAGTGGAACCTCTCCCAACAGGGATTCGAAACTGAGTCCGCTAAAATTCTCAATCCACTAGTCATATTACTCAGTTTTTTTATTCCAAAATAATGTCCTAATTCATACAAACTTGAATCATCGTCTAATTTGTCTTGAGTGGCCCATCATTCTCATAATTAATAATTTCCCTAATCTTTTAGGTCGGGAATAATCATGATTTTGGTCCATATCATGTTACCACAAGACAATCCTCTTTTTCCATGGATTCATCCTCAGAAATCTCGAAAGAAACTATTCTCTTTATAACAAAAAGATGAGATTAAGAGCCCATTTCCACAAATAACTCTTCAATGCCAATCAAAATCATGAACAATATGTCCCCATCAATCCCCACATTCCCCTCAAGTTGAATTAATTTGAATAAATATAAAGCTCCATTATATGGAGTATATGATAGATATAAAATTTCCCGTGCAAAGTTATGAAGTGGGGTTTTGAGGGTGATATTATAACTTGAATGGATTCAAAGCATAATTAATAATAAATTGGCCTCCCGGGGCACAGCTCAGTTGGTAAAGGAGGTGAACTGCGGGGCTCACTCCCCCAGGGTGGGGAGTTCGAATCCTGGGAGGAGCAACCAAGTGTTGTAAAATCTTTGAGGGAGGATGGAACAGCTTGGTGTTGTAAGTTCCATGGTAGTAGGCTCCCTTGGGGGGCAGGAGTATAAAGAGTGAACAAACCATGACCAACTCAGGCACATCCCGCGATTTACTTCCGCACATTGCTGAGAGGCCAGCGATGGGTGGTCCAGGACTAAACCTGGGTAACAAAAAAAAAAAATAATAATAAATAAATAAATAAATTGAATGAATTTCAAAGCATGAATGACACGAAAATATGAGAAATTCTAGTCTAGATTTTATCTGGTCCCACCAACCTATATATGTTGTAGAAATGTGTTTGTGTATTTATAAACTTTTAAAGTCGGCATTTAATCTCAAGTCAAATATATTTGATCGAGTGTGTACCAAACTTTTTATGAACTTAAATTTCACGCAAATAATTGAATTATCTAATTAATTAATTAATTTTTTTTTTTTGAGATGGTGAATATATCATTACGTCAAACACTATATCGAATCGAATGTAAACTAATTACAGCAGTTAAACTGCTAGTATTAAACTAGAGAAAATGCTAGTATTAAACTAGAGAAATACCCACATTCGTGGGGGTTGAACCCATGACCTCTTGGTCATGGAGCCTCATCCTTAATCACTTGGCTAAGGTTAGTGCCCAAAGTTTGCAAATTAATGTAATCTACCCATATATACTCATAATCACAAATCACAATAGACATGGGCACCACGCATAGCCTTAATGATAAAGACAGAACAATATCACGTCCACTTCATTATATAAAATTTGATAAATTTAAATCATTTTATTGCATTAAACTATTAATATATGTGGAACCAAATGAAAAGCCGTGGTCCTAAGAGGTTCTCGAAAAAGACTTGGCCATCTACCGGAATTTGATCATGTAACTTTGAGCTATGTTTAGTTTTATTTAATACCCAATTAGTAATTAAAATTGCAATAAATTATAGTTCGTGAGATAGACTCATAAATTAAATTTATTTTATTTTATTTAGGTTTAAAAAAATTAAACTTGTTTCCTTCAACTTCATCTAATTAAAATATTAAAGAAGGCTTTATCATAATTGTACAATCCAGTCAGCACACAAATTCTTATCCGTCCTACATGCTGATGTTAATTTGATCTTATCTTAGCCCAAATTCAATATTAGCCCTTTTTATTTTTAATTTTTTTCTTAACACAACATACACATGTGGGGTGCGCCAAACCCGGTTCAGTAGTGCAATGCATGGGCGATGCTCGAAGACTCTAACAACAATTAAGCTGCTTTATTAGGTTTTCCCCTTTAAAAAATTAATTTAATATTGTGTGGAATAATAATCCATATATCAGATATTAATCTGATAAGAACATATAATATATTTGATCTTAGCCAAAAGGCATATATCATATATTAATCTGATAAGAACATATAATATATTTGATCTTAGCTAAAAGGCCAAGAAAGGTATTCATTATTAGCTTATATAGTATTAAGATACACAAAGAACACGGGCAAGAAATTAAGGTTTAATGTCGTAATCGGATATCTAGCACAGCTTCATGACAACTATGTCAAATATGATTAAAAATGGAACCTCTGTCATTTATAGAGAATAAAATTGTTTCACTTTCAGTGGACGGGGAAAATTTTCGACAATGGAGTTAGAAAGTCGCCATTATAAGTAGTTGTCCAAACACGTCTAAATGACACCACGCAACAAGTTTAGCCCACTAGATTTTATTCAAGTTTGATTAATTAGCTCAATTCAATATGTATATATATATATATATATATATATATATATATATATATATATATATTAATTATTGCTTAAAAACTTGCGAAGAAAGAATCAGTAAACTAAATAAGGCAGAAAAATAATTTTAGTTCCACATAACAGATTATTTTTCTGCACTATTAGTTCCGCGCTTCACAATCTTTTGGTCCTAAAATATTTTGCATTTTTTATTCTAAATAATAAAAATGCCTATTTTCTATCCAATTTAAGCAATATTGATCCCATGAAATTAATTCTATAAATAAGCGCGTGATCAAAAAGTGTTGATTCTGACTAGTGTGTAGTCATTCAAGCTAAATAATAATTTGCCGCTATGGAACAAAACATTGCGGCTAAACAATAACAATATATATACATAAATTACAAAATTACCTAGTTATTTGATGATTAGTAATGTTTAGCCGTTCAAGCTATCGATCTCCATTTTAAAATCAAATAAAGTTAAAAATAATCTCAAATTCTATAAGAAAATCTAACCAATTTTAAAGAATATATATATATATATATATATATTTTTCAACTCATGATTAATTACGTCATGAAGAAGATCCCTTGTTTCACATAAATATATATACATAACTACACCGTACCATAGCAGATAACGAAGGTAATTAATTAATCTGAATGCAGGCAAAAGACATTACAACAACAACATTATTAAATCAATGCAATAAGAACATCTGCTGCATGCATATATTTCAAAAATTAATATGGACCCGGCCTCAAATCTTGATCAAGTATATATATATGCAACAGCTAAGCTAATCAACGGACATGATATCAATATCATATAATTAATACCTAAATCATCAGGTCCCATTTGGTTAAAAAAAATTCTAGAGCTGTCGTAGGTTACGATCCATTCGATTCATTATTATTCTGATAATTTAATTTAGATAAATTTCAGCATTAATGTGTCTCCTCCACCTTGTCTCCCTTTGATTTTTTTTTTTTTTTTTTTTTTTGTGATATATATACAATAGTTCGTGTACACAAACACACCACATATAAAACTGAAAAACTTGTGCACGATATATATAATTTCGCCCAAATGGATAAAATCAGTCAGAACTGGTTGCAAGATATGCAAGATAATTAAGACCTAGAACATTATATCTATGAGCAGCTAGCTAGTATTCCTCAACTTTTGGTTGCAAATTAAAGTTGCTCTTTTGGTCTCATGCACGCTTTATAAAATTACACCTTGGGTCCATTTTTCAAATATGTTGTGCCCTTTGCAAATTATTATTCATCCTCCAAGTTATGGATCTGAGTAGTTTTAATTATCTATTTTGGTTATATATATTGTGATCGATTTCATTCCAGAACACTGTGTAACCTACCATAAATTAATACATTGTAACAATTTAAATTCAGAAACTGATTAAAATACTGAATAGATCAACCGAACGAAACCTATTAATTAATTCACAAACAATAGCAAATCGATCGGATGTAATTATTGAACTGAATTACTTGTGAGCGCTGCACTGATATTCCAAGTTGATGAGATTTTGTGAAGAAGCATTAAATCTTGTTGCCCTCAACAGACACTGTAAAGATTTCTTCGATGCCTGCCATCATGCAAATGAAAATATGTATGATCAAGAATATATCCGCTATTTAATTTAGAACGCCTTAATTAATTCTATGTAATTTAAATTTAATTGATGACTGATGATTTTATTCTATATACTAATCCAAGATATATAGTAATCTTGAAAAATGATGTTTGGTGTGGTTTCTTTCCTTATTTAGCTCTCAGTTATATCACGCGCGTCAGGTTTTTTTATGATGTCACACTTTCCAAAAATCCCCAAGATATTAAAACGGCCAAACGCACGGCACAACCCCTTCATTGTATACTATTCTATTCTTGGAATATTTTTCATTAACTTTCTACTCAATTTTATGCTCCGGCCTATCAATTTATTTTTATTTTTATAAGTTCTATAATAAATGATATTTTCTTCCCTCAAATCTTTCATCTCACTCACCTGTTGTTACATTAAAAATGAGTTAATGTCAATTTACCCCCATGTAATATGCATAATGATCAACTTAGCTCCCTATAGTTTGAAAAATAGCATTTTTACCCCCTACTAAATTGTGGATAATTTTTTTTAACACATTATTAAAAAAAGTTCCCAGTTCTAACAGAAACATTTCAGAAACAACGAACAAGAAATAGATCAAACATAAAATGTAGTAGTAACATATCAGCCAAATTTCGGTTTAGCAGCGTAGAATTTTGACCACGATTGCATGTTCACAAGGAAATTCACAAGTATTTTGTCCTCGTTTTCAAAGAATCAGAACTTTAATTAGTATCTGTCGGAGTATGGGGTTCCATATACAATGAGGTAAGGCACAATGCGTACAGCTGTGTCAATCGGTATCGCAAAATTCACCCCAGATGATATTCCAGTGCCTGCATTATAGTTCAAAAATCAAATTTTTATGCAGTTTAGCTTGATTCCACCATTAAAACGAAAAATGACTAAGCGAAAATTTTATTCTTTTGCATGCTAGCTATTGATCACTAGATCTTCGAAATATTACGTAGAAAGAATGTATAAATTTAAAGATCTATCAATTTTACCCTTTCGAGTGAATGTGGCTGTATTAACTCCAATGACATGACCACGTGAATTAATTAATGGTCCACCGGAATTCCCTGCATCACCAAATTCATATGAGAAAATATATTATACAGAATTTGGGATCGAAAAATACAAATTACCAGAATTTATAGCAGCATCGGTTTGAATGGCTCCTCGAATGGCTTTTCCATTTTGTGAAGGTATCTCTCTCCCTAATCCACTTATAACCTGCAATGTTTGTTTGAATTACGTCAAATTATTCAATCTATTGCCTTCCATAAAATTAAACAAATCCAAAACTTTACCCCTGTGGTTAGAGTGTTCTCATATCCATATGGATTTCCGATTGCAAAGCAGCTCTGCCCAACTTGTAGTTCACGAGATGTGCCAAAAGTCACTGGCTTCAACTCATTTCCAACTGCATCAACCTGCCATTGCCATATATCAAATATATTTGTATGATTAAAAGATAATTAATAGCTCCATCAAAATGTACGAGGGACTTTAGACAGTTTCTAATTAGCACCTTAAGAACGGCTAGATCATACTCTGGATCAAAACCAATAATATTGGCTTCTCTAATGATGCTGTTGCCTCTAGAATCAACTAAAGTTACCTGAAAAAACCTCCAATTTGAAGATAAATGATACATAAATGGAATATCATATAAGTTGCAATTTCATTATATATAGATAAGAGATAGTGCAAAAAAGAAAAAGAAAAAGAAAAAAACCAGAACCTTACAACGTTGTAAGCCACTTTTGTCTGTCGCCAGTTTAGCAACTACATGATAATTAGTTACCTGTATAAAGAAAATAAAAACACAAAATGATCACTCCTTTTCTTTTTTTCTTTTTTAATTTGAATTCAGTATTTAAATGCATGTATGCAAAGATATTTCATGACATAAATTCCAAATGGTTCAAATAAATAAAAAAAGATTAAAAAACGTACAATATGACCAAACCTATCCCAGATAAAGCCTGAACCAGTTCCTTCAACTTTTGCGTTCTCATCCTCAGCTAGCACGTTTCCGGAAGTGCTTTTTGGGAGTTTAGTTAACTCAAGGTCCTTGATGTAAACAACAGATGATGAAGTTTCCTACAAGTTAAACAAATTGAGCTATATGACACAAAATAAACAGAGTTTGAAACAAAACAAGATTTCAGCACCTACAAAAATTAGTACAGAAAAAGAACTTGGAAGATATTATCTATTATTATTTTCATATAACGATAAGTTTCTTTTAATTAGTTGTATATATGCTTAAAGAACTTTTGCACCATACACTCTTGAATATATATGCACTCAAACAGTGAATTTATTTATTTTTTATTTTATGTTTACTTTCAAAGGTCATTTCAATTATCCCGTGTTTCTGTTCTCACTACTTACTAATCACCGCATTATCTCCTATATATTGAAAACAAGAAAATCAGAAATCAGTAAAGGCAGTAGACCAAGACTAATGATTGAGCTAATGGCAATTTAACCCCTTGTGATATGCATAATGTTCAATTTACCCATGCGATTTGAAAAAGATCACTTTACCTCTCTATAATCTTATAAAACTTTCACACAACTTCCCATGGATTATATTTCCACCATTTTCGTCGAATTCATCACAAAAATTCTGTTTTTTAATCAATGAAAACGAAAAAATAGTGTGTTATTCCAAAACTATTTGTTTGCTTTGAGAATCTCTCATTTTACTTAATTTAGTAATTATTTTTATAATTTTTCCTAGTGTTTCCGAGACGTTTCTGAAATTTTTTCAATATTTAGCTGACCGAAACATACACAAGAAACGAAACTTTGATCCATATTGCTTCCCTAGAATTTTTAAACTTAAAAAGAATACGAATTTACAAAATCAACCCTTATATATACTTACTATGACCCAGTTAAATGTGACATTTTACCCCCTAGTATTATGACTAATAGGGAGCTTTACCCCTATTTTATGATAAATGGGACACTTTACCCCCTTCTTCTTTGTTATGATAAATGTGACACTTTACTCTCCAAAGCGTATTTTGTCATTTTACGCAATATTTTTCATGCCCACTATCAATTTAAGCAAATGTGTTAGCACTCCGCTGGAAAGGAGGCTAATTGTTCCTTTAAAATTTTTACATGGCTAAAGTGATCTTTCTTAAATTTTGGAGGTATATAACACATATCACGGCGTTAAATTGGCATTGACCCCTTAATGATTCATTTAATATATGTCACGATGAGGTCTAAAAAATGTAACGGTGCAATAAATAAGAGCCACTAAAAAACTATCAGATATTTCTGCACATTCACAGTCAAGTACGTATAATATAAGATTATAAAAATTTCATCTTGGAATATAGAAAGTAAATTAAATTACCTGAAAGATTTGAACGAGTCGATTTTCTTGTTGTTGAAGTTCATCATCCAATTCTTGGGCAATGGCAGATGAAAATGTGGAAAGATTTAGATGTTGATGTAAATTAACATAAGAGGCCAAGAAAGAAGAAGTAAAAATCAAAGATTTTCGCCTTGTTAAATAACGGGTGTGGGTTGAATTGGAGTTAGACGCTTGAATTTGATGGGGTGGAGTCGGATATTGTATACATTGAAGAAAACCCAATGCCACCATAACTGCTCTGCTCTCACCTTAATATTGTACCATTCGGTGAAGAGGATAGATAACCCGAGACCGAGAGCTATGGGCTCGTACGTGTCAATATATCGTGGGCTGAAATTTGGGCTTTTTAATCTTTTGGGTCGGATTATCTGATGGTTTTGTCACTTGTCTTAGTTTTATTTGGGCTTACAAAAACATTTCAACATAAAAAATCGATTATATGTGAATTTTGAATTTCAGTGAGTAAAGTAATTAAAAAGAATATTTTATTATTTTCTCAGCGGCTAAAATCCAAAACCAAACATACCCCCGGATTCTTCCCGATTATTAATTAAGGGCCTTTTGGAGTTTTGGTATGTGACTATATTTATTTTATATATTAAAGGCTAATTACAGATTAATAGATTGGATTTGAGCCACTATAAGACTTATCAAATTTCACATAATTGGCTTGGTAATTTTTTCGTCATCTTTCCTAGTTTTATAAATCCTGAAATCCCAAAAGTAACATTATTACTAAAATCAAATTCCGATGCCCATGATTTTACTAAAATCATTCCATTTATTTTTTACTAAAGTCAACACTATTATTCAATGAAGTATATTTAGTGTTGAAATACTATTATTAAATTTCAATAAACTTTATTACTAAAATCAACACTCGAGCAGATTTACAGTGGATTTTGTTCTATTGTTGATGCAAGTACAAGTGTACAACTTCTCTCGATCCAGTAAAAAATGAAATCTACTCAGCATAATATTTTCAAGGAAAAGCTTATAAACTTCAAAATAAGATCTCATTAATTTGCAAACTTTTTTCTTGGAAAAAATAAGTTATTCAGTAAGTCAACACTAATCGCTTATAGTACCAAATTTTCAGGTTTTTATGATATAGTTATTAAAAAGACAATCTAATAATTCATCTGGAAGTGTTAGTTTATAAATGTTACTCCACCAAATTCGCCTAAATTAATTAATTCGTTCATGAATTGAGCCGACTCTTGGATTGGATCACAATGATGTAATTTGTAAGTTCTGATAATGAATCATGCATGCTACCAAACGTCATATTATTTCGCTTTAAAAGAACTTATATGACCGAACACCTCATATTAGATCGTCATATTATTTCGCTTTAATAGAACTTATATGATATAACACCACATATTAGATCATATGAAACGACCCCCCAGGAGGCTGCAAGCTCCATCAAATGGGTTGCATATTCTCGTGTCCCATATGAACTTCAGAACATGAATGAATAATACTGCTGCAGGCACAAATCGAGACATCTATGCAGTTTTTTCCCTTAAAAAGAAAAAAAAAAAAAAAAAAAACCTCTACAACAAAAAAACAATTTTAACGCCGCTAGCTCGTACATCAGTAAAATATAAATATAAAAAAAATACATTAAAACAATTTAATTTGTTTGTCCTAAATCCGTCCCAGCTCCAAATCGCGCCGGCTCGTGATGGCTTGGAGCCTAATTTGCCTATTAAATCTTTGAATAAATTCCTCAGCTCTTCTGTTCAATTCTTCATTAGACATGCTCGAAAATTCATTCTCTTGATCAATCCTCTGCTCCTCATTTTTCTCAGAAAATGTCCTCCGAAGAACCATTTTTTCCTCTTTTTCCCCTGAAATTAAGATTGCTTTGTCCGATTTACTTCGACCACATTTTGATTTCCTTTTCTTTTTCTCAACGACTCCAATTTTTTGTTCACTTTCCGGATGAAAGCTGATAATTTCTTTCTTATTTTCCTCTACGTGGACGTCTTTGATCGAGACAATTTCTTGTTCCTTTTCAATTTTCTGGTCACGAATTGGCGTTATTTCCTCGACGATTGACTTGTTGTACTGTGTCTCAAAACAGGGAACAGTAGTCGTCTTTGGTCTTACGTTGTTTTTCACGTATTCGTCGTAACAATCATGTTTTTTGGATGAAGAGAAGGCTTCAAAATCAGCTGCGATTATGAGGATGAGCGTGTTGGATATAAAAAACCAGAATGTTGTGGTACTTAAAAGGGTCGAAGGTGAAAGATTGAAAACGTAGAATACTGAGATGTAAATGGAAATGCTCAACAGGAAGGCCCAGAAGGATTTTAGATTTGAGTTCTTGGGGTTCTTTTTTAATTTCTGGAAATTCAGTGGAGCTTCTGCGAAATTTAGGAATTGGGTTGCCATTTTTGGAGAAAGTGGGGGATTTTATGGAAGGAGTTTGTGGAAATTCAAAATGAAGAGGAGACCAATTTATAGTACGTGTTTTTTCTTTGGCGATGATTAGAAGAAGATTGCTAATAATTGAGATGCATGAAATTACATTGCTACCCCTTGTTAAATCAGAATTTTTCCTACGTATTGATGATCTACAGCTATAAGTATAACTGATCTTGAGGATTTTCCGGTTCAACTTGGTAATACGGTGGAAATGAATACAGCTTTGAAATTTCTTATTTACTTAATTATTTTATTAAAAATTAAGATTTAATTCATTGAGATGTTTTCCACAAGAAAACTATTTACTAATATAAAATATATATATATTACTGTTTAATGGCATATTTTTCAAAATTTGCAAAATCGAAAATGATAAAAATCCCATGCGCTAAACTTCATACCTCTGTTATTTTACTTTGAGAAAAGAATTTTTATTTTATTTTTTTTGAGAAAAAAAACTTGAAACTCGATGAAATAAATTTATCATAGAGAATAACAAACCAAAGAAACTATATGTATCACGTTTGTTTAGCAAATTAGGTTTATGCATACCACATATAAAAAGATCTAGTTCCAACAGGAATTCTTTTTAGCTATATGATTGACAAAAAATTTGTGTCAACCTTTTATATAGGGCATGTTTGGCATAACAATAATAACTCTTAAAATCACATTTAGGCTCTCATTAATTGTTATCTAAAGGTGTTTGTCAAAATAAAAATAAAATTAATTTTAAAAGAATTTGGCATATCAATTAAAATATTTCTTTTTCAAAAGTTTAAATTTAGCTTTGATTAACCTCATTAATTAATGGGTGGAAAATAAATCTTCGTCCTTGCATGATTATTATATGTTTGTCATATAGTTCCAATAAATCATCAAGCATAAAAAGAATGTATAGTTGATATGATTTAATTTGAATATAAACTTTAAGAACCAAAAATATACTAGTATATTTGTATCTTTGATGAGATCTAGTGAGTAAATCAACATATAACAACTTCAATAGACTTTTTGGTGCTGATTATGAATTAATAACTATGCCAATTTTGGAAAAAGATTCTTGTCCGAATTGGTTTGGCTGAATCTATCCAATCATAAATCAAGTGAAATACACTTAATTTTTGATTGGTCGAGTATTATTAAATCCCAAAGTAATTGTATTACACTTGTTATGTGAATATTATGGGTTTGGTCATATCCGATTTGGGCAAGAATTATCCGCCAATTTTAGTGTTTATGTTGTCATGAATCATGATTGTGTAATGATTGGAAAAGTTCTAGCTGTATCTTTATCCCTTCAAAACAAGTAAATGTACTTCTCACGCTTGATACTAAAATCCACGAACTGAGGGTTTGTAAATTACCAAATGTCTGCACAACCATCCTGATCTTAAGGACATAATTACGAATGTGGAGCCCTTGTTCAATAATTTATTTTCTTGTCTTACCAAGTGTATGAATTAAATTACATTTCGATGGAATAAATTTCGATGACATGGCAGCCCAATCATACTTCACAAGCGGTTGGATCCTTGCCACGTGTAAGTTCATGATGCTAATGTAGAAAAACCCAACGTTGAATTTTCTAAATCACCGTCATCCATCATCTTGCATTAATTAAAGTATTAATAGTGAATCTTGTAATGCGTAATCATAATTTATGATGGTTATTACTCCCTCCGTTTTAAAATATTTGTCTTTTCACATGTATGCACACAAATTAAGAAAATTATTGAATATAGTTGAATTCTAAGAGGAAAAAAATGAAAAAGACTAAGATACCATTTTAATTAATTATCTTCCACTAATATTTGAGAAAATTTATGAGCATAAAGGGCAAAAATGGAAAAAGAGTAATTAATGCTTTATTGGAAATCTAAAGTGACAGATAATATGGCACAAGAAAAACTTTTCAAAGCGACAGATATTATGAAACGGAGGGAGTAGTATATAATTTTGTTTCTTGCATTAGTTCAAGATTTTGATAATCTTGCATAAGTCAAAGGGATTCTTATAGTTTAATGTTGGCTTAGGGGAGCAAAATGCCACATGAGTTGTTTATGTGGCATCTCAGGATTGATAACTTGTTTATCTTGCGTAATTTGATTATGATTTTTTATCCATGTTTAAGTATATAAATTGATTTTGTTTTCAGAAACAATCCTCAAAAACCACTTCATTCCTCTAATGATATGTAAGACGAATATTTAATTGACGTGTAAAGATTTAGTTCATCCATATTTGCATCATGTACTTGCACATTTTGGTTCAATTATTTAGAGCATAAAATATATGATGTTGATATGGTCAAGAATTTATTTAAAAAATTTTACAATTGATTTCGAAAGTATCTCAGGTGGAGAGATTGCAATTATAGAACATGCTAGGTGATTATTAAAATAAATAATGTTTATTTCTATAGTCCTATTTGTTAACATGAAATGGAGTATTTTGGGTTAGCTGGTTAATATCTCAAAATATTTAAACTTGAAAAAGAAAGTTTTTTTTTTTTAAGAAGATAAATACATCGTTACATCAAACACTACATCAAATCGAATCTATTATATTGGTATCAAAATAAACTAATTACAGATGCTAACATTAAACTAGAGAAAAAATACCTACATCAGTGGGAGATAAACTCATGACCTCTTGATCATGGAGCGAAAAAGAAATTTAAAGCTCATTGAAATTGTATACTTGTTCACAGGTTTAAGTTTTCAAAATTTTGAACAATGAAATCATGAAATATTTCATATCTTTTGCACGAATTCAATATTTAAAAAACATTAAACACATCCTTTTATAATTCTAAATTATCAAAATCCCTAATATATTGCCTATTTTTCAAAAACTCATTATTAAAAAAATCTATATAAATGAAATTTTTACGTTTCATACCTACAACTTTTTTAATAGGTCCAAATATTTTCTCAAATTATACTGTATTTATTTTTTCTATCGAGTTTCACTGTTTTTTAAAAATGAAAACTTCAAACCTGGGAATGTTTTAGCAAATTTCAACAATTCTCAGACTAACAAATGGGCGCATATGCCAAAATATGGAGACGGCCCATGAACCATGACTCAAATTATGTCAAAATGAGCATCGGCCCAAAAGGCCGAAACATGGTAAATAGAATTAGTCAACATTCAATAGGATTATAGGAGTGTGAGACACTTTTTCCATCTAATTTTTTTTTTCACTTTTAGATAACCTCCATGTCAATCGATTTCAAATTATAGCAAATCAATATTAGTATTTTATTTTATTTTTAAAAAGGAAGAAGAAGAAGTCATGCACTTGACCTCGTTCATATTTTTCATAAAAAGTAACTTAAAGCTCATTCTTTATTTATTTATAATTATAGATAATTCTTACATTTCAAATATAATCAATATGTATTTCGTGAACATAAATTAATTAATAATTGTATTTATGCGCAGATGAGTCCGAAGATGGAATTTGGCTATTTAAAATCTATTTTTTAAAATAGTAATAAAGATTTTTTTATAATAATCCTATAAATCATTTTTTTAGCTATAAAATATATTTGAGTATTTATGTTTTACATGCACAAATATAATATAATATATTATCATTTACAATTTATTATGATTAATTGTGATTAAAATTTTGAGAAGTACTATTTTACTTAAATACAGATAACGTACCTGAAGAGAATATTAAAAAATTGTTCACCAATTTGATTCACTTTTTTTTTATATAAATAAAATTTTAATTTTCAAAAAAAAAAAAAAAAAGAACTTTCAGCTTGATGTTTGAACTTTTTAGCACATGCCACTATTGTTTGACCAATTGTTTGACCAGTTGTTAGAAGTTTGCCTCTCCCTTGGCATGGCATGTCGGTCGGTATCATGAGAAATCAAGGCCATGTCCCATCATACCATATTACAACATGTACAGTTTTCTGAAAACCAATTTTAATTTTGTCTGTTTCATAACAATTTATTTTGACTGTTCAGACATATCTGTTTCACTACCCTATTCAATCACACTCACACTTCTAAATGTGGCAAATAAAGTGATCCCCGTTTATGGTTTCCATAGCATTTATCACTGACATAAAGCTGACTATATATATATATATATATATATTTTCCCCAACTCATAATTAATTGTATTGTACTACTTCAATGTATGTGTATGTTTAATAATATATAATAATAATAATACATGTTCTAGCTATTAAATTTGAATAAATCACAATGATTCTTGAACACAATTTCACATCTTAATGACTCTAATGGCTTTTCTGCCTCTTTTCTCTGTGGGCTTTCTTCTTTCTTTAGCAGTTCATGGAGGCGAAGTATATATGGAAGAAGAAGAGTTATTTGGGCTTTTTGAAGTAATGGGCTCACTTCTAGAAGACCCAACGTGGGCCCAAATGCATCCTCTACCATGTTCTGAGACTCCATGGCCAGGTGTAGAATGTGAGCTTCTTCAAGAATCTTCAGTCTTTCACGTCACAAAAATTCATCTTGGCCCAGATATTATAACCCCACCTTGTAAAAATTCTGCTCAAATCTCAGATTCCCTCCTCAAATTGCCCTACCTCAAAACATTTTCTTTAATAAATTGTTTCACCGAATCTCCAACCAAGCCACTCTTTGGTACATTTTCATCCAATTTAGAACATCTAACTCTTGATTCAAATCCCACTCTTTTTGGACCCATTCCTCCAAGTTTATCAAATTTACCAAATTTGAAAACCCTGTGCCTCTCACAAAACAATCTTACTGGCCAAATCCCAAGAGAAATTGGAAAGCTTGTTAATTTACAACAGCTTGATTTTAGTCACAATTATTTAACCGGTCCAATTCCTGAAGAAATTGGAAATTTGAAAAGTTTGACCATTTTGGATATAAGTTCGAATTCATTACAAGGAACGGTCCCCGTTTCAATATCTAGGCTACAGTTTCTTGAAAAGTTCGATTTGAGTTCGAACAACCTCGAAGGAAAATTGCCTTGCGACTTGGGGAAATTAAAGAAGTTGGTTTTATTGGATTTGAGTTATAATTCTCTAACGGGTCCAATCCCTGAAGATTTATCAGGTTTGGAGCAATTACAATATTTAATAATACAGGAGAATTCTATAAATTCAAGTATTCCTTTATTTATTGGGTCTTTAATTAATCTCAGAGTGTTGAGTTTTTCTGGGTGCGGATTAACAGGCCGAATTCCGAACGTATTTACAAATTTGAGGAATTTAACTGCATTGTATTTAGATAACAATAGTCTCACTGGTACAGTGCCTGTACAATTAGGGACAATATTATTGAATCTTGATATGTTAAATTTGAGCAGGAATAAGCTTAGCGGGGAGCTTTTATTTCCTCAAGGTTTTGTGAATAGGCTTGGACCTAGGCTTGATATTAGAGAAAACAGTGGTTTGCATGTAAGTCAAGAAGCACATAACAAAACGTTGGAAGAAAAAAATCGGAACCATTCTCCTTACATGAATCCGACATTGTACGAGGGTAATATGAGTTCTAAAAAATATTGTTCGGATCAAAAGTTTGTATTTTTTCTTAGTGTAGTGTTTTTGTTTTTGTTGTTTGGTTCGTGAGTTTGTAGTTTGGTTTATTATGTTTGTATTCTTTTCGATTTAAAGAAATTCAATTTTTTCTTGGAAAATGTTTTCATTGCAGCCATTAATTAATTACCAATATTTATCCATGGTCAATTTGTTGTACATTGTAAGAGGAAAATGTGAATGTATGATATTTGTAATTGGGAAGGAGATTATTTTGTAATGCAGTATAGTAAATTTAAATTTTGCATACAATTCATGGTGCATTATAAAATTTTAGTCTCATTTTCGTAAATAAATTAATTTTAATACAATGAGGATACACTACGAAAAAAGTAAATTTTATGTGACAATGTTAAAGTTGTCACTTCTTATATATATTAAGTGACAAGAACTCAAATATTGTTACTAAAATGGTTTTCGTAAATATACTAGTGACAAGAATTGTAAAATAGTTGTCACTATTGACATTTAACGATACTCCAAAAGTGACAACCAAAAAATTGTCACTAAACCATAGTGACAATAAATATTGTCACTAGGTTACTAAAAGGGTGTCGCTAATTGTCAATAGTGACAACTTAAGTCACCATATATTTGTCATTAATAGCTATTAGTGATAACTTAAAAATATATTTTATCACTATTGCACTTGTCACCATTATTATTATGACAAAGTTAATATTTTTATCACTAAATGCATACAAAGAGTGACAATTTTCACATTATCACTTAAACTCAATTTTCTTGTAGTGATAACCCAAGTTAATTCAAATACATAGCTAGGTATATATATCTGTCCTTTGGATCAAAAGTTTGTCCTAGTTTAATCCTTTTCTTTTTGTTGTTTGGCTCGTGAATTTCAAGTTTCTTGCTATTGTACACTTTTGGTTTTGAGTAATTTCATTCATGGGTCAATTTGGGGTAAGAGAAAAATGTGAATGTAGAGATTTGTAACATAAATTTGGGGTGTATAACTGTATCCCCATTTCAATTTAGATTTTCTTTTCACTACTTTGATTCTCTGCCGCCCATATAATAATAATATAATAAAAAATACTGTAGTTAAAGCTGTGGCTTGGGTCATATCAGAGATAATATATTGTTACCTTGTCTGCTTTTTCAGTATTGTATTGAGAAATCATCATGCAGAAAATGTCGTATACTGTTCATGTTGTTTTTTGACTGGGACAAGAACAAAGATACCATTATTTCCGTCTCTCAAGCTCAAATCAAATCAAATCAAATCAAATCATGTTGTTGTTTTCTTGCCTGCAAGTAGCAGTAGCACGTCTACATACCATTTATGTTAAAAAATATTATAATATTTTAAATTCTTTTTCAGTTAAAGGATACGGTGAAATAGTTCACAAGGGCGTGTTTGTTTGACATTTGGGAAAATAGTTTGAAAGAGTAGTGGATGTTTGTGAAATAATCTCGATTTGCATAATGTTGTTTGTTTAGGTTTTGAGAAATAAAGTATGTGTATGTTTTTTTGGAAGAGTTGGGTTGTAGGTGTAAGATGTGTAAGACTTTATGTCAAATCATGTTTGTTATGTGAGATAAATTGTGTAAGAGATATGTTACTTAATGTCAAATCAAAGTAGAGTTTGTATAGATTTTGTTTAGAGATAAGAAAATTGTTGTTTGTTTGACTTTTGAGAGAGTAGTTTGAGAAAATTAATGAATGAAAAATTTATTTTGGAAAATAGAAAACATGTTTGTTTTGCATTTCCCAAACACGAAAAAATTATGGAAAACGCCAAACAAACAGGCCCCAAGTATTTTTCGGATCCAATTTTAATTTTCCAATATTTTATACGTATCATAATTTTTAATAATTTCATCTTAATTATTATAAAAACTATATTATGTGGGACATATTTACGCTAAATAGGCCATCTTGATATCCATAAGACCCAGTCTGCACGTCCTGGGTCATCTCAACTCTCAAGTCTCAACCCATTAATCTTTGACTTGGGCCGTATTTGGGTCACTTGCGCAGATATACAGGTCTTTATCTTAAATCTTTCTTTCTGGGTTGTTTGGGCCAATATCCATATTTGAAATGGAACTACTATTACGCTTCTTTTTAATTTAACGCTTTTAGGAATAAAAAATATGAAATTTAATAAAAATCTAATAATAACTGATTATGAGTGTTGATTGATTAAAATTATAAAATCATGTATTTTTTGTGAATAATAATTCAGTAAGTATATATGCTGGATCTAATTTACAATACATATATATTTAAATGAATTGAATAAAACGAATGAAGAAAGTTATAAGCCATCAAATATATGTTGTCAAAATTCTTATTAACGGTTTGTTTTGTCATAGAAGCTAGAAACCCATTCCATTCATAAAAGAAAAATAATCTATTTAATTCTTGGTTTGCATATTCATGCCCGCGCGGCCACTGCTACGTACAATATTTAATTTACAAACCCATTCTTTCTAATTAAAAAAACATACATGCGCGCAGTATATAAAAAATTAATAGAAATAGAAATTAATTTGGATGCCTTGGGTAAGGGGATGTTGCTTCAGCTCTAGTTTTTCTCTTCTCAAGGAACCTCTGCAGTGATCTTTTCATGGAAAGACCACTAATTGGACTGTACAGTTGCGAATGCGGGTCAAGATCATTTGGACTTGTCGATTTTGCTAGCATTATTATCGATCGAGCCTGCATTACATATATAATTCAATAATTATATGCATGATGTGATCATATCTATTTTATTTTAGGGAAAAAAAAAAAAAAGTAGAATCAATTAGTTACCTGAAGTTCGGTTACATCAGAAACAGCAACTCTTCCATTATAGAAAATAGTAAGCGGCTGCGGCTGCGGCTGCTTCTTCTCATTTGGACTTTGACCAAACAAATCCAACCTTTACAATAAACACACAAAAATCAATTACAATTAAATAATTAAAGAAAAAAAATAAATGAAAAATAGATAGATCTAGTTACTTACATGGAGTTGCATTGGCCAATATTATTAATGTAATTTGAAGAATGGGAAAAAACAGAAGGGGTTACAAGACGAAGCTCCAAATTACAGTTTCTTTTCATCTCTTCAATTCGATCTTCTTGTTTAGTAGTACGTATAAAATATATTGCAAGCAATCTCTAATGGATGAATGAATTTTAGAGAGAGAGAGTAAATGTTGAATGAAAGGTGAAGAGAGATTGAAGATTTGATTTTATATATCAAAAAAATCTAGAGGGAGGTGGGGGTGGGGGGCTGGTTTAATTTAAAGAGAAAAGCGGCGTTCTTGAAAATAATAATAATAATCATAATAATGGATAGTTTATTCAAACACGAAACGCACACTCCAACAGAAAAAGGTCCAAAAGGGTTTCAGCACACAGAAAAAAGACGGAAAATGTGTATAAATTATATCCTCACGTGTTAAATGTGGTTTCATGTGCCTCAGAAATCGCCGCTTTACTAGTACTTGTTTATATCGCCTAAAACAAACAAAAATAATTATATCCGCTAATTTTCCTCAAAAAAAATTACTATATTGACTATTTAAATTTGGGAAATTCTATTCCAGATCCGGTTCGACCGAACTCAAATATAATATACTTGTTTTGAGATTAGACAAAATTTCTAACAGAATGACTAATCACAAAGTACATGCAATACACTTATTATGTGGATGAATGTGTTTAACCAAAACTGAACATGAATTTCCCAATTCAATTAATAATTCCTTTTAAATTAATTCAAATTCATACAAATGTTATTGTCGGCCATTAGATTGGATCAGGGGCAGACCCACGATGAGACAAGTGGGGGCTATATCCCCCACTCAAATATTTTATATTCTATATATAGAGAAATGTCAGGAATTTTGACATAATATGTAATTTGGACCTTCGAGAGTTGCATGGATTGTAAGGGATCAGAGTTCGAAACCTAAAAGTTGCACTATATGATTCCTTTAATTTATTCTAAATTTGAAGTCTATTTTCCTTCGTAACAATTGTTTTTTCAATTTATTTTTCTTTTTTAACAATTGTTCTTTTAATTTATTTGATTTCTTAAAAAATGTTCTCTAACTTTCTTTTCTTTCTTCTTAATAATTATTATTTGAATTTTGTTTTTTCTTACTAATTTTTTAAGTTTTATTTATTTCTTAATGACTATCAAGATAATTCAATTGGTGTTTATAATAATGTTTCATCTTATTTTTTTATTTGATAAATTACTACACAAATTCTCTCCCTCAACCCCAAAAAAACTAAAAAAATATGCCCTTGGCTATATGGACCGATTCCAAAAAAATTAAGAACCATTGCGTCAATTGTGAATATAGTAGGTGTAATTTGAAATAGTAATTAAAATAAGGTAGATGTTTTGGGTTTTTTCTGGTTATGACAAGGTATCCGGTATCTTATATGTAATTAAAGTAACTCATAGTTTAGTCAAACCTTACCTCTTCATATATTTTCTTGTGAATGAAATGATTTTTAAATTTGACCTTTTGATTGGTTTTTTTTTTTTTATAAATTTCAATTACTAAATTTATCGTAGAATTTTAGCCCCCATTGTACCAAATTCCTGGATCCGCCCCTGGATCGGATCTTAATCTTTTTTAGGGGTTGAGGAAAATAATAACTGTTTATAATCCATAAAATTATAATAATATTATGGCATGTTTTTGTAACATAATTGTTATGTTACTTTTACTTGACCAATACAATAATAGTAGACATCTTTTAGTAATTCATTTAACATTCTTCTGCTGAAACAATTAAATTCGGTATTAACTTTACTACTGTTTATATATAAAGCTCATTTTAATAGTATTTCTTTTAAAGATCATTCTCAAATTCAAATTGGGCTTGAAACATTTTCGGCCGAACAAAGGAGGAGAAAGAAAAAAAAAAGGTAGGTTAGTTTAAATATGCATAATTAATAATCAATCAATTAATTACAATGGTATTAAACTAGAGACTCATCCTTAACCAACATGATAAGACGTCATCGGCCAATTTTAATTACTTCTTAGAGTTAGTTGTTTTTGGTAATTGACAATTAATGTTGAGCTACGGCTACCTATTCAATTTACTTATCCAATTCTAGTACTTTCTACCCGGACGTCATTAGTCGTGGTACTACTAATTTGTTAGCATTATGATACTGATATATCTTTGTCTTTCATCCATATTCATGTTTTTCACAATGCTTTATGTAGTTCATTTTTTAGAGTAAAATTTCATTTTGCTCCTACAATTATTGTCATAATACCTTTGCCCTCCATCTAGGATTGCGCGCGTCAAACTGCTGAATTAAAGTAACAAGATATATAAATACTTTCAAGGCTTTTGCAAGTTTCGGATTTGAACATAGTAGATAATTAAGCAGTACAAGAAAATTGAACTCCCTCTGTTCCAATCCTTTCACTTTTAAAACGAAGTTTTATGTTAGACTTAAAAAAGAGAAACTTTTAAATATATTTACTCTTTAGCCCTTAAGTAGTGGTTGAGAAGTACTAATATTCTAGCATGATCGACTATATACAGTTCGAGGAGCAAAGCATGTTAGAACAAGATGGTAACTAATTATCAGATTTTTTTTTCTTTTAATATATATTTACAAGAGTTAATTGTGATGCGTTCTAATTGTGCTCACTCAATAATTTAAATTTAATTATTTATTTAGTTTTTGTACGACATGCTATAATTATTAATTCATGCCAAAAACCTTACATGCACATTACCACATGTATTCTAATCGAATTAAATGCCATTACTCTAATTTTTTTTAAAGCACTAATTTCATCAAGTAGATTTCAGATTCCAGAATTAAACCAAAGAGATATTAAAAATGGACCAGAAAATATTAGTTTTGAAAGTTGTACATACGCGCGCGTATGTATGGTGTCTTGCTCATTCCAAAACATGTAAGTAAACAATGTGCACGTGCTAGCTGGACGAAACGTGAACCTCAGGAAACTCGAAGAAGATACATTTAATTAAAAATGACCAAAAAATGACAACACATAGATCGATCGACTTCAATCAAGTTGATGAAAATGATATCTGCCAGTTCAAACTTCAAAGTGGACCACTTTATCATCAACATCTAGTTGTCATTCATTTAGGTATATACAATTAACCATTCATTTAATAGTTATTTGACCCCAAAAAACGTGGCAATGCAAGTAACATGGAATTTATATTTTATAAGGAGAAATTTCAATAGAAGTATTCATCTTTTAAAGGGTGAAACTTATGACATTTTTCCGAGTTTTATTTTTTTGTTACAGTGAGAAAAATATTTCATCAATTATTATATTAGGAAATATATTTCATTACCACAAAAGTAAAAAAATAAACTATCAAAATTCGTATTCATCAAGAGAAATAATCATCACATTAGCTCATTTTGCTTATCCAATGTTCATTCCAAATTTTCTCCATTATTTATTACAAAAATATAGTATATATGCATGTTATTTAGGGTGTAGAAGAATCTGAAATAGCAAGTGTATTATTTTTTTCTTCTAGATTCTAGATAAAGGTAAACTCAACTGAGAAATTAAGTACTCATCTCATATGTACAGAAACTGTTTATAATCCTAAAATATAATCCTCCACTATAACATACCAAAATCATGTAAGGCCGTTTTGGAAGATAAGATACGGTGCAAATCAATTTCCTCCTTTCACAAGGACATGCGGGGGCTAACCAATTTAGGGTAAGATTTTAAGGCAGGCACGCTCACTACAAGAAAATTAAGTTTAAGTGACAAAAAATTAAGTGATAATATGAAAGTCATCACCTTTTATATGCATTTAGTGATAAAAATATTAATTTTGTCATAATAATAATGGTGACAAGTGTAATAGTTACAAAATATGTTTTTAAGTTGTCACTAATAGCTATTAATGACAAATATATGGTGACTTAAGTTGTTACTATTGACAATTATCGACACCCTTTTAGTGACAACCTAGTGACAATAAATATTGTCACTATGGTTTAGTGACAACTTTTTGGTTGTCACTTTTGGGGTATCGCTAAATGTCAATAATGACAACTTTTTTACAATTCTTGTCACTAGTATGTTAATGAAAATCATTTTAGTGACAATATTTGAGTTTTTGTCACTTAATATATATAAGAAGTGACAACTTTAACATTGTCACATAAAATTTTATCACTAAAATTTAATTTTTTTTGTAGTGGCTTTTTATTTTTAATAAAAACTAATTTAGCTTTTTTATATCCTCATAAATCCATCATGAGGGTCCCACAATTTCACCCTAATTTTTAATTGAAAATTACCAAGTCTAGTTATATTAAAAGTTTTTTTTCTTTTTTTTCTTAGTTAAATTTTACGTAACCGTTGAGCAATCTTACAATAATAATTTTGGATTTAAATTTTGTAACTAATGTATAAATTAAATGTACAAATCTCATATAGGTAACGGGTGTGAGGTAAAAAAATTGATTCCGGCATATTGTTTCTAAAAAAATGGAATTGTTAATTCAAAATATATTTGTAGATAGAAAATATATTTTATAGTTTAAAAAAAAAACTAGTTATGGTTACTTTTGGTCACAAATATATATATTTTTTTTCTTCTAACAACCTAAGTTTTAACATGAATTGAACATTCAATATGGTATCAATCGCAAAAATAGATCATAAGTGTTCGAATCTCTGCAACACTCAATTCTAAATTTCTCTTGTCATGTTTGAGTAACATATATATCTCCTAGACGGCTACACGTGAGTGTGTTTGTTATTTCTTAATATTATATCAGTTATTTATAACAACTTAAGCTTTTAAATGAATTGAACATTCTATATTTAATTAGTTACCAATTGTACAAGTAGGCTCACCACAACAAATTAATCATATTATTAAGATCACTTAATTTTCATGAAACTTAACCAAGCAACTCGATCGATGTATACTTAATGATTTTTTAATTTACTAATATAAAATTATACAATATCATAAACCAAAGGGTGGCACTAGCAAAAGAATTTCACATCTTTACATCGTTAAGTTTAGGCAAGTGGAAAACTAAAAATTGGAGATTGTCCTTCAAGGAAAATAATAAAAAAGCTTTTGCCATCTTGAAATTGTTGTAAACGTCCTTTAGTCGTATTTCCACACATGTGAAATTAAGAAGGGAATTGAATCTCATTTCTTGTGTAAATTCAAGTCGGCCTCAAAGCTCTCAAAACCATTTCTGAATCTCGATTATGATTTTATAGGTATTTAATTTGTTCCCTAAAATAAAAATATTGTTTTGTCAATCGTGATTTTGTAGGTGTTTAATGTCATAATTATTTTTAGGATATCCAAAAGCTAGTAAGAAGTCACTAAAGTACTGTTACTTTTGATTTAATTAATAAAGCTCGTTCGAATTCAAACCAAGCTCTAGAATTTGGCACTGAATCTTACTTAGGGTGTATGTGAATGGGTTTTGGCTCGATCTCGCGAGACCGAGCCAAAACCCATCCAAATGAGTTTTCGTCAAACCATAAAATCATCAAAAACCTATTCATAAACTCATACTCAAACTCTTCAAACCTATAAAACATTGATTTGACACCTACCACCTACGTTTTTCCACAAATTTTACTAAAAAAGACATTGATTTGACACATACCATCTACTTTTTCCCTTAAACCCCAACATCCAAACCCAATCCAAGTGGGGTTTCAACTTATTTAAACCACAAAATCCAACAGCTAAAACCTATCCAAATGAGGTCTCAAAGGTTTCATCGAAACCACCCAAACCATTTTTTTTAAACCGAGACCCGCGAAACCGAGCCAAAATCCATCCAAATAGACCCTTAATTCTCACCTGGGTGCTCTTGGTTCTATTTACGAGGAGTTTAAGGCTTTAGCTTCTGGTTTGGAGATTGAAGGATTACAACTAATATAATCTAACACACTGAACCAAAGAAAATACATCTCTAATAGAGATCTTTCGAGTCCAACATATATAACATTAGAGAAAATAATAAGTTAGCTCATTATTTAGCCAAATTGTCAGAATTTTCAGTTTTCTAGTTCTTTGCCTACTGAAATTCAAGATATTGTAACTATTAATGAAATCTCCCTCTTTGGGGTCCCAAAAAAAAAAAATTATTTCGAAAATTAGTTTGAAACACAATTTAAATTGTGTTTGAATGTCGAATTTGTGAATTATAAAAATTTGAGATAGAATTTTAATTAATTTGAATATTGAGATTAAGAGAAAAAAAGAAAAAGAACTAACGTATGTGATAAAAGTCAAATAATGATCTTATAGATAAAAGTAAATTATAAATATAAATCCTGATTAAATAGATTTGAATAAGTGAATTGAAACATAATTTTTGCGAGAATGATAACGAAATTGTAAAACAGGGCCAACACATACGTTTATTTCAAACAAATTTCATCGGAAAAACGTCTAATTTGACATCTGAATTGCAAGATCTGATACAGTGCCGTGGACTAAATGATTTGAAATATAGACATAGTAATTAATATGCTATGACTCTTGACCAGCCCGAAATGGTTACTAACTGCTGCCGACTTAAATTGTCCCCCACTTTTATCGTTTTCTCCACTTTCTTCCTGTGAGTTTCTTGGTGAGAATCGAACAGATCAACTTTTGAGATATACTTCTAATTTATAAATTATAATTGAGACTATAAAAATTATGTTATGCATCAATGAGTACGATTCGGTTCAAGTCCGATCCTATATTAAACCTGATTAGGCTTGGATCTTGCTCGATTTTTAAATTTTACAAAGATTTTAGATCTTATCCGTATTATGTCGGATATATCATCTTTTACGGATTCAATAATATATTCATTTCAATATTCACAGCAATACTTAAATCCAAAACATATTTGTTAATGTTATAATTTAATTTAATTTAATTTGACTTACATGTTCAAGATTTTTTTAACTAATATTCATGATTTAGGATAAAAATATGAAAAAAAAATAAATATTTGAATTAATTTTTGACTAATATATTCTTAAACTGATGATAAAATATCAATAATACTTACTTATATTAATAATTCTCAAAAAAAATAAGGGATAAATACAAAATACTTCCCTATGTTATGCTAAACCTGAAAGAAACTACCCTTGTGTTTTCAAAAATCCTGCAAAAAACACCCAATTTGTAAAGAATAGGTCATTTTGGATCGACATATTTCAAGAAACCATTTTTAAAATACTTCAAGTTGATCCCTATAACTTCATGTGGTATATTTTTAAAATTATTTCTTGAAATATGTCGATCCAAAACGACCTATTTTTTACAAATTGAGTGTTTTTTGCAGGGTTTTTAAAAACACAAGAAAGTTTGGCGTAATAAAAATTTCACAGGGTAGTTTCTTGCAGATTTAGCATAACACAGGGGAGTATCTTGCATTTCCCCCAAAAAATAAACTAGGAGAGAGGAATATCTTGTCGAATCGTGATCTTTACCTGTTGCATTATGTCATGATATCAAATAATTTTTTAGTAAAATTAAGTGTCCAATAAGGACAGGGTTTACAATATAAAAAAATCAAACAATATACTTATAATTATTAGTTGTACTTTATTTCTGACACACGAGTTAAGCATCATTCACATATGCTTTTTCTTTTGTGGGGAGAATCTTTTGCTCAATTTAATGAGCTTCAAACATAGGTAGCTGCCGGAGGTTGAAAATGGAATATGTGTATGATACATGTGACATATAATTTAATGAGGAAACTTGGGGCGCAAATTGCAATTATTGCTGGATTCACTTTTGTCATGACAAATGCACATTACATAACTTAGTCCAAAAAAAAAAGTTGAATAGTTTAATATATATCTCGTACATTTTGGATATTGATTTTTCAAAGTTAGGTATAAATCAAATCAAAACATGGAGAGCATATACGGGCCGATATGATTGAGCATATTGGTGTATTGTACCCTTCTTTATTGTTTTCTTTTTTAAAATTCTTGTATAGACCGGGTCTATAAACTCAAACATCTTTGTACATAATCTGAAAAATGCCTCGATATAAATCAAAACATGCCTCATTATAAATCAAATCCAAACATGTAGGAATTTTCCTTTCTTTTCTTATATAAATCAAATCCAAACATGCAGAGGGACTTCGGGGGCACTCGCACCCCCCAATCCATGGCTTCTTTTTACAGATTCCAGTATATAGCTTTTTTGTTGATCTCTTAGTCTTAGGCCAATATTGAAGCCTCCAAAGTGATTACTTATTAGTTTAATACTCAGCAGCAGTAACCCAAGATGGTTTGAGTCAAGTGGTAGTGACTTGTTACCCCCAGAGGCGAAACTCAAGTTATACACCACACTGGAGAGGACGTAAACCTAATATACTATTCGGTCAGAGTTGTAAATACACAATTTAGTAGATAAAATCACTGTTTAAGTTTTTTTTTCCTTCTTTTTTAATCACCATATATATAATAAATCTTCACAGTAATCTCGCCCCCTTAGTCTTAAGTTTCTGGCTCAGCCCCTGAATAGTGAATACAACTCTTATAGAAGTCTAGCCTAAATAACTGAATGAAATTATAACTTCTATAGTAGCAGAAAAACGGATAGATTCCTATGGAAATTGAATAACTACAAATATTTAAAAAACACAAAATAATTAGAAGTAAGAAATCCTAATTACTAAAAACCTAATGAGAAATGCGATAGTCTTGAAATCTCCTGCATCAACTTAATTTATATACTCTTAGTTTGACATATGTATGTGTACATTAATTATTGTGTTCGACTGTTTTACCTTTTTTTTTGGGTAAATATGATGATAAAGTGGTAATCGATGATGCTTCCATGTGATAAATAAATAAAAGGTTCTTGCATAAACTACAAAGTAACATGCTATTCTATCTAGAACCGAATTTCCTAAAATATTTAAGCAAATAGACACGGTTAAATGCGGAAGTTGATCTGATAAGATCGTTAACATGTGCTGTTTTTTTAGGTCAATATATGTTGTTTTTGGTAGCATGACTTAATATCTAGCTGAGAAAAAATAAAGTACAATATCAAACCAAACAAATTTAAGTTCCTGTTCAAATAAGTTTAACAGAAAGCTAGATAAAATTAAATATTTGGTATCATACTTAAACCAATGTTAAAGAAATCGTCACAGTTCTTAAGGGAAAAAAAATGCATATCACCAACAATTTTGGACGAAATTTCGTTTCCTCAAGAACATTTTTTAGCGATGGATTTTTGCTGCAACAAACTTTGGTCACTAAATTCATTTTTTAAAATTATGTTAATCTTTTTAATAAAAAATGAAGATATTTTTCAAATGTTAAGGACCGATACACAAAACCAATTTCATTTCGACACAGTCATTGAGCAAAAAAAGTAATGTCTACTCCATATTATAAGAATAACTCAAAATTCCTAACAAACTCATTCATACATTAAAAAAGATCCTCTAGCTGTAAAAGGAAAATAAATGTGCTTTCCAAATTTTCAATTAATAGCACTTGAAAAATATTTACTTTATTACAAAAGAATAATAACATAAATATGTTTGAATTTCAGCTCAACGGGAGCTCGATACGCTATTTTGTGTGTGTAAAATACCAAGTTATTTGAATTAGAGGTGTATTCTTTTCATTCTATTAAAATTAGTTCATGCCCAATTTGTTTCACAATTGACTAATATTAAAAAATATTTGCATGTTCAATAAGAAAATCGAACATTTAATTCTATTAACTCATCTGCAACCTCCAAAAAATTAGTAACTTTAATAAAAGTATGTTGATGATGGTATATATTTTGGTTAGATTCTTACAAAAATAAAAATGAACTCGGTCAGGTATGACTTCAAACTACATAATTATACGCGAAATTCGAGGGTCAAACAGCTTTGTAAAATTATAAAACGATTCAGTTTGACGGGTTGAAAATGTCTTATGAGTAAATATGTAACAATTCTTTTAACACATCATTTTGAAGACACCCTTAGTTAGGCATATTATAAAAAAGAGTATATGATCAATTCTAGAAAAATAACCCATATGTCAAATACATTTGCAATCTTATGACAATGATGCTATATAATTTATTTCACAAACAATAACTTTATTTTTGTTGACAAGGGAACACGCAACTATCGAAGTGCGCAAGGTAAATCCCGCCCTCATGCAATAGCTCGCAAACCACATGAGATATGTAAACCACACTAGGCAAACCATGTGTGACGAGCTCGACCTATAAAGTGTAGACAAGGGATTCGAACTCGGGTCAAAGGCACCGCGCTCACTTGCTCCACCAACTAGCTAGGCCACCCGTGCGTGTTACAATAACTTTATTTGAGTGTGTAAATGGGAGAAAGAGAACAACATAATCAAAACAATAAAACATTCAGACTTGCTGAAAATGGAATCACAAGTTTAATGGCACACCCACTGTAGGCTCGTTTGATTCATGTACTCAGCACCAGGGCCATGAAGCTTCTTTCCAGGTGAAGGAGCGATTGGTCGATGTTTTGTCCATTGACTCAAATGGCTTTCCTTCAGCTTGAGGTTTCTTTGCTTCATTACTTCCAAATGCCTGATAACATGGAATATATTGATCGCGTTGTATGGCTTCGTCTCTGTATTTTGGATTGCTGTATTTTGGATGTTGAATAAAGGTGACATTTTTCAACCAAAGTTTGAAAGCCTGGGACGAAACATGTAGGAAAAATTAAAAATCCATTTCAATGTCTGGGAAATTGAGTCCAGAACTAAAGTACTCATATTGATTAAGGATAATAAGGGAGGATTGAGTTTCAAGTAAAAATTATATATAATTTTCGCCGGGTGGAACTATGCTAAATATAGTTCACTTTTAACAAAATGTATTCCAATCCCACTCCAAGAAATATTGGAAAATCCTCCATTATTATCACAAAGCATATGCAAAACTTGGTGAGTTAAAGAGTACTTTTCGCTGGCTTAAGCAATGAAAGTTTGATACCAAAAGCGAGGAGTTAAGGAGATACTCACTTGCCAATATATCCATATTACAACTTTATGGGGCATCAACCAGAAGAAGGCAGAGTAATCTCCTGATCCAGTGGAGGCGACTCTCTTGGCTGTCAACGAAGCACTGAAGAAATTACCAAGCTTGGGGTGTTCCACTGATACTACTAAATGCAAATTGTCGGCAGGTTCTTTTGTTTTCATTCTCCAACTCCCATGCATATCCTGTAGTTGTTAGCACTTATCAAACAAACTTAATCAACATGTCCATTAGTTTTAAATTGTTAAAGAATAGATGGAAGCTAACCATGAAAGGGCTGACATGAAGAGATTTTGCAATTAAATCCGAGTTTGGATCAAACAAATATGATACTCTTTCACCCCATGGTGTATTATTAACCTGAAGCAACATCATATTAATATTAACATGTGTTAAAAGAAGATTTTTCACCAAATTAATTTTAGTTGAAACGGGCATAAACGACTCACCTCGACGATGCAATTTCTCAATGTTCGGGTAGAGCCTTCAACATCATAGCAATAGAATATACTCAATGGATTTTGTTCGTATCCCACGCTAGGAGGTATTGTCAACAGAAAACTGGTTATTGAATTCAAATCATCAGTCTACCATAACTTCAACATGTCACACCACTTTTAAAAAAAATACAAACATAGAACATTTATTACAAACATAACTTCAAATCCCTTTCTAAATTCAATAAAAATCCCCAAAACTTAGAAACGAAACCCATCGATCTTAGATCCGGTACCGATTAAACAGTTAGGGTGAGAGGAATGCATGATTCGTTCTGTGTAATTCAATCATTCAATTGTGTTCTACTACATTTTAAAATTACAAAACGAGTTCAATATAACCTAAACATTCACAAATAAGAACATAATTGGCCTGAGAATGAGTTAGAGAGGATAATTACGTACACAGGTCCATTAGTATTGGAAACACGGCGGGCGGCATCGGCAGACATGTGGTTAGGAGGCGCGTGGGCCGCAGTGTCGAGATCAATGAGGGCATATCGGACAGAGTAGCGGAAGGAGTGATGGACAGGGTGGCGGCGCTCGTGCCAGACGGTGCCTTCATAGAGGACGACTGAGTTGTCGGTGGCGCGTGGGGTTGAGATGCGGCGGATAAAGTAGCGGAAGGGGAGGAGGAGGGAGAGGAGGAGGGAGGTAGAAGTCGTGTAAAGGATTGAACAGAGGAAATAGAACAGTTCCACGTTCATTTCAAATTATTTCCCTCGTGTTTCTAAGTTGTAGCGCTTTTCATTCTAGTAAACGACGTTACTGTGTTATTTAGAACTAGTACTAAACATACGATTTTAATCAACCCTTTTTTTTTATAAATTCAAATCAAGCTTCATTTTAAACAACTAAAATATATTTGACACGACATATATATCACGTGAAATTATATAATATACTTTAGTGATTTGGTTCAATCTTTGATAGTCTCAAGTCTTATCATAACATGTTTTAGTTTCATTAAATATAAAATGTGGAACTGGACAAAACTTATTATTTGGGAAAATTATTTTTTTTGGTACCATAGGATAGGTTAACTTGTACTTTTGGTATCATTGGATATGAAAATACAAATTTGACACCATAGGATAGGTTTTTATTACAATTTTGGTACCAAATCTAAATTTTCTACAAAGTTAATGGCAATTCACCCTTTATGAAATACATAATGTTCAATTTACCCCTCTATAATTTGGAAAGAATCAATTTACCCCCTGTAAAAATTTTAATGAAGCAATTTACCCCCTTCAACCGGAGAGTGTAACTCACTTGCCGAAATTGAGAGTAGGCATGCAAACTATTTTATAACATAGGGGGATAAATTGCCACATTTATCATGACACAATGGGTAAAATGCCACATTATCATAATAAAAGTGGATAAAGTGCCGCCTATAAAAATATCAGGTAGGCGATGTGAAACTTTTTACAAAATTTCAGGGGGTAAAATGCCCTTTTTGAAACCACGAGGGGGTAAATTGAAAATTGTGCATTTCATAGGGGTTAAATTATCATTAACTTTGGGGAAAAATTGGGTTTGGTACCAAAGTTGCAATAAAACCTATCATATGGTACCAAATTTATATTTTCATATTCAATGGTACCAAAATTACAAGTAGGTCTATCGGTACCAAAAAAACAATTTTCACCTTATTATTTTATTGTTGATTCTCTCCAAGTTGAAAAATGTCATATGGCATTTATTGAAACTATCCGAGTTTAATTAATGTTCGACTTGATCATTTTACAAATCAAATTATGTTTAGATACCAATTTAGTTATACATATGAACAAAAAAATGTCTACAATTTTTAAAATTGATATAAATTCGATGACTAAAATATATACAGTAGCGTCACATTAATTTTTAATTAAATTAATATAATGAAAACGTGATAATCCTACAATATTTATAAAAAAAAATGTGAATCTTATAATATAGTTTAAGCTATTTAATTTAAATCTTTTATTATTGTTAGTTTTTACTTGATTATATAACTCAATTTGTACTTGTCAATAGATTAATTTGATGATTTTTATATAGCAATCACTTTTAAAAGGAAACGGGTTAAATTGGTTAAAAACGGTTTAAATCAATGAAATTTGTGAGAAACATATGAAATTAGATAAAAAAAATGAGTTGAATTGGTTAAAAAACGGTTTAAATAGATAAACATAGGTAAAAAAACCAGTTAATTTGGAAAAAATATTTTAAATCGATGAAATTAGTGAAAAAATAAATGATATCGATGAAAAACGGATTAAATCAAATTGAAGAAAAAACTAGTTATATTGGTAAAAAAATAACTGTTAAAATCGAGGAAAATAGTGAAAAAAAAATAGACGTGATCGGTGAAAAAATTGGTCAAAATCGATCAACATCCATTCTAATCGATGAAAATAAGTGAGATTATTACAACTTAAATCGAAAAGAAAAAAACGGCTTAATCAATGTCATTAGTGAGAATGGATGAAATTGATGAAAAATCGGGATAAATTTATTGAAAAAACGAGTTTAATTTGCAAAAAACATTTAAATTTCAAAATTGTTACACCCTGTTAAATATAAAAACTTACGGTTACATTCCCTGGTTTCATTTATAAATCTTTCATGTCATTAACTCTTACAAATAAACTTCAGGATAAATATGAAATACAGAGAATATTCCATGGAATATTCCCTCAAATGTCAAAGGTGAAAATGCAGGCGCAGGGGGTTAATCAAAGATGATGATATACCTTACGGAGATTTTCTAAATATCAAATACCTTAGGAATTTTTTTGTAATTGAATCTCATTTCAAGGGATATCCATTAATTTAAACTAAGCAATAGCTTCAACTACAAAATTTAATTATTTAAAAAAAAAAAAGAATCTTCATCTACATAATTGACATGTCACCTTATCGTGGCATGTCTGTTAGGAATCAATTATGTTGTCAGAATAAGATCGGTTGAATATATTATACGATTATATATAGGCTGGAAGATTAGTGCTGAATAATTAATTCGAAAAATAAAATAAAAAAAGGAACCCACGACTCCGATGCTAAAACTTTAAATTGGGTGAATTACGGATACTCCCCTGACATAATGTTATATTATAAAAAATTTCGTCACGTATTGGATATTATAAATTTTTTGATTATGTTTGTCACTATCTAACAATTAGTCCTTATCCCTGAAAAGTTTCAATTTTGCCCCTAGAGATTATTTGTAATGTTTATAATATCTTATAAAATATTAAAACTTGAGTATTAATTGTAATGTCTCATAAATTATAAAGCTGATAATTATGTATTTTCAACAAAAACTTGGTAAAATTGTAAAACTGCACATATTTCAATAAATATTAAAAAAATGTTTTTACATATTTGTTAAAAATTTAAGTTTAATAATCCAAATTATATAGAATTTTAATAATACTTCCTCCGTCCCAATTTTTTTTATCCCTGCTACAGTTGACAATCAAGTTTAAATTTATAAAAATTATAATAATATTTTAATTAATATATTTCACTAATAAGTTGATAATCTCATATGACACCATATATATTAATATTTAAAAGGTTTAATACACCACAAATGTGAATAATTTAGCATGAAAAATCATTTACAAGATTGAAAGTTTAACCGGGTATTCTAGCTAATGGAGTAAAAATAATGGGACGGAAGGAGTAATATTTTATAAATATTAAAATTTATCTTACACATTCAATTAAATAAATTATTTTTTATGTTGTATTAATAAATTAAGTTGAACTTTAATGTTATAAACATAAAATAATTGAATGAGTAAAAAAATATTTGGGTTAATTACAGGGATTTCCCTTGAGTTTTGGACATTTTCGTGTCAAATCCCATCGAAAAATCATAACTACAAGGACCTCCATTGAGTTTTGCAAAACCTTAGAAAACACTAACGGACTTAGAAGGAATGCGCGATTTTACCCTTTTGCTCTCACTTATTTAATTACTCCGACCTCCCTCTGAGATTTGCAAAATCTTACAAAAATTCATATTTACTTATTAGTCCTTAAATTTATTAAATCCAATTTTTACATAAAAAGGAACGAAATAGTTTATTAACTATTCAAAATAAGATCATATTTTTTGAAGTGTTAATATAATTTTCTTATAATTTATTAATAGTATATAAAAAATAATTTAATAAATAAGTAAACAAGATTTTATTTTTGTGTTTTATATAAATATTATTTAATCATATTTTATTTAATTAAGAAATAAATTTTTGATTGCAATTTTGAAAATATTAAATACTTATAAATATATTTAAGTCTAAAACTAAAAAAGTTGGGTATCTTATCTTTTTTTAAGAAAAATCCATCAATTTAATCAATTGCAAAACTAGGTAGATAAATATTTTATTAAATGGGTATTTGAAAGAATATTTTAAATTTTGTACAAAGTATTTATTGATTTTCTTAGTTAAATGTTCATGGAAAATTTTAGTACGGGTATATTATTAGTGAATATTTTAGCATTTTAATAACGTCTATTAATTTATGTTCAAGTTTTTTTCTTTCATGATTAACCGTAGTTTATTCATTTATCCTTCTACTTTAATTTAAAAATAATATGAAAGAATTTTAATTATTAAAATTACAAATTAAGTATGAATTTTGAATATATAAACATTTTAATTTAAGTTCAAGTCTATTTTTTCTTATAATAAACAATACTTTATTTACTTGTCCTTGTACTTTAATATTAAAAGCATTATGAAAAAAGTTTGAATTTTAAAATTTTAAAGGTTAATATCTACACATTTATAAAATTATTAAAAGTTTGAAATTTTATTAATATTTATAACATTTACACTCACACACAAACACATGATTGCATTGAAAGTGACAATGCATTACAAAGGTATAATAGTCCATGAAAGTAGCTACAGTAACCCAAGTGCAAAATCATATCTTCGTTAAAAGTAGGGTGGTTACGTCAGCAAAAAATAACGGTGGACTGACAGATGTAAGATTTTACAAATGTTGGGGTAGGTTCATGTAATTATGATTTTATGAGAGGACTGGATGCTAATTAAGTCGAACATCAAGGGAGATCCTTGCAATTAATCCTAATTTTTTTATTTAAAGTTTAATATTATAAACATTAAAAATTAATTAATTTAATTTAATGTGTAAATACATTTTTTGGTTTTTGACATAGTATTATTGAAATTTTAGTTAAATTATTATTAAACTTACATTTTAAATAAATATGCAAATAAGATTTTTTTTTTTTAAATAATTATTGAAACTTATGAGCAAGTTTACAATTTTATCATTTTTTTGTGGCAATAAATTAATTTTGGCTGCCTTCGTTTAGAATTTTTGGTTGTTCCACCATTCTTTAATTTTTTGGAATTGTTGAAGAAATTTCGGAGTGATGTAGATTTTTTCATAGCTAATTTGTATTTTCGAAATCACATAATAATTAAAAAATCAAAAGAACAATAAACTCATAAACACTCTCCACAATGTACTTGAATAGAGTAGAAAAGTGTCTCAAAATCTCTAAGAGGGATTGTAATTATTGAAATTATAGGGAGGTTTCTATATCATTGAAACTCAGTGGAAGTATGGGTAATTATACCTATAATGTATGCAGGGACAGGATAGATACAAGATTCAATAATGTATGTATTTGCTCGATGTTTTTACAATAATATCCAGAATATTTTATTTGTAAAAATGCACAAAAATAAAATCCTGTAAAATATATGTAAGAAATATTTTGAAATCAAAATGAAGAAACAATCTAATAAGAAAAAGTGAACAAATATGCACTTCTTTCTTTTATACCTTAAAATCCATATTTGACATAATCGAAATCGAAGTTCTAAATATTATTCGAACAATCCAGGGAGTAAGTGAAAATAAGTTTCAATGCAATAGATTGTATCGCTAAACTAAAAAAGTTCATGATTAAATGATTATATTAAAACAATACTAAAAAAAGTTAAACAAATCAATTTGCATACCTTGAACGTGAAAGCACATTCGATTTACAATAGACATAAACAACCGAGAGAAGGTGTAAATCACAATTGTGCTAATTATAAAAAAAAAAAAAAATTTGATCATAAATCGAAACACAAATCAATAATTTCATGGAGAAGAAATGAGGTGTGGGAGGTTTCTTTTATTTTACTTTGTTAGTTAACTCAATTTTTAATTACACCATATATTTATTTACTAAATCAAAAAAATGGCATATTGAAAATCACATTATATTATTTATATTACTTATATATCTATACTTGCGTATAATATTAAAAAAAGTCAAAGATCTTGGAGGGGCCTTAATCTTCTACTTAGATCCATCCTTGAATGTATGGTATGTTCGAGTTCAGTCTAGCTCGTTTAAACAAAACTAAATCACAATCACTTGTGCGAATAAGAAAACCAAACGAGGTGTTATTATAAGTTGATTCAACTCATTTACAACCTACGGACAATTGATATCATAATTTTGTGTCACACATAGATTTGTTGACAAATATTCAAATTCAAATTTGTCATGGGTCCACACATACACTTTTGAATGAATTTACCATATGACACCCAAATGAAACACCAAAATTGGATAGAGGATGATGGGCCAATTAAATACTTTTAACATTATACAAGTAACATCGCCCCATTGATTTATGGTACTTGTATTCTTATTGGAGTAAGAATTTCTCAAACCTAATCCTAGGTTTTTTTTTTGAGACAAAACCTAATCCTAGGTTATACACATTAAAAAGGAGTACATGATGAATTCTAAAAAACAAAAATATAAGCAAAGCTAATTTATGTGTAAAATACATTTGCAGGAAATTTCTTTCTTGAATAGTGAATTCATGAGCTAACTATGAGTCTGAATGCGAGACAGAACAGTATATTAGAAAACAATGACACATTTCGACTGTTTCGGGTAAATGCAATCACAAGTTTCACCACGAGCACACCTACTTGAGGGTCTATTAATGCATATGTTCAGCACCAGGGCCATGGAGCATCTCTCCAAGTGAAACATCGATTGCTCGATGTTTTGTCCATTGACTCAAATTCCCTTTCTTCGTCTTGAAGTTTTGTTGCTCCATTACTTCCAAGTGACTGACAACATGAACTATTTTCATCGCGTAGTAAGGCTTCCTCTCTGTATTTTGGATTGCTATATCTTGGATGTTGGATAAAGGCGACATTTTTCCACCAAAGTTTGAGAGCCTATGACAACATGTCATGAAAAATAATCAGAAATCCATTTTAATGACTATTGTCTTGAGCACTCCAAACCACCTTGACTTGTTTAATAATGGAGGATTGTGTTTCAAGGGAATAATTATATCATTCACCCCGGGCAGAACTAAGATATGGCAATATGTAATACATAATTAACTATATTGATACAGTTCACTTGTAATACATAATTAACTATATTGATACAGTTCACTTGTAAACAACAAATGTATTCCAAACCATTGCCAAAAGTCTCACCATGAAATTGCCATCACAAGTTAGTATAGGGTAATTCTACCTAACCAGACCAGGTTTGGTTCAACTCAAAACATTCACATGACAAGTGTAGTACACTAGCTTTGTGGTTGAATGGTACTGACCAAACCTGATCTGGGTTAGAATTTTTCTCCGGCTTTAGCAATGAAATTTTGATAATGAATACGGAAAGCAAGGAAATAAAGAGTACTAACATGCCAATATATCCATAATGCAACTTTATGGGGCATCAACCAGAAGAACCCGGAGTAATCCCTCGATACAGAGGGGTCAACTCTCTTGGCTGTCAATGAAGCAGTGAAGTAGTTACCAAGCTTGGGGTGTTGTACTGATATTACTACATGCAAATTGTCTGAAGGTTCATTTGTTTTCATGCTCCAGTTCCCATGCATGTCCTGTGGTTGTTATTGACATGTAACCGAGATATATATATAGTTATAATGTAAAGTAACACTCAATGAGGCAAACTCACAAACTAAAAAGAAACTGACGAAAGCTAACCATGAAAGGACTGACGTGAAGAGGTTTTGCAACTAAATCCGAGATTGGATTGAACAAAAATGATACTTTTTCACCCCATGGAGTATTAGTAACCTGAAGCAAGATGATTTTGATGTTAGCAAATAGCGAAGGTGGTATAAAGGAACAAGAGAAGCCTCATTATACTTACAAGTAACAGATTGTAATCTGTAAGTGCAACATTTTGAGTAAATTTTAGGGTTATAGTTGATTCTTAGATTTCAGTGCGTAAAATGTTTCTCTTGCATAAAATAATACTGTAGAACTTCAGGCTCTAATATTTGTTAACATATGTGTTCTTTGCCAATTTAATATTTGTTAACATATGTGTTCTTTGCCAATTTAAAGAACCCAACACAATGTAAGTGAATGTGGGATATACGTTTCTTTGGAAAGGCCTTATACTCACCTCAGCTATGCATTTCTTCAATGTTCGGATTGAGCCTTCAACATCATAGCAATAGTATATACTCAATGGATTTTGTTCGTATCCCACGCTAGGAGGTATTGTCAACAGAAAACTGGTATTGAATTCAAAACATCAGTTTACCAAAACTTGAATTGCTTGCACAAAATTGAACAACTATTCAAAAAAAAAGATAAAAGACAAGACACAAGCAAATGAAATTCTCACATTGGAAACAAATGAGAACACATCTTCACAATTTTAAACCCCACGGTTTTACAAACTCTCAATAAATCACAACCACATTATTAAATTCGTTAAAAAACCCCAAATCTGAAACCTAACGAGTCACCAATGAATTAGTTGGTCTACATTCACAGGGTGTAGATCAATCACATGCTGACAGAGTGAATCGTTTCAAGTAATTCATTCATTTAATTGTGCTCAACATTCCAAAAATACAAAACGAGCTCAACATAACCTAATTGTACACAAAATAAGAACATACTTAATTTACACGATCATCAGTAATATACAAACTACAGAATTACAAAGCGCTTATAATGTTATTCTAAACTGGTATGAGAATGAGTTAGAGAGGAGAATTACACAGGTCCGTTAGTCTTGGAAATACGGCGGGCGGAGTCGGCAGACAGGTTGTTAGGCGGCGCGTGTGCCGCAGCGTCGAGATCAATGAGTGCATAGCGGACGGAGTAGCGGAATGAGTGGTGGACAGGGCGGAGCCGCTCGTGCCAGACGGTACCCTCATAGAGGACGACTGAATAGTCGGAGGCGCGTGTGGTGCAGATGCGGCGGATAATGTAGCGAAAAGGGAGGAGGAGAGATAGGAGAAGGGAGGTAACAGTCGTGGAGAGGATTGAACAGAGGAGATAGAGCAGCTCCATGTTGATTTTGAAATGATTTCACTCGTGTTTCTAAGTGGTAACGCTTTTTTTTTTTGTTATCCTCATCTTTTTACTTTTTCCTATAGTTTTAACTTATAATTCAGATATTTTATTTTATAACAGGCAGAGATTATTAAAAAGGAAATAAAAATAGAATATATTAGACATGCCCGGACTTATGATAAAACTCGAAACTAAATAACACTACACAAGTGACAAGACTCGATTTAATTTCAACAATAAAATATAGTTGAGGTTGATTCAATACAAAGAAATTAAATTTTCTTGTTTTCGACTTTATTTTCATCTCGAATTAATAAATAAGAAAATACCAATATACTTATAAAATTTAAATTATATTAGTTCGACTTGATTGAACTTGGTTGTTTTAGAAATTAAATCATGTAAACAAAATTTCAGATTTGATCAAAAGGACCGGATCAAAATTTATATTGTATATTTGTATGTTTGTGTTCATCCATTAATTTTCTCAAACTACTCTCTCAAAAGCCAAACAAACAACAATTTTCTTATCTTTAAACAAAACCTATACAAACTCTACTTTGAATTGATATAAAGTAACATATCTCTTACACAATTTATCTCACATAACAAACATGATTTGACATAAAGTCTTACACATCTTACACCTACAACCCAACTCTTCCAAAAAAATCTACACCTACTTTATTTCTCAAACCACTCTCTCAAAACCCAAACAAACAACATTACGCAAATCGAAATTGTTTCACAAACCTCCACTACTCTCCCAAACTACTTTCCCAAACGCCAAACAAACTGGCCCTATCTTTTCCCACGAGAAATGAATTCGAAGCATGTCGTGGCAATATCTTCAACCATAGCCCTTTTGTTTAAATCAATAAGCATTGCTCATCTGTTGGGAATCAATTTGTCAGGAAAAGTCAAGGAGAAGAAATCATGATATATACTTGTACTAATAAAATAAATAAATTAACAAAATAGAAGTTGGAAAGCATGAGGCTTCATTTACTAATTTAATGATTGGGCTTTGTGGCTTTGATTGACATAATTTTGGGCTTTAATAGAATACAATATTAGGCTATATTTTCTATTTTGGTTTTTATTTTTTCCCAGAATTAGTACCCAAGTAGCAAACAAGAATTGGGCTAGGCCCACCAAAATTTTCAAATCCATTATCATTACCATAAAGAAGCATTGGAAACGCCATTGGAATACGTGCTTGTTTAAGTTATTGGGGTTTTGCTATAAAAGGCACCTGCATTCGTTACTTACACTAACTTGTACATGCATGTTAATTTGTTGTACGTAGTACTGATGAATGGCAATAACTCAAAACTGTAGATCACTCCACAAATATGTAATGGTAAAAACTTCAATAATCATTAAAAAGATTGTGCTGCTATTGTGCCATTGGATTTCAAATTACTCGAGATAAAATACATTTTTATTATACAACACACATGTCACGATGGTAAAATATCTAGAATGAATTTATATTCACATCATAGTATATGTTATGTTTAATTTCACTTCTTCTTCTTCTTCTTTTGGGATCGGTATGTTTGATTTCATTTGAGAATCTTGACCTTTAAGAATTTTTTTATATAAAATATTCACAGAATGATATGTAGTACATATCGAATTTAATTAATATAGGAAGATAAACATGACGCGACTATCAATACTTTTAAATTTATTCAAAAGAATTAATTAATTGCATATATTTAGATACTATATATGCATCAAGTCGAACACTAATTGATTAACTCGTCACCCTATACAACAAAATCCATATTCAGATACATACTATGCACCTGCAGGTTCCTATTTATAAATTTAGTTAAAGTAGTTACACATGACTGCTATATTTAGATACAATCCATGGACGGACATAACATGCATCTATTAATTGGTAAATAATACTGCCACGATGCCTTTTTTTCCTAAAATTAACCTAACAGTAGTCTATTTTTAGTTATTATCCCAAGGAAAAAATGGTCCAATACAAATCACTTAAAAGATATCTTCGTGGCAATAGAGGATCTTTAGAAGATTGACCTGTTGAAGATCACGAAATGGTTATAATTAAAGATCGATCCTCCTGAATTTGGGGAACAAAACCTTGTAGGTACTGTAGTTCGCGCGACATTAATGAATACATTATACGTGTCGGAATAATAGCGCACCACGTTCAAAGTTTTGCATGAAAATCTTGTTATTATTATTGTGTGTATATATGTGGCCGGCCGTTTGATCGATCATGCATAGCATAGCATAGTCGACATAATAATATATAATTAATTAATAAAATCCAGCAAATAACTCCGATCCGTGTCTGTCACCTGCAGGCAGCGATCTACGTATATATACTCCCATGAGGCAACGTGTTACGTACTTAGAGAAGGTGATATACACAAATTTTCTACAACAAAGAATTTTTGTAATTATTTATTCATCACAACAATAAAACTTGAGTACATATTTACAATATATTTTTATAAAAGATACTTGCAAATTGTAATTAAGTTCGTTTCATCTACTTTGCAATTACTTGAGTTGATATTGTAAAAATATATGTCAAAAATTGTAACATCAAATATTGAAAATGTTGTAACACTAAGTTCTCCGTAATTTGAAAATATATCGATATTTTTTGAAAAAATTGATGATTGGGTCATTATTTTATAATAGCACATGTTGATATATTTGTAATATTTTTTCTAAAACAATATTGGCTATTATAAAATTTTATAAACATGTGAAAGGCTTGTAGGAAAATATTTAAATCTAGGAAAGTGTATATTTTTATGTGAAACATATTCAATTTATATACATAAACATCCAAATTCGTTTTTATTATTTTTAATGTTTTTATATTTTACTTGATTGAAAATATAATGACATATTCAATTTATTTGAATTTATAAACATAAACATTCAAGAAATGAGTGATCAAGAGATGAGTGAATGGTCAAGAGATGAGTGATTAAGAGATGAATTTTTTTTTAAATTATCTCTTGAATGTTTATGTATATAAATTCAAATAAATTTAATATGTCATTATATTTTCTATCAAGTAAAATATAAAATCATTAAAAATAATAAAAACAAATTTGAATATTTATGTTTACTTGTTTTTATAAAAACATTAAAAATATTAAAAATTAAAAATAATAAAAACATTAAAAATAATAAAAACAAGTAAAATATAAAAACATTCAAATTATTATTTTAATTACTTGATAGAAAATATAATGACATATTCAATTTTTTTGAATTTATAAACATAAACATTCAAGAGATGAGTGATCAAGAGATGAGTGATTAAGAGATGAATTATTTTTTAAATTATCTCTTGAATGTTTATGTATATAAATTCAAATAAATTTAATATGTCATTATATTTTCTATCAAGTAAAGTATAAAAACATTAAAAATAATAAAAACAAATTTGAATTTTTATGTTTACTTTTTTTCATAAAAACATTAAAAATATTAAAAACATTAAGAATTAAAAATAATAAAAACATTAAAAATAATAAAAACAAGTAAAATATAAAAACATTCAAATTATTATTTTAATTACTTGATAGAAAATATAATGACATATTCAATTTATTTGAATTTATAAACATAAACATTCAAGAGATGAGTGATCAAGAGATGAGTGAATGGTCAAGAGATGACTGATTAAGAGATGAAGGTTTTTTTAAATTATCTCTTGAATGTTTATGTATATAAATTCAAATAAATTTAATATGTCATTATATTTTCTATCAAGTAAAATATAAAATCATTAAACATAATAAAAACAAATTTGAATATTTATGTTTACTTGTTTTTATAAAAGCATTAAAAATATTAAAAACATTAAAAATTAAAAATAATAAAAACAAGTAAAATATAAAAACATTCAAATTATTATTTTAATTACTTGATAGAAAATATAATGACATATTCAATTTTTTTGAATTTATAAACATAAACATTCAAGAGATGAGTGATCAAGAGATGAGTGATTAAGAGATGAATTATTTTTTAAATTATCTCTTGAATGTTTATGTATATAAATTCAAATAAATTTAATATGTCATTATATTTTCTATCAAGTAAAGTATAAAAACATTAAAAATAATAAAAACAAATTTGAATTTTTATGTTTACTTTTTTTTATAAAAACATTAAAAATATTAAAAACATTAAAAATTAAAAATAATAAAAACATTAAAAATAATAAAAACAAGTAAAATATAAAAACATTCAAATTATTATTTTAATTACTTGATAGAAAATATAATGACATATTCAATTTATTTGAATTTATAAACATAAACATTCAAGAGATGAGTGATCAAGAGATGAGTGAATGGTCAAGAGATGACTGATTAAGAGATGAAGGTTTTTTTAAATTATCTCTTGAATGTTTATGTATATAAATTCAAATAAATTTAATATGTCATTATATTTTCTATCAAGTAAAATATAAAATCATTAAAAATAATAAAAACAAATTTGAATATTTATGTTTACTTGTTTTTATAAAAAACATTAAAAATATTAAAAACATTAAAAATCAAAAATAATAAAAACAAGTAAAATATAAAAACATTCAAATTATTATTTTAATTACTTGATAGAAAATATAATGACATATTCAATTTATTTGAATTTATAAACATAAACATTCAAGAGATGAGTGAATGGTCAAGAGATGAGTGATCAAGAGATGAGTGATTAAGAGATGAATTTTTTTTTTAAATTATCTCTTGAATGTTTATGTATACAAATTCAAATAAATTTAATATGTCATTATATTTTCTATCAAGTAAAATATAAAATCATTAAAAATAATAAAAACAAATTTGAATATTTATGTTTACTTGTTTTTATAAAAACATTAAAAATATTAAAAACCTTAAAAATTAAAAATAATAAAAACAAGTAAAATATAAAAACATTCAAATTATTATTTTAATTACTTGATAGAAAATATCATGACATATTCAATTTTTTTGAATTTATAAACATAAACATTAAAGAGATGAGTGATCACTCAAGAGATGAGTGATTAAGAAATGAATTTTTTTTTAAATTATCTCTTGAATGTTTATGTATATAAATTCAAATAAATTTAATATGTCATTATATTTTCTATCAAGTAAAATATAAAAACATTAAAAATAATAAAAACAAATTTGAATTTTTATGTTTACTTTTTTTATAAAAACATTAAAAATTAAAAATAATAAAAACATTAAAAATAATAAAAACAAGTAAAATATAAAAACATTCAATTATTATTTTAATTACTTGATAGAAAATATAATGACATATTCAATTTATTTGAATTTATAAACATAAACATTCAAGAGATGAGTGATCAAGAGATGAGTGATTAAGAGATGGATTTTTCACTCAAGAGATGAGTGAATGATCAAGAGATGAGTAATTAAGAGATGGATTTTTTTTTTAAATTATCTCTTGAATGTTTATGTATATAAATTCAAATAAATTGAATATGTCATTATATTTTCTATCAAGTAAAATATAAAATCATTAAAAATAGTAAAAACAAATTTGAATGTTTATGTTTACTTGTTTTTATAAAAACATTAAAAATTAAAAATAATAAAAACTTTAAAAATAATAAAAACAAGTAAAATATAAAAACATTCAAATTTGTTTTTATTATTTTACTTGATAGAAAATATAATGACATATTCATTTTATTTGAATTTATAAGCATAAACATTCAAGAGATGAGTGATCAATAGATGAGTGAATGATCAAGAGATTAGTGATTAAGAGATTATTTTTTTTTTAAATTATCTCTTGAATGTTTATGTATATAAATTCAAATAAATTTAATATGTCATTATATTTTCTATCAAGTAAAATATAAAATCATTAAAAATAATAAAAACAAATTTGAATGTTTATGTTTACTTGTTTTTATAAAAACATTAAAAATATTAAAAACATTAATAATTGAAAATAATAAAAACATTTAAAATAATAAAAACAAGTAAAATATAAAAACAATCAAATTTGTTTAAGCTATTTTACTTGATAGAAAATATAATGACATATTCATTTTATTTGAATTTATAAGCATAAACATTCAAGAGATATTTTAAAAAAAAATTCATCTCTTAATCACTCATCTCTTGATCATTCACTCATCTCTTGAGTGATCAAGAGATGAGTGAATGATCAAGAGATGAGTGATTAAGAGATGAATTTTTTTTTAAAATTATCTCTTGAATGTTTATGTATATAAATTCAAATAAATTTAATATGTCATTATATTTTCTATCAAGTAAAAATATAAAACCAAATTTGAATGTTTATATATTTTACTTGTTTTTATTATTTTTAATTTTTAATGTTTTTATAAAAACAAATAAACATAAACATTCAAATTTGTTTTTATTATTTTTAATGATTTTATATTTTTACTTGATAGAAAATATAATGACATATTCAATTTATTTGAATTTATAAACATAAACATTCAAGAGATGAGTGATCAAGAGATGAGTGAATGGTCTAGAGATGAGTGATCAAGAGATGAATTTTTTTTTAAAATTATCTCTTGAATGTTTATGTATATAAATTCAAATAAATTGAATATGTCATTATATTTTCTATGAAGTAAATTATAAAACATTAAAAATAATATAAACAAATTGAATGTTTATGTATATAAATTGAATTGAATATGTTTAACTTAAAAAGATACACTTTCATCAATTTTTAAAAAAACTATCGATATATTTTAAAATTTTGGAGGACTTGGTGTTACATAACCTAATAAACAATTTGATCGAAATAATGACCGAATCAATGATTTTTTTTTAAAATTATCGATATATTTTAAAATAACGGAGGATTTATTATTACATACCCATCTAATAGACAATTTGATCGTAATAATGACTGAATCATCAATTTTTTTTTAAAATTATCTATATATTTTCAAATTACGGGGGACATAGTGTAACATAACCATCTAGACAATTTGATCGAAATAATGACCAAATCATCAATTTTTTTTTAAAATTACCGATATATTTTCAAATTTATGATCTCATGAAGCAACGAAAAGCTGAGTGCAAATCAGCTAACATCTGAGTGCAAATCAGATAACAGATGAGTGAAAATCAGCTAACATATGAGTGCAAATCAGATAACAGCTGAGTGCACTCAGCTGTTAGCTGATTTGCACTCACCTTTTCGTTGCTTCATGAGATCATAAATTTGAAATATATCGATAATTTTTTTTAAAAATTGTTTATTTAATCATTATATCGATCAAATTGTCTATTAAATGGTTATGTAACATTAAGTCCTCCGTAATTTGAAAATATATCGATAATTTTTGAAAAAATTGATGATTCGGTCATTATTTCGATCAAATTGTCTATTAGATGGTTATGTAACACTAACTCCTCCATAATTTAAAAATATATCGATAATTTTTTTAAAAATTGATGATATTTCGATCAAATTGTCTTTTAGATGGTTATGTAACACCAAGTCTTCCGTATATTGATAATTTTTAAAAAAATGATTATTCGAATTTCAAAATATATCGATAATTTAAAAAAATGATGATTCGGTCATTATTTCAATCAAATTCACTCATATCTTGATAACTCATCTCTTGAATGTTTATGTATATAAATTCAAATAAACATAAATATTCAAATTTATTTTTATTATTTTTAATGTTTTTATATTTTACTTGATAGAAAATATAATGACATATTTCGATAATTTTAACAAATTGATGATACAGTCATTATTTCGATCAAATCAATTTTTTCAAAAAATATCGATATATTTTCAAATATTTGATGTTACAATTTTTGACATATTTTTACAATATCAACTCAAGTAATTGCAAAGTAGTTGAAACGAACTTGATTACAATTTGTAAGTGTCTTTTATAAAAAAATATTGTAAATATGTCAACTCAAGTTTTATTGGTGTGATGTAAAAATAATTGAGGGAATTTCACTTTTCATACCAAACCTTTACCTACTTTATACATTTCATACCAAACCTTTCAGAATGACACATTTCATACCAAAATCAATCAACCTTTTTCAATTTTCATACCACCGTTAAATTTTGGATTAAGTCACAATTTTGAATTCTTAGGGAGGGATATTTGCAATTGGTCAGGGGGGATTTTTACAATTATTTTCCACCATCTCCACCACCTCCACCACCTCCACGTAATTTTCAATTTCCCGGTGACACCGGCCACCATTAAACCTCTTCTTGGTGGCTACGGCTTCGTCTTGACCTCCTCTACAAAGATCATACACTATTTCGTTGTTTCATATCGATCCCGTCGCTTGTATTTCAAATCTACGAATTTTAGTATTTTCGGTTTTTGCTCCGCCGCCGGCAGTGGAGGTCGACCCACCATCTAATACTTAGTTCCGTTCATTCCCCTTGGTGTAACGGTTCTTTTGCCACCAACCTCATCCATTTTCATCAAGTATTGAAGAAATCCCCAATTTTTAAAATTTAGGTTACTATTCATCATCTTCTACGTTAAGAAATCTGGAATTTTTTTTTCCTTTTTTTTTTTTTTTTTTTTTTTTTTCTGAGAGTTAACGGACACGTGCGCCGATTCCATCCAAAATTTAGCGGTGGTATGAAAATTGAAAAAGGTTGATTGATTTTGGTATGAAATGTGTCATTCTGAAAGGTTTTGTATGAAATGTATAAAGTAGGTAAAAGTTTGGTATGAAAAGTGCAATTCCCTCAAAAATAATTACAAAACTTCTTTGTAAGAACATTTTTTTTTTATAAAATTATTCATTAATTTACAAATTATAAATATTTATTAACATTTTAATTTTTATAATTAAATTTAAATATAAAAACATTTATTTGTTTTTATTAAAAAAAAAAAAAAAAACCTAATATCCAACCCACCCCACCCCGCCGTCGCCGGCCTGGATGTAAATTCCCGAGGCCAGCCGTCGCAGGCCTCCGCTTGATCGTTCCAGGCCGGCGACGGCCTGGGAATTTCTCCCCAGGTAGTCGCCGGCCTAGATCCGGCGATCCCAGGCCGTCACGACAACCTGGGAAGATGGAGGGAGGCGGGGTGGGTGGTGGTGGCGGGTCGGGTGGGGTTGGTTGAGGAAGATGATTCATTTTTTTTTAATTGTATGGGTATTTTGGGTATTTTATGCTTGAGTAGGGTATGTACATTGTGACAAATGGCACAATTTAATTGAAGTCGTTCATGACTCTCAGCAGCCGAGAGTCATGATAGACAATCCCAGGTTACTTTTGCTCATCCCTACGCGCAAGTAAACAGGCCTACCACATTTTTCCACAGACCACATATATTTTTACACTAAATATAGTTAATTATTTAGATATATAAGTAAATTAGATGAAATAACACAATGCTTTCTCCAATATTTTTCAAGAATAAATTCATAATCAATTATTACATATTAAATCATTTCAATAATTGCCCAAATACAAATAATTACAAATAACTAATATTGACACTACCAAACATTAGCATTAATTAAATAGAAGGAAAACCTATACATTAATGGGAATTGAACTTAGAACCTCTTGGTCTTAGAACCTCAACTTTGCCAGCGATTACCATTAGGCGACGCGTTCTCCTATGTATATACAAGTACGATTGACTCCAACTATGGACATGTCAATTTCTAGAAATATATGTCTCATTTAACAGGATTAATACCCTGTACAAGTCCATAGTATAGGCAAAAATTCATTTTTGGCACCATAGAACTAGGCATTTTTCAATTTTGGTACCATGGTGTCAATTTTGGTACCAATTCAAACTGATTTTTTCAATTTTGGCACTTCCGTCAGTTGACCGTTAAGTCAACTGACGGAAGTGCCAAAATTGAAAATACAAGTCAGAATTGGTACCAAAATTGACACAATGGTACCAAAATTGAAAAACAACTAGTTCTATGGTGCCAACAATGATTTTTTGCCAATTTCCCTCACCAATTACTTTCAATTCACAATTTATCCCACTCGCATTTTAATAATAATAATAATAAGAATAATATTAATAAAATAGTAAAAAAATTATATTAAAAAAAATATTTGGGTACACAATAATAATAATGGCTGTAATAATAATATTTTTTTTGCTACACATGTTATCATCAAACCATTAACTCATTGACTCAACTTCATCCAACAATTCCCCTCTTTTTTATGATGACAAAACATTCAACTAAGAACGTCTTCTAAGTCTTCAGTTTGGTCTTTACTCAAAGATGAAATTCACTTGGCTGAATAAGGATATACGAATATCTTCTGATACGAACTTCCGCTTATCAGTTGTATCCATCTTTCAATTGTAAGTTGCCTCCTCATTTTCTTCTTTCTATTCTTCTCCTTATTATTCCAATAATGGATATGTTACTTAGATGCATTACTTCTTCTCATTTTGAAGAGTTAGAAGCGATTCTTTTTTGATTCCTTTTAAATCTTTCGAAATTATATAAACAACTTTTAAACCATATTTGAAAGTCGGGTCGAAATAATAAATGAACAAATTAATAGACTGCATTGATGTGCTATATAAAAAATATATGAATAAAATAATATAGAAACTAATTTTATATACTCATAGTTAAAATAAAATACTTTAAATAAGTATGCAAACTATTATATGAGAATGTATAATATATTTATATTCCCCAATTTACATTTAGCATTTGGAGTTGATCTTAGTTTTCTTTTTTCGCTGATATTCCTTAATTTAAAATTAGAAGTATTATGAAACTTATGAATAAATATTTTTTTTAATAAATTAAGACTTAGAAGACGTTCTTAGTTAAATGTTTTATCATCATAAAAAAGTAGAGAATTGTTGGATGAAGCTGAGTCAATGAGTTAATGGTTTGATGATAACAAGTGTAGCAAACAAAATATTATTATTACAGTCATTATTATTATTGTGTACCCAAATATTTTTTTTAATATATTTTTTTTACTATTTTATTAATATTATTCTTATTCTTATTATTATTAAAATGCGAGTGAAATAAATTGTGAATTGGAAGTAATTGGTGAGGGAAATTGGCAAAAATCATTTTTGGCACCATAGAACTAGTTGTTTCTCAATTTTGGTACTATTGTGTCAATTTTGGTACCAATTCTGACTTGCATTTTCAATTTTGGCACTTCAGTCAGTTGACTTAACAGTCAACTAACGGAAGTGCCAAAATTGAAAAAGTCAGTTAGAATTGGTACCAAAATTGACACCATGGTACCAAAATTGAAAAACGCCTAGTTCTATGGTGCCAAAAATGAATTTTTGCCCCATAGTATATATATATAATCGAATAACAAAAGTTTAAACTTCCAAAAAAAGTCATAAAATGTAAATGCATATTAACACATACCCAAAAATACTATTGAGAAGTCCGAATATAGTTAATCGAGTTTCTTATGATTAATACTATTAATTGACTTACCGTTTACTTTATGTATAGTATAACATTTAGTAATTATATTGAATGACCGTTTACCTCATGTATAGTATAACATTCAGTAATTGTACGTAGTTGAATCATTTTGATTGCTATACGTTTTTAAGAAACAAAATCTACATTGCAACAAAATAATACGTATATAACTAAATACTATAGGGTATATAAATTAAGATGCATGTGCATATTAGATGTGTGTAAGTAGGGGTGGCAAATGGCAGGTCTGATCTGGTCGGGTTAGGTCTGGGTGGATCGAAAATGGACCATGTCAATGCGTTATTTTATGTGGGTCGTAAACGGATCGGTTTGTTAGTCGGTCGGGTCTATAACATGTTTGGGTCCGGGTCGGTCCGATTAGGCGTGACAATAGTGTGTATTTTACTAAATTAAAATTAAATAAGTACATCATAGTTATAAGTAAATTTTAATACAATATTCAATAATAATTAAATGAGACTAAATTAATATGATATTATTTAAATGATTTTTTCTATTTTTTTAAAGCTATTTAATATTTTTGTATTTATTTAAAACTTAAATATATTTAAAATTTTAATATTGTAACTAAAACTTTCATGAATCTAGGAGAGAATTATAAAATAATATCGTTGAGTCAAAATTAAGTCATTAAATGTTACTTTCTCCGGAATTTCTATTCGTCGTTTTGGAGGATTGCACACGGATTAAAAAATGCAATAAATAGTCATTTTTTTTTAAGCAAAAACCCCAAAACACCCTTTCGATCAAATAATAACATCATTAATAAGCATTAATTACAAGCATTAACAAGAAGGATAATATTGGTAGAAAAAAAAAATTACATTGAAATCTTAAAACGACAAATAAAACTAAACAATTTTTTTTTATCAAAACGACAAATAAAGAATAACGGAGGTTGTAATTAGTTTAGCTAAATGTGTGTTTTTCACTTACACATTAAAAACCCGTTTATGAACCTATTAAAAACCCATATAAAAGTTTTTATAACCCAACTCAACCCAACCCATTAACAATAGGAAATATATGGATTGGGCCGGGTTGGGTCAGGTTGGTAAAGGGCCACTCAATGTGTCTTGGCCCTTTTTGCCACCTATGTGAAAGTATAAAACTATATGTTTACATATTACGGATGGGGACCGTTGCATCACGTCATCAAGTACACGTGGTGAAATGCACTTCTCATATGTAAAGTGAGAATTCACATCACTCATTTTCAGGACCATGTCCTTCAGAAAATAGAATTTAAATATTGCATTCACATTGGCCAAAACATGAGTGATGTGAATTCTCATTGCACACGTAAGAAATGCATTGGTGGGCTACACTATGTGTACTTAATGACGTGGTGCAACGATTGCACTAAATAATTTCTCCCCTAGCCGGCAACTTTTGGACTCATACTACCCAAAAGCACACTATTAAATGAGACTTCAATTGCTGATCACGAATGAACTCTTTTGTCATACCTAGAACAAAAAGTAATTTTAAAGAATAACTTGTTGGTGGAAAATAAGCAAAAATGCTACTTTTAGGTGCTCGTTTACGGAACGTGAAACACGATTTTTCAATTTTCAATTTTGTTAGTCGCTCTTTACACAAAAAGTAGCTAATTTGGTAGAAGACAAACATCTTTGACAAAGTTCATGGCTTATATTGAATCTCCGGCAAATTTTAGATTAAAAGAAAGACGATATGCAAGTACTACTACTTTTCCTTACCACATACATATCATAAGCAGTGCAAGTTGTAAGAAGCAAATCAAATCTGTGGAAAAGAGTTCAGGCCAAACAATTCTTCTCCCAACCAGGACAACTTTAGATAAGAATTTAAAAAATGAAAATTCTTAAGAGTACGAAGTTAAAAACATTTTTGTTATCAGAAAAAAAAAAAAAAAAAAAAAAAAAAAAAAAAAAAAGGTTAAAGACATGTTGACTGATTTTTTTTTTTTTTATCAGTTTGAGTTTGAACTTTATGGTAATCAAAATTAATCCAATGTTATTAACAAGTTAGTCTGATGTTATTTAAGTTTGATCCAATTCAAATTCAACTAATATATCCTGGTTGGCAATATTACGTGTCAGCCGGGCCGGGTTGACTAATGTTGAATCAGAAACTTGGGTATAATAAGACCAAACTTTGCCGAACCCGAAGTCCTGAATGGCATTTAATTATACATGCCAAGTTGTTAGTTCCAAAGAGCAATAACCATGTAATTAATTACATGTCATGTACTTCTAAATAAAAAGAGCAATTATCATGTGATTTGTTATATGATACTCTAACAAACAAAAAAGAAAAGTAGGAATGTCTATGTTATGTACAGTTATCAAATTTGAGTAGTAAGCTAGATTCAGTTAGTTTTATGTTAAAAAAAATTATTTTATCTTTTAGTTAAAGAATTACAAGTTCATTACAGTCAAAGTAACTACTACTCCCTCTATTTTTTTTGATTTGTTGCTTTGGCAAATTTTTTTTGTTTACTTTTTGTCGTTTTAGGTATTCAATGTAAAATTAATGTTCTTTTACCATTTAACCCTTTTACTAATATTTGTCATTAATGCTAATTAATGCTAAGATTATTTAATTAAAAGGGTATTTTGGAATTTTGCATAAAAAAGTGGCTATTTATGACATCACTTAATTCGTGTACAATCCTCCAAAGCGACAAATAAAAAAAAAAAACCGGAGGAAGTATAAGGAAACACGCATTACCTATAATAGCACATTGGCAAGATAAAAAAAAATACTGACTTTGAATGAGATCCGAACCGATCGAAATTCTCACAATTACACAATTTTGATGACTTTCATAATTTCTGTTTTCCGAAAACCCAAAATCACATGACAACTATACATATATTTCTTTCCTTTTGTTTTGGTCTTTTCAAAGTATCAAAATTTTAGACCCGAATTACACGAGGTATTGAGGCAATCCATACCCGAATTTCAATCCCTTGAAACGCAACCACTTTAGAAAACAAGTATAATTTACCGTAAGAATTTGTCTGCTACTAGTATAATTTATCAATTTCAAAAAGGGTAGAAACTCCATAAATGAAGTGTGCTAGTAAAAAATAAAGGATGAAGATGTTATTTGTGTTTAACAATCTGTGTAATAGAAATATATTCAATTATATTTCTTATAATTACTATATCAGTAATAAAGTATAAACTATAAATGTAATTAAGTATAGTTTACCGAACTAATATAGTATGTATATATTACTATATTCGGGAATTTTTAATAAACAAAGTAGTGGAGTAGAAACTTATTAAAAAAATAGTGTTCCAATTTAAATTTTAAAACAAACTACAACTTTCTTTGAAAATTTTCTAAGTAATTGAAATGAATATAAATGAATAAACAATTCAATGTTACTTAAATATTCATATACATGATCCGGACGTAGTAATAAAAATAAAATTTCAGAAAACAGTATGAAATCTGATTTAGTTTATAAAGTTGTCTATCCGGATTTTTGTTTAACAAAACTATGTAAACTGAAGAGTTTTTCCAGAAATTAATTTAACTTTTAAATATGAAAATCAAATTAACTCACTGAATTATTAACGAGAAAAAGAGAAGAAGATGAAATAAGACTGAGGCTGCGGAAGCAATCTCCTTAAGACAATATTTCCGGGCTGTCTACGGTGCACACAGTCGATCCCCGATAGTCTCCCAAGATACAACAGTCTGATGCTCCTTGTTTGCACGAACAAAGAACCCACGGCGAACTTTAAACAAACGGAACTTCGACAGATATTTAATATTGAAGAAACGAAATAAAGAAAGGAGAGTATTTATGCTTATATTGCTTATAAATTTCGGAGTAAAGAATTGGCCAGATTCTTCTCCTATTTATAGCAATTGAAAGGCTTGTTTGGAAGGGTGTGTCTATTCGGATATAACCATTTAATCCGAAAAGGTGTAACCGGTTCGGTTTAAACCGAACCGACACACCATTTAAAAAAATGAGCACGGATCCTTTTTGCCGAATTGGGTCGTCCGCGGATCCTATTCGGTTGGGTCACCCGCGGATCTTACATGCTGGATTTTGGACTTTTAGTTAATTGGGCTTTGGGTTAAAATGTTAATTAAATTTTGTCAAAAAGATAATATTGTGTTGAAGTCCAATCCCAATCCCAATCCAAACCCGATCTCGAGACCGTGCCGGCCGGTCGGACGGCAGCGGCGGCGCGCGTGGGGAACCTTTGATCACCTAGGTCCTCACCCCTTTAAAATCTTTGGTACTCCAAAAGGGCCCAACCCTTATACCATTTTTTAGCTATTTAACTAGCTAAAATTTTCCTCTCCAACTCAATGTGGGATAGAGTCTTATTCCATCAATTTCATTCATATTATGTTTTTATGGGCTCAATTCAAATGGGCTCAAACCAATTGGATTTAACATAAAAACTCCAACAGAAGAAAACAAAATGAAACATAAACCAGCTGAAGCTCTTTACCAAAAAACAAAAGAAATAACCAGCTGAGCCCCATTACTACCTACACTATATACCGTGCTAATTAAAATCTAACAAAATTAGTCAGCTCTATCGTAATTAATTCTTACTTAGTTATATATATATATATACTATACTTGATTTTCCAAATCTCTTGAGCTTATGAATGTTCCATGAAATCCATAAGGCACTCTCGAAGGAAGCTCAACCGAAGCTTCCATCTTCAATGTCATCGCATTCACAATCAGCAACTCTGATTTCCATTCCTTTTCATCATGCACAAATGCAAGAATATACCCTTCATCTTCTTTCCCGGAATTTGATTCCCCGGGCACAAAAAACGGTTCACCCCCATATCTCCTGTCACCATATAAATATTTCTCAACTTTTCCAGTCGAAAGTTCCACTTTCGCAAAACCCGAGACTTTAGGCCACGGCTCTGCAATCGCCAGGTAAGCGTATTTCGTCTTCCGACCCAGGAAGTTCCGGTTTACCATACCCGCTTCCAAGTTGATCTGTTCGGAAGACTGAATTATTGCCCGTCTTTTCGATTTTCCGGTTTCTAAATTTAACCGGATTTCAGATAACACGCTTTTTAAATTCTCATCACAATCGTTGAAAATGGAGTCGGGTGGAGTCATGCATGATCCGATTACCACCACCTCATCGTTCTCAGGTTCCTCCCAAGCGTTCCATAAATGAAAACAGAACGTTTCAGGGCAATCAACCCATTTAATATCTTCTGCAATTTTTGCGTTCTTTGATAAAATCCCGAATCTCGAAGCTTTGTTCTTGTCGTAGATTACAGGGGAACCTCCTTTTAACATTTCTTGAAGCTTGAACACCACTTGTTGATCAGGGATCACTACGAAGTTTTCCGTAATTGCGAAATCGTGCATCATGGTAGGTACATTTAATGGTATTGCGACATCTGGTGATTTATTCCCGTTTTTATCGAATTTGAAATATTTTAAAAATGGTTTCTGAACTACATCGTAGCTTAGAGCAAAAAGTTCACCAGAGACAGGGTCGATTTTCGGGTGTGCGATCATTGTGCTTTTCAATTGTTCACCGAAATCGAATCTCCCAATTGTTTCGAGATCATTTGTTGGGGTTATTCGAACTTGATAAGGAAGATCATCTTCGGACATTGCCAAAAGTCTTTGATTGAAGTATACTAATCCTGCGTTTGCTACCCCTGTTCCTTGGCTATGATCCAATAACCCGAATAACCCACGAGCGTAAAATAGCATCAACCGGGCTATACCCGAATGCCCGTGGAGCTCCCCAATGGCTTTCGGGAAAACGGGTCGACCATATTCACGTTCTTGGATCAGCCTTTGAGTTTCTGTGAATCGGCAAGCGTAGGTTGCAGAATTCTCATTCTCGCCGTTAATTTTAACTGCGTGGATCATGCCGTCGCCGTCGAAGAGGTGGTGACCTGCGAGTGGGGCATGTAAAGGGTTAGCGCCGTTTCTTACATAAACGCCGTTAATGCATTCTGGGATTTTGCCGGCGACCAGGAGGTTGTGTCGGACGGGATGTTCAGGGACCGAAGCGAAATTGCCGGCGATTTGGACACGTGGGTCGGAGGTTTTGGGGAGTGGGTGTCGGCGCTCGCGTGAAACCAACGCGCTTTCTAACGATTCTAGAGTTTTGGCCGCGGCTCTTTGTAGAAGGTTCCATTGTGGCGGAGGAGGTGGGGGGTCGTTTGATTGTTTGGGGAATGTGAAAATTGAGGGTGCTTGTAGTAGTGCGCATTGGGTTTTAGCTCTTCTTGTGGGCTTTCTCATTGAAATGGATTTTGAAGGGAAGCCCAGTTTAACCAGAGAAGTTGATGAGAATGTATTTTGGGCTCCGGCCCAAGAAGTAGAGTTTGTTTGTGCCATTGAAGAAGTCATTACCATTACCAAGAAGTGTGTCGTTTATGTATGAATCCCAGTTTTAAAAGAATTGATGAAGGGGAAGTAGAGAAGTTTATTTTGGTTTTTTGGTAGGGAAAAGAAAAGAGTGAATTTTGGGGGGAGAAAGAGAAAGAGAGGTTTAAATAGAGTTTATTTATTTGGTTTATGGTCCACCTTAGCTTAGACATGTTATGAGAAGACCACGTGGTTGATCTTTGAGAACGGCACTTGGGCATTGGTCTTTTTTTTTTTTTTTTTTTAATAGCTTATTACCAACAACATATGACATCACTTATTTTATTTACACTAAGGAATCTTTTAATTTAAATTGTACTTGTAATTGTTGGATTTGACGATTTACACTATCAAATTGAATAGGACCGATACGTACTATAGGAGTTGGAAAAACCCAAGGGTGCCCTATAATTGGAGGAATGCTAGCTTTAGATTAAGGACCAATAGGAATTTGAACTGAGTCAAAAAAGCAAACACGTACAAAAACAAAATTATAATAAATCAGTCAACAATATAAACGTACTATAATTTTCTTAATTTAAATGGTCATGAGGTTCAGGATTAGTATGGTGTAAGTTTGAACACCTGAGTTATTGTAACAACATCAAATTTAAAATTTGCTTCCCATAGCAGTGAGCATATATAGCTCCAACCCTACGTGGCCGATTTTATTCACTTCCGGCAATTGAAACCTTGTTTGCCTCACGCGCGCGGTACATACTCATCCTCACTAACACATGAAGGGTTTGGTGGATGCTAGAGTGCAATGCGGTGATCTGCACCCCGCTGATGATTGACAAGTGTCATTTGTGTTATTTATTTACTTCTTTTATCTTGTTCTTCTTTCTTTAATGGGACACTTGTCATTCATTAGGAGGTGCAGGCTACCGTAGTGTACCCTAACATCCAATATACCCACATGAAGTATGTTTTTTTTGTTAGAATTTGTGACCTAGTAATCAGCAACTGCCCAACATAGATAAATTATTCTATAGAAAAAATAGCATTTGCCATTTTAATTAGGTTTTCTTTTTTGTTTTGACATTCACTGCATAAAATTGTGTGGTTGATTTATTTCAAACAAATTTTCAAATTATTGTAATTCACGGTATATTATTGACCTTCCTGTATTGAGTATTTCCTATGACAACGGAATAATAATATATATATGTATATATATATATATATATATATATATATATATAAATAAGAGAACATTATATTTCACTTTATAATACTTTTAATACATTAATTTTGTAGATCAATTAATTATTTTGCACATTAGATTTCTAATAGCGTACAACTAAATTGTGAACTGAAATAATTTATAGATCTGAAAGTAGCATGTACAAACACAAACTACTTATATACTCCCTTCGTTTTATCTTATTTATCTTTTTGGAGAATTGCATATTGATTAAGGAATGTAATAAGTATCCATTTTTTTTAAGCGAAAACCTCAAAACATAATTTTAATCAAATAATAACAATTTTAATTAACATTAATTACAAGCATTAATAAGAAGGGTAATATTATTAAAAAAAAATTAATTTTACATTGAAATCCAAAATCGATAAATAAAAGTAAATTTTTTTTTGTCAAAGCGACAAATAAAAAATAACAAAGGTAGTAGGAGTAATTCTTTAAATGATATATTGATGATGCTTTCTTAGGGTGAGTTTGGCCCAGCGGTAGGAGCTCTTAAAAACACTTATAGGCCTCCATTGTGATTTTTGAAGTGTTTGGCCCCAATTATAGAAATTACTTTTAGTCAATCGTGATTTTAATGGTGTTTGGCCCCTAATATCATAATCACTTTTGGGATCTCTATAAGCTAAAAATCAACTTATTTCAGAAGCTACTAAAGTGTTACTTTTGCAAAAGCTATTATCCAAAAACAATTATTTTATTATTGAATTTTACCATAATCAATTATTGTCAAAATCCATTTTAGTAAAATTAATTCTCCTATAATTGATTTTCGAATCGCTAGGCCAAACTCACCCTTAATGATGTACGGTGTCTACATTACCACAGTTATATATGAGCTGTACTTTTCGACCAATCAAATTAACCAGAAGCTCTTATAGATCCTTATATTATATGGGATTCGTTCTTGAAAACTAGCTAACGTTATTCCATCTACGCTGTACATTAATTATCTTTGCCAATGACTCGTGCAATTCATTAGAAATATAATTCAAACTGTGTAGCAGGGAGCAAAATTATATTAATGGAAGCTTCCTCAACTGTCTCAAAATTTTAGCCTCACCAAATACGTATAACTGCTTATAATGGCCTAAACCGTGAAAATATATGGTAAATTTTGCTTGTTTTAAGGTTTAACACTAGTTGAGTATAAATACTTATGTATTGAAAATTTTTGTCCAAGTCTGGCTTGGTCAAACCTATCCAACCACCAAGCAAGTGTATAACACTTGTTTTGTGAGTGGTCACTCTCCTGAGAATTACATCCAATCCCAAAACATGTGCATTGCACTTGTCATGTAATTACTTTGGGTTCGGCCAAACATGATGTGGGTAAGATCAAAACAAAATAATCATATAGCAGGTCAAATTTGTACACATATAAAACAAATGGATAATTATCAAGTATACGAAACTGCTAAAATCACCACTCTAATTTTCATGTATAAGTGAATACATTGTTTTTACGTCAATCACTGTATTAAATTTATTTAATTGGTATCAAAGTATAAATATAAACTATTATGAAGACTTTTATTAAACTAGAAAAATACCCAAAGTAGATACAAATTGAAAATTATATAAGTACTGCAATAACATAAATAAAATAAAATAAAAAAGAGAAGGAAATGTGTGTAATTACTATTGATATAGTATTTTCCGTTGGTCACGTATATAAGTCATAGTCGATATTCAAGATAACTTCCTACAAAATAATTGTAGGTAGATTAGATAGCAACTAACGTGCACATGCAAACAGTTATTATAACTTGCCATATTCTACTTAATTCATTCTTACACAACATGTGATTATTAATCATTTAAACTCAATAATTATTTATATTCCTATATCAAGACGTTTGGTACGAAGATTTGGCGCGCAGTTGGCCCAGTGGAAAATGAAGGGTGATTAATTAATTACCATCATAATTTCAGATTAATCATACATAATGCATGCAAAAGTTAGTTGATGGAATAAATTAAAGTGTTAGTTAAAGATAAGATTTGCATTTGCAACATAATTAACTAAACTTTTATATAAAGCAACGATGAATATCTTATGATCACCAACTTTGTTTGATATGAAAATCGTGTAAATTCTCCAACCCTTTGTTTTCATGAGATGAACAAATTTAAAAATGCTACTTCATTATTCCCACTTGATTTCTGCAATATAAAATTTAATTATTATTGCAGCTGCTAAGATATGAGTTAATGCCATCAAGGCATCAATTTGGCATGTTCATAGGCAAAATGCCCTTGAAAATAAATGACCCACTTGAATTTTTCTTCCCCGAAATTCACATGTATTAATTTTACATGTGCCAAACCACACGTGTTTAGATTTTCTCAGATTTTCTACATTGTTGATGAAAAGATGTGCTAATCAGTTTTAGCCTTAATTTCCTTCGAGCGTCATAATAAACAAAAAATAATAATAAAAAAAAAAATGTGCTGATCAGTTTTAGCCTTAATTATTAATTATGAAAAGAGAGAATCTTCATTATGATTAATTATTATAGCAGTAAACAACCAAAACAAAATACACCTGGGAAATTTCATTAGTTGGGGATTGGGTGAATGACATATATATATATGTAGTCGGTAGGATTGGGAAAATCTTTGTTAGGCATTGGAGAATTTAATTATGAAAAGCAATTATAATTAGGCAGCATTAAAGCCTGCAAATTGCAATGAATAATTGCATATCATGCATGTGGTGTGGTCCGTTTAAGATATTCTAGTATAGAATTTCTGGTAAGGTACGTTGTTTATGTGTCTGGACTCTGGACATTTTTGTTTGATTGTCTTTTTATGGTTAACTATTAGTAATATATTTAATATATCGAATAAAGGTTGGAGCTAATTTTCTTAAACTATCCTTTCCTAATTATTAAAAGAGAAAAAAGAGAATAGTTACTCAATTTAATTATGCTACTTAGATACCTAACAAAGTTATTTAATTTTGTAATTAGTGCATGCCCGTCCTGCCGCATGCTACACTTGGCATAAATTTGACTATATGTCGGGAAAACTAATAGCAAATAACTCGCACTAAATTTGTTTAAGAAGGATAAATATTTCTCTGATTAAATAATATTTTTACAATTAGTTAATTTCTGAAGTCAATCCATTCTAGATATATAATCTAAAGCGTGAGTAGGTAAAAGGAGAGTTTTAGATTAGAAAAACATCAAAATATTTTCTTGATCAGATTCTAGTCAAAAAGCAAAAAGAGAGCAGAGTTAGGCTTCTCAACCGAAGACAAAGATGATAATGTACGGGATTTGGTCTTCAAATATTTCCAAATTTTATTTTGTCACCAACTTAAAATGCGATAGAGTTTTTAGTGTAACATATTTTTAATATTTTAGAGTGACTTAACTTAGTATATATATATATATATATAACACTACAAACTAATAACGCCAAATCTGAGTCACGTATGTAGAAAACATATTGTCGCTTAATATATATAACAAGTTTCACATTTGATATCAATTTAATTAATTGTACGGTGACTGCATAAAATAAATTCTCGATCTTCCCCTACATTTCTCCATAGTTTTTTTTTTTTTAATTCTTTCTGAAATGATGGAGTTATATCCTACAAATTTTTTGTGGAGGTGCATCTAAAATTTTATTGAGACACATCAATTGTGCTATATATGACTATCTTAGACTAAACATTCTTTTGGAGTTAATGTCCACCGGCCACACAGAAGATTCTATGACTTTTGATTGAATCAATATTCCATGAGAAAGTTTGGCATTTTCCATTTTCCAACCAACGTAAATTAATTGGCTCTCCAAAATGCTCCCTTTTTTTTGTTTTCTTACGTTTACTAATTACTAGTAGTACTCTTACTAATTTCTTCTCTTTAGACATCATGTTTTATTGTTCCTTTAATTTCGATTTCAACAGGACAAGAAGCTGTCATATAGATCTCCTGTCCTAATGTGCATTGTACATGGAACCAGACATGTACACACAGCTCTAAATTTCATAAACGAGAAAATTTAACTTTTCTGTAATTGATTTCACCATATATTATTCCACGCACGAAATTTGATTCTCATTATGCTGCATTTATTACTTGGGTATCACCAATTAAAAATAGCTACGCAATATCAGTATTGTAAAAATGTTGATGTACCGAGTAAATGATGTTTTTCTTAATTGACAAGCCAACTGCAATTTAATTCTAAAACAACATAAATCACTTAAATACATTAATGTGGGCTTTTCTCTTAATTAGTTCAATTCTAGTGTTTAGTGATAGATTTTCTTTCTTTGTAATGTGATTGTAATTCAATACATTTTTTATTTAGTGATTTCAATTCTAGTGTTTAGTGATAGATTTTCTTTCTTTGTAATGAGATTGTAATTCAATACATTTTTGATTTAGTGATTTCAATTCTAGTGTTTAGTGATAGATTTTCTTTCTTTGTAATGTGATTGTAATTCAATATATTTTTGATTTAGTGATATCAATGTAATAATCGTTTCTCTAAAAAAATATAAAATACTCAAGTTTGAAATAATTCTATGGCCTTTATTTGGAAAATAAACAGTACATTTTTCAGCGGGGAATTTTTTTCTCATTTTGGATCCACTCATAATTTTCTTCATGAACGATATATATACTGATTTAGATCCAATTGATTAAATCATACTACTTATGATCAAATATTTTCGGTGACAGCAATGTGCACAATTGATTAGATTACTTGATTTTCTCCAACTCCTTAACCACATAGTCAAAAAGAGGATCAAAGGTTAAAAATGATTTTTGCTTTCTTAATTTTCACACATGCAAGTTTCTATTCGCGCTACGGCTATATATTTTTGGAACCTAGGCCCGTTTATATTAATTTTTCAATGGCCCATTAATTTATAAACATACAAAAATATGTTTTAAATATCATCATCATTTGAACCAACTTAACAATCTATACAAAATAATATAATGACAATTCAAAAATTATATTCGGTACTAATGACATCACTTCACCTATTTCGTTCCCTAAATTAATCCACAAACTAACTCTTTTTATTAGTATTCTTTTTCATCATGAAAAAATCGTCCTAATAAATAATATTAATATTGCCTAAGTGTTGGGTTCTATGTATAAATGTAGCAAAGTACCACCTACCCTTTTTTCATTAGAAACCATCCTCCATGCAAAAATGCATGATATACCATCCCTTTTGTAATCCTAAATTTTGTGGGTTTCTTCCAAATAATTGACACAACCCTAAATGTCAATTCGTTCAAATAATTGGCTTCTTCAATAGCAAAATTATTCATATGAAGAAAAAGGGTCCCTAAACGTTTGGAGAGACATCAAATCACATAGGCTAAGCGATAAAGTTTCTTCTTTTTGGACCTACATATAATGGGGATTGATTTTTTTTTTAATAATTTAATCATTACATGAGAAATTATTATAACAACGACCTAAGTACAAAAACCTTCAAATACTACAATATTATTACCAAATATTAGTAATAAACTAGAATAAATACCTACGTTAATTTGTGAGAGTTGAACTCAGGAGATCTTGGTCCTAGGACCTCAACTTTGCCAGTAATTACCACGAGAACCAAGAGGTCCTAGGTTCAACTCCAACTACTATGGATTTTTTTTTTTATCTACTAAATTGTGTATATACAGCTCGGACCGAAGAATGCAAAGGGTATAGGTCCTCCCCCTTGTGGTGTCTCCAGTAGGATTCGAACTTGAGTGCTGCCTCTGGGGATCGCAAATCATTACCACATTGCCCAACTACCTTGAGTACTACTGTCGGTATTTGCTCCCACTAACATCACAATTCTATAGGTTTTCCTGATGTGCATGTTTTGCAAGTTTGTTTAATTAAGATGATAATTAACTATCACAAAACTTACTTAAATCTTCGATTAAGCGAAAACTAGCATTCTAATGTTTCCAATCTTTCTTATATTTGATCTTAAGGTGTGATTTCCAGGATTTGGACAAGTATGGAGTAAATGAAGATTGTTCAGGTCAACATGTAAAAAATTATTTGTAGGTCAAATTAAACTCGTCTGAGTCACTTCAGGTCTGTTCAAAATTAAAAGGATTGCATTATTTCATATAGGGGTGAGCATTTTGATCGAATCGGATCGAAGTTTGGTTCCTGGTCGGTTCGGTCCTGGAAATCCATTGACTGTTTACTGGATCGAAATTTTCGGTCCGATTTGGTCCAATTCGGTCCGGTTCGGTCCGAACAAATAATTTAATTTTCCGGTTCGGTAAAAAAAATCAAAATTTTCACAGTTCGATCCTTCTTTGGGTGAGATTCGGTCCGAAACGGTACGAACTGAACCGAACCGAATTTTCGGTTCTTAGTCGGTTCAGTCCTGAAAAATCGTGGACCGATTATCGGATCTAATTTTCGGTTCGATAATCGGTCCGAACCGATTCGGTCCGGTTCGGTTCGGGCGATTTTCCGAACCGTGCTCAGTCCTAATTGCATACCATTAAACCTATCAGCTCTTAATTTAATTAAGTGTAAGTTATTATGTTTTTTTTCGATAATTTTCTTTCTGTGCTTCGAGAATAAGTGTAAGTTATTACTTAACTAATAAAAAAAAGGGAAAATTTGTTTTTTTGTTACCATATTATATTATAGACCATCTTGCAACTCTTGTATCATTGGACATGTAAATGTAAATGTGGTATCACAATTTAAGTTTTCATTGCAACTTTCATATCAAATCCAACTTTTCTCCGAGGTTAATGATAATTTACCCTCCTATGATATTCATAATGTTCAATTTATCTCCCTTTGATTTGAAAAATAGCACTTTATCCCTTATAATTTTATAGAAGTTTCACACCGCCTCCCTGATATTTTTATATGTGGCACTTTACCCCCTTCTATAATGATAAATATGTGAATTTACCCTCATGTGTTATGCTAATGTGACAATTTACCCCCCATGATACAAACTACTTTTTATGCCTAGTCTTAATTTTGACCAGTAAGTTACACTCTCCAGCTGAAAGGGGTAATTGCTTCTTTAAAATTTTTACAGGGGATAAATTGTTATTTTTCAAATCACAGGGGAATAAATTGAACATTATACATTTCATAAGGGATAAATTGTCATTAACACCGGAGAAAAATTGAACTTAGTATGAAAGTTACAACGAAAACTTAAATTATGGTATCAAATTTGTATTTTTGTTTCCAATTGTACCAAAGTTGCAATATGACCTAGAGATACTCTCACTTGTTATGGATAACTGGACATCTCTGAACGTGTAGACTAAATATCTTATTGGGCTTATTTGGAGGCTTCGCAATTCTGGGCCGTTACCTTCAAGCTATGGGCCTCAAGGCAGCTATGGGCCTCAAGGCAGTTTCTAAGACCCCAATTTACTAAAAAGTTGCTTTCTCACGTTCTGTTCTGGATATTGCGCAATTAGTAAAAATATTGAAAATATAAGGAAAACAATTTCGATAAGTTATTTTTAGTGTGACGTAACAAATTTGTGTGGTTGATAAAGAAAAGAAATTCATCTAATTTAGTACTATATAGATATATTATATGGTGTGCAATACACAAACACATTTGCTCATGATACTTTGAAATCTATAATAATACAGCCAAAGAGTTTACATTTTTACTAATTATTTGTTGCGTGAGTATTATTATTATGTAAAATTCTTAAATTATACAAATTTGAAGGGGCTTTCTGAAGATACCATGATTTTGGCCTCCATTGAGATACCTGTTAATAGATGGACACGTGTCCCATTTTACATTTATTCTATAAATATTATATTTCAAAGGACAAAATTGCCCTCCTGAATAATCTATTTTTCTTCAATTTGCCTAATTAAAGTTTTACACCTTAGTGGAGATGGAGCTCAAGGACAATAATAGCAGCGCCACTGGTCGTAGGACGTTGACAGACTGGGAACGGAAGACGACTGACTGTCGCCTGAGTGTCTGCGCAAATATCCGTTGCACAGACGACGACCGTCTGCGCGAACGGCCGTTGCACAGGCGATGGCCGTTAAAGGAACGACGGCAGTCTGAGGAAGGGGGGATCGGGAAAGGACAAGGAGGTTGGGAAGTGGGTTTTCAAGTTTTACAAAGTTACACATTGGCCCCAAAATATTATATATTTTTTCAATTGGATCCAATTTAAGTTATTAATTAGTTGTAAACTTCTCACTTGACTTAATTTAATCTCAATATATTGACTACTTTGATTTTTAAATACTTAATTAACTAGAATGCTAAATAACATTATTGTGCCGATATTGTGTGGGTTTTTCAAGTTTAATATAAATCTTGTGTTAAGGTTATCTGAAACGGAGTCTATAATTGAATGGACTATTGACCTTAGTCAACAATGTTGACTATATGATTATATTCTATTGTGCCAATGTTAAATGAAATCGGATCGATAATGAATCTACTTTGACATTAGTCAACAATGTTGACTATATGGTTATATATACAATCGTGTTAGGATTAATTGAAATTTGATCTACAATTGAATCGACTATCGACCTTAGTTAACAATATTGAGTATATGGTCATATATTAATGTGTCAAGTTGAAATATGACCGATATTTGGATTGACTATTGACATTAATCAACATTTGACTATATTGTTATATATTATTGTGCTAAGGTAAATTTAAATCGCAACAATAATTGAATCGACTATTGACTTTAGTCGACATTGTGGCTACCTTTTTTTTCTTCAAATAAATGTGGACTATATGACCTTAGTCGCACAAACAACATCCATTAAAATTCAAAAAAGGAATGTGGTTTATACAGTGTTAGTTGTTACAAAATATTTAATCAAAAAATTTAGTGAAAATTTGAAATAAATATAAATATAATTCTAAATAGTTAGTAAAATATTTTAGGATTATTGAACTAAAATACAAATAAAACGAAATATAATATTCTTACTTATATTAGTTAAAAATATATTGCTTTTAATCACTTGAAGATTTAATCGGGTTAAATGATGTAGGAGGACCAAATTGAAACAAATTAGAAATATTTGGACTTATTCCTTAAAATTGAATCCAATATAGTTAACAATTAAAAATTGAGGGTCAAATTGCAATATTTTGAAATTTCAGATTCCACCCCCCACAAACCCATCTTCTCCGTCACGCAGACCACCACCATGAAAGGTCGACGCCGACTATAACGGACGGGAGGTAGCGCGACCAGCCTTAGCGCCTCGCGCGTCATCACGGGCCCTGCGATTCGGGCGGCCGCACGGACGTTCCGAGATCTGGTGGTAGAGCTCTGCTCCATGGTGGGAAAGAGGGCCGGGTAGTAGGGATGCAACTTATTGGGGTAAGGGTGGGTGGTTGATGTGGGAGAAAAATCTTGAAGAATACTGAATATGTCCTAATTTTTCATATATACATAAGGGTATTATGGTCTTTGTGACTGTGCAACAAGTCTCGCACATGTGCAACACTACCACATATATTTGCATAGTTGCACAAAAATAAACGGCCCATAATTATTTTTCCTAAATGAAGGGCTGAGATTGGTATATCTCAAGCAAGGCCAAAAATCATGTTATTTTTTTTTAGAATTGACGAAATTTGAAAGAGCAAAAACATGTAAAAAGTCTCAATTTATATCCAATTTTTTTTATGAATACAAATTTTGTTAGAGTAGGTTACTCCACGCGCTCAGTTGGGCGGTCACTTTCATTCAATGTGAACGTGAAGTGTTAGCCGCATAGTACCATTTGATCCTCACGAAATTAATTTTCCATTCCAGATTAAAATAATACTCATAAAATTGAGAGCAGAATAAAAACCATACAAAATTTCCACCTAAATAAATCTCAAAGAAAGATCCTTGTTTGGTCAATCATTCTTTTGCGCAAAATCTGCGTTATCCCCTGCTTAAATCAAGCTGTCGGTCATAAATCATAATTTGTAAGTTCAATTTTCTTATCTTCTTTACTTTCCCCTAAAAAAAGTTTCCTTCTGCTTTTTTTCCGTGTTTGTTTTTTACATCTGAATGATTAATAACCTTATAACTTTTGGGAATTGGTTTATTTCCTTGAATTTGGAGTTTCTGTTGATATTATGAACTGGGTTTTTTTATCTATGTTATTGAGTATTTAAGATTGTTATGTAACTGTTTCAAGATTTTGTATTTATTGTGTTTCTTGCTTTTCTTTGTAGAAGTTTCTGCGTTTAACCCTGAAAGTGGAGATTAAAATATCTGTCTTGCCAGAAGAGAAAAAGGAACTTATTAGTTTATAATTTTAAGATCATTTTAGAGGAATTTGTGGAACAAATTTGATGGAATTGATTCGAAGATCATAGTTTATTCTGGCGTTTATTTAATTCCTTACATTGAATCTAAAGGAGAAAGATGCAAAGGGTTCGAATTGCATCACGACAAGCTCCGGTTCACAAGCTAGGTGATTCACAAATGAGTTTATCCCCAAAATTTAAAGTAGCTTCTATGCAATCATCCACTTTGTTAGATCCTTCTTTAGAATACGAACTATCTATGAGAGGAGAGCAATTAATTCCAGGACTCCCTGATGATATAGCTCTACTATGCCTCCTTCGTGCCCCAATAAACGAACACGTTGCCTACAAAACCGTGTGCAGACGTTGGTATTCTTTATTTGGCAACAAAGAGCAATTCTTCACCCGTAGAAAAGAGCTTGGTTTTCACGATCCTTATCTTTTTGTATTCGCGTATCAGAAATGTACCGGAAAGATTGAGTGGAAGATTCTAGATCTTATCAATTTTTCTTGGCATACAATCCCTTCAATGCCTTGTAAGGATAAGGTTTGTCCCCAAGGTTTTAGGTGCGTTTCAATCCCAAACGAGGGCGTTCTTTTCGTTTTTGGTGGCGTGGTCTCGGATGTCGATTGTCCACTTAATTTGGTTTTGAAATACGAAGTGGATAAGAATCGTTGGACGGTTTTGAAAAAGATGATTACTCCAAGGTCATTTTTCGCAAGTGGAATGATTGATGGGAAGATATATGTGGCAGGGGGTAATAGTGCGAACCTTTTTGAACTTGACTCGGCTGAGGTTTTGGATCCTAAGAAAGGGATTTGGTGTCCCGTTTCTAACATGGAGACGAATATGTCTTCGTACGATTCAGCGGTTCTTGATGGGAAGCTTTTGGTGACTGAGGGTTGGTTTTGGCCATTTTATGTGGCACCTAGGGGCCAGATTTATGACCCGGTTTCTGATAAATGGGCAGATATGGCTAGTGGGCTACGAGAAGGATGGACGGGTTCGAGTGTTGTAATTTACGGGCATTTATTTGTAGTTACAGAGCACGAAAGGACAAAGGTGAAGGTTTATGATAAAGAAACCGATTCTTGGGATGTTGTACTAGGACCTCCTTTACCGGAACAAATACGCAAACCCTTTTGTGTGAATTGTTGGGAACATAATATTTATGTTGTTGGTCGAAACCTTCATGTTGCGGTGGGCAATATCGTAATTTTGTACCCGAGTGATGCTTCTGAAAAAAAATGGAGATTTGAGGTACGGTGGGGAATTGTGGATGCACCGGGAACTTTATTTGACTTAACCCCATCAAGTGCGCAGGTTTTGTTTGCTTAGAAGTTAGAAGCTTTCTTTTTTTGTGTGTGTATCTTATTGGGTGTGTTTAAGTTGTTCTTGTTGATGCTGCTGAAATTGTAATTATATGTGAGTTTTATAAGTTATGGGAAATGTATTGTGTGGATTGGTTTTGTGTATAAAATTTGTTAAAAGGTTGTGGAACTCTTACCTAATATTGTATTGGATGATATGATATGTGATGGTAATATCAAATAGTGACTTTGGTTTATTCAGACTTCAATTCTTGAGCCTGGAAAAATGCATTTCAAAAGCCTATCTGTTGCTGTAAAATGGAACAAGTAGAAAAATAAATAAATGAAACAAGTGAATCAGCTACCTGTTGATACAATCAGAGCAAATTTCCTAATGTCAGAGCAATCTTTTTCTATTATCAAGTTGACTTTTTTGAAGTCAATAAACCAACTCTTAAATTAGATATTTTGATTTCCTTAATTGTTCGTAATCTAAGTAAACCCTTTTTCTACTTTTCTTTTGATAACTCACAGTGAGAGTACATTTTCATAGAATAGAAGAAAAAGAAAAGCACAAAAAATTGGGAAAATTTTAGTTCGCCTCCTTCGACTATCAATTTGCACATGATTCAAGATATAGTTGGAGGGGCAAAGCGAATAACAACAATTGCTGAAGTTTTGATAGATGATGATGTTATGGTCAGTTGCAACTTGATTTGAAGAAGAACAATTACTGAAGAGGAGAAAATTATGCAATATCTAGTTGGAGACTTGGAGGGGCAAAGGGAGCAATAGTTAAAAGTAAGAAAATGAAATTTTCTAAAAAATATTGCCATGCAACAATAGTTAGTGCATTTTGCGTTTTTTTTTTGTCTACTTATAAATTGTATATTTATAGTTCGGATCGGATATAGCGTAGTGGGTATAGCCGTATAGGTCATTTCCAATGTGGTGACTCCAGTAGGATTCGAACTTGAATTTCGCCTCTTGGGATCACAAATCGTTACCACTTGATTCAACCACATGAGGTAGTGCATTTTGCTTATTTGGATCATTTTTTGAACAATAAATTCATAGGCTTCCAATTATTTATTATAAAGTTTAAAAGAAGATAAAAGGAATCCATCATTTATAATCCTGAGGATCTACTAAATTTAGATTAAGAGCAATTAAGGAAATTAAATGTTTAAAAGTTGGTTCATTAACTTTGAGATGGTAAAATTGAGAATCTAAAGTAGTTTGGGAGAGTAGTGGAGGTTTGTGAAATAATCTCGATTTGCGTAATGTTGTTTGTTTGGGTTTTGAGAGAGTGGTTTGAGAAATAAAGTAGGTGTAGGTTTTTTTGGAAGAGTTGGGTTGTAGGTGTAAGATGTGTAAGACTTTATGTCAAATCATGTTTGTTATGTGAGATAAATTGTGTAAGAGATAGGTTACTTTATGTCAAATCAAAGTAGAGTTTGTATAGGTTTTGTTTAGAGATAAGAAAATTGTTGTTTGTTTGGCTTTTGAGAGAGTAATTTGAGAAAATTAATGGATGAAAAATTTATTTCGAAAAATAGAAAACATGTTTGTTTGGCATTTCCCAAACACGAAAAAATTCTGGGAAACGCCAAACAAACAGGCCCTAAAGCTCTTGCGTTAAGAGATGTTTGTCCTTTGGGCCCGATAACTAAGCCGATGGGTCGAGTCATAATTGAATTATGTGGGTTTTTGTGTGTGAAATATTATATTCCTTGCGGGAGTAATTGCTCAAGGGAGATTGTTGGTCAAGTAGTTAGACAATAATTGTCTCATAAATTGGGTTGGATAACAAAGCAGGCAAGTGTTGATAAAGAGTTGACAATAATTGTCTCATAAATTGGGTTGGATAACTAAGCAGGCAGGTCGAGCTAGTTACGATAGAATTCTGTTGGTGCTTGTGTTTTAGTGCACTACAAGACTACACACTTTTTGTACATGTAACCATTTGTAGACCCTTCTTTGTGAATATCTAGATAAGATTCTCTACAAGAACTAATGTAAACCGTTAAATTGAATTGATCATAGTCATCCATTTGCGTTTGTCACTTGAATAAATGGGGGCTAACTCCCATGCCATTTATCCAATAGGCAAGATAATTATCCATGTAGAAACTTTTGAAATAGTTAACAATATTGAAGAAACGTTTGTCAAACAATGACCACTCATTTTCTAAAGAACATGAAATTTTTCACATACAAGGGTCTGCAAAGTCCTCTTGAACTCCTTTAACTTCAATATTATTGGATTCCTTGATATCTTGAAAGCGAAGTTCTTAGCCTGGAATGGTCTGTGAAATAAAATTATACTGGAAAATAGAAAAGAAGCTTATGCATAGACAATGAATAGAATTGAATGAGACTAGTCTGAAACAGAGAAACTGCACCAAATTACAATCTGATTATGAAAATCATGGACGGAAAGAAATATTCATCGGATTTCATTGAATGGGAGAAAATAAGAGAGTTAAGTTTGATTATAAAGGAATAACCATACAACATCATCTAACCTTGGTAACAAAGTTATATGGGAAATACTGAGAAAGAGAAATCCTACCTTAGTAATGATTGAGTTCTTTGCATCAATAGAAATGCTCTTATTTAAGCTTCAAATACATATTTACCCTACCTAATGATTGAAATGTAAAAGTTGTTTTATAAGCATATATGTTGATAAAACAAATGCAAAGCAACACAATATCAACAACTATTTCTAATACTATTTGTTTTTTTCATAATATATCATGCCCTTCTCCCTTGGGAGAATAAATTAAGGTCATATATTCTTCAATAATTACTAAAGTTGAACGCAATGTATGAGTATTACCTATATAAATATAAATAAAATCAAGACTTTATTCAGTGTTTCCTCCAATTTCCTCCTATGATGCATGGAGCTTCTCATCCACAAACATGATGACCAGCTCAGTTCTAGAACATAACATAAATATATATGATTTTAATAATGGAAAACAGGTAAAATTTGGTGCCCAATTTATACGAAGATGAAAATCAAGGTCCAAATTCGTTCCACAAGCACCACAAATGTTTTCATTTTTAGAAGAATTTTCATATCTATTTATGATTCCTAATCAAATTTCAAATTCAACTCCTTCAAAAATCTGCCCCCATTCTCTACGCCTCCTTAAATCAATTTTGTCCCAGAACAAAAAGAAGAGGATTACAAAGAGTAAGAAACTGTGAGTTGCTTCTACTACACACCTCATATGTTGTGGCGAAATGTAAATCTCCAGTCGGAGATCATAAAAGTGTTAAATGATTGGAAGAGGATATTTCATATCTCAATTTACCTACCAATTAGTGATGGTGAACATGTAGTAAACAAATGGCACGATAAGATGCTAGTGTGTATGACTTATGTTCTTGCTAATCCTTTTGCCCCAAGTATACTTATTTACCAGTTTCTGTCTTTATGTAATATGTTTATCGGTTAAGGAGTTGACAACAATTGTCTCGTGCCTTAGGCTCCTAACTAAGCGGGTGGGCGCCGAGTCACTATCTAATTTATGGGTTGTCGTGTGTGAATACATTATTAAGCTATGGTATATATCTTCCACGACACAAATTGGCTTGAGATTAATTGAAGGCGTCAAGTTAGAGCACGACCTTGATTCCCAGCGAGCAGATGGGTCGAGCTAGTCACAATCAAATTTTGTTGGTGCTTAAGTTTCAGTGCACTAGAAGGCTAATAATATGGGAGGAAAAAAAACTAATAAAATGCAATGGTCCTTCCACAATCCATAACACAAGGCAATCCCTGCTATTGTTGATGATGGTATTGCAATTCTTTTTTTTCTCCTTTTTCTAAAGAAGCTCAATCATATCCGACTACTATAGTTGGTCAGGTCCCCGGTCCAAAATCTTTAACTTTGACAAAACGAAGCATACATTCATGATCTTCTCATGCATTTTCTGGTAGAAGATATGGATCTCACGAAAATGATAGACAAAGCCACAGGCTCCTCAGGAGAATGTAAAAGATTGACTGAAACAGAGTCCAAAAGGCAATTGTTCAAAATTCAAAATCTCATATACTGAAATTACGTCTTCAGAATGTTGGACACCACACCGCTCATATACCAACAATAGAGTCTTCTCAATTTGAAACCCCTAAACAATTGAATACTCTATTATACTCCGCATTATAAAAGCATCGTCTTGGAAAGAATTTGATGGGATATCCTCATCATCGTGACACCATTACCATTGCTTTTCTTCTCCTTTTCGTACATTTTCCTGGCAATCATGTACTTATGTGTAAGTTTTCATTGCGAATTACTACCAGCTCTTTATCATGTACTAATGGGCAAGTCTTCTAGAGTGATAATGTCCATCCCTATTGACTGCAAAAGCTCTTTGCTAAATGAAATCCATGTATTCTTACACAGAAATGTGGAAACAAATTTCGAGAACATCTTAAAATATATAACTTTTTACAATTATATAAAACTTCACAAAATTAAAAAAAAAAAATACATCTATGAGTTCCTGTACACAAATTGACGTGGATTCATAAACTTCAAGCTCCCAAGTCTAAATATCCATTAAGCGAGATAGTTGTATATTTGGGGATTATTTTTGTCGCGTTCTAGGTACTCTCTGTCGATGAGACTCTCAATTCTTTTCTTCAAGTCGGCTGGTTTTATTGGAAATTTGAGCTGAGACATGAAGATAAGAGCATGTTCAGTTTTAACTTGATCTATACACACACACACACACACACACGAGAGCATAAGATGGAGATGGAGATGGAGATGGAGATGGAGATGGAGATGGAGATGAAGATTCCATTACTTGCTGAAAGAGCTCAGTTATTAAGAGTGTGTGACTCAGCATTTTCCTTGTCTTCATTATCCGCACAATAGCAGCATCGACCTGTTTGAATATAATCAGCAAAAGGAAATGTTATTATTGGCCGCTGAAAATTGAAGTAATTCAACAATTTTGCCAAAATGAAAAATGAATAATACAGTGGGTTAACTTGAATTAGACCTGATATTGACGGTCTTGGAAAACTCTTTCTGTTGTGCTGGCATTTTCCTCAACTGTTTCCTTCATCTGAATGGCATTTACCTGTTCGTGTAAAGAGTACTTTTAGTATAAATGATAACTAGCTCCCAAGGTTGTCCATTTGTCAAACGATTTTAACCCAATAAGGCTATCTTTTAGAACTTGGATTTTGGTAGGGGAAATGGTTTTAGTGGGGGGAAAATTACTTAATGTTTCACGGACTAAAATCCAAAAATAAAACATAACTTTAACCTTATGAAAAATGATAACAAATGTATAAATGTACCTTTATACGATATAGTGGAGCGTTGAATTGATCGTTGAAGAAGAAGATGTCGTCATCTTCCACATCTCTTCCTTTCGGAATCTGCATGGTTGGTCATATCAGCTTAATTTAAAAACTTTTGAGTAAGCTAAGTGTTCGTCCAACAATGACTACTTACTTTCTGAAGAACACGAAATTTCCCACATGCAAGGGACTGCAAAGTCCTCTTCAGCTCCTTATCTTCAATACTGGTGGATTCCTTTATATCTTGAAAGCTGAGTTTTTGTGCATCATTGAACAGCATCAAGACAACGGTCTGTGAAAGAAAAAACAAGTGCAATAATTTACTGGAAAAAAGAAGAAGCTTATAAATCGACAATTAATAGAATTCAACGAGACCAACCTGAAACAAAGAAACTGCAAGCTCCTTTTTACCTTTAGGGAAATCTGCTTTTAGCACACAGTGACCTAATGAATTTTGCCACATTAATCGCCTCCCACTATACTTGCTCAAGTAAAACTCTTTAAAAATATCCTGAATTATATTGAAGTAAAATAAAACGGTTATCTAATATAAATGCATTCTCCATAAAATCTTTCAGATCTTGTACAATATGTTATGAACCTGATAAACATTGAGTTCATGGGGCAACCGAACATCCATGGGTGGATAGGTTGGCCAATACCTACAGCCAATCGACCATATATCTTCATTATCCAAAGAGTGGAACGAGTGAAAATTATTTTTGTTTTAAAGCAATATAAACGTAGCTACATACCCTGTAGTTAAGACATGGACACTCAACTCGATTCCTGATGGAAGTTTTGTCCGAGCTTGAGATGATTGCTTGAATGACTCATTAATCTCTTTTGACAACTCAACGTCCTAGAATCAGTAAAGTTAATGAGTAGATGCAATATTATAATACATTGCAAGATTTACTAGACAGTTTGGTTTGTGAATGCAATTCGTGTATGCTCTTTGTAAGTAGTTCTTGTAATCTCCAATTACGCCATGATAAAAAACTGGTGCGCACCTTGAACATTCCTTCGAGCTTATTAGTGAATTGACTGCCACACTCGGTTTTCAACTGCAATAACCATGCAATATTATCAACTAACATTTGTAAAAAAGTTTTATGTGAAATTCTTAGAAATAGAAGGCATACCTTAGTAATCATTGACTTCTCTGCATCAATAGAAGCACTCTTACCCAACAAGAGCCGTTTAGCGAGATCTTTCTTATAAAAAGCTTCAAATACATCTTTACCCTACATAAGAATTGAAAGTAAAAGTTGTTTTTTAAACATATTTGCTGATAAAAGAAATGTGAAACAACACAACACAACATCAACAACTATTTCTAACATTATTATTTTTGTCTTTTAATCATATGTTCTGTCCTCTTCACATTCGTGAATAAACTGAGGTCATATTTTTTTCAATAATTTATCAAGGTCAGTTTGAATTAAAATGCATGGCTATTACCTGTATATATCTGAATAAAACCAAGACTTTATCCAGTGTACCCTCCAATTCCTCCTCTGATGTACCCTTATTTCCAGCTCGGAGCTTCTCATCCACAAACTTGGCTATCAGCTCGGCAGGTCGGTTCTATAACAGAACAGAAACATACATGATATGTTTTGATAATGGATAAACAGATAACAAATATGATGCCCAAATTATATGCAAATATATTTTGCAGATGAAAATCAAGGTCCAAATTCGTTCCAAAATTGACCCCATTTTATGCTCTTTAAATCAATTTTGTTCCAAAAAGAAAAAGGAATTAAGAGGAATAAACTGTGAGTTGATTCTACAATACACCTCATTTGTTGTGGCTGAATGTAATTCATATCTCAATTTACTTATCAGTTAGTGATCGTGATACTCAAAATTCTAGAGTCTACTAATTCCCACACATAAGACTGCATGAATAGGTATTAGTAGTAAACAAATGGCACTTTAAGGTTTAAGCTGCCCCTGTACATGAAAATTAAGGGGGGAAAACTGATTAAATATACAGACTAATCACTTAAATTTCAGAACAATGGCTATAAAATCTTGTTATGATGTGATTGCTTACAAAAAGTTAATTACTGTAAATAGATACTACGCGTTCATATAAACACTTTCTCCATCATTTGATTTTTAGATTTTAACTTACATCGTCGTGTTGGAAAGTGTAAGTTTCGTCACATTTTTTCCAAAATGCTACTCAGTCAAGGATTTCAGTGATCTATATACATCATGATGAAAGTTCAAAAAGGAATAAACGAGGGCTACTACAATTACTAAAAAAGATATGTCATTGTAATATTGTATGCGATCCTAGAGTTTTAAGGAAATATTGCTCATCCACAAAGGTATATGCCATATTGGATTCACAAATAGCTATATTTTCATGTCTACAAAAAATAGTCACATTTGCTAACTCAAGATGAATATACATCAAGCAGTAGACACTTATGCACCTTCAAGCATAACTTTAACTTTTATCCATTTGATTGTTTATAATTTGAGCTGAAGAAAAAAATAGCAACAAAATTAAATTAAGCAGTGAAATTCGTGTACCTGGCGAAGATTAATGAGATGCTCAAAAGCATCCTTGATGGTATTGCTAAATGCTTCATTTTTAGAGAAGCTTTCTTCCCATATCCTATCAAGATTTGCCTTAAATTCCAATAAACCGGATACCATATCTTTGTCCTTCTCATCATCCATAACAATAGTCTGGCCAGCCCTTCGAATGTATTGGTTAAGGGATTGCCTCAAAGATTCAAGGGCATTAACTCTGGTGAAGAGCACATACATTCTCTGAAGATCTTCAATCCTCTTGCCATCCATCAGCATCATGAAACCCTGCACAAGTAGAATAAAAAAACTGTTATCAGATAAAGACGCAGCATGTGCACGGTTAGTGCGACGCTAGAGGAAATTAGCCACCTTATCCAGAATTGCAGGTATATGGCGTTCAAGAAGTTGCCTTTCTGCAGTTGCTACTAATGGCTTTCTAGTACTATCATCTAGATAGAGTAGGCATCTTTCATGTTCTTCCTGCAACCGTATCTGGAGTAACATATGATAAAAATTGAAAATGGTTTCAGTTCATGATAAAATAATACACAGAACAATTAAATGGAAACCATGATTACTGTTACAGATGAAAAAAGAAGCAATATTCACACCTCTACGTGTTTTAAATAATCTGGAACATCTGACTGCTGCATGTACTTGGCGCCTTCAGCTGCATAAAATTCAGATGAACGTTCAAGGAATGGCTTCTCAAAACTTTCTTGGTAAATTCCCAATGCAGTGAACATCTTCAAAAGATGATTAAGGAGAGTTCTATCAACTGCTTCGCCTAATCTGTAAGAACAACAAAAATAAGAATATTATAAAACGATAAATTTTGCGAAGTATTAAACTAATCCAATTCAATTTTATGCAGTTTCTATTGCACGGTAAAAGTTGGTCTATGTTTATAACAGTACTAATAGGACAGAATAACCTAAAACCATTAAGTATATTGCTAGCACAAAGCACAATATGACGTAAATCTTCCAGATAGTCCATTATATTATTGAGTCAGAAAACCTTTTACCTCTGCTTTAGGCATTAAATTATTGCATGCATCTATAAAAAGCTTCTGCATTTAAAAAAATCAGGTTTCAAAGAACTGGGGATACCTTTCACTATCAATCATTTTTAGTAGACCAAATACAGTTTTGTGCTCCACTTCTGAAGCTGCTGAAAGATGTTTACGGAAAAGCTGCAAGCCCATGTCCCACAAAGAGCGAACATTCGGGGTTTGTTTCACATATGTTCTATCCAAATATAATGCTATACCACGGATCATCAGCATTTGGTCACAAAAATCCTGCCAGCATTTCTCAACAAGTGATAAAAAAACCACCAGATCTTCACTTTGGCCAACTAAAGATTGTAGAGCAGAAGATATGAATGATTCACACTCCTTTTCAATTCGCTGATAGAGACTGCCCCCCATCTTGTGCAGGCACAGGTCATTGACAGCCTAAAGAACATATGGCCGTCAGCAATGAAACTTTTTTAGGGAAAAGTACAATTGTTACACTGACCTGATAGAGCTTCTCCAGGTCACATGGATCTGGCTGTTTCAAAAATATCGCACTTATGGCAGATTTGAGTGTTGCCCATGTATTTTCTTCAAAATTACTTGGCAGTGTGGGTTTTGCTACAAGAAAGAAATCAAGGAATTGATCAGTAGATAATATTAGCATGCAGCACAGATTTACCTCACAACTGGAGATTACTTTAGAAAACAAAGAAGATTGCTTTACACTTTGACAATGATGCAATTACTAAGTAGAGTTAAATAATAACAATTCATCTCGGGAGCTCTTTCATGTGGACACTAAGCATGCAACAAGTAAAATCTAAAAAGTTGGGAAATGTTCTCCTGTAAACGTCAAATGTTGAGCATTATTTGTATCATCATAATAAGATCAATCCATGTCCACAAATTAAGGACAGATGATAATAAAATAGTGCTTTAAATGACAAAAAAGTTATGCATGAAGGAAGTTATTATAATTTTTACTGCATACGTGGCGGATATATCAGATATTTAGTAATGTGAAAAACCTAGTATCTTAATTACTCTATAGATATATTTGATATAATAAATAACTCGTGAAATACAAATTCCCAGTTAGCCGTAACAAATCCTATAGCAGGATAATTGTCATTCTTTCACATCTCTCGGAACCTCAGATATACACAATTATGCAGCATCATCAATCGAAAAAAAGGTGTCTCCAAATTCTCACTTTTCACAAGCATTGTTAGGTCGAAAGCCATTTTCAGAACCTTTGAGCCGACTGAATACATATGGGTAATATTCTACTTAGGGTAATAAAGAGTAGCCTAGAATGAGTAAGCTGCTTTGAATAAAGGTGTCAGGATATGGCAATTCATTGTAAAATTATTTCCATATCGGTCATCTGATACATGACTTATATACAAACTTGTGTATATACATATATATGCCAAAGGTCAGTAAGTACCTCCATCGCAACTTCCAACAAACCTTTTAAAGCACTTTAAATGTTAAATTTATTATGTGATGCATGCGATCCTAAGTAAATACCAAATAGAACTCCAACATTATATGTTCCATTGGCATTACTAATCCAGTATTTTTTCCATTAAGACAACTACAAGTGAAACTAAGTTTCAGCTGAATTCCCATTTTCATAAAACTAAGCACCTACAGATATTTCCTAGATGTGGAAATTCAATAACAGAAATTTAGAGAATAATCAGAACAGCACTAAGACGCACTGTGTACATAATGCAGGGAAAATTTAACTAAGATCTGATCAATTAGTCACTCAATCCCATCTTACAGGGCTGTCTAACTCGTGCAACTGAAAGTAGCAAACCGCAGTTCCTGGAAACCCGAGAAAATACTAGATCTTTACATAATAGGAGCTTGAATAAAATTCACACAAAAAGTATTTGAATTCACCCAATTTACACCCTAAAAGTCAATCTCAAACAGCGAACACTGAAAACCCTAACATTTTCACCTCAATCTAGACCAACAAAAACACCACAACCCGAATCTTCAATCAAAGTTGAAAGCCCTAGATTAATTCACATAAAAGTATAAAAAATTAAACCTTTAACGAGCTTAATCACAAGCTTCTTCGTAGGCTGCGGAGGCGTAGCCTTCTTCCGTGATAAATTAGAGGTAATTCCTCCGCCGGAACCAGCTACGACGCGGCCAAAAGCGGAGGAAGATGGAGATGCCTCCATTAACACGTCATTTGGATCATCTTCAGTCATAGGGTTGTCAGTGAAGTGGACGTGAGGAGTAGTAACCTGAGACTTAGCTTTTTTCATAGCCGATAAAATTGGGGATGCGGCGGCGGATGAGGAGGAGGAGCGTTTGATGGATTTGTTGGTAGTAGGTTGAGACATAGAAGAGTGGAAAGAAAATGTTAAAAAGGGGGCCTCCTCATTGTAGAACAAAGGAGAAAAATAAGAAGAGAGTAACGTTTCAGCTCAAGATTAGGGGAGAAAAGAAAAATCAAAAAGAAAATGAAAATGAAAATGAATGCATTGCAGACTTTTGATATTTATTGTTTGGACTTTGATTTATTAGGAACGGTTTGGGCTTTTTCAGAAGTAGACTGGACTTGGTTGTCAAATTAACAGCCCAATTAATTACCATGGGCCATAAATGGTTTACATTTCGGCATTATTAAATGGACCATACCCTTGCCTATTTGCCTGGACTCAAAAAGAAATTGGAATGGCCACATTACTTTATCAAATCAAATGTTTGCCCATTTTTCAAACGTAGTTTCCACTTGTAATGTAATTAAAGACATTTTAGCATTATTATTATAAGAAATTATTTGTGCAATTATAATGTGATATGATTAATTTTTTTTGTTAGACACACAAGTTGATGATTCAATTTTAATTATTTTTTCCATAATCTAATTGGTATACTGCATTTATAAAGTAAATTTATTTTTTCATATTATTTCATGCATTCTACAATGATGACTTGGTATATATGCTGGAAAAAAATTCAACTCAATTTTTTAGTATGAATGCATAGTGGGGATATGCATGCACAAAATAATTTCTATATAATTAGGCCCGATTTATCACCATTCAAATACAAAGCTAATTAGGAATCCTTTCAAAAGTAAAATGTCTTTATTCAGGACATAAAAAGAAAAACCTATTCTTTCATTGTGACAAACTCTATAGATCATCAAATATTTTTCATGCATGCACCACTGAGAATACTTCCTCTCCTTTTCCTACCTGACGCTTTAAATCTTCCTTTACACAAAATTAGCTTTACCAAAAGCGCCATCTTTAAATCATACGGTTCTTTATATATTCTATCTTAAAAAAAGCTTTTTCTTTTCCCTTTAAATGCAGAAGAAGAAAAAAGTTAAACCGTAAACAGCTATATTGCATTGACCATCCAATATATATATATATATATATATATATATATATATATATATATGCATATCTTAAATACGATTTGCCTAGCTAGGAAATGAAAAAATAGTTATGAATTAAAATCAATTTAATTTTCTCCGCATTGGGTTGGATCAAGACTCGCGAAAAGTTAATAATTTTGCGCGAAAAGCGTGTTTGATGTTAGAAATGAAAAATTCAAGTACACTAGAAGGAGACCGTATTGTCTCTTGATGAAGTTGATAACATTAATCATGGTTGCTTTTTCGTGAAATGTCCTTTTAAGACAAGATTCTTATTTGGCCCTATTTGGAAGGGTTTTGTCTGAATTTCGCGGGTCTCGGTTTCAAAAAAATAGTTTGAATGGTTTCGATGAAACCTTTGAAACCGCGTTTGGTTATGTTTTGAATGTTGGATTTTGTGGTTTTGGAAAAGCTGAAACCCCACTTAGATTGAGTTTTGATGTTGGGTTTGAGGAAAAAAAAAGTAGGTGGTAGATGTCAAATCAGTATCTTTTTTATAAAATTTGAGGGAAAAAAAAGCAGATGACAGGTGTCAAATCAAAGTTTTATAGGTTTTAAGAGTTTGAATATAAAATTTGAATAGATTTTTCATGAGTTTCATGAGTCTGATGAAAACCATTTGAAAAGATTTTGGCCCGATCTCGCGAAACCCGCAAGACCGGACCAAAATCCATCCACATATGCCCTTTCTTTTATCCCTTTGCTACTCCTCTAACATGCACGGCCGGTAGTGGATAACCAAGCCTGAGGCTAACATTTGTGGATCATAAGTACAAAAAGGAGTTTAGACGTAATTAAACTTTTTTTTTTAATGTATAATTAAGGGCGAGTTTGGCCTAGAGGTTCGAAAAGTAATTCTAGGAGAATTATTTTTGCTAAAATGAATTTTGACAATAATTGATTATAACAAAAATTAATTATGAAATAATTGCTTTTGTATAATAGCTTTTACAAAAGCAACACTTTATGAGCTTCTAAAATAAGTTAATTTTTAGCTTCTGGAGATTCCAAAAGTGATTATGGCATTGGAGGCTAAACACCATGAAAATCACGATTGATCAAAAGTAATTTTTATAATTGGGGCCAAACACTTTAAAAATCACAATAAAGATCTAGAAGTGCTCCCACCGCTGGGCCAAACTCACTCTAAGAAAGAATAAAATGCAAAACCATCCACTGCGTTATTTTTAATTGGCAGAAAATCACATGTATTATTTTTATCAGGAACAACCTCATGTTTTATTTTTATTAGTGAAAAACACCATGTACTATTTTCCATTAGCGAAAAGTCCATGTGTAACTAATATTTTATTAAGAAGAAAAAAAAACCAGCGTTATAATTTTATTATCTCATGCATCCATTTGAAAATTAAGAGCTGCAAGAGGTTTATTTCCAATTTTTCAAATTTACAAGGGCGTTTTGCCAATTTACAAGTTTACAAGGGATTATGGAAAAAAATATTAAGTAAATTATTTTCACATGTACTGTATTTTTTTCCAAAGAAAAAATAACTTGGAAAGGTATAGTTATACTTCTCTTGCAAGTCGTCTATTAAATGTGTTTTACTCGCTTGAACTTAGGTGGTAGTGAATCCAAATTTGACCGTTACTAATTTCAGCCCAAATTATTAATTAGTTTAGTCGACATCACCCAAGGTGGTTGGGTCAAGTGGTAGTGATTTGCGACCTCCAGAGGCGAGACTCAAGTTCGAATCCTACTGTAGACACTAACTGGGGAAGACCTATACCTTTTACACTCTTCGGTCCGAGCTGTAAATACACAGTCTAGTAGATAAAAAAAAAAAAAAAAAAAAAAAAAAAAGTCGATATCCACTCGAACTCGAATGGGTGAACCCGTGAGCTTTGATGTTTGAACCATTTTGATAACTTAACCTGAATCGATGTCTGATGGGATGGAACTTAATTAGGACTGAATAATATAAATTGTATATATTCATTCAAAAGATTATGAATTAAGTCATTTGACTAAAGTTGTCTTTCTTCTGTAAAGTGAAAGCGATGAAAGGGTACGTGGGAGTGTGGAAATGTCAAAATGATTGTTCTAAACATACAATAAACATGATGCATTAATTGCAATTTAAAAATTCTTAGGAGTTGTTTTCCAAGGGTACTGATTTTGATCAATGTTCTTTAGAAACATTTGCTAAAGATTGGGAAATGAAAAAGAAAAGCAATGGAAATACTATTTCCTTTACATTTGTTTGTCAACTTAAAAAAATAAATTAAGAAAAATTACTCTAACTTTATAAAACCTTTCCTTTAAAAAATGAAAAAATATAGTAGGATATAATTTTAAAGTACTATTATAGAAATTTAAATCAAGCTATATATCTCTGCTACATGTACATGTGGCAATTACTTATTAGTGGTACACAAATATGGTACACTAATAATGGTATAGAGGATCCTCACCGAAGATTAGGACACTACTGAATTCTATCAATCCCACTTATTTCGTGCCTTATCCATTTACCAAACCCTTTCACTTTTTTGTTGGATTCATTGCCAAATTACGTGTAATCTTAAGTAAAAAGAAATTTGAATTCCCACAAAAAGCATTGGGTCATTTTCAACAGAACTCTTAAATTTAGACAATTATCTTAAAATTTAAGTGGTGGACTATGTTATACATTCCTACTTTTTACTCTGCACTCCAATATCTAGTACCCCCTCTGTTTCAAAATATATGTCTTTTCACATGGATGCACACAAATTAAAAAAATTATTGAATATAGCTGAATTCTAAGAGGAAAAAAATGAAAAAGACTAGGATGCCCTTTTAATTAACTATCCTTCACTAATGTTTGAGAAAATTTATAAGCATAAAGGGCAAAAATGGAAAAAGAGTAATTAATGTTTTATTAGAAATTTAAAGTGACAGATAATATGGCACAAGAAAAACTTTTCAAAGCGACAGATATTATGAAACGGAGGAGTATATATTTTAAGATTCTACTTTTAAACAACCACACCACTTCACTCCAACAACTCGTTTATATATAATAAATTTAATTTAATTTATATATAAATAATAATGTCATATATTTAATATTTATTAAATATAATAATAAATTACCTTTTAAGAGATTATTATTTCAGGACTGTATTTGGTCCATTTTCAGCATTTGCCAGAAATCGAATTTTCTTATTAATGCAAAAAATGGTTCAGGCAAACGCATCCCTTATCTTCTTGTTAATGAAAAAAAGTGAGGTTGTGTTTGGCCCATGTTTTGCATTAACCTGGAAATCAAATTTCAGGTTCAGGTTAATGCAAAAATAGGGCGAGCCAAACACGGCCTTAAATTAAAAAAAAAAAAAGGGAAACATTTTTAAAACAGAAAACTTGTTTAAACATTCAATTATGTATATATTGTTATTTGGAATGCTCTGATTTTATAAACACAGATAAAAAACAAATGAAAGAAATACACTGGATTGTACCATTTTCTATAGATTGTTTTTTTAAAATTTCACCTTGAACTCTCATATATGAGAGTTTAAAGTTAATCAGAGTTACATAAATTTTAATTGAGTGTTATTCTCATAAAAATAAGTTGGCGAGCACCTATTTTATGATTGCTTGAGTTCGATCGAGCAAGACATTTTTCCACTTAACAAACATGCCTTTGTCAATGGTTTTAAATTTTAATACTGACCACAACCACTCCCACTAATTTTTTTGTAATTCACCTTATTAAACCCATTTCCACCAGCCCTTTTCTTTAATACTAAGTATATATAGCCTCTGAGTGAAGCATATATATTTGGACTAGGTTTATGAAGTTGGGGTGCGTAATGATGGTTTACAAAATTTTCAATCATAATAACGAGTGTGATTAATTATGATTTTCATGACTTTTGACATCCTCCACATATGGTGCATTTGATTGGCCACAATTAAGCGACTGTAAGACCATGGAATAAAAAAACAAGAGTAATCATTTAACAAGTAAGCCTAGTTATTATTGTACTAAGAGTCTAAGACCAGACAAAAATTATTTGTAGGGTCGTAAGTTTTATTAACTTAATATATTTGTAAAAGGTTTAACGAAATAAATACTATAAAAGCAAATTATTTTGACGTAAAATAAGCATAATCAGATAACATGTTGAAAAAAAGTTTAGCATTATTGAATTATTTACTTTAAAGTATGGATCATATATAATTATAGTTCCTGAAATATCAACTGGGACACTTTAGTCTCTCCGTCCATGACTCAACATTTTTAAATTAGACTATTCAACATACTCAGTGAAAACACGAATTTGTCTTTAATATAAATTAGGAATTATCAATACTATCCTTTTAATATTCAACTTACCTTTTACATTTTCAAATTACCCCTGCCTTTGGAAGAAAAAATAAGTCATCATTCCGTAGACCCAAAATTATTAACAAGAAAAATTCTAAAACAATTTCTTCAAAATTAACTAACTTAATTATGCCTTTAAATTTCCAAGAAAAAATTGATGTTTTTATTAGGAAATCTAATCGAACTTTTGTTCCTTTCAGTTACCTATTCTATTCTAAAACCCAAATCGTTCCAATGTCTTTCTTTTACAAGACTTCTTCTATTTCCATTTGCTTTTGCTAATGCACATTTCCATTTTTGAAAAATTAATTTGAGTTCTTTTGTTTTTGATAATTTTGGGTCTATGGAATAATAGACTTATTAGGACAAATTAGGAGATGTAAGAAGTAGGTTGAATAATGAAAATATAGTATTGGTAATTCAAGATTTATACTAAGGACAAATTTTTAGTTTCCAGACCACAAGATCCATGCATATCTCGTAGACGTTAACGTCTATATAAAAAAAATTCCAAGTCGGTTTGCTCTAAATTTTCTGCCCCAGAAAACACAATTTATTTGTAGTCGGGTCGGCACTTTATGCCATGTTACCGGACGCGTAAAGCGTAGTCCAAATTAATGTACTAGTAACATGGTGTGCTAACGATTGGATGAACATTAATTTCTAAAAAGGATTATAATAAACAACATAAGTTTTCAACCTTTTTCAGCAATAAATATAAATGAACTTTAGCTGGAATGTATATTTTAAAATTCATTCAGCCATTTTAGTGGAAGTCTGACAAACTTTTTAGTCCAATGGGTCATGTGGTTAAAATTTATACTTACACCTTTAGCAGTCTCATGTATTTACAATTTTGCATAAGATATAGAACTAGCTAGATCTGGATGCATGTCAGGATGTGTGGCGGTTTTAGTTACCCTCCTATTAATTAGCTTATCTCACTAGATTACCCTTGATTAATTTCTTACGTTGGAGAAAATGTAAAAATGGTCCTACTTATAATGGTTGGTTGTTGGAAAGTTGACTCCGTAACTTATAAAATTAAAGCAATTTAAGATTTATTCCATCCAATTGCAAAAATAAACCTAACTCGCGGTTGACAATTCTCCAATTCAAATTCAACATTCCAGCGAGTGAGGCTTACTTCGCAGTTGAACCGAAAAAGTTCCAAAATTACTCAATTTTACAAGTTGTGGAGTAAAATTGACAGCACAAATACTTGTGGTGCAAATTTACCAGCAACCATTAACTATGGTACCAGTTTTACCTTTTTCTTTGTTATGATGGAGACGATCATATTCTTTTTTTGAATGGCTGAAAGTAGCAACAATGAAGATTATTCGTGATTTAATATTACACATTCATTGCATAAAAAGTTATTTCGCTTATCTATTTAGATTAAATCCAATTCATTCGCTTTGCGCCCTTTAGTTTTATAGTGCCAAACTCAAATTTTGGGAAATATTTTGTACTTTTGATTTGCACCTTTTTTATTCCTTTATTTATACAATTTCAATCACATATGATAGTTTTTGTTTGCACTTTTAATTTTATAGAACTGTCAAAATTTTCATTTAATCTGGATAAAAATCAGGCGACATAATCAAATGAAAGAGCAAAATAAATCAAATATACAAATTTAATTTTACCTAGCTATTAGTAATATGCTAAGGTACATGCATACAAATATAACTAACATTGGATTTCCTTTCCCACTTTCCTTTTGTATGAAGAAAGTATTGGGACCAACATGACCTCCTTAAAAAGACAACTTAGGACATCAAAAGAACCTATGTGAAGAAGATGAGGAGACCAAGGTAAAGTCCAAATTGCCTAAGGCAAAGCATCAAATCCAACCGAAAAACCTCCAACCTAATAAACTAAAAAACAAACAAGTAAAGAAAGGAATTCACAACATACTCCCCTATATATTCCCTATTTCTACGTCCATTTCATTTCCCCTTCTCGATCCCCTTTAAATCTTGCTTTCTCTTTCTCTCTTCACTTAATTCTCCTCACGAGCAGAAAGTTACCTTTTTTTCTTCCCATCGAATGGAAAATCTTTGCAGAATTTCCATATTACATATTCTTCTTGGATTCTTTCTAACTTTATCAGGTACGTACATACCCTATTAATTTCGAGTACTTATGTTCATTCATATAATGTGTATCGCCTTTATATAAAATTTCTCTTTATTAATTACGGGTATGGATTAAAATCTTCATACGTTTCCATCTACAATTAATACCGTATAGTTCATGTTTTTTGGATTTTTAAGTTTTTCAATTATTTTCATAAGTTCTACGAGAAGTTTTCAAAATAACTCTACTATTTAACCGGTCGAAACATACTACAAGAGCGAGAAATTCTAATCCTTGATTATGAATGCAGGTTTGGGTTTTCTAAGAGAAGTACAATCATTAGGTATTAATTATGGCCAAGTCGCCAACAATTTACCACCTCCAGAACGAGTTCTTAATCTCTTACAATCCCTTAAACTTACAAAAGCAAGAATTTACGACACAAATCCACAAATCCTAACGGCATTCGCAAACTCCAACGTAGAATTAATCGTAACCGTTGAAAATCAAATGCTATCCACTTTAACTGACCCGACCCAAGCCCTCCAATGGGTAAACACCCATATTCGACCCTATTTCCCCTCCACCAACATCACCGGAATTGCCGTAGGAAACGAAGTCTTCACTGGAGGCGACACCACACTCATAACCTACCTCGTACCCGCAATGGTCAACATCCACGCCGCATTAGTCCGGTTTGGGTTAAGCCAGTTCATTCATGTGTCCACCCCTAATTCACTAGCGGTTCTACAAAATTCATACCCGCCTTCATCCGGGTCATTTTTACCCGAACTCAATCAAATAATGCCCCAATTTCTTCAATTCTTGGGGACCACAAAATCCCCATTTTGGATCAACGCATACACTTATTTCGCGTACAAAGACGACCCGAGTAAAATATCTTTGGATTACGTTTTGTTCAATCCGAATTCGGGTATGGTGGATCCGTATACAAAGCTCCATTACGACAACATGTTATATGCACAAGTGGATGCGGTAATCTTTGCTATGGCCCGAATGGGGTACGGCGGGTTGGAAGTGAGGGTGTCAGAAACGGGTTGGCCGTCGAGAGGCGACGCTAATGAAGTTGGTGCAACGGTGGAGAACGCGGCGGTGTATAATCGGAATATTCTTAGACGACAAATGAGGAATGAAGGGACGCCGTTGAGGCCTAATATGAGATTGGAAGTTTATGTGTTTGCTTTGTTTAATGAGGATATGAAGCCCGGCCCGACTTCGGAGAGGAATTATGGTTTGTTTCAGCCCGATGGTACTATGGCGTATAATATCGGGCTTTCGGAATTGGAAAGTACTTCTTCGACTTCCTCAGCGTCTATTTCGTTGACTTCTAATGCCACAGAGGTAAGAACGTAGGCAATTTTTTTTTCTTTTGATATTTCAAAATTTGATTTCGTATACTATATAATTTATTGTAATTAAATTTAAGCAGCGACAATTGCCAATAATGTAGATATAAACATGAATAAATCTAGTAAAATTGTTACCAATGTTCAATATGTTAATTTGGCGAATTGCATTTTTACTTCGATAAGATTAGTTCGTCGGTTCGTTAGCGCTTTGATCCAGCACTCCATTATTGTTTTTTAAAATGTTTTTGCACTTATTACCTCCACTACAAGAAAATTGAACTTAAGTGACAAAAAATTAAGTGATAATGTGGAAGTTGTCACTCTTTGTATACATTTAGTGATAAAAATATTAATTTTGTCATAAAAGTGCAATAGTGACAATATATGTTTTTAAGTTGTCACTAATAGCTATTAATGACAAATATATGGTGACTTAAGCTGTCACTATTGACAATTAGCGACACCCTTTTAGTGATAACCTAGTGACAATAAATATTGTCACTATGGTTTAGTGACAACTTTTTGGTTGTCACTTTTGGGGTATCGCTAAATGTCAATAGTGACAACTTTTTTACAATTCTTGTCACTAGTATGTTTATGAAAACCATTTTAGTGACAATATTTGAGTTGTTGTCACTTAATATATATAAGAAGTGACAACTTCAACATTGTCACATAAATTTTTATCACTAAAATTTAACTTTTTTGTAGTGCTCATTTGCATCCATTTTTTTTACATTTTTGGTACATTGAATATAGTCTTTATTTTACTTTTGGCAAATTAGATGGGAATGAGACATAGAACCAAAAGTACAAAATGATTTGAAAATTCTGATCATCAATGATTTTGTGAAATATGGGACTCAAGTGTTAGAAATTCAGCCTTGCCGAACTAAAATGCAATTTGTTTCTCAAAAAAAAAAAAAAAAAAAAAAAAACCTAAAATGCAATTTTGGTTGTTAATTTCATTTACTAGAACTTTAAACTTAACAAGAAAAAACTTTTATACCAAACCCAGCTTCATCTATAGCTAAAAATAAATCTGGGTGGAAAATTATCTCAAAATCGGGTTTTGGGTCATAGTAGTTTTTATAATATTGTTATAATTTAACTGTAGATGTAATGTAAAAGTATGTGAGGTCTTTTTAAATCTTACAAATTTGTAATATTTTGTTTTTTTGTGGGACTTATCATTAAACAGGTCAAACAAAGGGGATATGGGAGCTTAATTTATTCTTCAATATTTCTATATTTGCTGGCTTTCCAAGTTTTTACGAGAAGACAGTAAATATCTCATGTTACAAGAGCATTGGGGTCCGCTCCTTTGGATTCATCGAACGGTCGCGAATCTTAGAGATTTATTCTGATTTGAAGAACGCCATCCATTTAATTGACGATCAAAACTGCATTATATATGTATATTCCTCCAATCATGCAATATTCTTCAATTCATTTTGTATTCGGATCATCAACCATTGATTTATTCATGATCAACCGGGAGTGCTATTGATGGACTGAATGAACGGTTGATATTGACCTACCAATTAAGAAATTGTTTCTGTAAAAGTAATTGATTAAAGCCAGATTCCACCAATCACAGATTCAAGTTCTTTAATTAATAAAATTAGCACATTATTTTACTAAAAATGTAACAACAGATTAACTTTATTATTGTACAAAATGTTTAGTTGAAGAATCGTCTCAATTTCGCTTTCCCTTTTGGCTTTTAGACAATTAGACGTACTCAATATACATAGAATTAATATACTCTTTCTGCATATATTGGCGTCATAAATATAAGTAAAGGTGAGAGGTAAAGAGCATATTCAATAGTGCGCGTATATAATTTAATGGTATTAAGATAACAGATCCAAGATCATGTCAACCAAATTGCAAAAGGTTGAGCTATGTTTTATTCTTGCCTTTTCTTTAATTTATAATGATATACTAATTCTTTTGCACAAATGGGCGGCTAAACTTTATTCCCCGACACAAGCGTCACCATTGGCAGTGCCATCTTTTCTTGAGAAAGCCTTAAGATTAAGCTTGAATGAATATATTTGAGTTGAATTTTATGGGTTTCATTAAACTCCATTGGAAAGAGTTCTGACTCAGTTTTGCGAGACCTTCGAAACCGGATCAGAAATCTTTCAAATAGGGCCTTCGTCTTTCTGAGTACAAGACTTGAACATCATAGTGGCCTTGTCAGAGTAGTCCCCGCTAATTAGGTTCTACTCTCGTTTGAAGGAAACCAAATTACTTGATAAATTGCGGAATTGCAGTAAGCGGATCTTTGAACCGGACCAAATTTTTTACCCGCATTACATGTACTCTGTGATTGGTTGTCGGGTGGACAGCTTAAGGGGTTGGGGTGACCGTCCCCCATAAAAATCTTGCCTTAATATATTAGCAGTAATCTTAGTCTATACTGATTGAAAAAACTTAGTCCATTGGTTGGACTATTGCATTACCAACTTGAAGGTTACCAGATATGACATATAAACATTAGTATGATCAAATTATCATCATATATTAATTATCTTAACTATAATAATCATATATTAAATATTCATTAATAAACTCGAATACAGTAAAAATAAAAAGTTTTAGTATTAATTCTGGTGTTTTTATTAAATTTTTTTTTTACATAACTAGATTTATATCGTAAAATGCTTTTATGTATTATCAGTTCATTTGCATTTTGAATCATTTGTTGAATGGGCTCTTATAAAACTTTAAGTAGTATATAATTTCACCTTTTATTGGATAACATTTTGAACCATTTGTTGAATGAACTCTTATAAAACTATTTCACCGTTTATTTGATAAATTTACAGTGTTATTTTATTTTAATTTAATTCTTGTAATTTTATTACAACATATAGTAAATATCGATTTTGAAATTAAAAAAAGATCAAAAAACTTCGGCCCCCAAGCTGAAATCCTCTAATTCCGCCCCTGATTGGTTGATAATATAAACGGGTTATTAGATAAAAAATCTGTAATTGTATTCAGCACATTTTGTATTACCTTCACTACCAAGTGAGAGAACATGTATAATGTTTACATTGGTGTTGTAGCTCGACCTTTATGCAGCTTTCTGCCCAAAAGTAACATGATCTATATGGTGTGAAGATCAAATAGGGACCCCATTTCCACGTATATAAGCATGTGCATATGCTTCAATGGAAAAATAAACATGCAAGGCATGTTGGAAACTTAGCCACTTTGGGCATGTTTGTCATCTATTTCCCAAAATTATTTCGTGTTTTGGAAAAACAAGACAAACATGAATTTTTTATTTTTCGAAAAAAATTATTCTCTCTCAATTTTTCCAAAGTACTTTTCAAAAGTCAAACAAACAATAATTTAATTTCTTATCTCTTAAAAATACTTACACATACTATACTTTGATTTGACATAAAGTAACATATTCTTACACAATTTATCTGACATAACAAACATGATTTGACATAGTCTTAGGCCATCTCCAGCCGAACCGGGGAGGCAAGCAACAGCTCCCCGTCGGCTGGAGACGGATCTCCCCCCGGAGGATAGGCAGGCATCCGGGGAGAGTTGCATGCCTGCGGGCAAGCAGACAGACAATGGTCGCGTCCAAGCCACTTTTTTTTTTATTTATTGTTTTTTAGTTTTAATTTTAAAAGTTATTAATTTAAATGTGTAAAAAATATATAAACACTTTGTAATACTTATTAATTATGATTTAATGTTTTCTTTAAATAAAAAAAAACTTAACCATAATTTTGAAAGAAATAATATTTTCTCCTTCATATCTATACTACTAGAAGACCACTCAAACACTATCTTCAAACCAATGTGGGATAAAAACTTAACTCTCTTTATCCCACATTCAAACACTATCTTCAAACCAATGTGGGATAAACACTTAACTTTCTTTATCCCACATTGGTTTGAAGGTAGTCTTTGAATGACCTTCAAGTAGTATAAAACATGAACTCTTTTCTTATGTGTGTAAAAAAATTAATTGGTCACTTTTTCTAATTTATATATATATTTTTTAAATTAGGTTGCAATAATTTCTTATGTGTGTAAAAAAATTAATTAAATTTGTATATGTCTTAGTTTAAAAATAATATAGTAATCGAACATAAATCAATATGACTTAATTAATATAGTAATCGAACATAAATCAATTACTTAAATTAATATATAGTAATCGAACATAAATTAATTAATATAGTATTAATATTTAAAAAAAGTATGGTAATCGAACATTACGACTTAAAATTAATATAGTAATCGAACATAAATTAATATGAATTAAACTAATATATAGTAATCGAACATAAATTAATTAAATTTTTTTATCACTTTTTTTAATTTGTATATGTCATTAATATATTAATATGACATTATTGTTATTGTTATTGTTAAGTGAGAGTGGGGAAAGTTTGAAATTGAATTAAATGTTTTGGATTGTTGGTTTGGTTTGAGATGACAGACTAGGCAAGGCAGTCAGACAGGCAGGAGGGAGCTATTGTCTGCTTCGGCTGGAGATGGCCTTACACATCTTACACCAACAACATAAACTCTTTCAAAAAACTTACATATACCTTTTTTCACAAACCACTCTCCCAAAATCCAAACAAACAACATTACACAAATCGAGATTATTTTACAAACCTCCACTACTCTCCCAAACATCAAACAAACATCTAATTTTTTTTTGAAATTATTACGGAAGAAATAATCTTTAATATATAGTATTCCCTCTGTCCCTAAATTTTCACTACTATTTTCTATGAATGAAATTATTTTTCTCAAGAATATCCTCTTACATAAAGTAATTATTTGACACCACTAACTCTCAACCACTACTTTTAAGAGCATCTATGTAAAAATATTTAAAAGTTCGACCTTTTAACTTTTACCTAAAACTCCGCAGAAAAAGTGAAAGTATAGCAAAATAAGGGCTAGCGATATTGCCAGAGCAGAAATTGTTGCTGCCAGAGCAAGATTAAATTATTTCCTAAAGTGCCCTCAACATTTAATTGTCTTAACTGTTTTTATTTGCTATTTTTTCTGTGCTAAGTTTTAAAGTTTCTATAGTTACTTTTTAAACATCATCTACAGCTTCTTCCTTGTTTCTTTTCCGCGCAACCATCGGAATAGCATCGCCATTGTCGCACTTCATCCTCAAACCATTCACCCACATCAGCCCTCCACTCATCTATGAAAGAAGGACAACATAACAAAAGATATTTTCATTTTTCTTCTACATTTTATTCTCTTCTGTTTCTTGCTCAATTTTAGTAATATGAGAAAAAGCGTACTAGTTCTGCAATCAATTACACCGTGGTATACGGCCACTAATAGAAAAAAAATGAAGTTTTCAGTCCCAGCCTCTAACAGAGTAAAAGAGAAAAAGAAAAACTTGGTGTTGATTTGAGGTTAAAAAGAAATATTGTTATAATTTAATTAATATGGATTCAAAACAATCCCAAACCAAAATTAAGGAATAAACTAAAATTTCAAAAGATGCAAACGGAGCTAAAGCTTTAATCGTTAGACAACTGAAGGAATTCGAATTATCTCCTTTCTGTTTTAGATCTAAATAATTGAGATAAATTCAAGGTTAGTTTCATATTATTTGGTTAAATATATCTCAGTTCTTCTTGGAGATGAGAGATCTAGATAGATACAGAAATAATTAGAAGAAGACGAGGACAGAGAAATTTGATTCCATGAAATCGGTAATTTGACACACTTAACAGAGAGTGAAAGAAGAGATAATTAAGATGAGAGAGAAAGATGAATGATAATAAAGGTAATTACTGTATTAAATTAATTTAAATATAAGGGTAAATTTGGAAGTTTACAAATTTTGCTCTGGCAGAAATAATTACTGCTCTGGCAATATCGCTAGCCCAAAATAAGGGACTGGGGAGGTATATAGTAATGGAGCATTTTGTAAGTATATACTCCCTCCGTTTCATATTAATTGACACATTTGTCAAATTTTTTTTTTTGTTTCAAATTAATTGACATGTTTGGGTTTTCAAAGCATTTTTTTTAAATTTTGACCCTTTCTCTCATTGGAGTTGGGAAATTCAATGGTCACTTCTCAGTAATAAAAAATTAAAAAATGGCCATTTTTATAAAGAATATTTGAGATATTTTACTATAAAAAAAAATATGTAATGATAATGTTTCTTAATATATGTGAAAACAAGAAACGTGCCAATTAATATGAAACGGAGGTTGTACTATTTTAAGTCTATTTACAACATGATTAAGCGGTACCTATATGAAGTGTTTTTGTTAAATTGCAGTTTAGACCCTTAATATAGAGATGTGCCAATACAGCAAATATTCAGAGGTAGCCCTTTCCGTCCGATAATTTCAAAAGCAGCGGCCAATCTCCCTTCTTTTGAAAGAGAGGCTAACGAGCTAATCAGAGAGTTGTCCCCTCTGGACCCCCAATATTATGTCTGATTCTGGTCAAAGTACATGAATTAATGGTTTACGAGGATCCATCACTTTGTTTATGTTAATAATTAGGCTATCTTACTTAACTTTCTATTGCCTTTAATCCTTTTAGAAAGCCACAGCTTTTTTTTATCTTGTGAAAGTTTTCTACAATTGTACTAAGGTGATGTTTGCAAAAAATTAAAATAAGTATTTTTCAGCTTTTAGAACAAGATAAACACTTAAGTAGTCTGTATAATGAAATTCTACTTCTACTTCTACTTCTCTTAAAAAAAATCAAACAGTACACATTAAGCTGAAGCTGGTGAAAAAGTGCTTTTAACTTTTAATTTAATATTTTTTAGCAAAATGGGAGAAAAAATTTAATTTTGCAAACACACAAAAGTAATTTTTTTTTGGTTTCTTTGCATAATTTGCAAACATCACTTACTTTTACTTCTCTACAACTTTTAGATTCTAATATTTGAGCACAATCACATTTTTTTGCAAACACCACCTAATAGTTTTAGCCTTTTCGACAGATGATAAGATTAATATAGCAATTTTTTGGTGAACTTATGAAGACAAACAATATTTGTGATTCCTATACAAACATAAAGTCCAAATTAATCTAAAGTTTAATCATGTCTAATAGTGAGACTGAAAAAACTTGTCATCCTGGTTTATGTGAAGAGAAAAAACCGTTGCAGATCTCACAATTTCCCATCGTTGTATTATGTCCTGCCGATTAGGTCCAACTCAAATTTAAAAAAAAAAAAAAAAAACTAATTCAAGAAATATAGATTGCTCAATACCACACAATGAGTGCCTTGATATCCAATCTACACGGGACTTCATTCTCAACACTCCCCTTCACGTGTGGACGGGCTATGACATCATAACAACTCAACTTTGCAAATTGTGACATGTCGATAAGGGCCCAACACGCGGACAAAAACAACCCGAATTTTGACAAAACACGTGGATGAATAATTCCAACATATGAACAATGACAAATGTTAGCCCATCAAGGAGGTGGACCAAATTTAATGGGCTCTAATACCACGTTAGACGCATATGAATTGAGCTAAATCCACATGGGTTAGACATAACTCACATAAAAACTAGTTCAAGAGGTAAGGATTGTCTAATGCCATATAAAGGGGAAAAGATCTTTTATCCCACTTTCGTGTCACATTTTGGTGTCAAATGATAAATCCATCCTATATTTGTGCGGCTCACACAAATTTTAAACTTGAACACTTGTCAATAAAAAAATTGAATTTAATTCAGCTTTACCAGTTAACCGAACCTCGACCAGTTAATCAAGCCAGCAAACAACTTTAAAAAAATTTGTACTTCATTCTTCCAATCTATTTGCTGCATTATTGCAGTTAACGAGAAAATCGAATACCATATTTAGTAACACTGGAATAAAACTTAACCTGGTTCTCATGAAACAGCTTTTTGTGGATCTTGTTCTTGATGTAAAAATAAGGCTCAAACCAGTCAAACAGAACTATCAATTGTGGGATTGGTAAAACCCTAATGATGTAAATGACAGAAGGTAACAATGTAAATCAAATCGATGGAGAAGCAACATATGTGCACCTTCACTGGAGTATTTGGCTGCCATAATCAGCATTAAACTTCTCATAACGATGTGCAAGGAGGTGAGCAGAAGGTCTAGTGTTCCTCAATGCAACCTCAACATCTTCATGAGTAATTGGTCCAATTTTCGGCAACTCTGCATCACATTAACAAAACAATTAGTGTATAACAATAGAAACTAGACCATGAATTTTGTGCTCTGAAATTTGTTCAAATTTGGGTTATTTGCAAATTACACCCTGTGTTAATTCTAATTTGCAAATACACACCTGTATTATTTTACTTGCAAATACACATTGTAGCAATCTACCTTTAATACATGTTAAAAATTAAATTTTATAGGCAGTTATCCACATATAAGAATTAAATTCAATATTTCATTTCAATGTTACATAAATTGAGTTGAGAAAAGACAATTAGATAAAACTTACGACTTTATGCTGAAGAAAAAACAGTTGATAATATATTTTCAGTGATATATATTTTTTCCCTTAAGAAGATATGTGATCATATCCAAACAGATTATTATGAATTGACGGAATAATATAGACATTTTAATGTTAATTTAGAAGAAAAAATGAATCATCGATCGTGATTAATCACACTTACATCTTTTTTAGTGCGTAGAGGGGTCTTGTTGCTACATTCTTATGGATGCAATAGGGTATTTGATTATAATAATAACACAATGATTTACTTGCCAAATAGAACTAATGCAGGAGTATATATTGCAATTAACCCATTGAAATTTATAAAATTGCTTGTAAATATAATAATTAAACGCGCGATAATTGATTTTTTTTTTTTTTTTTGCATACTTAACAAAAATTTCAATAAGTTATATGCTAAAATGTAGTGAGGATGGCAGTAATAGCAAATTAGAAGAGACGTACCATCCTCAGGCACCAGTTCTTGTTTCTCCTCTAGAAATGCCATTACCCTTCGAAGTGGTTGCATTGCAGCTTCTTTGCATAATAAACGAATATCAGAACCTGAAAAGCCTTCTGTTTTGTTCACTAATAAATCATAAGAAAGTTTGTCCTCAGACTTCAATGGAAGTAACTCCTCAAACATGGCTTGTCTTGCTTCTGGTTCCGGAAGAGGAACAAGGATCTATGTATCACATGGGAAAAGAATGTTCAATTCATTGACATTACGGTTTTTCACTTGTAAAGACGAGAAAACCACTGGCTCAATAAAGCATATACACTATAGGAATAAGTGGTTATTATTACTATTCAATTTCAGCATCAAATATACCTATCATTCCTTTCAACATCCTATTTTCAATGCAAAAGAACAGCAATGCAATAAAGCAAAAATATTAAATGATTAGCACTCTCATTTGAAAGAATTGTTTCTAAAAGAAAGTTGTCAATGGTGTTAGTAATTTATGAGGCCATTTAAAGCATCAGCCATCTAAAAACATACCCGTTTCTCAAGACGCCTAAGCATGGCTGCATCCAATTCCCAGGGTAGGTTAGTTGCCGCCAGAACAAACACAAGCTCATCCGTTTTTGTCAAACCATCCATCTGCAATCTTGTCCAAACACGTTATTTTCTGAAAGAATATAGATGTAAATCAAATTCAATGAAAAGTTTGTTTAATAAACGCACATAGGCAAGAAACAGCAAGATGTACCTAAATTACGTTGATACTGTGATTAGATCAATTAGCATTTTCAGGGTGCATATGAACTCTGGTGACCAGCCATTTCTATGAATTTACCATTTTAGATGAATTCCAGTATTGAATGGATCATCCTCAAATAGCTGCCTAAGCACACTCATTGCACAACTGTGTTTAATTTTATACTTTAGTTTTTCCAAATGAAATGTATATGATTAGTTCATAGCCCAAAAAATAATATTTGTCGATAGAAAAAGAAAGGAAACTTAAGCAGATGATATAGAGGCATTTATTAATTGCAGAATTATGGGTAAATTACAACAAAAGAATATTTATATATAGTTTACGTCCTTTATTCAGACTACTACTAATTTTATAAGGGCAAAGAAGTGAGACCAAAATGCAGGAAATATCATTCAGGAACAAATGTTACAAGTTGGATTGGATAATGTTTAACGGTAACTTATTTTTGTTGAGGTAGATCCTTAAATTGTTCCCCTGTGTAGGATGTTTTTATGTTTTCTTTCACTGTGGATAAAAAGTTATCACCTGTATAAGTAACTCCGTCTTCAGACGCCTGCTTGCTTCATGTTCACTGCGCCCTTCGCCTCGTTGGCTGATAATTGCGTCAATTTCATCCAGAAATATAGTTGATGGTGCATGATGCCTAGCAAGCTCAAACAACACTTTCACCAATTTTTCAGAATCACCTGCAAGATTATACAATTGTAAATGATCTTGACAGAAATATAAATACCAAATCAGTACCACCGGACTTCTAGTTTTATAAAACTCAAATTCTTCTGTGTTAATCAATATTTTAGATAAGGAAATGAAGTGAAATATCTTAGTAGCTCATATAAATCACAGTTATACAGACATAATCTGCAGAAGTTTTGTGTGTGCGTGTGTGAAATCATTGTTATTCAAAATAAAATTGCACCAGATATAATTATGATACCGGAAACATATAACTTAAAAGATGATCAACGACATTCTAGGGACTGAGACTGTGTATTTACTTCGGCTAAGAAGACTGCGCCTGATCAACATAAAATGACAATGTAAATTATTTACCTTTTACCCTTAAGTTAATCCCGACTTAAGTACCACCAGTAAGGAGGCAATAAGAAAACAGTAAGAGATTTAACAACTAAGAATACCAGTAGCAGCAAGCATATGGTGCCAAAGATATATTACAAGCTAATGAGCAGGACAATCTTCGAAAACTGACGGAGATAAACATCTTACCCCGCCATTTGCTGACAATTGATGATGCAGAAATGTTGAAGAAGGTGGTTTTGCACTCAGTTGCGACAGCTTTTGCCAGCATAGTCTGCAAATTTAAAAAAAAATAAAAAATAAGAGACACAAAGTAGTTACGAGGAAAATCTGATAACCATGCCTTGGAGTATTATATTGGCCTATTGGGATGATAATTATCTAAAATTGGCGAATAGTTAGTAGTGAAATTTATTAATCAAAAGCTTGGATTTGAAGTGGACCACTGACCTTTCCTGTTCCTGGGGGGCCAAAAAGGAGAATGCCTTTCCATGGTGTTAGAAGACCAGTAAAGTACCTGTAATTGGTTCGGGGGCGGAAATTTCATCTATTTCAATATTCAAAGGCAAATATTCTGCACTCAATTTTAACGACTTACTTTGGATATTTTATCGGCATGACAACTGCTTCTTTGAGTAGCCGTTTGGCATTTTCCAACCCTTTTATACTTTCCCATTTAACATCTGGATTACCGCGAATGATATCTCTGCAATATCCACGTATCAAACGTAGTTATAAGTTGAGCAAGCTCATTAAGATCACCTAGTAATACAAATGAGTAATATTTACTGAGTAATGCCATTATTTACCTACATAAACTCTCGGCTAAAGCACGCACTTCTGCCGACTCGAAAGGAGGAAGTAAAGATCTCTGCCTGAAAGTGAGTACTAATTGCGTCAGGACTGAGGAGAGTCTAGACAGGCAGATCTTAAACAGTTATCTTAAAAGTACAAAAATCAAGTTGCATAATCAGAACACCATAGTTAAGTCAATATTAAAAATAAATCCAATCTACTCAGGATGCTCAGAAGGTGTGCTGGAATAGCAAAAGACCAAATAAATTTTAAAAATTCATAGGAAGCACCAAGCTTCCAATCTCAGTTTCAAAAATTTCTTGTTTCCCATGTGTAAATTTTAGCATTTAAATTAAAGGTCGAAATAATTTCAGCAGATTTATTCATAAATTATACTCCTATTACATTTGTTGCTCTGTATCTGAAGTACAGTATGACATACACTGTTATGAAGCTAACTAAAACTGGGGGAAGTAATCAGATGATCAGATCAATTTACTTGACCATAATCTTATGAGGTTAATTTATTTCATCAGCATCCTGAAAAAGATTGATATCCACCATCTTGTCAGATCCAGAGGGGAATACTTTCCAACTACATTTTACAACTAAACATACACAAGAAACTGAATATTTTCGGAATTCCTTGTACGATTGGTTGAACTCTGCAGACACGGAATTTTACCTTCTTCAAAATATGCTATTTTTTAGTATTAAAATTAAAATGGGTGGAATTTAATCATCTAATAGAGAGGAAGACTGCATCTGAACTTCAGCTTATTGTTTTCCAGGCAGCTTTAGATGACTAGCAATACTTTCAGTAAAAGGCATTTCTGTAGGAGGAAAACTGTTGGTTGTCCCATATTTTGGACGAGAGCACCACATTACCAAAAAATGCATATAAGCATTGCTTTCATGTTTAGCACAATATCAAAACACATGAAAACATCACTAGCTTAAAATGAGGAACAATATTCTTACGGCTTTTCATCTACTCCAGCAGATGATATTCCATTTGACTGCACAGAGTTCCCACAACCCTGAAACACGAAAACCAGTTAACTACAGTGCATAAAGCATCCAAATATCTAACAAAAACTTGCATCAATCAGTTCAAGTCAAAAGCACTCAACCTGATTACGATATTGCTCATAAACAGCCAAATCAGATGTGTTCTTCACGTGCGCGCTACCATTTGATGTGCCACTCAAATGATTTCCATTATATACAGTTTGACCATTTGCAGACATATCGTTTGCCTCGTCCTCTCTCTTCCTCCCGAATTTTGTATCGTAATGCAACTTGAATTCCTAAACACACTCCGGAAAGGAAACATAACATAAATATAGGTATTCTCTTCATGTTCTACACCAAAAATGTGATATAGAAATGACAAAAGACCAAGCACTTAACAAGCATTTGACCAATGACAGATAACATCAACAGACTCTACAGCATCAGAACACACCTTTTCATCCTATAAGTAATACCGTAATAGAAAGAGTGAATAGCATTTTTTGTCCTCCTTATGGGTCAAATTTTGCATTTTCGTCCCTCTTAAATTTTTTGTAGCAGATTGGTCCCTCTTATCAATGTAGTGTATCACATTCGTCCCTCTTAAATTTTTTGTAGCAAATTCGTCCCTCTTATCAATGTAGTGTTACACATTAGTCCCTCTTAAATACAAAATACATCAACTTTCGTCCACTTTAGAATATATTTTGAATTTAAGTGATGTATTTTGTATTTAAGAGGGACTAATGTGTTACACTACATTGATAAGAGGGACGAATTTGCTACAAAAAATTTAAGAGGGACGAATGTGTTATAAGAGGGACGAATATGATACACTACATTGATAAGAGGGACCAATCTGCTACAAAAAATTTAAGAGGGACGAAAGTGCAAAAGTTAATCCGTAAGAGGACCAAAAGCGCCATTTACTCTAATAGAAAATTGAATGTCGTACAATACATCACACTGAGACTGAGGACTGCTTACATTGAACACTGACGAGCTCAGGATTCGTCAGTCTTACTTTACCATCATCGAGCAAAAATAAAATAGAGAAAGTAAATTTACGAAACTACAAAATAAGGAGAAATATTTCATTAGAAGTACAACCATAGAAGCCCAGGGTATAAATAGCTGGTTCCTTTTTCAATTATTAATTTCCGAATATACCTTTGATAATACACATATACAACACAATAACGATTCAACATACACTAAACGGAAAAAAAAAATCGCCACGATTCACTATTCACTAAGTCAGCGCAATGTACAAGCAGAAAGAAAGAAAAAAATCGAAGGTACCTGAAAAGACCAGCGGGTGGGCAAAGGCTCATCTGCCATCTGAATTATTCAGGAGACAGATAGAGATTTCTACAGATGCTCCAACAAACCAACACACACACACGTGCGGGTGTGTGTGTGGATATGAGTAACTATTGGTCGATCGGCAGTCGTCACGCTCTATGTAATGCAGAGAGATCGAGAATGTGTTTTGCTTTTCAGTAATTTACTTGTGATAGTGAAGACAGAAGTGGAGAAAAAGATTAAAAATGGATAATAAGGAAGAAAATTAGAAAGGAAAGTAGATTTTTCATTTTCACATGAGAGCAAAGTGACAGATGGAGAGTGGGACTAGAATCTATTTGGTGAGTTGTACAGAAATATAAATGCATGATAGTGTTACTAACCGGTGAATGAAAGACCAATTAGATTACTTCTTGAAAATTGGGGGATAGATGAAGCGGAATGGACCGGCCCTTTCTTTTTTATGGGCTTGCTTTCTGTTATGGGCTACGTAAGGCCCAAAATATTTGGGTAGCTTGTAAGCATTATCGTGTGAGCATTTGGGTTCTTCTGGGCCAAGCCCAAATCAGCTCTCAGCCCATCTCTTCATACCTATTAATATTATAAGCCTACGATAAATATTTTAATTTGATATATATCATCTATGATTTTTCATTAGAAGTCATTTGATTTTCACATTTATTATATTTTTTTTCTCAATTTGATATTCCGATTCAATATAAATCATATCTCAAATTTTTAAATTTCAAAAAAAAAAATGCAAATATAATGCAAATCGTGCACCAATATTATAGATTAGTCCTGGACTGATTCAAGACTCAATGAATCCATGACACAAAGTACATACTCTCTGTCGCATGCTTTAACTTACATGTCGAAATAGTTTTGCAGAATCGCCACAACCTAGTTTTCTCTTGCCTTGCAGGACAATTCAATTATTGTTTTAACTTTTTTTGATAAATAATTATTGGTGAAATTCCTCAGATTAATTACCTTAAGAAAATCCACATCATCCATTATCCATATTTATTAAATTACATGCTATGCTTCACCGAAGAATGGGATGTCAACTCTGAAGTCTAATCATTGTGAGAATTAATTGATCATTACCTATCTTTGCAGTTTCTAATATTGCTCACTATAACATGAGATATATAGTTGAAGTTTAAAGTTCATGATAGATTTTGTTAGATCGAAGGCAATTAATGACTGAATTGAAATTGCAGTTGAATGGAACCCTCCATTCTATCTTGGAACATGAATACTGGAGGACTGGCTATTTGGTACAACCGATGCATGGATGGATGACGTTGTGCATCAAGTGGTTGAGATTTATGTAAAATTGTTCTGCATATATACCAATATATAGTTGCGATGAGATCTTAAAGGTAAAGGTAACTCCTTAAATATTGGAACTCAAATAAAAGCATAACCGTTTGATACACCACATCGATCATCCGTGTAGTAGTTGCGCAAAATAATTTCTCATACTGAGGGGCTATTTTCTTTTTCCTTTTTCCTATTTTTTGGGAAAAAACAAACGGCATTCGTCGATTGTTCTCCATAGAATTATAACACGACATTCCAACTATATACTGTAAATTTTGCTCTAAACTTCTATGAATTATATTCTCTTTTAACGTGTTAAAAATTCTATCCTCTTTTAACGTATTATTTCTTTGAATTATGTGAAAAGTTTCAAGGTTTTCTATGTACAATTAAAACTAACAAGCATTATTTTTTCAAAAAATGTCTTTAGTATAAAGCATTGTCTAATCATATTTCAAATTCTATATTGATTTTACATCTAGCAACTTATGTTCAAAAGAATCCCTCACTAAAACAAAAATCAAATTCAACTTGTGTTCTTAAAGTACAAAAATCATCTCTTACCCAATATATACCTTATTTTAGGCAAAAATTTCAACAAAACTAAGTCAAACACATTCATAGTTTTCTAGAATATTATGAAGATTGTCGATGAGGTCATAGCCTAGTTGTAATTACTGCCAAAATTGATTCCTCCGGACTAAGAGATCATGGGTTCAACTCTCACTAATTTGGGTATTTGCTTCCACTAATGTGAGTCTTTATTCTAATTTATTATTAGTATTTGGTAGTTGTCTATTAGTTGCAATTCATTGTGTTTTGACGATTATTGAAAATGAATTTTGAAGTAATGATCCATGATTAATGTATTTTAAAAAAATAAAAATAAAATAGAATATTCTGAATATTACAATCTGAACTCTTTCATCAATGGAAGAAAGTAGGAATCAGTAGAAAAATATGCTAAGTGTTCTTGGAGAGAAAATGTGTGTAAAATTTATTATATGAAGTGTGTAAAAAACAAGTAGTCGAACCCTAGCCTATATATAAGAATAGATAAGGCGGTTTAGCTGAGCAACTTAACTAATTCCTAACAAACTAAAGTTGTTACACGTTTCTTTAAATAAATACAAAAACAGAAAAGATAAAAATACAAAATTAAATACAAATTACTAAATACAATCGGGATCAAATCCTTAATTCCCAAATCAGAAATCCTTCGTCTTATGCTTGCTGCATCTCTTATATATCTTCAAGCTCCTTTCTTCAATTTGTCCATAATCTCCAATACTGAAGATCTTTTTATTTTTCACATTTCTCAAAATAATATTCGAAAATCAACTAAACCAAACAATTTCTAAAATTAAACATATAAGTTTAGGATACCTAGTAACGCGAAGCCATCATCTTCGATATATTTCGAACTATACAATTTTAAATGAAACATAGGGGTCTTGTAACAATTAGTATAGTTGATCAAGTCGTTATCACAAATTAAAAGCATGGAATGTTGATTAAGTCAAAATGGCCTAGAAAGTGCGCGCGATGGGCCCTCTTTTCCTGTTCACATTTTATATTTTACATATTAATACATTGATCGACCAACCTCATAATTTTTTTAGAATATATATGTGTACACATATAACCAATACATACACAAACGGGAAATTGAAATGAAAAAAGTTGGAATAACAAATTTTTTGGTTCTTGGAAAGTTGAAGTTGATACATATAGATTAACACAATTGGCACATCAAGAAAAAAACAAAGATGAATACAATTGGACATGGGTGGTCTAATATTGGGACCTTAATTATTATATATATATATATATATATATATATATATTAAGAACTATAAAGGTGTATAGCTCTGATGAATAGTACCAAGTAATTTATTTCCGTTTTTTTTTATTCCAATAAGTCTGAAAAACGACGTAGTTTTGTTCATTTACTGCTCATTCATGTTGTACTCTATGCTCTTCTGATTTTCCTTTCCGTTTTTTTACTTTTTTTCTATTTATGGCCTGTTTTTGTATGTGGGCCTCTTGGTCCGTATACAATTCCTAATCATTCTTTTTTTAATATTTCCTTTGGTAAATTACGAATACCCCCTTGAGGTAAGGCCTAATTACAAAAAATCCACTTCTTACCATCAATCCCTTTTCCATATAATGTTTCAATTTTTCATTGGATGTTATTTGTAATATTTGTTGTTATATCTTATAATGTTTCAATTTTGCCCTTGAATGTTATTTGTAATGTTTGTAATATCTTATAAATTTTAAAATTTGGGTGCTAATTGATAAATGTGATATTCATACCCCTATAATGTTCTAATTTTGCCAAAAAGAAAAAAAAGATGAATACAATTGGACATGGGTGGTCTAATATTGGGACCTTAATTATTATATATATATATATATATATATATATTGGAACCTCTTAATCGTGATTGAGCATAAAGTGTCTCTTCAAAAAAATACTCGTATTGTCTAAGAATCTTCGGAGACAACTGCATTTAAGGAGGAGAGCGAGACTGTCTAGAGACCAAAATACTGGACGTCATTTTCCTTGAAAGTAAAAAAATCTTGCTGGAAGCCAATTAATTAAAAGAGAAAATAAAGTAAAAGAAGAATGTGAAAGAAAACAACTAGCTAGATAGGGACTCTCACGTTGAATATCAATAGATAGGTACATAGCAATTCTTAAGGGCAATACTGAAAGCTCTGCAATTGAAACGAATTATTTTGCTTAACTTGATCTGGGCCGAAAAGTTTGAGCAAATGTTCAATTCACACCATCTGTTAAATGCTACACCGTGCAAAATATATCAAGATTTTTTTCCAAATATATATAACATTTGTCAAAGTTCTTTTTTTTTTTTAATTTTTAAATTCAATTTTGTGAAATGGTAATTTAAATGTGACATTTAATTTGGAGATATCGGTACACTTTTGGCCGCTTTGATAAACATGATAACTAATGGGATATTACAACTCAAAATTTTTAATTTTTAAAACCACGTCATTCTATTCTTGTGAAATTCATATTTGAGTCTTCGTCATAGAAGTACATTATTGTCATACTCAGACCAACAATTCCTTCACCTAATGAAAGTCAAATATATCATATTGATTCTATATATTAATTGTTTGTAGAACCGTACACTTGTAGTTATGGATCCAAATTTTCATCTTTCTCCATCGAAAACATCGAAAAGTTTATATTTTTTAATCAAATGAAACGAAAATGAGGTGTATATCCGAAACTCTATATTTGGCTTATAACTTTCACTTTTTCTTAATTTAGCAAATTTTCTCATAATTTTTTCTAGTTTTCCATAAAGTTTTTGAAAAAATTCCTATATTCACCTGACCAAAACATATATCGAAAACGAAATTTTGATCCATTCTTGTAGTTGGCAGAAAAAAAATTTCGATGTATCTATCAAAGATTTTTAAGCACATTTGACCTTGTACCTTTAGAATTTTGCCACAAGTGTAAACTTATCATGGATACGACTGAAGAACGACCAGAATTGCCCAGCCATTAATGAGCGTGACAATATTATGCAACAGAAAAATTAGCAATTTGCCAAAAAAGTGTCATAAGTAATACATGTGCAATTAATGTGCCTCCAATTTTTTTTATTTTTTTTTAATATGCCTCCAATGAAATTAGAAAATGCAAGGCCCTATTTGAAAGGGTTTTAATTTGGTTCGATTTCACGGGTATCGGTTTTAAAAAAATAGTTTGAGTAGTTTCGGTGAAATCTTTGAAACTCCATTTGATTAGATTTTGGATATTGTTGAGATTTGTGGTTTTCAAAAAGTTAAAACCCCATCTGAATTGAATTTGAATATTATGGTTTGGGGAAAAAAGTAGATGGTAGATGTCAAATCTTTTAGATTTATAAGTTTTAAAATTTTGATTTGATTTTCTGAATAAATTTGTAATGAGTTTCACGAGTTATATCAAACCCCATTTGAAATAGATTTGTTCCAGTTTTGTTAGACATGGTCAGAACCCTTCCACATGAGCTCTGAGTAACTGTGCCTGATAATTTTTGATGTCACAGCCAAATTCCCACCGGATAATAGCCAAATTTAAGGCGTCAGATGCAGAAATTTCTCTAATTTCAACTAGATATGACATGTACAGATAACATTTGCATTAATACTAAAGAGGTGGTTGTTACATTTATGCACTAAAATAAAAGTTAGGTGATGAAATAAATAAAGGCTTAAGTCTAAAGTAAGAAATCTAAAAAAGGAAAAAGAAAAAAAGGAAACCTAGTTTTTCCACCTAAGGCAAGTTGATTTGGTCAACCGTCAACTATATTAAAATTAACCCATTTTAGGATTTGGGATTTACGAGGATTTGACCAAATTATCTCTATTTTTTATAAAACAAAAAAGTAGATTTATTGGGCAGCAGATTTTTCAAAAAGTCCAAGCCTATTATCACCCAGTCTTGACTTGTAAGCTGATTTTTTATATTCACACCATGTGAATTCCTTGTACAAATTTTCTTCACCTTCTTCCATTACTTGAGAAAAAGGCTTCATCTTTTCACTCAAAGGTGGCCCTCCAAAGTAGATCATTGACACTCTCGATTTCAACCCTTCAGCCAAAACTCTATGCTTTACACTTCTAAATCTTCCATTAGTCATCACCTGGGCGCACCATATATATAGTATAAATAAATTAGGCACATATAATTAATTTAATAGAAAATTTACACTTTTAGTTCCACGTGATTGAATCATCAACATTTTTGATACAGTACTTTTTGCTATGCCGCCTAACTTTTTTATTTTTTTTTTCAACTTTCACACTTGTAGTCATACATAATATATTCTTCTTTTATACTTCCTATCTCATATGACTATAAAAGTTTTGCACAAAGCAAGTATGTTGCTCTCTATATATAATTGGTCGTACATATGTTTTGAATCTGACCGAACCTGGTGTGAAAAAGAAATACCCCAAAAAAATAAAATATTCCAAAATAGGAGTATAATTTTTGTGCAACGCCACACTTAGACGTGCCGAGTGTCTAGTCCTATAAAACTAAAAGTGTAACTTAAAATTAATTTAATAATGAATGCTAAACCTCGTGTCGTAGTGATCAATAATGTACAATACTAATAGAGTATCTAATTAAAGGGAATTAATTAATCACCTGTAATGAATCTCCCACATTGAAGAAAAAGGATGTACGATCAGATGGGACAGAGACCCATGTACCATTCTTGAGACAAATTTGCAGGCCTGATGTATTATTTGATCTTAAAACGGACATTATTTGTGGGTCTGTGTGTTCTCCAAACCCAATCAAATTTCGACCACTCAGTGCTTGAAGCTCTGGGCATGGCGGATAATGGTTTAGCCTAAAACACGAGTCACTTTTCTCATCCCTAATCATCCGACTCAGAGCATCCCTAGGCCAAATTTGAATTTCTTCGGCTATCATTTCAAGAACTTCACATGTCATGTTTCTAATTGCCGATACATACTCCTTCACTAGACCACTGCGCAGATATATATATTGAAAAAAAATAATAAGAATTGAATAATTTTTTTTTAAAAAAAAAAAAGAGAAAATCAAAATTAATTTTTTTTTTTTATTATTACCATAAAGTTTGTGAAAGCCCTGGGAAATTGATGAGTTGGGAGTTGGTGCAGAAGAGAAGATATTCGACCCAACCCATGTCACCATTAGGCCCAATTTTCTTGTTACCGTAGCCGAAAGGGTTAGGAGGGCCAGATTTATCCTTTTCTTGTTGGGCTGAATTGAAAAAAGTCAGAGCCTCGGTTTCCAATTTACTCAAAAACTCCATTGTAATGTTGTGATTGATTACTTTGAAGAAACCAAACTCTTTGCAGGCTTCCACTATGAGTGTTTTGGCATTCGGGGCTGAAAGGTCGATAACTGGAATTTCTGTGAAAATGTTGCAAGTAGGTTTGCATGTTTTGATGTGGGATAAACTATCAAGAATTGGTTGAGATAGAACCACCATTTCTTTTTCTTTTTCTTCTTCTTTTTTGTGAAGTTAGTGAGAGAAAGTTTTTTTAATTTGTGGATGTGGAGTCAATGCATGGAAGAGAGGAGATTGAGTATAGAGAGACATCTGGCTTTTGTGTGTAAGCTTGGGTATTTATAGTAATACTAATGAGGGGGGCGGAATGACTTAAGAAAGTGAAAACACCGAATGGGCCTGTTTGTTTGTTTGGCGTTTTCCAAAAAAAATTCGTGTTTGGAAAATACCAAACAAACATGTTTTCTATTTTCTGAAATAAATTTTTCATCCTTCAATTTTTTCAAACTACTTTCTCAAAAGTCAAACAAACAACAATTTTCTTATTTCTAAACAAAACCTATACAAACTCTACTATGATTTGACATAAAGTAACCTATCTCTTACACAATTTATCTCACATAACAAACATGATTTGACATAAAATCGTACACATCTTACACCTACAACTTAACTCTTCCAAAACAAAACTTACACCTACTTTATTTCCCAAAACACTCTCTCAAAATCCAAACAAACAACATTTTATATCACATAACAAACATGATTTGACATAAAGTCTTACACATCTTACACCTACAACTTAACTCTTCAAAAAAAAAAACCTACACCTACTTTATTTCTCAAACCACTCTCTCAAAATCCAAACAAACAACATTACGCAAATCGAGATTATTTCACAAACCTCCACTACTTTCTCAAACACCAAACAAACAGGCCCAATAAGTTTATCATTTCTTTAGCATAGTTGTCAAATATGCTTTTAATTTAAAGTTTTGATTTAATTTATATAAGATCATCCTCATATAGTTTTATTAATTTAAAAGTAAATATAATTACATTACGTTCATATCATTATTTTTTTGGACAAAGATTTCATATCATATGATTGGCCGGGTCATGTCGAATATGAACTCAATATTTGTAAAGAGTATTTTCACCTTTGATTGCTATAATATTTTTCACAAGGATTTCGTTTGTAAAATGTATTTATATTCCAAAGAATCCTTTCATCTAAACTACATCTCCATTGACCACTGATAAACAATCACTTTCTAAGCATATATGTCTCCAACCTTTTGCAATACCAAGTTCTAGTCCACACATCAAAGCTGTAGCTTCCGCCGCTTCGGGAGCAAGATAAAAATCAGACTTTGTGGAACACCAATCCAAGCAGCTTCCTGTATGATCACGGATGATAGAGCCGTTGGGACATCTTTTTGAAGAGATTAATTACCTTGCTAATAGTCTTATTTCTTTCTCTTGCTCCCACGTGTTTAGGGAAAGCAATTATGTCGCACGCGCTTTAGCTAAATTAGCTATTAGTATCTCCCCCCCTATTATTGTTCTCCCTAATTCCATTCTTGAGCTTGTAATTGCCGACATTGATCATTAATGAATTTCACCCATTGGGTTCTTAAAAAAAAAAATCTAGACTACATCTAAAGTTCTTCTATTGAGAGGTTTATTTTTGAACCTTTATGCCTCTTTTTGGAAGCTTCCCTGAATCCCTTACCCCAAATAAATGGCAACACCTTTCAGCACACTTTAAATGTGGGATACAACTTTCAAATTCCAAAGCTTATTTGGGCCTCCGGGCCTTTTTCAATAAAAGCAATTTTTTAGAATATAAATCAAGTAAGATAAAAGTACTTGAGCTGAAATTCGTGGCTACCATTCGGGTAGCCACCATCTGATGATTTGTGTGCCTTTGCACAATGCACCTGCCTTGCATGTGTGTGTGCACAAGGCACAAAAGTGAGCAGGTGGTGGCTATCGGAACGTAGCCATGAAAAAAGGCAATCATTTGCAGTTCCATAGGACATTAGGACCAGACTCTTCTACACTAGCTTTATGTTTCATATCTAATAAAATTTGCATTTTTATCTTGATTTCTAAAATATTTTACAATTTTAGTTAAATATTTAATAAAATTAGTTTTGTAGCCTACATTCTTTGAAATATTTTATAACAAATTTTTGTTCTATAGAATTGTCTCAATTTGTACTATTCACTCGCAAGAATGTGATTCGACCTAAAGCACAAAATAAACTAATATATTAATACTAAAAGTATAGTTTTGTATAGTTTGAGACCAAAAGTATTAAAGGTCCATTCCTTGAGACTAAAAATGTAAATTTTCAGCAAGAAAAACCAAGTAAGATAAAAGTCAATACAATTATATACTCAGGAAATAGATGGATTCCTTTCTTTAATTCAAGAAGAACGGAAACTTACTTTTGTGTTTTGTAAAGGATTGTGTATTTGTGTGTTGGAATTGTGAGGCGGGACTACCTCTTGCAGCCAAAAAAGCATTTTAGGTCCTTTACATTTTACAGGTTTGCGGAATCATAATATTTTATTTTCCGACAAGCAAATTTATCACGATGTTCGAAAATTACCAACTGTAAAAATTGTTTCCCCCTATGAAAAAGATGCAACAACCTTCATTTGCACAAATTGTTTGCACAGTTGAAAATTTCTTAACGTCGATGTAATTTCCAGCAAAACAGGGACTAAAACTGCAGGAAAGTGAATTAAAATTGTTGCTACAAAAAAGATATAGGATGCATTTTGCTTGCCAGAAAATTAAGTGTCCTGATCCCGCGTTCTTAAGAAAGTTAAAGGATGCAAACTATTTTTTTGCCGCCTCTTGCATTTTACATGGGTCGTTCTTGAGCTTGGTACTGTATTTTCGCATCACTTTCATACCACATTTATGTAATATCTATCTACAAATATATATAGGTCCACGTAATTTTTATTTTTATATGTCAATGGTATTTAGGTCTTACAAGTTAACTTGATCTCTTTTGATGAACACCAATATAAGAATCTCTCTCTCAGCGAAAATTTCGAATTTGAATTCGCCATGTTAGTAAAGTTAATTCATTCCATTAGATAAATCACGCGTAATTGAAATGAACACGACAAATTTACATATACATGACATGGAGAATGTGACTAGGGGTGGTCTAATATGACTCACCCCTGCTCAAGAGTCATGAACGACTAAACACGGTGTTGACAAGTGTCCATGTATGACAACAAGAAAGAATTGTGTAAGAACCCCATTTAATATGTGTAAATACGAAAATACCCTTCTACATTTAAAAAAAGAAAATTGAAACATTTCATCTCCCGAAATTATCTTCCTCCCCAAAACTCAAACTCTAACCCACAGCTGCCCCCTCCCCTCCATGGCCGTCGTTCTGAATTCTGATCGGGAAAAATAAGAATTTCGGCCGGAAAAACAAGAACACCTACTGGAATTGTTAGCAATTCAGTAGCCTTAGGCATAACGGCCATCAATTTCATGTTCTTCAACAATTGAAACACACACTATAAAGAAACCCAAATAAAACTGAATTTAGAATAATTTCCAGATCTGAAAAAAAATTCTTTCTTCACAAACTTGCAGAGATATCAAATCAAATTCTACCATTAGCATTTTTAATTAAGTATGGCACTTAAATATATTGAAGATGCATTTCACACAACGACTCGGTTTATCATGTCCTACCCTTAAAATTCTACCAATAGCATGGAGGCTTCCTTCACCTGTGAAAATCTCCTTCACGCGGAGAAGATGAATTCTTTTTTTTCTTTTTTTTTTTATATTCAATTATGTAAAACAATATGTTAAACTATTTTTAAAAATAGGGAATGACATTAAAATACTTAACGATATGCAATTTTAAAATTCCTTTGTAAAATTTAATTCATTTTTAAAAACAAGGAATGATATTAAAATTTAATGATATCAAATCTTGTAGAAAATTCTTAAATTAGGTTAATCGTAAACGGAATCGACAATTAATTCGATTAATTAACCAAAGTCAACATTGTTAACTTTAGGATATAATAGGTTAATCGAAATCGATAATTGATTCGGTATATTTTAAATTTTAATTTAACATTATTATAAAATATGAAGTATTTATTTGAAATATAAATCATAAATCTAAGCATACGTTCTTGTAACTGATTAAACTACAATAGCTATATTGGGTTAGATAGCCAAATGTTGGAATTAGCTACTCAAATGGTGAAATTATCGTTTTCGGCTTTTCACTGAGTTTTGATTTACGGAGGAGTTAATGTTCCTATATGTGTAGGTTCTCCGTTCAGAATTATTTTTTACCTCGGTAATTTGAAATTATATCAATAGTTTTAAAAAAATAAATGTCTCGGTCATTATTTCGATCAAATTGTTTTTTAGATGGTTATGTAATAATAGCTCACTCGTAATTTGAAAATATATCGATGATTTTAAAAAAATTGATGATTCGGTAATTATTTTGATCAAATTATCTATTAGATGGTAATATAACAGTATGTCCTCCGTAATTTGAAAATAGATCGATAATTTTTAAAACATTGATGATTCGGTCATTATTCCAATAAAATTGTCTATTAAATGGTTATGTAACACTAAGTCCTCCGTAATTTGAAAATATATCGATAATTTTAAAAAAATTATCAAATTGTCTATTAGATGATTATGTAACACTACGTCCTCTGTAATTTGAAAATATATCGATAATTTTAAAAAAATTGATGATTCGATCATTATTTCGATCAAATTATCTATTAAATGGTTACTATACGTGTAGGATCTCCGTTTGGGATTCTTTTTGACCAATATCCACAAATTTCACCAAGTTATGATTTACGGAGGGGTTTAATGTTACTATACGTGTAGGTTCTCCGTTCGGGATTATTTTTTACCAAAATCAACAAATTTCACCAAGTTATGATTTACGGAGGGGCTAATGTTACTATACCCGTAGGTTCTCCGTTCGGGATTATTTTTTACCAAAATCAACAAATTTCATCAAGTTACTATATACGGAGGAGTTAATGTTACCATACGTGTAAGTTCTCCGTTCAGGATTATTTTTTACCAAAATCAACTAATTTCACCAAGTTACGATATACAGAGGGGTTAATATTACTACTGTAGGTTCTCCGTTCGGGATTATTTTTTACCAAAATCAATTCACCAAGTTACGATTTACGGAGGGGTTATTATTACTATACGTGTAGGTTCTCTGTCCAGGATTATTTTTCACCGGGATTTTTTTTACCAAATTAATAAATTTCACCAAGTTACGATTTACGAAGAGGTTAATGTTACTATCCGTATAGGTTCCCCGTTCGAGATTCTTTTTGACCAAAATTAATAAATTTCACGAAGTTATGATCTACGGAGTGGTTAATGTTACTATACGTGTAAGTTCTCCATTCAAGATTATTTTTTATCAAAATCAACAAATTTTACCAAGTTACGATTTACGGAGGGGTTAAAGTTACTATACGTGTAGGTTCTCGGTTCGGTTTTTTTTTTACCAAAATCAACAAATTCACTAAGTTATGATTTACAGAGGGGTTAATGCTACTATACACGTAGATTCTCCGTTTGGGATTATTTTTACCAAAATTAAATCTAATCTTAATTTATTTATTTATAAATATAAAATTAAACTTAACATGTTTAATTTTAAAAAAATTACACTTTCCTTATAATTTAAATATTTTTCTACAAAATTGCACATCGTTATGTATTTCAATGTATTTCCCTATTTTTCTAAAATGAGTTTATCTAATAAAATATAAAAAATCAAAAAAAAAGGGTAATTCGTCATCTTCTTCAACCTTCACCGGTGAAAAAGCCTTTGGCCGGCGAAATTATTCATAATTCAAATCGAAGTGGTATTTTGCTTTGATTATGTTTTCATGTGCAACTATAATCATCAATTAGTAGGTTAATTAGTAGTATATTTATTGGTACTTTCTTGAACAGGGCCTTCAAAATTATGCAAAATACCGGTGGTGGTAATGTCATCGGAAGGAGCTGAAGAGTTTCTTGTAAAGCCATGGAATGAGGAAGGGAGGGCGGCGGCCATGGGTTTAAGTGGGAGAGAGAATTTTGAGAGATGAAATGGAAAGGATATTTTGTAATTGTAAAATTAGTTATGGGTAGAACTGTAAATTTCAGGTGTACGAAATTGTTCATTGGTCTCATACACCAAGTGTAAGCTTCATACAACCCATACAAGCAATATACGGTCAGGATTAATTTCCTTTCCAATCCAAAGGACAGCAAAACTTCTGCCACATGACTCACCTACATTGGGTGAGTCAAAATAGAATGCCCCATGTGACTAGCAAAAAAAAGTAAAGATGCTTAAATTTACATTATAATATTATATATGCTGGATTTTCCGTGTGAGATAAATGATGCATGGTCCATGCATGATGGGGTGTCAATATTCGGAACTGGCGGATGGGGATTTAATTTGGAGGACATATTTAACGGACAGTGCAGAAATTGACGCGTCTTAGCAATTAGATAATGATGTTGTTCACTGCACCAGCCACCAGGGTGGTAAATTCTGCCTCTTTCCTGAACGCTGCCTAAAATTAAGAAAGGGACATGTGATCTATTGCACTTACGACACAATATTTCCGGCCCGGACTCCAGTCTATTTCATAGAATCAATTTTAGAATATTTTGCTCGACATTCCATTTCATATATTATTAAACTCAGATCTATTTACTTCACCAACTAAATAATTCCTTTTTTTTTTTTAATAAGAAACATTCCTTAAAATTAGAGAGTACCATTTTTTTTATAACCAAACAGTACAATTTTGAGACCTCAATAACTTCATCATGACGTCACTCGTGAGATACACTATGTTATTTATACACATGCTGTTCAAAATTTAAGCACTGAAAAAGCCAAATGCATGGTAATGCATTGAACAAGTAGTATGCTTGTACATCATCTGGTTCGTTTTTTTCCGTGTAATTCTGGTTATAATATTCCTAACAAATGGCCGTTTTTTAAAGTGAAACGGTGAATACAAAATTACATCAATCACTACATTAGAAAATTTATACTATACAATTAAGTATATATATTCGATTATTATCAAGGTACAAACATAAAGCAATTACCCGTACTACTATTAAATTAAAGAAAAAACGATTCTTAGTAGGATTCGAGTCTGTCAATTTGGCATTTTCCAGAATTTGAGGTAATTAAGAAAAATTGTTAGCTATTCAACTCTGTGAATTCATTTTCTCATAATTTTTTACTCCAATCTTTTAAAATGTACACCATCTCTTACACAGTACTACTAATAAAATATAAACTATGTGTGCCAATACTAGCTAATTTTCAATCATCATTTTTCAAGGTTAAATACTTTAAAACTATTCTTTATTTTTTTATTCCAGAAATATAGATATATTTGTTTTATTTTTTTATTCTTAATCCGGCAACTTTCATTTTGGTCCATTTCAATTTACAACGGACTTTATTCCTCTCTACTTTGCGGTGAAATTAATAGCTTATTTGGTTGTATAGAAAGTGAGGGAAAATTGTAGGAAAATGAAAAAGAAAGGAAAGGAAAAGGAAAGGAAAAGAAAGTCATTTTCCTCTACATGTTTGGTTGTCAGGAAAACTATTTTCTTGCAGATGTTTGGTTGTCAAGAAAGTTTAGAAAAAGAAGTAATATTTTTTATCTATATATATGATTAAAATCTTTAACTATTTCTTTGGTTGGGATTTATGTAAAATTTAGTTGATATTGCCTTTTGCAATTTGTACTTTTCTAATTTCAAGAAATAAATTACATTTTCTTAGGGTTGTTTGCGTCTGAAATGGGTGTTTTTGCGATATTTCGTGGGGGTATAATTGCTATTAATTATGATTTGAGATTGTATTTTTTGCTAATAATAAATAAGCACAAAGGGAATTTTGGTAGAAAAAATTACAAATAGGAGGTTTTGATAGTTAGACAAAGTACAAGGGTTATTTTACAATTTACTCTAAAATTTTCCCAAGATTTTCCCAGCATTTCCCCATTAAACTACATGAAAGTTGAAGAAAAATAGTAACTTCCTTTCTTGCTATCCAAACAATAAGTGGGAGAAAAAAAAATTGACTTTCCTTCACTTTCTCGACAACCAATCAATACATAAGCGAATATTTAAATATTTTGATGGGCTTTGCGTTGGATGGTCCAAATCTTGATTGAAAGGTTGTTAGCCAATGACGTGATCAGGTCCTATTCTCTAATCTCGTTAATTGCTGGTCAATGGTCATGCATGTACTAATTATTGTTTTCATATTTTCTCAATTATTTGAATTGGACTTGACATAGACACTCCCTAATGACCTATTTCCATCATAGGGCCCATTTCTGATTGAATTAAAAGATATTTATTCAAAAATATAAGTCAACTTCGTCTTCCCTAAATTCTTTTTATTAAAGCGTCTTACAACAAGGTCTCATAAACTTATAATTTGATATTCTTTTAATAATTTCATAAAATTAATGATGTGGCACATCCCCACAAGTCAATGTTTAATTTTTAGAGAAAGATGGATATGACCATTGGGCAATTTTTTTTCGATCGTGCTTGACCGAACTCAAAATAACTATATGGCAAGTGCAATATACTTGTTTTGTGATTGAATGTAACTCTCAACAAAGTAACATACTACAAAGTAAGTGCAATACACTTGTTCTGTTGTTGGATGAATTTGGCTAAACTAAATATTTATAAGAACTTTTTATGACTATTTAAAATTTTCAGGTTCATAATGAAACTCGATGACAATCATGAAACGGGGGAGATTATTTAAACGGCTTTGCGGAAATCTAGGGGCCTTGACCATAATTGCTTGGTGGTGGTGGCAATAGGTATATTACCCTGATATAGGGATTGACGTGAAATATTTAAAACTATTTCCTCATGTTTTTTATTTGTTGCTTTTTAAAAAAAAAAATATTTACTTTTGTTTGACGTTTTAGGATTTCAATGTAAATTATTTTTTTCTACCAATATTATCCTTAATGCAAATTATTGTTGTTATTATTTGATTAAAAGGGGGTCTTAGGATTTTTGCTTAAAAAAACTGATTATTTACTGTATTTCTTAATTTGTGTGCAATTCCAGAACGACATATAAAAAAAATGGAGGGAGTAATTTACTAAAATATGTCGATTTCGAAGTGATATACTTTGCAGGGTTTCAAATCAATACTTTAATAGTACGGAAATTCTATGTAATAAATTTTCATAGGGTAACTTCGTGCAGATTTTTCATAAAATTTATCCCCATACTTATTAACATTCATATTAGTTTGAGCTACCATGACATTAATAGAAACTTATTCCAGTCTTCCACAAAAATGAGTTATATATAAGTTAATGGATCTAACTTATATATTAATTACAAAGTTAGCTCAGGAGATGATAACTGTCACAACCATATAAGAATTACTTAATGATTGGTTTTTATTCTCATCAAAGTCTTCTCTGAAGTTGAATGTAGCCCCCTCCCTTATCCTAGAGGTTTAGTTAACGCCGGTGATATGATGAAACAGTTTCCAAAATGGGAAGAGATATATATGATTAATCCAAACGACACCGTCATAATTATATCACACCACCTCCTGCGGTAGTGACTAGCTCTATCTATGCATGCCCGCCAGATGTATTCAATTTTTCCGGGACAAAAATGCATAATTAATTAGCATATATATATATATATACGCGCATGCAGCAGTTTTATTAGAGCTTATATTTGCATCCACTAGTTATTGAGCAAAAAATTCATCCCCATGCAATTTACATGATCGATGCTTAGTTCTGGCCTCTAGCTACCTGATTAGGTGGGTCAATCATCACTACTTCCCATGGTTTTATTTGTTTCTTACTGTTCTCCTTGATGCATATATATATATATAAGAATACAAACATGCAGGTACAATTAAAAAAGTTTTGGCAGAGATTTGTGAGATTGATGAAAGCCCGGCCCTATATCACGTGGTGATCTCACTCTATTGGGTGAATCAAGTAGAAAGCCTCATGGGCTTACATGATCTGCTCGTGGGTGACACATCGCCCCCTTGCTGCAGGGATATCTTCTCTGCTGTCGGAGTCGGACGGCTCCAACTTTAGTAGACGTACGTGCATGGCTTCTTTATCATAATCTTTGGCAAATGGCGGCATGCATTTAATTTACATCTCTCCAAACCCCTTGTTAAATCGGAATGTGGACTGGATATATACTTATAACTTCTGTAAGTCTAAAATATCACGTGCCTTGACTGATCATAAGGCATCTTAAAATTTCGACACATGGCTTTCTTACGTAGATTACAAGTATGATAAGAGTACATTTTCTAAGGCAAAATTGTTTTTTTTTTCAGCTTCTGTACCGGGACATATTTAGTTGCACATTTCATATTATAATACACACTAATATTGCACATTTCATATGTATCAACGTAAATTATTTGGTAAGAATTGGTCACGTATGTTACATGTGGTTGTTAAATATGTAATTTGGATGGTATATTATATTGTACAATTTTTATTATGAACCTTTGTTAAATTATACAATAATACATTAACTGTATAATTTAAAAAATAAACAACACTTGAGACCAAAAAATGGCGAGTTAACGATACTTTTCTCTCCAAAATATCGAGTTAAAGGTTACATGTGACACACATATATAGTCAATTAATGATGATATAATATGTGCACTCAAGTGTACGTTATATTATGGTATTTAATGTGCAATTTGATAAGTACCCAAGTTCCTCTATTAATTGTATATACTTAATATTCTGGGTGCTGAATGGGCCTCGTGGATCACGTGCCAGTTCCCGTGGGCGTGTTGGCTAGGCACGGATTTACATTCAGATTTGGTCTTCGTTTTCTAAGTTTTCTTTACACTTGTATATACTTACATTTAGTTAATTAATTTTTTTTATTTCTCTCAAAACAAAAAGAAAAGTTAATTGATTATTTATTAGTCATTGATTAAAAACTCGAGTTATGGATTCAGTAATATATAAATAATATGTTTATGACTAATTAGTCATCTTTCTTTTTTTTCAGAAAAATATTACGGTCCAATTAAAATCTTTAAGTAATCTTATGAAATTTCAACTAAAGACCTACCACTATCTTTATCTTCTTGATGGAACCGCCAACTCATCTTCAAATTTGTGCTCAATTGTAAATTACATCTTTCTATTCAATTATTTATAATGAAATGACTCAAACAAATAATATTTTATTATCAAGTGATCATCTCTACTTTTATAAAACCATGAATAGTTTTTTAATTTTTTTGTCCGGACTATAATATTCATATATGATTAATATGCAAAAAAAAAAAAAAAACACAAAAAGACTAAACATTAATATTAAAAGACTTCACATATTACAATTTTTTTTTCTCGATTTATGCTCAATTCTAAATTGCAATGCATTATATGTAACTCAGCTGTTTAATTATGCCAATTTTTTTTTAACATATTAACGACTTTATAGTGAATCTTTCATAGTTATTGTCGCAATATATGTGTATGTTACATTATAGTTTTATTGTGCTTAAACCTTTTCTCCAAGAAGCACACAACTCTCCACGATAAGAAAATCAATTTAACTTGTACGTTAAAGTACCTTTTTTCTCTCTCTCTCTCTCTCTAAATAGTCAAGAAAAGAAATATTTAATTCTAATATGCTACGTAGAACTAATCTACGAATACACTGTTACCAGTTTATTTGTTATCTTTGACATTTTTTGTATTTGTAGCATTTCTATTAATTGTGTTTCTATTTCTGCATCTATATATATAAAAATGATTTCATACAACACATGTCGCGCGACTCCTCAACCCTCTAGTCCTAGATTTGCTCTTGATTAGTTTAATTGGTTTTTAAAAATTCAATATATTTGTCATATAATATGGGACTAATTTTTAACAAGCAATTTAAATTTAATACATAACTCTCATTAATAATCTTTTGTATTTTTATCTAGTTGAATATAGTTGTCAAAAACAAAAAACAAAAACACCTATTCAACATGTGATTATCTAATTTCGAACTCGTCTCTATCTTATGTTCCCTTGACATTGCATTCTCAATAATCAGTATGGAACCTACAGACTGAAACATCCTTAACAATTCAAAATAGAATAGGTATATGTTAATTATAATCCAATTCTCTTGACTATCTAATCTTGGATTTGCCCCTTCTCATGTTCTCTAGACAATGTATTCTCTGTAAAGAACCAGACTGTAATATCTTTAACAACAAAAAATAAAATAGGCAATTAAGGATATATAGACATAATATATATACAGATTCTAAATTCAATCTAAATCTGGCTTGGTATATCTAAGTTGATACGATCGATTATTCATTTTGGCAGCATTTTCACATTCACGTGGCATGCAATATGCATCATCGTATCTTCATTCAAATTAAGTATGTCTCAGTTTCTGAAAATCATCATACGTCTAAGGCAGACATAATACATGTAAATACATTGCTGTGCCTGTCAGATATTTAGCCGAGGTCCGAGTATATGTAAAATGCACACGTACGTACGTACGTCTATGAAAATAAGGACTAGGGAAATTTACATAGACACCCCCTGGCTATTATTCTAATTACAGGAACTTACCTTCTTGTTTCAAATATTACAAAGACACCCCCTCGAGGCGTGTATTGGTAATATATTTTATGTTACAGGGGGTGTCCTTGTAATATAGTTTTCGGTTGAGGGGGTGTCATTGTAATATTTGAAACAAGAGGGTAAGTTCCTGTAATTAGGGTAATAGCCAGGGGGTGTCTATGTAAATTTTCCTAAGGACTAATTAATACTTTGTGGCTCTAATTATAATTGAGATAATTACACTTTTTATATCATATTTTCTACTACTATACATATTTGGTATTAAATTTTCTGAAAAGACACATTTGATGGCCTTGACATATTTTCCCATCAAATATATGCATGAATCATTCTATTAAGCATATTGTCAAAGTGAGAAATAGGTGGTCCACGATGCATATCTTCAAACTCTTTAAGAGCCACGCATAATTTAACGGAACAAATATTTGTATTCAAAATTGAATCTGGCAATGACCGTTAAGTTGTGATATCAAATGTGTTTTTTCAAAATGATTGGTACCAAATATGTAAAAATAAGGAAGAGTATGATATATAGAGTCAAATTTTCTCAATTTTAATCAACACGAGGACAATTATTGTGTCTAGTACATTTTTTCTGCCCCGTTATAGTTGAATCTCTGATCACAATTGTAAAGTTGAGCACACGATGATGTAACTTTTACAACTCAAGTCAAATCTTAATTTGTACTGACACACAACCAAACGTCGTACTAGGACATCTCCAATGGTGAGGGAAAGGGGGAGGGGAAAGGCAAGCCCTCCCTTTCCCTCGGCCGTGTGGACTCGCTGCACGAGCTTGTGTGTTGCACCACCTGCTTCTTCCATGTTTTTTTTTTTTTTTTTTGTTAATTCTCATTTTTAAAATGGGAAATAATTTATTTTTTTGGTTTATTTAAAAAAAAATAACTTAAATGAAAAGGTTTATTTTCAAATTTTGTGTATGATTTAATAAAATTATATTTTAAATTGAATCTTTATCATTATTAATTTTAATTTTGAAAATTTGAATTCGTCGATAAATTTAGACAAAACGTAAAAATATGAAAAAAAATTATTTTAAAATTTTAATTTAATTTAATAAAATTGTAGTTTAAACATTGTTATTTTGAATTTAGATTTTTTTTTAGACTAATCGAGCTTTAATACGATTCGAAATTGAATATAGCTTGATATATATTTAATACGAATTTTTTTGTTTAAATTAGAATATGATTTAATACAAATACTATATAATTCAACAAAATTGTATTAAAATAATTTAGAATCCAAATTTAAACACTTACACAAATATGAATACATACTAAAAATTTCGTTATTATTATTAATTGTTATTTATTTTAATTATTATTAATTTTCATTTATGTATTATTATTATTATTATTATAATTATTATTATTATTATTATTATGATTATGGTGAGATTGATGGTGGAAAGAAAAATAATTTTGGAACCTTAACCAATGAAGACGAGGTAAAGAGGGGGAGGGGGTAGCATGCTCCAAGCTATTGGAGATGGCCTTAGAGTGCGGAAACCCACAACCCGAGCCTCTAATGCCACAAAAGCACTTGTTGTGCTCTATATACTCATCCCAATATATATATCTATTCTATTAAAAAAAGGAGAATTTGGTCTTACTGATCACAAAGTGGCGGCTGTAAAACCATGCTACACCAAAAAAAATTCACTTTCCAAATGAGGGAATTGTATTTTTCATACTAAACTTTAACCTACTTTAGACATTTGGTACCAAACTTTCAAAAAACACACATTTAATACCAAAATTGAATTCTTTTTCACATTTTCTTACTCCGTCAAATTTTTGGGGCCAAATTTTGTGTTCTTTATATGACTGGAAAGCTCATGACGGAAGCTTTCTAATGGTACAAGTTTCAATTTATTAAACACAATAAATAATCTGCAAAAAATTAACAAAGTTTCAGGATATTAATCAAAATTAAATCATGTCTCATAATATACAAGGAATCATGTCACAATAAATGGTAAAAATTTTGGAGCATGATTTAAGCACCATTAAAGCTCAAGCAAGTCCTTCAATTTTGGTATAAAATGTGTCTTTTTTGAAGGTTTGGTACCAAATATCTAAAGTAGGCAAAGTTTCGGTATAAAAAAATGCAATTCCCTCCTTTTTTCAAAATTTAAAACTAACTCGACAAAAAAAACTATTCTATCATGACAAGAAAAAAATGGGTATGATTTGATATTTTCTATTTTATTCTTTTGCATTTTTAATCATCCTTTCTTTCCTATATCTTCGTTTATAGTCAGAATGTAGTAGACTAGAGATCAAAATTTTGTTTCAAATGTATGTTTCGGTCAGCTAAATATTGAAATTTTTTCGAGAATTATTTGGAAACGTTTCGAAAACAGTAGGAAAAATTATTAAATTAAGAAAAATAACAGATTTTAAGGCAAGTAAATTGTTTCGCAATTACATCTTATTTTCGTTTCCGTTGATTCAAAACAAAAACTTTTCGATATTTTCGATGCAAAAAATGAAAATTTTGATCCATTGACCTCCTAATCATGGATTAAAGTTTCTTTTTTGTGGTATATTTCGGTTGATTAAATATTAGAAACTTCTTCTCGAGCACTTTTTGAAATTTTCGAAATTTTTGAAAAACATTTGAAAAATTGTTAATGGAAGAAAAATAGTGAAGCTAATTAATTTTCATTTGGATTAACTCGAAAAGAGAAATTTTTTTATATCGAAATTTTTATCTATGATCCTAATTGTGGACAAGGAGTACCTAAGAGAAAATTGTCGAAGTCCAAAAGAGATTTAAATCTGTTCGCAATCTGAATTCACAATTAGGCAATTAGCTATGTTGAGAACTAATAAACAAAATACTCGAGCCCAATTAGGGCCGAGTATGTTTACAGGCCAGGCCTTTCAAAATGGGTATTTGGCTAGTCGAGTAGTAGACTATCTTGGACGGCCCAAAATACCTTTTCTTTTTGTATGTTTTATTTCAAACTGAAATTAAATCGTGTATACGTGTTCAGTGTTCTGTATCTAGGCTGTCAATGGGCCAGACTCGGATAGGACCAGGGCCGATCCGGATCTGAGTCCGATTTTTATTTCTTCTATCCGAATCTGGAATATTAGTAATCGGATCCGAATCCGGTGGATATCCCGGATCCGGATAAATTATCCGAATCCGTTTAGCACAATAATTTTTTTGTTTCTGTTTTCCTCCAAATCACTTGTAGATTCCACCATAATGAATTAAAAATATAAAATTTTACTTATTTCATCGAAACAACTATTGCCTGAAAATTATAGAAAATGGAATATGGTGGGTAAATATAAACGCTAAAAATTAGAACAATGGAATAAAAAAAAATATAAGTAAAAAAGATATAAACTGGGACAAAGAAGAAGAAAACTCAATATTGAGAAATGGAAGAAGACAAAAATTGAAGGATGAATGGTTAGTGTTTGATTTTTCTTATTAAATAGCATAAATTAATATGATGTAGGCTCAATTAATTATCAGGTCAGTCCACCAACATCTTTCATGCATTTCCTTTTAAGATTATTTTTAATATAGTAAAAGATTTTAGTGGAACATATATAGTTTCATTTTTTTTTTTGTTTAAATACATAATATATAAACAACATATAGTAATATATATCGGATACGAATATGTAACGGATCGGATCAGCATAAATCCATATTCGCTCCATATAATTCGAAATACGGATCTTCTTAATCGGATCAGATCCATCGGATCACTAATCGGACAATTATCCTAATAAATCGGACCGGATTCAGACCGGATCCGGATTGATATCCGCCCCATTGACACCCTATCTGTATCCATATAGTAATTTACAGAAATAATGCAGTTATTCAAATGGGCCGTCAACATTTATTTTGTTTAAATGGACCATTATGGTTGTTTTATGATTAATTATTTTATTCAAATGGGCCGTCGACATTTATACTGTGTAAATTGACCAACCACCACTATGGTAATTATGTGATTTATGTATTCAAATAATTAAACAATGAGAATACACTCTCCTAAATCCAAGGAAAATTGTTATTGTTCTCTCATATATTCCATTTAATTTAATAATTAATTAATCTATTTATATAGCAATGGACTCTCCCTTTCAATTGAGGAGAGAAATAAACTAAAAACAAAAGCAAAAGCAAAGAAAACACATGCATCTCATGTAAAAACAGAAAAGAAAAGGTTGGCATTGGTTCATGCCGAACAAGTTTCTATCTAACTAAATGGGACCTAATTATTTAAGCTTTAGGGTAAATTACGAATACCTCATGAGGTAAGGCATAAATACAAAAATTCCCCTCAGATTTGTCACATTCTTATAATTAGTCCCTTATCCCTAAAATATTTCAATTTTGTCCTTGAAGGTTATTTGTAATGTTTATAATATCTTATAAATTTTAAATTTTGGGTGTTAATTGTTATATCTTGTAAATTATAAAAATGATAATCATATATCACTACCAAAATAATTGATATAATTTATAATTTCCTATAAATTTCAATAAATATTGCAATTTATAATACAATATGTTATTAAAATAAAATATATTTTTTATAATACAATACTGTATAATTTTTATTAAATCTACTAATTTATAAAATAAATTCATTTAACTAATGTGTAAACAATTTGTTCATATTTATAAAATATTATTATTAAAATTCTATTTAATTTAATATTATACAATTTAAATTAGTAATAAATATATAAATACCTTTTATTTTTTGCAATATTTAATAAAACTTATGGGTAATTATACATTTTATCAATTATTTTAGTAGTAAATATATAATTATCTCTTTTCTAATTTATAATATATAATAATTAGCACTCAAGTTTTAACATATATAAGACATTACAAATATTACAAATAACACCCAAGGGCAGAATTGAAATATTTTAGGGACAGGGGGTTAATTGTAAGAAGGTGACAACCCTAAAGGGAATTTTTGTAATACCCAATACGTGAGGGAAGTTTTTGTAATTAGACCTTTACCTGAGGGGGTATTCGTAATTTACCCTAAGCTTTAATAATGTAAAGGAACATGGTGGGGGACCCTTTGCAGCCCGAACGAATATTGTATTTTCACAGGTTCCAGAAGAATTTTATTTTGTCTTATGTCTTTTATACTTTATAAAGATACCTAAAAAAAAATCCATTTATCGATATTATTTTACCTATAATAAATAAATATTTTAATATAATGGGTGAAATTATGAAAACCGGGAAAGGCGTGATTGGGTATTGGCCAAAGCAAATGTGGTTACATTTCATTTAACTTTACATTTGTTAGATAGGCAAATGGGAAAAACCAAATTCTCAACGCCACTCCTCTTCCAATCAAAACTCCTCTGTTTCTCTCTTCTCTACCTCTTCTCAGCCCTTTTCTTGGCCGTCTATTTCACTTTCTCAACCAACAAATGCATTTTCCGATCATCTCCTTTCGATCCAATTCAATCCCCACTCTTCTCTTATCCTTCATCTTATGGGGAACACAAATACGCTATACCTACAACACGTTCTTCATGCAATTCCCCTGTTTATTTCTCTGGTAAAAATTCGTTCTTGATTTAAATATGTTGATTCTTGATGAAATTTTGGATAATGGGTTTTTCTTGTTTTGCTAGATTATTGGGAAGTTTTGACGGAAATCCAAGAATTATGTGGTAATGTGTCGATTTTAGGGTTGAATCCTCTGAAATATATGCAGGGGAATGCTGAGAGTTTTGGTGGGAATTTCAGTGTTGAGAAGAGAACATCTTTTCTTGATTCTGTTGATGATGGAAATGAAGTCCCATGTGGATTCTTTAAAAGCTTTCCAATTAGTAATTCTGGTTAGGTTTTTCACTATTTTTAATCTTAATCATTGTAAAATTTTCCGATTTTTACGGGTTTTTTTAATTTCCAGATCGAATTGCTATGGAAAAATGTGATGGGTTGGTTGTAGTCTCAGCCATATTCAATGATCATGACAAAATTCGGCAACCAAGAGGCCTAGGATCAAAAACCCTAGATTATGTATGTTTCGTCATGTTTGTAGATGATGTAACAATAAAAAGATTGGATTTCCACAATATAATTTCAAGAAAATCTAAAGAATATAAGATTGGGGCATGGAGGATTGTTAAGGTTTCTGATGAGTACTTGTACAATAATGCTGCAATGAACGGAATAATCCCAAAGTACTTAATTCATCGGCTTTTTCCGAATTCAAAATTCAGTATATGGATTGATGCTAAGTTGCAGTTAGTTGTGGATCCATTTTTGTTGATTCATTCATTAGTTGTGAAGGAGAATGTGGATATGGCTATTTCAAGACATCCTTATTTTTTTCATACAATGGAAGAGGCAATGGCAACTGCAAGATGGAAGAAATGGTGGGATGTTAATGGATTGAAAATACAAATGGAAACTTATTGTGAGAATGGCTTGCAACCATGGAACTCAAATAAGCCTTATCCCACGGGTAAAAAAATATATTTACATTTATGATTATTACTTTGCAGATTTTATTTTTCTAATAAAGAAATTCGTTTGAATATAAACTTTAATTTTTTATTCTTGACATTTTGTTATAACTTGTGCATAGAAACCATTGTAAAGTACTAATTGAAAGTTGACCATATGCTAGTTTCTTTTGTTTATTGTCTAGTTACTAAAAGCCACATGGTATAAGATTCTATCCCCATTGAGATTTTCAAGAACTAAATTTTTTTATGAAATATGAGTTTTTCTGTTAATGGATTGAAAATTTTATGAGATAAGGGTTGTAATCGTTTGTGCATATGACAAGTTTATTATGTTATATATTGGTGTTATGTGTATACATGTACTGGCAAGTATTTAAAATTTGTGTGGATCAACTAGTACGAGGCAATATATACGTAGGTGTGATACAAAATGAGACAAATGATCCAGTTATAGGTCAAGTTATAAATACAACACAAAGGTAAGACAAATGATCTAGTCTCGAGATTTAACGTACTATGGATTTCTAGGTTTAATGTGAACTATGACTACATCATTTAAAATTGTATTTTACCAATAATTATTAGTCCTTTTCAACCTTTCTTAAGCAACAAGCTCTTTCTTCATGATTAAATTACCTTCTTTAATGTTGTGAGTAGTGTTTTCTAAGAAAGTAATCAATATTTGGATTAGTTCTTGGAATGCTATTTAGTTGCTTTGGTGCTTCTGGGGTCTTCTTTTCATCAACTTGATTAGTTATTTGTTGACGTGGTAATAGAATTCTTTTAACATAACTTGAAGGAAAAGACTTTTTTTTTTTATACAGCTAACGAGCTTCTTTTTATATTACTCCATTATTATTATGAACTGTGATGTCTGAATGTGAACTATTTGTGTTATTAAAGCACTTTAATTTTTAAATATTTGTATTATAATAGTATGGTTGACAAATCAGTCTATTTACTAAGTCACGTGATTTGCCATTGAAATCAATGATGCATGCCTTTGTTTTTTCAATAAATCTCTTGTCACATTTAGTGCTAATACTAAAAAAAATCCTTTTTGAAATGCAGATGTACCTGATAGTGCTCTTTTATTAAGGAAACATAGTGTTGCTAGCAATCTTTTCTCATGTCTTTTATTCAATGAACTGGAAGCATTCAACCCAAGAGATCAATTACCCTTTGCTTATGTGAGAGACAAAATGAATCCAAAGCTTAATTTGAACATGTTTGAGGTTGAAGTGTTCGAGCAAGTGGTAATTGAATACAGGCACAACCTTAAACAAGGTGGGCCCAGTGTTGGGCCCAAAGTGAAAAGGGCCAGCTCTGATTTGTTTGTAAATGGAAGCTGTAGCAAATGTGAAGGGTACCTTTTGAAAATGTGGGGTGAACCCCATGATTGATTCTTTTCTGTTCTTTTTGCGGCAGGTAGAATCATTCAATTTATTTATTAGAGTAATATATTTTGAATTAAAGACAACTAAGCAAACAAAAACCAGAGATAAAGCTGACAGGTTGGCAGTGAATTCGATTTAATGTTCAATACGGCAATCTGTTTTGGGTGCGTTCGGTTGGAGGTTATGAAAACTTTTGATATAATGTGAGGGGTCAGTAAATCTGTTTTGTAATAAATGGAAAATTATTGAGAAAATTATAAAATTGGTCCTCTAACTATTGTTCAATAGCAAAAAAGTCCTATAACTTTTCGGGCTGACAAAAAAGTCTTGTAACTAATATATATAGGCAATATAGTCCTATTTTGACCCGAATTGCCAATGTGTCCTCCAAGTCACCCGCCCCTTGTTGACATGGAAAATTAACCCCCTTATTGACATTGAAAAATTACAACACCCACCCATTTCACACGAAAAATTGATTTAATTGCCAAAATATGTGCCTTGTTGTAATTCTGGGCAATATGATGTGATGAGGTACTTCGTAAGAATGCATTCTATCAGTCTAGTTTGGTCCTAGTATTTCAATATTATATTAATAAATTTTGGTACTATTTGAATACCTTCTAATATTACCGTAAGTAGAAATTAGTTCCAAGTTAATGTACATCAGGTATGGGTTATTTTTTCTCGTGAAATGGGCACAATGGAAAAAAATCACAACTTGGTACTCTTTTCTGGCTTCTAAGTTCAATGACAAATAGGATTAAACTGCCAAATTAATTTAGTTACATGATTTAATTGCCAAAATATATTTAAGTACATGACTTTATTGTCAGCCTGAAAAGTAACAGGATATTTTTTGCTAGCAATTTACGGAACCATTTTTGCAATTTTTTCACGTCAACAAAGGGGTTAATTTTCCCCATCAGCAAGGACAGGTGACTTGGCGGACACGTTGGCAATTTCATAATATATTAGTTACAGGATTTTTTTGCCTGTCAGAAAAATTACAGGACTTTTTTGCCACCAAGTAATAATTACGGGACCAATTTTATAAGTTTTCCTATATTAGGTATATGTCCTTTTATTTAGTGATTTGCTCATATGTTCTGAGGTAGAATTTATTTCTCTTGTTTTTGGTAGTTGAAGCCAATAGAGGAAACTTTACTATGGACCAAATTTTTTGTTTTTAGTGTATGTTATGGTGAGCTAAATATTGAAATTATTTTGGAAAACGTACATTAAAAAAATCTATGAAGAAATCAATTACATAAGAAAAATAAGAAAGTCTCAAGTCAAAAAGAGAATTTCAAAATTATATTTTACTTCGTTTTCATTTATTAAAGAACATAAACAATTCGATTTTTTCAACAGAAACAACAAAAAAATATCTATGCATGTACGGGAAGAGTAACTTAGCGAATTATGATAAGTATTATATTATTTCTTCTTTTGATTTTATCTTTTCATTTGCACATATATTCTACCCTTTTTTTTTCTTTATTTGGCATATTCTCTTTGTCCTATTAATTTTGCATGTTTAATTTGGAATAGAGTTTTGTATATGAGTTGTGAAAATAGAAGTTTTTAAGTATTTTTACATTCATTTGTTTTACAAAATTTGATTTGAAAATTAGTCATGATTGCATATTACAATCTTTTATATTTTTGTGAAAACATTGAAAAAAACAACCTCATTTTTTCTAAGAAAAAAATTGAGCAAAAGACAAAAACACCCCCTATGATTTGTCTAACTCCCAAAAACTCCCCTGTATTATTTTAACTTCCAAAAAAATTCCCTGTGATCTCAAATAAGTGCCAAATACACCCCCAAAAAAGAGAATGTGTTTCAAACGCCAAAATTGAAAGTATTTGTTCACATTTTACTTTTGATATGACAATTTTACCCCTAACATCGAAAGACAAAAACACCCCCTATGCTTTGTCTAACTCCCAAAAAAAACCCCATGTGTCATTTTAAATCCCCAAAACCCCCATGTGTTTGATTTTAAATACCACACTCGACCCAAATAGTATATACTTAATTTTTCAAAAAGAATAAATAAAATTAAAAAAAAACATATAGGGGTAATCTTGTCATTCCTCCAAAAGTCAAAAATAAAATTATAAGTATATACTACTTGGGTCGAGTGTGGTATTTAAAACCAAATACAGGGGGGGTTTTGGGAGTTAAAATAACACAGGGGGGTTTTTGGGAGTTAGACGAAGCATAGGGGGTGTTTTTGTCTTTTGCTCAAACAATTTAACTTGAGAAAAATTAATGCCAACCAAGTTTTATTTTAAAAAAAAGAAATATAAATACAATTAAACAAATAGATATACTGTGTTCATACTTCAGAATAATATTCCAAATTCAAAATTTTCTCATTAGTCTCATGAGTTTTCATGGGAATTTCTAAGTTTGAAATAGAGGCTAAAGTTAAGCCCAAACGTGTGGGCTTTACTGACTTTCCGGTAAATTATAGCCCAGAGACCAGAGGTTTATTTCATTTATACGCGCGTCGACAGGTATAATTTTTCAAATATTATAAAATTTACTCCTAAATTATATTTCCAACAAAATTTGTGTTTCGTTATCTTTTCATGCTTGTGTGTAATTTCATCTAAGATAAAAAATGTGATAATTTATATAGACATGTTTAATAATCTACGTTGCATTTATAATTACTTTTAAATATTCAAAATACCTCTACGTTCTTACCCGACAACTCAATTTTTTGTTATAGAGGAAACTAAAAGTAACTTTTATTAGACATTATAGTTTGTATATAGGACCTTTTTGTATTTGTTATTAGTATAGGGATTAATTCTGATATTTTCCTTGTTAAGCGGCCTTAGTTACCTATAAGTATAGGTGGTATGTTGTTTGTTCAATACACTTTTTCCCTTTATTGTAATTCAAATTCTGTAAATCAAGTTTTGTACTCAATGAAAGATTTTTCCTTTTCCTGTAAATTTTTCTTTGTTTCTTTCACATTGTTCTTCAATTTCAAATCAATTCCTCCAGATTTAACATGGTATCAGAGTATAATTCAGTCCGCTGCAATTCTGATCTGATTTTATTTTTCTTTCTTTCAATTCATGGTCAATTAGTTTTTGATGCGTAATCTCCACTCTAAATTCAGAATCCAAAATTACACATTCAACATTCAAAGATCAATTCATTATCAGTTCATTTAAGATTTTCTACGCAATATTCATAAGTTTCATGTGTGCTATTTCTACTGAATCTCTCCTTTACTCACTCAAATCAAGATCGTCCCAGAATTTCTCAGTCAAGATATAAGTTCTCATTACTGTTCTCAGTCAGAATTTCTCCAGATTCATTCAAGAATCAAAACTCCAGTTCAAGATTCTTTTATTTCCAATTCAAGAACAATTTAGAATCAATCTTCACCCGTTGCATATTCTTCCTTCTGATCAAAAGAAGCATTTTCCAATCAATTCCTTCTTGATTTTTCTTCAAGAAGCACTATGTCTACGAAGCGTTTGATTTTTGGTCTCAGAGAACAATTTTATCCCTTTTCCTCTATTGATTTCTTTTTCAAGTTCTTCTTCACTCCTTCATGGTGATTCAACACCAGTTTCAGTAGAAAATTCAATCTTCATTTGTAAATTCAGTTCTCTCAATAAATCTTTTCCTTTCTTCTTTAATCTTCATCTCTCAACATTCAATCAGTCTTCTTGCTGCAAGTTCTATTTATTTCCCTCTCTTTTTCTGTTATATTCAATCAGTTATGATAAATCAATCTCCGGCAATCATGGCAGACTTGCATTTCTCTCGATTCACATATTCATCAAGGAAATTTTCGATCACAATTCTTCAATTATGTCTTTGTGATCTGCTATATTCATAATTTTCCTTTGTTCTGTTTCTGTTTTTCCATCAATCTCTCGGCATACTCCCTTATCAAATCAACATTATTCCTATGAAAGTTTCTCTATTAATGTCCAAATAGTATGGTATCCGCTGCAAAAATCTTAGAATTCAGATTCTGTATTCAAGTGTCTTCAAGTTGATCGTGAACTTATGCATATCAAATTCATCTTATTCATCTCCGAAATGGACTTTAATATTCTCAAGATTGCTCTGGACAGTGATATATATGAGCAAGTTTTTGTTTCCTCAAAATCTCAAGAAATAATTCAACAGATTTCTCAAGAAAATTCAGAAGCTTAATTCAACATCATCATCATCCATGTCGCCGTTTTAGGCATATTTTGCGAAATCTGAAAATCGGGGTTCTTTTGTTGCCATTCAGATTTTGTCCGTTTTCCAAGCTGTCCATTAAGGATGCTTAATGTCCAGCTTGCGGGGGGCATATTAGATATTATAGTTTGTATATAGGACCTTTTTGTATTTGTTATTAGTATAGGGATTAATTATGATATTTTCCTTGTTAAGCGGCCTTAGTTACCTATAAGTATAGGTGGTATGTTGTTTGTTCAATACACTTTTTCCCTTTATTATAATTCAAATTCTGTAAATCAAGTTTTGTTCTCAGTGAAAGATTTTTCCTTTTCCTATAAATTTTTTCACATTGTTCTTCAATTTCAAATCAATTCCTCCAGATTTAACAACTTTATACCTATAAACTGCATATAGGATTAGATATCTCATATCTGGGGTCCACCCCTATATTATTATCAGGAGTCCTATTTTTAAATTAAATGATGTAAGAGTTAATCATCATTCAATAAGCGCAAATAACTAAATATAATATACACTCAACCCCGATATTATTATCAGAAGTCCTATTTTAGAATAAGACTTATCATTAGCGATTTAAAAAATGAAGTAAGATAATGCACTGGATCTATAAAATAAAAGAATTCCAAAAGAATTTAAATACTTATTTAAAGAAAATGAAGTATATAACTAAATTTTTCTTAAAGTATCGTTTGAATAGGTGCTTGGTTAGATAAGTGATTATTATACCCACATGCCTCCCGGACTTCGATCGTATAGAGGAGGAGATTTGATTTGATGCGAACACACAAAAAATGATACGTCTCCTATATTTCTTAATTTATGGGATCGGGCAAGCTTATATAATGTCTATAATCCAATCACCACTGTGTAAAAAAATAAAAAATATCGAATTCTACACTACAGTCATGTGCATTATAATGACTGCTAAAACTTTGGTTAAAAAGTCTGTGTACAAATCAATATCATTATGTTTGATATATCAGGAAAATTCATGGTAATGCCATCAACAGTATAAAAAAGTGTACTTCGTTGTCTCACTACTTCTGGACATCATTGAAATTGAAATTTGTTCTGAATGCTAAAGAACAAAACTATTTGTTTCTTATTAGCAGTAGAGTACGTATATACTTTCAATATACTTTGTCAATAATTAAAGCTGGTTTATTTAGTAAAGTTTATATATAGAGCGAAATAGTGAAAATATATCTTATGTTTTGTCTAATTATAAGAAAAAAAAACCCTGTGTTATTTATTTTTATTAGCATAAATTCCCCTGGCATGTGTACTTTTTTATTAGAAATAAGCCTATTTAAAATTTGTTAGTAAATTATAGGTAAGTTTTTGTCAATTTTTTAAATAAATAGGAGGATTATTGTGAATTTTCAAACTTAAAGAGAGGTCATTGATAATTTTTTAAATTAAGAAAGTATTTTTATTTCTTTTAATGGGAATGTAATTATAATAAAAAATAAATACAGAGGGGTTTAATTTGCTAATAAAAATAAGACATGAGTTGATAGTTAGACTTAATTAGACACACAAGCTAGGTTGTTTTTGCATTACTTAAATTGAGCTAATTAAGCAACACCTTCCGTGACCGTGAGGGCGTAAACAAATACCCGATCCACCGTCCACGGACCCCCAGTCCACGGATCCCCAATGCAAACTCTCCACGCCTAAAATTATTTCAGAAAATAACAATAGTTGAATCATTTAAGGAACTCATTTTCTTTTAATTTGGTTTTCCAACTATTTATATTTCCATTCACATGACAGAGACTTGTTTAATTAATACTTTATCAACTCTTAAATTGTTTATTTAAGAAAAATCTTAGGGTCAATTGCTAATCATTTTTGGATAGTGGATTTAAAGTTTTATATGTGAAATAAATCATGGTCTATATATGGTTTCTACACCTTTTTTTTTTTTGAATAAATATGATTTATACTTTCTTAAGTTTGTTATTTTCAAAACTCGCCAAAATCAACTTACTTCTTAATTCCGAGGTATCTTATCTTAATGGTAAAGTTGAGGTCCAAAATTCTAAAGATTTTGGCTTTGAATTCCACAAAAAAAATGTGGTTATTTATCTGGTGTAATTATAGTAGTCTTGTTAGTATTTTTTTTGTACTCCCTCCGTTATTCTTTATTTGTCGTTTTAGAGGATTGCACACAGATTAAGAAATGTAATTAATAGTCACATTTTTTAAAGCAAAAACCCAAAAACACCCTAATTAATCACATCATTAATTAACATCAATTACAAGTATTAAGAAGAAGGGTAAATTTGATAGAAAGTAATTATTTTTATATTGATCGAACTCCTAAAACGACAAATAAAAGTAAATATTTTTTTTTGCCAAAACTATAAATAAAATTAAAAAAATGGAGGGAGTATTTATTAGTTAAATTTCTTATACATTTGTTAGTTAAAATTTTCTGGAGTATATTTTTTTTATACAATATCACATTCACTATTTTAGTAAAAAGAAAAATAACAAACTTAAAGTGATTTATTTTTTAGATGTGAATACATAGTTAATCAATTGGCTAAGACCTCGTTGGCAAATCAATTAAGTGATTTAATTCTTTTATTGTCTTGGTCCCAAAAGAAGAAAATGAATAGTTTGGAATACACATTTATAGAAATATTTATTATTCTTTTCCTTTTCATCTTTCCAATTCAATTCTTCTATTGTCCTAATTCCGAATTTAAATGAGAAAATGAACAAGTTTGGAAATACATTTATTCCTTTTCTTTTCATCTATCCAATACAATTCTTTTATTTTCCTAAACCCAATAGAAGAAAATGAATAAGATTGGAAGCACATATATTATTTTCCTTTTAACAATATGCACAGCCAGTCCAATTCTTACTGTCGTAAATCCAAAAGAAGAAATGAATAAGTTCGGTAATATATTTAATATTTTCCTTTTTATATATTCAATTCAATTCTTTTATTGTCCTAAATCCGAAAGAAGAAAATGAATAAGTTTGGAATTAGTACCACTAATTTCTTTTCCTTTTTATCAGTCCAGCTCCTAGTATATCCGTTGATCAAACCACCAACAACTTTCCTTTTTTATTTCCACAATAAATTTCATCATATCCTATAATAACCGTGGAAAAAGAATTGTAATCAAATTCAGCTATTAGATTTGAATTCAATACCATAAATACTCATTTCAAGTCGATCTCAAAATAAATAGTAGCAATAAAAGAACATTTTAAACTGGATTCTATAAGATCAATATAATGAGTAACAATTAAAATCAAATCTACAACTCTAGCAACCAAGTATCGCATGAAGGGTATTTGCGTAACTTCATACCAGGCTCACGCGTCCCTCTCCTCCTTATATAAAGAATCCCAAACCCCCATCCAAAACACACACTCCCAAAACCTCTAACAGCTGCAGAATTCAAATCATTCCAACAAAATTAATGGCGTCCCAGCTAATCGCATCCCACCGCGAAAACGCCGAGGTGTACACCGGCCACGAATTGAGCAAGGCGAAGTCCGTAGAGCTTCTCGAAAAAATGAACCTCCCCAAAGGCCTCCTCCCTCTGGAAAACATCCTCGAAGTCGGCTACAACGAGGAAACCGGATTCGTGTGGCTGAAGCAGAAGGAGAAAAAAAATCACGTGTTCCGTGCGATCGGTCGTAGCGTTTGGTACGACAGGGAGGTCACGGCGTTCGTCGAGGACCGTCGGATGAAGCAGGTGACAGGTGTCAAGAGCAAGGAGCTTCTGGTCTGGCTCACAATTCATAATATTTCGATCAAGGACCCTAGCTCTGGCAATATTACGTTCTCAACCGCTACTGGGCTGTCTAGGACTTTCCCAGTGTCGGCGTTTGAGGAGGAAGAGGTGGAGAAGAAATGATTAATTAATTGGATTGGGAGGGTAGACACTTGGGATTGGATTTTATATATGATCTTCTTTACTTTGTTTTTCTGCTACTTAATTAATTGAAGTGTTTGCATGCTTGAAGGTTTAACCCAAGTAATTAATTATGTGGGTTAAGTATCTGAACTGTAAACTGTGGATTAATTATCCACATTTACGGTGGAATACTTGATGTATTTAGTTAATTAAGTTGGTATAATGTAAATTAGATTACTATAAAATATTAAAGGTTAATCGATTAAGAATCCATTTGTTTTTGTCTATACGCCTTGAACTTAATTGGATCTTTTTTCCCATAGGTCAGCGACAAATTATTTAAAATATTTATTAAGAAAAAGTAGGTTAACGGCAAATTATGAAGAAAAATAAAAATAGGTCAACGGCATGTTCATCTGAATTTTTTTAGTTTATTGCAATTTACATAATGTGATATGCATAATATTTAATTTATCTTCATGTTATTTGAAAAAAAAAATTATCTCTCTATAATTTTATAAAAGTTTCACACCGAATTCTTGATGTTTTTAAATTTTTAAAAAAATATAATTGACAAAACTACCTTTCTTATAAAGTACTATACTTGAATCTATTAACTTATAAATGTGGCATTTTATCCACATGTGTTATTATAATTGTGGCATTCTACCCCTTTATGTTTTAATAAATATAGCAATTTATGATAAATGTGACACTTTAGCCGCATAAGGATTCTTTTGTTACTCAATGTTTTTCATGGTCACTTTCAATTTCGACGAGTGTGTTACTCTCTCAATTAGAATGAGATAATTTTCTTTTCATGAATGATATTTTTTTTAAATCATATGGAATAAATTGAATATTATGTATATTGTAGATGCTTAAATTGACAATAACCCTAAATTTTACCGAACCCATTTAATTACTGCATATGATGGACTCGTCCTATTCTCATCATCCTTTAATTATCCAAAAAAAAAAAAATCTAGATCATCTTCCTTATTTTACGCTTTCCTTTATCATTACACCACTTATGCTACTTTTGCACTGTGCACCCCGAGCTTACATTAATGTTGCATTCCCTCCCGGAACTCTTGTCCGACCATTTTTCCTGCCAAATGGGAAAACTGCCATACGAAGTTCAAGGTGAAAAGTGCAAAAATGTATAAGTTGGGGGGTGGGGAGGAGGAGGGTGCAACTTTGATGCAAGTTTAGGAGGCAAAACTCAATTTTTTGCAACCAATTATTATTTAAAGTGCAAAAAACATGAAATTTTAAAAATCAAGTATAATTGTAACAAGATATATAATACTGAAAAAAAAGAAAAAAATTTAGTACAAAATTTACAAATATATTATATAAACATTACAGAGTGGAAATAAAATCGAGCATATATACACTAAACATTCTTGTTTTGGCTCATCTTGCATGGTTTGCATTACATTCTTCAAAATGAGGTTTCAAATTGTTAGAATTTGTGAAAAAAAAAAAAGGTTTGCCAATCTAAAATCGTAAATTTTCTAGTTGATAATTATCATTTCAAGAAAAGGGACAAAATTATTATATAAAGAAGCAAAATAATACTTCAAATAAGAAATATTACGCTTTCCCCCTGAATTTATGGTTGAGTTGCACTTTTCTCTCTGAACTTACACCCTTGTTGCATTTTCCACCCTGAACTTTGTGTTTCACTTTTCCCTCTGAACTCTTTGGTCGGAAAAAAATGTCGAAAAAGAGTTCAGGGGGAAAAGTGCAATATTAATGTAAGTTCAGGGTGGACAGTGAAATTTTTTGAAGTTCAGGAGGTAAGGGAAGTGTAACTTGACTGTAAGTTTAAAGGAAAAGTGTGATTTTGTCAAAATCCTTGGATCAAAGTTTCGATAAATTTCTACCGAAACCACCAAAAGTTTCTCTTTTTTAGTTAATCGAAAAATATAGAGTAATTTCTAGTTCAACATGTTACTCTGATTTGAATTTCTTTTCAAAAAAATTTAATATCTAACTGATCGAGATATTACTGAAAACGAAACTTTAATCCATGTCTAATTCCAAAGAAGAAAATGAATAAGTTTACGAAAACATTTACTCCCTCTGTTTCAAAATATCTGTCTTTTCACATGTATGAACACAAATTAAGAAAATCATTGAATATAGCTGAATTCTAAGAGGAAAAAAATGAAAAATACTAAGATACCCTTTTAATTAATTATCCTCCACTAATGTTTGAGAAAATTTATGAGCATAAAGGGCAAAAATGGAAAAAAAGTAATTAATGCTTTATTGAAAATCTAAAGTGACGGATAATATGGCACAAGAAAAACTTTTCAAAGCAACAGATATTATGAAACGGATGGAGTATTTATTTTCCTTACTTGTCCAACTCCTACGTACCATATCCATCCCCTCTAGTCCAACCACCAACAACTTTTTTTTCTTCCCACAATAAATTCCGTCATATCCCTAATTAACTATGGAAAATTAATTGAAAATCAAATCCAGCTATTAGATTTGAATCCGATGGTGCAATATTTGAACATAAATTCAATACCATAAAAACTCATTCAAACTCGATCTCGATCTCAATCTAAATAAAACAAAATATTTTATCCGTCCCCTCTAGTCCAACCACCAACAACTTTTTTTTCTTCCCACAATAAATTCCGTCATATCCCTAATTAACTATGGAAAATTAATTGAAAATCAAATCCAGCTATTAGATTTGAATCCGATGGTGCAATATTTGAACATAAATTCAATACCATAAAAACTCATTCAAACTCGATCTCGATCTCAATCTAAATAAAACAAAATATTTTATATTCAAGAGTAATAAAAACACATTTCAAATTGGATTCTATTTGATAAAAATAACAAGTAAAATTTAATAAGAACAATAAAATCAAATCCAACTCGAGCGCTTCGTACAATTCCACCACGTATCACTGAAAGGGTATTTTCGTAACTGTACACCAGGCTCACGCTTTCCCCCCTTTATAAGGAAACCCAAACCCCCATCCAAAAAACACCTTCCACCGACCCCTAAAATCCCCCAAAACCTCAACTCCGCCGCAGTATTAAAAAATGTCGTCCCAGCAAATCGCTTCCCACCGCGAAAACGCCGAGGTATACACGGGCCACGAATTGTGCAAGACGAAATCCGTAGAACTTCTCGAAAAAATGAACCTCCCCAAAGGTCTCCTCCCTCTCGACAACATCCTCGAAGTCGGCTACAACGAGGAAACTGGATTCGTATGGCTGAAGCAGAAGAAGAGCAAAACTCATGTGTTCCGTTCCATCGGTCGTAGCGTTTGGTACGATGCGGAGGTCACGGGGTTCATCGAGGACCGTCGGATGAAGCGGGTGACAGGTGTCAAGAGCAAGGAGCTTCTGATCTGGGTCACAATTTCTTATATTTCAATTCGGGACCCTAGCTCTGGCAATATTACGTTCGCAACCCCTACTGGGTTGTCTAGGGCTTTTCCGGTGTCGGCGTTTGAGGAGGAAGAGGTGGAGAAGAAATGATTAATTGGGAGGGTAGACTTTAAGATATTAATAATAATAAGTTTCGGTTCATGATTTAGTGTAGTTGGATTTTATGTTTTTATTTATTTTCTACTACTCTTAAGTGCTTTGCTTAAAGTTTAAGCCATAATTGGGTTGTGTTAACTATCAAGGGGTGTTTGCAAATGCTTTTAGGAAGTACTTTTCAGCTTTTTTTCCTCGAAAAGCGGTTTTTCAGTGTTTGTAAACTCTGCTTTTGCTTTTGCTTCTCAACAAAAAAACAGTTAGAAGCTGGTTTTGGAAAAGCATGTCATGACCTGCTTTTGGGGCTGATGGCATTCTTGTAATAAAATAGAAGCAGTTTTGTGACATTTATATCCTTAATATTTTCTCTTAATTCCAACAATACCCTCATTTTCTATTTTATGTAATTAATGCTATTTATTTTTACTTTTCACAATTTTATTTATATTCTTGCGGATAATGACTATAAAAAAATATTATATTCATTTTTTACAACAAAAAAATTATTTTTGTTTGTGTGTCGTCTTCGATTAAGAATATGTTGTTCATATATATATATTTTTTAATTTCTAGTTTAGCTTTGTGCATTGTTGTAGCCATTTTAATTTTATGTAGGCTTTTATTATTTTTGTTTGTTCGCTAATTATAAGTTTTTTTATAGTGGTAACTTGAAATCAGTTAGTTTTTTATGCTCAACTTGTTTGTTTTTTTTTTTTTATTGTTTGTTTATTTTGATTTCACTAATAGCTTATTGTTAGTTTGATTTATTTCTATTTTACTAAAGGATTCATTCTGATTTGATTTAAACTTAGTTAGTATTTAGTTGGTTTTGTTTGACTCATTATAATTAAATATAAACTTAATTGATGATTTATAATAATTTTGTTTGATTCGTTTGATTTGATAAAGTTTAGCCAATGGTTTAAATATATAATTATAACATTGTTTGTTTTGATCTTAATTGCTAAAAGACGTGTGTCTTACAAAAAGACGTTTTCAAAAATTAAAAAAAAATTAATTTATGAACATGCCAAGTAAAGAGTAAAATAGGGCTTGTAATAAAATTCATTTAAAATAAAATTAATGTATGAACATGCCAAGTTAAGGGTAAAATAGGACTTGTAATAAAATTCATATAAAACAAAAGACTTACTATATTCTGCTTTTCAAAAATTGCAAACACCTACATAATTGCTTTAAGCTGCTTTTCACTTTATTTTGCAAACACCCCATGCTTTTTTCTAAAAGTACTTTTTAATTACTTTAAGCAAAAATAACTGCTTTTTCAGATAGAGAAGCTATTGCAAACACCCCCTAAGTGTATGGATTAATCTATCCACATATAAGGTGGAATACTTGCTGTATTTAATTAATATGGTATCATGTAATTTATATTAAAATCATGAATTGTTTGGTAATCCAAGAATCGTTGTTTTTTGTTTATAAGCCTTAAACTTGGATCTTGTCTTCAATTGATCTACAGCGATTTAAAAAAAAAAAGAAAAAGAAAAAAAGGAGTAGGTCAGCTGCAAATTATGAAAAGAAAAAGAAATAGGTCAGCGGCATCTTCATCTAAATTTTACTGAATTTTAATTATTTTATAGGCTCGTCCTATTCTCATCTACCTTATTATAATTATTCTTATTAATGCTAATTAGATCATCTCCAGCGCCTTATAACACTAATAGTAACAGCACATGTCACATTAGATTGGAATTTTGTAACTATATATTTCAAAAAAAATTTAACAAAAAGAGCAACATTTTGCAAAAATGTTCACTTCAACAACTCTCTCAAATTACGGACCCCCTCAAATAGTTTAATTTGATCTTTCAAATTTGAGAGACCAAACTCAATTTTTTGACAGAAATTCATTGACTTTTGTACTTTTGTAATATATATTTTTTTTTTATTTCCCAAGGGTTTAATCCCTTTTGAGACGGGTTGCGAGTTGGACACATTAAATGAGTATCTCTCCCAATAGGAATGCGAACATGAGTCCGCTACTGAATATGAATAAGAATTACAAATTATTTGTTAAATAAAAACTAATTGTTGGAGTAAAATATTGTAATTGTTTAAATTTGACTTGTTGAAATATAAAGTAGTTATTGGGGTGATTAGTATTAAATAATATATTTTGAGATAAAATAACAATATTTAAGAGAACATCTAGAGATGGCGACATATTGAAATTTTCGTAATACCCAATATGTGGGGAATTTTCGTAATTAGGTCTTACCTCATGGGACATTCCTAATTTACCCTATGAATAAAATTGAAAATCAATCTGATATTCGGGAAGACCTACCAAAATACTCAATATTCAATTCAACTAATCTCAAATATTAACAACTTATAATTCTTCCTTTGAGTAAATAGTAAATGTCTTCAAGGTATAGGTGTGTTGTGTGCATTCAAACTAATTTCCTAAAATCAGCTGCCCTAAATCCAATGCAGAATCCTTAGCAAGAATACTCTGCCTCCCGATTCACCATTACAGCATAAAGTTGAACAGGTCAGTTTCAACAGAACGAGGGGGTTTCTTTAGTTGATGCAGAAACGGAAAATGAATGCAACTTCAAGAGCTTAGGACAAGCCGTTATTCATGAAGTACAAATCAAGGTCTTCATTGAACAACACCACTTGATGTTATATGAATAAAAAGAAGAAGAAACAGAATGACAATCTCATTTATTGAATTATGATAAGAATGGGAATACAAAACAAATAGCAACTTATATAAGCATAAGTAACTAGCTTTCGCTACACTAATTTAATCGTATCTTGTCGGACTAATATGAACAACAGAATTCTAACACGTGAAGAATCCTAATTATATCACAAAATATCTTCACAGTATATTTCTACTCTTGCCAAAAATCACAAGAGTTGTAACCTTATAGTTGCAAAATGTGACCTACTTGTTGAAAAGAGATGAGATCAATTTTTCAATTTCTGACGAGTTGTCTTGTCTGATTTGTGCATCTAGTCTCTACTTTTGAACCTGACAATGGCAGCAACAAAAGCAAATTGAGCCAGAAATGAACTTTACCATACATACCAATGCAACAAAAGCTCAATATTTTGATTTTTCCTATTTTCTCATTAAAACAATGTTCTTTTAGGCTATGTTTAGCAACTTTAGTTCATGGATTTCAATGAGTAAAACGCTAAGGAATATGTTTTTATTGCATCAAATGATAGAACATTGAGTTCCATTTGTTGCTCATTTTCATTTTCCTAATCATTTTACTCACTGAAATCCAGGAAACAAACATAGCCTTTAGTCTTTTTTGGCTCTTTTACATGGAATGATTTCAGCATTCCTTGCTTGGTGATCTTTGATGTGTACACTTCTCCTTTCCCCCTTTTCTTTCAAAGATTGTATGCATGATGAACATGTAGAAGAAAGGAACACAAATAAAGTACTTACGTTGAATTCACTTAAAGTTATACATTTTATGTGGCAAAACTCCATTTGTATCATTGTCTGAGTAGAAAAAATCTTCGGAGGATACTTACTCCAAACCATTTTCTCTATCTTCATCCTTATTAAACCGATTATTCCGAATTCCATGGATTTTGCAGTCCCACACAATTTTGGATATCTCATCTTGTGGCAAACACAAACCTTGTTGTTTAACTGACTTACTCAAATCACAAAAGAATTTCGGATTTTGTAACCAAATATACTCCCCCAACAATTTCTCATGCTCGGGTACCCAATTCCTAGGGAAAGGACTATAATCACAAGATGGAATCAAAGACATATGAGAAAATTGAACGCCTTCAATTGCATCAACAAGTCCCATTCTCAATAGATCAGAATACTCAGGTGCAGAGTTGTTACTACTTTCAGTCAATGGACGGCTAAGATTACGTGTAGCAATCTTATACACCTTTGCCCTCGATTTCAACCTATATCTTGCTGCATATAATTTAGCCAAAGAACTTCGTATTACATACGCACAAAACCCAACAATTTTCTTTCTATTATCTGCATATCTATACCAATCTGCCATGGTTTCTAATAACTTATTCATTTGGGCATTAGTATGTGCTTGACCAGAATAGAGCATAGGGGTGCAAGGCAAGGGCTCAGGGTCTTGATCACCCTTAACAAATGCAAGCCTTCTAAACTGGCGTATACACTGTTGGAGGCTAGCTGTCACTGAAAGTAAAGTCCCTACACCTTTTTCACTCACAATTTTACCCCCACTTGAAGTGTAACGAAGAGTTGGGCGTATAACTCTACGAGAAATTATATGATCCAAGAATTGAACTCCTCTGCTAATATGCTCAATCTCAACTTTTGAATTGTCTAATCTAAAACCGAAACTTTTGTCACAAAACTCGATTATTTCCTTTCTAATTCCCACTGCATCCTCTCTGGGACCCCGTATACCAATTAGAAAATGACCTGCAAATCGAATAAATTCCATTTTCCGTGTCTTTTCCCTGCCACTTGACGGTACAAACTCTGGCCAAGAAGGGTTATGGCAACCATCGTTTATAGAATACTTCCATATTGAATCGGACTCATTAGGTCTGAAAAACTCTACCATTTTATTTTCCATCATATGGTCAAATTCATTGAGACAGACATTCATTAGTAAAGGACTAAGAATTCCACAATAACCATAGTCAGGCACTTTATCAGCCTCCTCAGGTGCAAAATCGAAGAATGTCCTTAACCAATAGGGGTCAGGTTTAGGCTCATTTTCGTTCAATATCCTCTTCTTAGTCTGCCCCTTCTTTCTTTTCCTTTTACTCACTCGTTTCCCTTTATCTTCTATGTACACATGAGGTTTATTATCCCCTCTCAACCCTGATTTAACCAAGTTCAAAACTTTCTTGTCTTTTACGGCTTTTTCAAAGCATTCCAATACTACATTTGCATCTATTCTATCAAAAATCTCACTTAAATCACCCCTTATAAACCACAAGTATCCAGCAAAATTACTCCTGATTGTTCTAATAACAGAGTGAGGATTCCTACCTGGTCGAAATGCGTGCGACTTTGTGGAAAACCGCGGTTCGAAAACCGGTTCAAGAATCATCAACAAAACCTCCTGAACAATCCGGTCCTGAAACGGCGACGTACCAGATGCCAATATCGAGTGGAGCTTGCGTTTCGAGAGTAAACTGGGAATGGGCTTATCATTAGGGCTTCTAATGAATTGCTGAAGCTTGGAATTCCACTGGAACTGATTGTGAACGACGGCGTTTTTTAGGGAGAGGAGGCCTGAGAGGGTGTGAGAGGGGAGGGGATTTTTGGGAGGGAATGACCCAGTGGCGTGGGCGCACACGCGCTGGTAGGCGAGTACCCAGAGGTCGAGTTTGGAGAGGAAGCCGGTGAGGTTTTGGAAGGGTTTGTTGGGTTGGGAGAATGATTTTACCCAGAGGTCTGAGAGGACTTGGATTGGGTCTTCTTTTAAATGTGAGTGGGGGTCCTCCTGTTGTGGTGGTCGAGATGGACGGTGGTTTAAGGTGTGGGAGTGGCGGCGGGTGGCGGTGGTGAAAGTGCCGGTCAGGTGTTTGAGTCTTGTTCTCAGTGACATTTTAATAGTAAAGGAGGATGTGGCTCCTCTCCGAAACTATGGCCCGTCTAAATTTTCCGTACTACTACCTTTTAAAACGATTTTAGCGACTTCTGAAATATAAGTCATGCGATTTCTATAGGACAATATATTCTTTTTTTTTTTTTTTTATAATAAAGGAACAATAACTTTTGTATAAATATATGACTCTTATATAGTGCAAGTGTTCAAAAAAAAGAAAAAAAATTATTTCTATATAATGCAAGTTTCACAAATTATAAGCGGTGAAGCCGGCCTAATATATGGGATAATCTACTGCGTGTTAATAACATTATTTGAAACTTTTACATTCGGAGTCGCCCTTAAATTAATGTTAATAACATTATTATAATTATAATAGTCTAACTTTATTTACCAAATATATGTTATTGTATGTAAATGTATAGATCCATATCTGAGAGGCTAACCAAGAATGTTTAATACTCCCTCTGTCTCAAATTATTTGTCTTTTTACATGTTTTCACTCATATTAAGATACCTACTAAATAACCTTAGTTTTAGAGGAAAAAATAAATTATATACCTAAAATACCCTTATTATTTATTTATCTCACTATTATCTATTTACACGTTATTCGAGTTTTACACTATCTCTCTTACTTTTTCTCTTACATACCTAAAATACGTAATTAATAGTGCATTGAAATCCTAAAGTGACAAATAATTTGGGACAAATTTTTTTCTCTAAAACGACAGATAACTTGGGACAGAGGGAGTATAACTCAGTTAAAACAAGTTGAATAGAACTAAAAAGATGACGAAACAAATTCTAAGCCCTTGGCCTTCCAAAAATTCTAGTATTCGCTTAATCCATATGTTGATTTGGCCAACTTCAATATATCATCAATTGCCGAGATATAAAAATAATATATTTGTAATGTGATTGACTTATAGGAGTATAATTGAATGGATAAATATAAATAAATATGTCTACTTTAAGATCAGTTTTGTGTGGACATTCGGATTTTGCTCTAGAGTTTCCCAAGAAGTTTATTTTTCTACATTTCAAAGTCGACTAAGAAAAGATTATTGAAATGTAAAGCATATATAAATAATAAATGCATGGAGATGGAGTAAACGGTAAGTAAGTGGTCATAAGCATGAAACAAATTAAGCTCCTCAAATGATGGGAATTCATATGATAGTATCTGCTAAATTGCCGGCTTTGTATAAATTGTTGGGTTTTAGCCCTTGACACTTGACCATGATAAAAAAGAAACAAATATATAGCCTCCCGGGGCACAGTTCAGTTGGTAAAGGAGGTGAACTTCGGGGCTCACTCCCCCAGGGTGGGGAGTTCGAATCCTGGGAGGAGCAGCCAAGTGTTGTAAAATCTTTAAGGGAGGATGGAGCAGCTTGGTGTTGTAAGTTCCATGGTAGTAGGCTCCCTTGGGGGCCAGGAGTATAAAGAGTGAACAAACCCTGACCAACTCAGGCACATCCCGCGATTTACTTCCGCACATTGCTGAGAGGCCAGTGATGAGTGGTCCAGGACTCAACCTTAACAAAAAAAAAAAAAAAAAAAAAAAAAGAAACAAATATATAAAACATTCTTATATAGTTAAGACCTCAAAAGTCAAACGAAAGATACATTTCATTGATATTGTCTATATTTTTCACAAATAATTTCACTTACCTCTCCCTTGTACTATTATATATCCATTTTCTTACTTTTTTTTATAAAATTTAATGTTTCAGTTATATCTCTCGTGCGATTTAATCAATCACTTTCCTCCCTTGTACAATTTAATTATTTACTTACTTACGCCCCGCCCCCGGAGTTATGTTTTCCCTTTGAAGTTATTACCCTTAGCCGTTGTGGCAAAATACATTTCCAATTTTCATTTCAATATTGCCCTTCATTCAATTTTATAAAAGTTGAGGACTCCATTTATTTGTAGGTAGCATTTTTTATGGGATTATTGCATTTTTAGTGCCATAATTATAGTCCACTGGGATTTCTACTCCGTAACTTTTCAGGCTGGCACATTTGGTGTTATAATTTCAATATCAGTGGTAATTTTGGTGTCAGTTGAGGCCCAATTTCAAAATTGGCCCGAAATTTCCCATGTGCGGGCCATGTGACATGAAAAATGGTGATTTTGACAATTCAACGTCCTTTTCATTTTAAAAAAAATACCAAAATTCAAAATCCTAACTTTTCCTATAAAATTCACCAAACATTCCCTTAATTAAATGTTAGACGTCTTCTTCTTCTTCCCCAAATAAAAACATCCAAGTAGCCTAGTTCTTGGTGGATGGAAATAAAGTTTTTTTTTTAATGAAAAAGGCGTTGAATGGTTAAAATCCCCAATTTTCATGTCACATGGCCTGTACAATGGGGGAATTTAGGGCCAATTTTGAAATTGGGCCTCAATTGGCACAAAAATTGTCATTGATGTTGAAGTTGTGGCACCAAATGTGCCAGCCTGAAATGTTACGGGGTAGAAACGCCATTGGGCTATAATTGTGGTACCAAAAATGCAATAATCCGCATTTTTTTTTATCATTTAGACTACTTCTATATCATTTGGCACATAATTTGCTCATTTCATTTCATTTTTCTTATATTTATTTAATTTCATCTCATAAAAATTAATTTTTTCACGATTACCAGCTCGTATGATTTCAAATTGTCAAAATATCACATCTAGTATTTTATATAGCAAAATCGTCTCTGTCTTCTTAACTACATGTCTTATTATGTATAGCACATCAATAAATATTTAGTAGTCCAAATTATATCGTATTATTAACTACATATCATCTCAAGCGATAAGCCATTAAAAATTTCTTCTATCAGTTAACAAATATTTTAGCCATTGTTCTTGCTGTAACACTCCTCAGGTCAAGAACACCGATCATATAAAAGTGAAGAATTAATCTAATTCCACTACTAGAAAAAACAAAAATTCCGACCGAAATTCCGACCGATTTTGTGCAAAATCGGTTGGAAATTCAAGATTCCGACCGATTTTTCGACTGCAAAAATCGGTTGAAAAAACTCGCGTCGGAATGGAATTCCGACCGAAATTCCGACCGACATTATATTCCAACCGATTCTAAATAGGTTGGAATTTTATTCCAACCGATTCTAAATCGGTCGGAATTATTCCAACCGATTAAAAATCGGTCGGAATTTATTCCGACCGATTTTGAATCGGTTGGAATTTTTGAAAAAAAATTAAAAAAAAATTATTTTTATTTAATCCGATATTTTTCCACTAAAAAATCCTAAATTATAATTCAACCCCACATTAAAGCCCTAATTCAATTTTCAAGCACACTCAACAATTTCAAACACACTATAATTAATAATAAAATCTAACAATTTCAAACAAATTATAATAACCAAAATTAAAAATTTCTACTTACAATCTCTACTAATTAATTTCAAACACACCATACTAACAAAATCTAACAATATCTACTAACAATTTCTACAACTAATTTCTAACATTTATACTAACAATTCTACAACCAAAATCTAACAATTTCTACTAATTAATTTCAAACACACTAAACAATTTATACTATACATAAATCAAAATAGTGTATATATATATAACATACCTTCAAGAAGAGAGAAGAAGAAGGGAGAGATGAAGTGGTGGTCGGCCGGAAGTGTTGCGACAGTGGTGGTCGGCCGGAAGTGTTGCAGCGACGGTGGTGTGGTTGGTCGGAAGATTGAAAGGGTGGTTATGGCCGGAAGGGGAAGAAGATGGAATGGTGCCCCTTTTTTTTTTTTTTTTTTTTTTTTTTTTCTGTACAAGGGGCTGCTGAAATGAGCAGCCCCTTCTCCCATTTTTTTTTTTTTTATAGAAGTTTATTCCGACCGATTTTTAAATCGGTCGGAATTATGAATAAAATTCCAACCGATTTACAAATCGGTCGGAATTTTTGAATTCAAATTATATATTCCGCGCGGCTCATAAATAAATGGGAGGAGAAGGAATTTTTTATTTTTTTTAAAGTTATGATATATTCCAACCGACTTATTGTCGGTTGGAAACAAAAATATTCCAACCGATTTACAAATCGGTCGGACTTTTTGAATTCAAATTATATATTCCGCGCGGCTCATAAATAAATGGGAGAAGAAGGAATTTTTTTTTTTTTAAGTTATGACATATTCCAACCGACTTATTGTCGGTTGGAAAAAAAAATATTCCAACCGATTATAATCGGTTGGAATTTTTGGAATATCCATAAAAATTCCAACCGAATTTTTTTCGGTTGGAATATCCATGAAAATTCCAACCAATTTATTTTCGGTTGGAATTTGATTGATAATTCCGACTGAAATTTTAATCGGTCGGAATATTTATTGATTTTCAAATAAAATTCCGACCGAAATATTTTCGGTTGGAATTTAAGGATACTCCCACCGAATTTATTTCGGTTGGAAAAAATCGATTGGAATTTTCGATTTTTCTAGTAGTGTTCTACGCCACATCATAAAAATCAGAAAATGCTTAATCTTATTAACACTCTCTGATGTTACATTCACGGATTATTATTCAGAAGATCAAAACTGGCCTTATTATTACACTGTAACTCATGAACTTTATGAAAAATAAAACTGCTAAAACAAAAATAATCAAGATTTGAATGTATATACCCGGACGGACGTACAACAATATTGTGACCAAATAAATGCGCCAAGAACCCTTTCTTCTTGAATTAGCTAGCTAGGGTTCTCTTCTTTGAGCAGTAGAGATCTCACAAAAGAAAGTGACTGAATTTGGGTACACATTGTGGCATGGTGACGAACCAGAAGGCGGCACGTAACCCTTTGGAAGCATTGCCGAAAACGACCTCGTATCGAACTTCTTCTTGATCATCTTTTTCTTCAATTTGGAAGAACTCTTTTCATTCTTGATTTGTAATAATTGTGTATTTGAAAGTACTGAAGGAGCATTGGCTTTATTGAGTAATGGCGTGGAGCAGGCGAGAGAGACGATCAATGCTAGTAAACAAAAAACAGTTGTGATGTTTTTGGTAGTGAATGAATTACCCATTGAAAGACGAAGAATTCGATTAATTGCGTAAACGGAGATGCAATTGCATGTGTATTAAAAGGAGAGACTTGCTAGGGGTTTTCTTGGTAATTTCTTATGTTGGAGGGGGGTTTGATTTAAAAAAAAAAAAAAATTGGGTTGAAGATCAAGAATCGAGAGCAGAGAAAAGGGATGGAGAGGCTGTTGAGTCCAAGAAAAGAAAGTAAAGTCAAGAGGAAATAGGAGTTGAAAATTTAATTTGTTTTGGGAAATTGATAGAGCAATATAATACTGCATGAGCGTTCTTGATGTTAGTTACATGCATAATTAATTTGTGAAAGAGTACTATATCTACTATATAGAAGTATATTAGTATTGTCCATTTTCTCTCTTGATTGTGTGAACATACCGACACAGATCCGAATAGTAAGAAGAATGCCAGAGTATAAGGGGATGCACGGGTAAGAATTAGGTGAGGTATATATATATATTTCTAATATGTTCATGCAATTCAAACCCACTCAGATAAATCACGTTGATTTATAGTAATAAGTAAAAATTCCAAATACCGGGTCGATAAAGATTATATTGTGTCACATATGAGTTGGATCAGGGTCATACTGATACCATAAGTTGTACTTTTATTTTAATTTTTGATAACTATATATGTAAGTCTGTTTATGTGAGGCATGATCATAATATAACAAATTATTTTGTTCAATGTCTAAATGACTTGTAACATATTGTATTTACATCGATGCTTGTACTTCTATATCTATACTAATACTAATACTAAAAGTGTGAATAATTTAAGTTTTTTCTTTTTTTGTGAAGACAAAAATACCCTTATTCAAGTTGTAAAATATATTAATAAAATATAATTAGACATGAATTTTCCTTAAATTTTCTCATCAAAAATTTGGTAGGAAAATATTTTAAGAAAATTTGTAACTTCCTTTCCTCCTAACCAAGCACCATGAATATGGAAGAAAAACAAAAGTATATTCAAATTAGACATGAAGTCTTATTATAGTTATTTCCTAACTCCAATAAATAAGAAATTAACTTTTACATCACTTTTACAATTTCATTATTGTTCTCCTATAACACATAAAAATAAAAAAACACTATTACTTTGAATAGTTGCTAAAATATATATGTAAAATTATTATAATGTATTATCAATATGTTGTTATGTAAAAAATATTATTTGTTTCATTTAAAGATTTAGTACAATATGTCACTCCAAAAAAAAAATCAAATTCTCTTAAATATCATAAAATCTGTTAAAGTAAAATCACATCTTACCTATGAATGAACAAAAATGCTTATGACTTAGTGAACTAAGTAATTTTTATTTGACATGAGAAACATTAACTTAAATTTTCATGGAAATATTTTCGAGAAAAACGTGTGAAATAAGTGAAAAAATGGATGAAAATCAATGAAAATTGGTGAAACCGATCAAATAAATTTTATGTAATTGATGAAAATATGTGAAATCGATCTGGATGAAATTTATGAACACTGGTGAAGTAGGTGAAAAAATGGGTGAAATCGGTAATAAAAGATGCTGGTAAAAACGATAAATACATGTGAAATCGATGAAAATTCGGGTGACATTTGTGAAAACATGGGAAACAAATCGGTGAAATCAGTGAAAAACGGGTGAAATATATGAAGAATGGATTAAATCATTGAAAAAAGGTTAAAGTCTGTGAAATAATGTGAAATCAATGAAAATTCAAGTGAAATTGATAATAAAAAAAAAACTTGTGAAATCAGTGAAATATAAGTTAAACTGATAAAAATAAGTAAAATCCGATAAAGAAAAAAAAAAGTTTAACTAGCAAAAACAGTGTGAACTAAACCAGTAGATTTTTTCTTGTTTGAATAGGAGAAAACAAAAGAAATCGATGAAACATAGGAAAAACAATGGACAATAGGTTATAATTAATCAAGAACGAGTAAATCAGTAAAAAAATATAAAACCAGTAAAAATCAATGAAAATTGAATTAAATTAATTAATATAATAAGTGAAATGACTTAGATCGGTAAATAATTATCTTTCAAATGATAAGGTAATTGAAATAATTTGAGATATACTTAAAAGTAATTGAAGATGTATAATTATTTTAGTTGAAAATTCGGTAAATACATGTGAAATCGATGAAAATTCAAGTGAAATTCGCAAAAAAAATGGATGACATCGGTGAAAAAAATGAAATTACATAAAAAATGATGAAATAGGTGAAAAAGGGGTAAAATCGGTAAAAAAGACTAAAGTCGGTAAAAACATGTGAAGAATGGTTAAACTGGTAAAAATGAGTGAAATCAATAGAATGAAAAAAGTTCAACCAACAAAAACAAAGTCAAACCATTAGAAAAATGGTTTAAACCGAAAAAAACTAAAGAAATCGATGAAAATACCCATGATGAAGTTAATAAAATGAATAGCAGTATTTAATATGTGCTATTTTATGACATAATGAAGTTAATTTTACTCTCATTTACAACAAAATACCACTGAAATTAAATAGACACGTACAACATATGTGCACTTTAAACCGGTGAAAAAAATGCACGTGAATTCGTAAATACATTTGAAATCGATAAAAAAATCGGGTAAAATTTGTGAAAAATGGATGAAAACGGGTAAAATCGGTTAAATAAAGGTAAATTTGGTGAAACTATGTGAAATCATTGAAAATTATTTCGAATGAATTTCTATGAAAAACGATGATACCAGTGAAATCCAGTAAAATTGGGTAAAGCCGGTGAAAAAAGGGTAAAATCGGTCGAAAAACTTATATTTGGTAAGAACATGTTTAATCAATGAAAAATTCAGGTGAATGACATGTGAAATTAGTGAAAAAAAATGAAAAATAGGTAAAAACGGATTAAAATGGTAAAAACGAGTGAAATCAGTTAAAAAAAGAGTTTAACTGGAGTAATCGGTAGAAAAATGGTTTAAATTGAAGAAAAAAAATAAAAGAAATTGACAAAAAATGAGAAAACAATGAAAAATGTTATAACCGATAAAAAAAGGGATAAATTGCTAAAAAAAATAAACCGGTAAAAAAATTTAAACAGTGAGAACATATGTATCGATGAAAGTTTGAGTGAAATTTGTAAAGAAACGGATAAAATCAGTCAAAAAAGCTTGAAGTAGGTGAAAACATGTTTAATCAATGTAAAATTTAGGTGAATAACGTGTGAAATCAGTGAAATAGGTGAAAACGAGTTAAACTTTAACCTACAAAAACAAGGTTTAAATTGGAAAAAAGATCGGCGGAAAATGGAAAAACAATGAAAAATGTTATAATCGATAAAAAAGCGGAAAAATCGATAAAAAATTAAACAGTGAAAACATATGAATCGATGAAACTTCAGGTGAAATTGGTAAACACTGGTGAAGTTGGTGAAAAAACTGGTGAAATTAGTAAGAAAAAATGCTCGTGATATCGATGAAAGTTCGGGTGAAATTTATGAAGAAACGGATGAAACCTGTGTCATCGGTGAATAACGGATAAACTTGACATGAAAACTACTATGATGGAATGAACTAAATAATGTTCTTATAATCTTATGTTAGAACCAATTTTATAAGATGTAATGACTAAATCAGTCATCATTTTATATTTTTATTACAACTATTCAAAGCCATCATTTTTTTTATAAACCAATAATAATTAATAAAAATAAATTTCATAAAAAATAAATTGATCAGTCATAAATATATGATATTCTATGACAGAAAAATGGCTAATTTTATTCTTATTTACGAAAAATACCCATGAAATTAAAACTAGACACGTACAACGTACGTGCACTTTTCTAGTTTATGAAAGTACATGAACAATTGAAATTAGGACATAAAGTTGGAAAATTCTTAATTAAACCATGTCTAGAAGATATTTTCTAGACCTTGTGATTGAAAATATACCACACCATGGTGTGGGAGCAAATTAAGGTCCAAATCTAAAGACTAAAATTGCTTTGGGCCATACACCAAAAGGAATCATAAGCTCAATCAAGGGCACGATCTTTTGATCGAAGCTGATCTAGCTTGGAGTTGAGCCTATGCAATCATGCATGGAACAAATCCTCTTTTCGTAACCACGTACTGCCTAGAATCTTGACATATATATAAATTAATCGATATTATGATGTGATGGTGTAATTTGAAGTTTAACTAAGAACAACCAAATAAGTTCATTACTATTTTTCTCATGGTATTATGATTATTTTAGCAAGAAGAGAATGACAGAGCTAAAATCAATTTTTTTTAAAATTATATTTTGCTCGTTAGGTTCAAAATTTTAAAATAGTTTACATATTTAATCTCATGTCTTCTTTAAGACCAAAAGTGTAAAATTGGGATAATCATATGAGAAAAAAAATGCTAAAAATTTAGACTATTTTATTGGGCCAAAATATTTTTAAAAAATTGAAATAAAATTGCAATTTTATAAAATGTAAGAGAAAAATACAAAATATTTTAGAAACTCTGGAGAAAAGGTATAATTTTGTGAAATACAGACCAAAAGTGTTCTGGAATCTGAGACTAAATTATAATTTTATCGTTTTGTGTTTTCTTTTATCAGTTATTGGGATTTTCTTGTTTAAGCATTTGCTTTAATTACATTTAATTATTTAAATATCCTGATGCACCTTATTGTTGTGATGCAAAATGTCAATTGTCTTATTAAAGAAAATGTAATTCAATAGTACAAAATCCCAAATTTAATTTCATGATTATGTAATTTTTGTTGCAAAATGTCAATTCTAAATCACCAAATGTATAACTAGTACAGTTAAAAGAACTACATATAAATAAATCTGCGCCTTCTCGTATCCCAGAGAATATATATAGATCCCCTCCCTTCTCAATCAAAATATCCATACAAACGCGGGGAGGGGGAGGCGCAAACAATAAAATTTATACTACCAAAAACAAATATTGTTTCGGTTTTTAATTGCTAACCGGAGCTTCGCTTCGCTTCGTTCGATTAAGAGCATTTTTTCAGTAGTGAAGGAATGAAGTACATTATAAAGTTTCCCCCACGGCCACGATCTCTAATCAAGGTTCATATGATTGTATTGTGTTTTCAGATCTCGCGCATCACTATTTGCTTTCTTTCATTTTTGTTTTGTTTCCGTCGAGATTTTATTTAGCTGATCGTGTATTATTCGAAATACTTACAGATTCTTCATTTTTATTCGTGAAACGACCGGAGTATAGTGAAAGCAAATTGTTGTGTTGGATATTCAATGTTGAGATTGAGGTTTTTAATACTCAATTTACTGTTTCGTGATCAGAATTACTTATGTTTGGAAGTGAATGTTCATAGCTCAGAAAGGTTTATTTTAGGTGCATTTGACTACTTTGCTAGGACATGTTTCTACATATATTCAGTAACTTCATCTGGTCTTGCTCCCTAAATAGGATTTATCTTTGGAATTGTTGAATCATTGTTCATCTTGTTCCACATTACAGAAGATTCCAAGTATGTCCTAGTTTGTTACTGCTGCTAGGTTTTTTGCCTGAGAGGATTTAAGTTTTTATGATAGCATGTAAATTTTCATATTCACCTATAGAGTCTTAGTTATTTTCCTAATTTAAATCATGATTTCATGCTAACTAGTTCTGTTTTAAAGTCAGATTACTTTCTTTACAACAAACAAAAATTTAAGATATCCGTACGACTTCATTGAGCTCTTCTCTTTTTTGAACTTGAAATATTTATATTGAATAGGAGTGTTGAGAAATCAAAACTTTTCGGCTGGCCTATTTTGGCAAATGAATTTATGCACCTGTTATGCAATATACTTCATCAGGTTTGAGAAGTATGCAGAGGTTGATTCTGGAGGTGGATGATGTCAATAAACTTTGCTGGATGTTTAATGTTTGAGAAGTATGCTATAAAACTTTGCTGGATGATGTCAATGTGCTTCCTCCACACTGAAGAAACAAGACTGAGACCTTTTATGTGGGTGACACGAAAACATTTATATTTATATACAATTAAAGCAATGCTGTTCCACCGGATGGTCAGTTTTTAACAAACAAGGTCATCTTTTCCCATTGGAGATACTGCTAGAAAAAAAAAATGATGCTCCTACTAAGATATACAATTTTTAGCTAAAGAATGCAGATTTTCAATTTCAATTTTGACTGGCCCAGTCAGCATCTTGAAGCATTCTTGTGTAGTTTTAAATGATGCTCCTGGAAGTCAGTTAAGCCTGGCAATGAATTGTGAATGAAAAGTTGGCCGAATTTCTGCTCCTTCTTCAATGGATTCTGTTTGCATAGTTTTTGGTGTACTGCAAAGTAAAGGATGGAATTTTGCACATTGATAGTTACAGCCAATAGACTGCTAATTAGTTAAGCAGATTTTTACACCTTTAGCAGGTTACAAGGCAACCATGTAATTGATATTATACTAAATTTTCTATTTTTTACCTTCAAGAACACATGGGATCCTTGGTGTGAATTTGTTAGAGTGTTGGTATATAATTCTTTGAATTTCCTAGCTCTATGTGTGTCCATATTATTATTTATGATATTTGTTAGCTCACATTATACTCCACCTTGACATTGGCTTGGAAAGAAACAAATGATCACCATCTCGTATGACACTTATGTCATCTATTTCTGCGTCCTCTACATTTACTACTTTTGTAAGACTGCCATCTTGAAATTTTTGACCTGCAGTTTCAGAAGGAGGCGATGATCAGATATACCATGAAAGGAAACTGTTATTTGTTTCAATTTACCGGTATCGTTTAAGACCTATTTGAGGATTCAATTTTTCAGGACTATTTCAAAATTTGGCTGTAGTTCAAATATTGCATACCTGCTATTCTGAGTAGCTCATCTAGCGAATCAGGTAAAATTATTAGCTTCTTTTGAAAATTCATGTGGATGGTGACTCTCTTCTTTGCTGATGTTGTTGCTTCTACGCATGTATGGTTCCTACAATGATTGGTGCCATAGTTAGAGTCCCCATCTAATTTGCTTCCATTTTCACTATTCAATATGAGGTCATATATGTCTTTCTTTGTGTGTCGTTCTGCTATTGCTTTTGATGTCCAACCTCTCTCATCTGGTTTGTTCACATTTGCTCCTTTTTCCAGCAAAATCCTGACCATTTCAAGATCCCCCTGGCGAACAGCAATGTGAAGAGCCGTCTGGCCATCTTCAGCAGATGAATTTACATCAATTTCATTTCCTTTGGTATCATCATTTCCTGATTTCTTTGTTGTTCTATATCTTAAATTGGAAATATCTACACTTGTTTCCTGTTTCAGTGTGTCGGCATAGAAATTATCTTCATTTCCATTCTCACTATCCCCACCAATCCAATTCTTGAGGATCATACTAGGATCTTGTTGGCCCTCAACATCAAAACCTCTGCATGCTTTCAGTTTCTTCAAACAAAATAGTTATTCAGTTTTGTGAAAAAAAAAAAAAATGAATATCTGAAGGAAAAAAATTGTTGCTTTCCAAATTTTACCAGGAAAAGATTGTTCATAACACAACGTTCATCTTCTGGATTTGCTCTAAGAATGTTCAGAAATGTTTTCTTGTTCAACCGTAGTACTTGAGAAACTTCAGTAGTTCGAACACCAAAGGGCTGAGATTTTCTGCATAAAACCCCTATTTCACCAAAAATCTCCCCTGGGGAAGCCTTTCCCATGATCTGTATGCACATAGAAAAAATAATGCCATGTAATTTATTTCTTTTTTTCTGATTATGTATATTGTATGGATGCTGGTTGATTTGGAAAGTCTTACTTGATCATGTCCATTAATCTTCGCAACAAAATCCTGCATATTTAAAAAAAAATCTCGATGTGAAGGTGAGAATTTTCAAGTGCTTTTCATTACATGTACTAGGAGAATGAGTAGTTCACTTACCACTGCTCCTGAGATTAGTATATATGTATCTGTTGGAGCCTCATTTTGTAGAATCACGTCTTCTCTGGGAGGGTAGTACTCAGCTTCCATTTCTGGGACCTTTCAATAGAATACACAACTTGAAATGTTGCCAATTTTGTAAAGCTACGTTTGGTTCTTGCATTTTAGTGAATTTTAGTGAATAAAATGCTAAGAAAAATGTTTTCTTGCATCAAATTGTAGAACATTGAGCTTCAAATCATTTCCATTTAACTCACTGAAATTCAAGAATCAAACAGCCTAAATGATTTTCCCATGAGAGGGAAATGAGTCTAAGCAGGTGGTGAGAATGAAAAGGTCCTGAGGAGTAGAAAAAGTACCAGTTGGAGAAGGAAGTCTTGGGAAACCCCATGGAAGAGATGGACATTTTGAACAATAGGATAAAATAAATAATGTGCAATGCTGGACCGAATTGCTTTGGGTAGCACATTCAGAGTTTCGTTCTGTTTCATTCCTTCTGTTTGGAATTTGAGACATATATGTGACAAAATTTGATCTTGGATGCGCGGTGGCAACTGGTTCCTCTTTGTAAATTCTGAAGCAGCTCTGACTGTATCTCTCTACAACCACAATACAAATTTCTCATCAGCTGAAAAAGATCTCTTTACTGTGTAACTATACTAATTTCAATAGATTTAAGAGAGAGAGCCTACAAAGTTTCTGGTGCGGCTGGTCCAGTGAACTACTAGGTTCGTCATATTTCCTATGAGATAAGATGTTAAACCCAGATTGAATAGCATGTAGAAAATATCAAAGAGCATCTCTCTTGTGTTTTCCGCATGCAAGTCTCCATAACCTGTTGTAGTTAGTGTAACAATAGACCAATACATTGCAGTTACATATCTATCCCAAAGGCTCATTTGTTTGAAATTGGGATAGACAGCACCAATCCATGTTCGTGTTGGATCAGGATATCTGTCTGCAATCATATAGTTGAAGCATCCAGCACAATGTACAGCAAACAGAGTTACCTGAAATCAATCAAAAAAGACAGTAATGGTAAACCTTAATTAGCAAATAGACAAAACAGAGGATTAAACAGGTTAGAACTAACAATTACTTACGGATATGAGTTTTGTGCATCGAGTCCAGAAATAGTTAAATCTTATATCCTTTTCAAGCCTGAAATTGTAAAGTCAAAGTTAGTGAGAATTCATTTTAAAAACTTATAATCCCAAAGGGCTAATACAGAGTGGTGATGGACCTGGCAAACAGGGAACTGACTCGTCTGAGACGCCAAAGTCTTAGCATACTTAGCAATTTAAACCCTAGCCCACCATTATGATTTGTGAAGAGAAGGCTGAGAGATTGAAATGGGATAGTTGAGCAGAGATCAAAAGTGAACCAGGTCGATATATACCTGTTAGTTGGATATAGAATTAGAATTTACTTGCGAAATTGTGTTATGCAGTTATTTTGCGTATTTTATTGAAAATTGTTGAAGATGTATGTTACCTTGTTGCTATTTTTCTGGGATCATCAATGAGAAGATAGGTCTCGCTATCAAGATATGCCACAAAGAAGGTAAGAACAATATCAACGGCAAAGAAACCGTTGACAATGTTGTCAATGATGAACATAACATCTTGTTTGTATGTTAGAAATGCAAACTCGAATGGAGAAATCCATGCGGAATAGATGACAAGGAGAATCAAGAACATCTCCCAAGCCCTGAAACGATAAAAGATAGAAAATTTGAGAATCAGTGGCTTTTATACTGAACACTCAGGTGCAGAGAACTTGGGCAAGGTCATCAGTCATCACCTATATTGCGGATTAAACGGGGAAATTATGTGTCGTCGGAGTTTTGTTGCTTGATTGATTCTAGCTCCAAGGGAAGGAAGAAGTTCATTAGAGAAGAAGCCACTGTGAGTTCCTTTGCTCATGTCAAACTCCTCTACGCAGAAGCGTCTTAGAAAATTTTTCGAGTAAATAAACTGCATTTGAGTTTTTGAATATATGGAACTTTTGCAGGTGTGAAGTTTATATATAGCAAGGGCGCGGTGAGACGAAACGGGAAAAGCTACTCTTTCCCTTCTACTTTCCTTTAAAAGTAAGTTGCCTTTTTTAATATTCTGCAAACATATTTGGAAAGATTATGCGGCTAATATTTCATTGAGTCACTAATACAGTAGTGATAAAAATAAAAAGAAAGGTGAAAAGTCCTTTTATTTATTGAAAATGGGACAAAATGGAAAATACTGATATGGGACGAAAGTTGAAGTTGCAGAGATGGAATCAGAGAGTTGGGGATGGGGGTGGGGGTGGGGAGGGGTAAGTAGAAGTGCAAGAAAATGAGGGATAGGAGATGGGATGGTCCTGGAGTTGATGTTAGTGGCAATTGTGTGATCTCCATTATTAATAAATGTGGGATCTTGATTTTATAGGTAGTAGAATTTAAAGGACAAGATTTGAGTAATAATAAAATTGGTGTTTTAATTTCAAAATCTAGAAATGGACCAACAACCATGGTTGAGGATTGGCTGGAAGGTTTATCTGATGGACCCTCCAGGGTCCTATAGTTGTCTCTTTCATGAGATTGCCAATGATGCAGGATAATCTAGTTCAAAACTGATTAATCATACTCCATCAATCACAAAGTAAATTTATATTTACGTTTTTGGTAGAAGGTAAATTTTCTTGGCGTGTGACTCAAATCAATCACAATGCAGTTTATGTATGCATATTTGGTAAATGGCCGCTTTCCTTGGGGCATGGCTTAGTCGAGATGAGCGAATGTTGGTTTAGGTCCTGACGAGTTATATATTGATTTAGGACGAGTTTGGTCTAACCGTATGCTAGAACTGATTATAGTAATGTCTATTTCACAATACTTGATTTTGTAGTTATGCGATTGTCAAACTCAATTTTTTATTGCTTTTGAAAATGTCGATTTCTTCTATTTGGAAATCTGAAAGAGTGATTCCGACGTTGCGGGCTAAATACCAGTATAAAAATATCAATAGATTTTCATTTAGGGGGTTAAATAGCTTCAAAATCACGATAGAAACTTTTAAGAGTGAAAGACAAAAAACCCCCTATGCTTTGTCTAACTCCCAAAAAATTCCTATGTTATTTTAACTTCCAAAACTCTCATGTGATCTCAAGTAAGTGCCAAATACACCCTCGGAAAAGAGAGTGTGATTCAAAGTATTTGTTTATATTTTGTTTTTCATATGACGGTTTTACCCCCGACATCGAAAGACAAAAACACCCCCTATGCTTTGCCTAAACTCCCAAAAAAAAACCCTGTGTTATTTTAAATCCCAAAAAAATCTCTTATGTTTGGTTTTAAATACCACACTCGACCCAAGTAGTATATATTTAGATTTTTTTTTTTTAAAAAGTTTAGAAAAAAAACAAATACATAAGGGTAATTTTGTCATCCCGTCAAAAGTAAAATTCTACTTGAGTTGAATGTGATAATTAAAACCAAACAAGGAATTTTTTTGGGAGTTAGACAAAGTACAATGAGTGTTTTTGTCGTTTTCTCAAACTTTTAAGTTATTTTGGGAACTTTCACAGTTAGTTCAAACTAGCTTGAGGACACTGTGATTGAATGACCGGGTCTGGTTTTTGATATGGTAACAAGTCATTTTAGTATTTTCTTTCACTATTAATAGAAAAGTCTATTGTGTTGGTATCAAATGAATTCATATGCACTGGGAACCATATATGTGTGAATTGGATACCCTACACAGACCTCTGTTTAGATTGATTGATTTTCTTGTGATTATTTTACATTATAAATTTATAACTGTAGGTGGGGTTCTTTTTGCTTTTCCCAACTGTTTCTTCCATTTTCATTTCCGAATAATCAATATAATAGTACCTTGTAGGTCACTTATACACGTGAAGCTCCTGGAAACTATGGCCTTATATGATTTGACTTTTTGAAAATTCCAGATATTCTAGTAGCATTATTGGAAATTATCCCATTTGATATTCATAATATTTAATTTACTTCGCTGTAGTTTAAAAAAAGAGTATTTTACCTCCCCTATAATCTTATAAAAATTTTACACCACATCCTTGATATTTTTATATGTGGCACTCTATCCCATTGAATTATGATAATGTAGCAGTTTACCCCATTGTGTTATGATAAATGTGAAAATTTACCCCCCTATGTTATGATAAATGTGACAATTTACCCTCTATGTTACAAAAACACTTTTCATGCAAACTCTCAATTTCGGCAAACTCTCCGACTGAAGAGGTAAATTGTTTTTTTAAATTTTCACAAGGGGGTAAATTGCTCTTTTTCAAATCACAGGGGGTAAATTGAACATTATGCATTTCACATAAGGGCAAATTGACATTAGCTCTATTCTTGCAAGACAAAATAAATATACATTAATCATATTTTAAATTTTATATTGCCTCCGTTTCAAATTGATTGACACATTTGCAAATTCCATGTTTCAAATTATTTGTCATATTTGACTTCTCAACGCATCTTTTTTCAATTTTACTATTTCTTACTTTTAGGTTTATATAATAAAGTAGACTGCACAAAAATCAATGACATTAGTTAAAACAATCATTAAAAGGGTATTTTTGACATTTTATCTTTAACAAGTGGCTAATTATTAAGGTTCTTAACCTGTCTGAAAAGACTTAATGAGCCAATTAATTTGAAATGGAGGGAGTATCAAAATTATACATTAATCATATTTTAAATATTACTCCCTCCATTCCAAAATAATTGTCGCTTTAGAGATTTGCACAGGTATTAAGGGAAGTTATTAATTAGCCTTGAATTTAGGAAAAAGTTAGAGTCATACCTAAAACACCCCTATTAATGATGTATTGAATTCCTAAATCGACAATTAACTTGGAACAAGAAAAAATCTCTAAAGCGACAATTATTTTGAAACAGAGAGAGTATATCAAAATTAATTGATATCTTAACAATTCCTGACAATTTTCTCTATTAAAAAAAGCACCTTTAAGTCTAAGAAAACTTCATAGCTAGATCCTATTATTCCAATTTTAAAATTCAATCCGATTACATTTTCTAGATTGTCTTGAAAAATATTTTTTCTCGTTTATAAAAATAATCTTAGCGAGCCCTATTATTTTTTTTTTAATGTTCGCTGGTGGAAGGTAAATCTAGTAAATAGCGACTTTTACCCGGCCCGGGCTTGATGATTAGTGTTATGGGCATATTTTTGGGCGACTTGGAATTTGTCTGTTGTTGTCAAGTGTAAAACGTGGATTTGCACACATGGTGTTTAATATGATTCGATTTATGAGCGCATATCGTGAAGCCGACGGAGAAGCCATCTTTGACTATTCTCGTGAAAATGTCTTTCAGTTACATAGTAATTACTATTATTGCAGAATACATCCCCGAGTTTTTTTAATAATTAACAGATGCATGAACTCTTGTGCTCATACTATTTTTGTTATTATATTCTTATGAATACAAGAGATATTAGTCAATAAAAGAAATATGGAAGTGTATTTGCTAAATTTTAATGATCATGTATTTGCAAATTAAAACTAATAAAATGTGTGTTTTGCAATTAACCCCTTAATAAATATATTGCTAATGTTATATTATATTACTCTCAAGAAAATTTAAAATAGAGATATAGTAGATAAGTGTGAATTTTAATTTGGTAGGGCCTGCTTAATTAGCTAGGATCCTCGTGAGACATCCAATACTTTGGGAGATAGTCAAAATGGACGTACGTGGACAATTTACTAAACTATCAATTCTGGATTCAGCTCCCGTGTATCTTTTTCTTTCCCATCTCATGCACTAGTAAAAGGGTTCTGCATTAGATTAGATCAATCAAGAAATCCGTGAACAAAAGTCTCGTAATTCACACACTACACACATGATTACTCTAGAAAAGACTTGGGGGAGTCAATTTTCTTTTGAAATTTACTTGAGATGAGCCAATAAATTAAATCCACTTCATCAAACTTAAAGAGAAACTTAAAAGGTGAAATTTGTTCTTTTTAACTTTATATACTTCTTGTATCAATTTGACATAAATTATTTTCTTATAAAAAGAGAAACAAATAAAGAAGGGTTCACCTACCCCCTCACTAGCACCTCACAGGATATGTCGATCGAGCCACTTGCCCCCATCATAATTGAAATCTCAGATAGATTAATTATATAAGTTCAACTAATCTTCGGGGGGGACCAATACGTACCTATTCTTTTTAATCCAGACAAAATTGGACAGCAAATGTTAAAATACCCAAATTGAATTACATGAGTCACCCAAATTAAAATTAAATTGAATTGTTGTGGAGTAAATAAGCCAATTATATGAATAAATGCAGACTAAATTAAAGTTGCTAGACACGAATAATTGTGGGACTATATATATATGTTTGCAGTTTTGCAAATTTATAGTTTGGATTTAGTTGAGTCGTCATATGTCTTATTAATACATATTATTCAGTGATCGATGTTACAAATTATATACTATACTTATCTTGTGAAAAATAGGTCTGCTAGAACCTGATCTGTCTATAATGAGTATTATCAATGCGGCCAATTACACCAGAGATGAAGGATGCCCATGCATGGTCCTCGCTCTATAAAATTTAACTTGTACGTGGTCCTTAATTCAATTGATTTAAGAGATCAAACTCTATCAAGTTGAGGACTATTATCAAATAATTATGAGCTTAATTAATATCACTAATATAGTAGCTAGTATATTTTTTTAGATGATAATTATATAACACAAATTTATAGTATTTAATAATCAAATGTCCACCATTATTGTACAAAAAAAAATTTATTTACTGAATGAAAATAAAAAGCACCAAACTAATTTCAATGGTGCGATCCCATTTATCCATGATTGATTTATTTCACAGCTTCCCATGTGCCTTAGTGCATCAATTATCAATCCATAATTAAAATCTGTCTAAAAATCATTAAGGTTAGGAGCTTTTGTCGGTGTGAGTGACACCACAATGTGCAATACTATTTATGATGGACGCACAGGAAGCATAAAACATGCTAAAATTAATAGTTTGTATTCTAGTAAGACAATAAATTGTACTATATTGTCATCTTCACATATTTGGAATTTTTTTTTTTTTTTTTTTTTAAGTCACTTGAACACCATACAAATACACCATACACAATTTATACTTGAAAGTAGTTAATTTCCTTTAATGTTTAAAAGATTAAAAAAAAAAGGTGATTATTGGATTTAAGGGATTTAATTAGTCAATGCTCCAAATTAACTTTGAGAGCTAGCGTTCTTGTTTGGAACATTAATTATATATATTGTGAGCATGTCGAAAGTGTAGTTGCATGTAATTCAAACTTAGGTAGCTTTTGGGGTCATCTCATGTGATCACGGTCCACAATTTCTTCTAGTGGTAGGGAATTTGGTATATACTTATCCTCTCGCTATGATTTTATCAAATTGGTTTAATCTCTTAATAGTGATTTTGATACTTCGCACTTGATGATTTTTAATTTCAATTTAGAGCTTCATACATTTACTCTATATATATGAGATATATAAGAAAATCTTAAGTTTTTTACTGCATTTATAGTATTCTCAATTAAATTTAGGAAATAGACATAAATCATTCTAATTAGTGTTGGAGGCAAAAATACGATTTTGCTTCTACATGACTAAACACTCAGCACTTCGAATATAATATCTTTGGTCCCAGTTGTACAGTTTTTTCATCATCTCTCTTTTTCGTCAAATTTAAGACCAAAAGCAAAACAAATACAATCCTATGGGACAAAGTACACACCAGAAATATAAAAATCAGATAGAAAGAAAGGGTCAAAGTGCAATTTTTAAAATCATTAGATTAAAAGTGTAAGTATCCACTTATGTAAGACTAAAGATGCAATTTTACTAATATTTAGGTGCAAGTGTAACTTGAGGAGTACTCCCTCTGTTTCTAAATTTTTATTATTATTTTTTCTAATGTCCCAAAATAACACTTATTTTCTATAATGGAATTATTTATCTCAAAAATACCTTTTCACATAAAGTAATAATTTGGCATCATTAACTCTCAACCACTATATTTTGAAGGGCATCTATGTAAAAATACCTAAAAGTTCTACATTTTTAACTTTTACTTAAAATTTCGCGTCATAATTAAAAGGATAGAAGAAAAAAAAGGATGGACGGAGTATTAAATAAAGTTGATGACATGCATAAAAGAAGTAAAATCATGATTCCAATTAAATTTCCTGATAATAAATCTTTTTATTTTGGAATTGCTGATAATAAATCTTTCTGCTAGGCATGGTTTCTCACTGAAGGAAAAGCAGATTGTCTCTCTTTCTCATTGAAGGAGCCAAACATGGCCTTGTGGTCCTTTACTGCGTTACCCTGTAAGCTTCTCCCTATTGCATGCATTAAAGTAAAAAAATGATTGAATAATTTGGGACCATGATATATGCATGTTGCAGCTATAGTTAAGATGCCTCACATGCGAGAAAGAGAGAGGGAGCACAATAGATTAGATTAATTATATTGGTAATTAAATGTTCATTAATGGAAAACAAATTAAATATTTAAATATGCTTTTCTCTAAATATTCAGGGTAAGTATATATCATTTTGCCACATTCAATTATATTGTTACTGCACGTTTTGCCACTTCACTGTTTAGGCTAAAGTTTTGACATTTGTGATTAAAGACAAAATTTTCAATTAATTATCTCCTAAGAGATATTGGCGTAAGATTGGTTAAGAACCATATATAAGTCTCAAACAGAAGTCCGGTCTGAATAATTCAATATTATCACTTATGTTATTTTTTTGTCTTACCGGATCGTCTCAAACTAAAATTCAAAATATTCAACATAAGTATTGTTCAAATTTGATTTTTTATATATCAAGCTCAAAACACTTCTCTCATTCAATTCAAACAAAACAAAGTATATCTTATTAGAAACACAATATTAATTTGGGCCATCATTATAATTTACAATCAATCAGATCACCATAAACACGTCATGTGTCCAATTTTTTTTAATTAATTTAGTTTCGGTAGAACTGTCCTGTGCATGCGTTGGATATATGCCAGAAATCACGATAACATTTAGAAAGAAATGCTTGCACTTATTCGTTTTGTTGACTAAATAAAAAGTGCCGCTTAACTTTCACCAAGAATCATTAGCTTAAAGATAAGCGCATATTACCTTGAAAAGAAATTGTGAAAAATACTTCTAATAAAAAGAGATCGATAGATTCCGTGAGATTAAGAGCTTGTTCTTTTGGCCTCTCACTCTCTGAAAATGTAGTTGTAGTTCTTTAAAGCTATATTCTTTTGACAGGTATCCCTGGACAAATCTCAGAGAAATATGAGATAATTTACTCATTTCTGAGAACACCCCAACATGTGTTTTCAGAAGAAAAAAAATCTGAAAATTCTAGCTAGGGGAAAACACACATAAAAGGAAAGTAACTAACTATTTAAGTTAATAATTATAGACTTTTCTTAATTTTATTCTTCTATTCACAAATCATATTCTTGTATCTCAAATTTCTTCGATTTCGTCTGAATTCGTGTTTTTTTTTCTTTTGTCGAGCAACGATCAACATTCATTTTGTTTGATTTTCACCTTAAATTGTTCTTACAAACGTAGAAATTGGAATGGTGAAGTATTGCTTTATAAACAAAATTATAAAAGAACATAACCTCAACCTCGTCCCAAATTTACAAGAATTCAATTTTATAGAAAATCTTCTAAAAAATCATCTTTAAAAGTGAGAGGCCAAGAATTAGTATATAGAACAAGAGTTTGGACATAAAAAGGAACTGGTCTTAATTTGTCAAGCATGCTTGGTGGAAGACCCTGCCCACAAACAATAAGGAAATTTGGAAATAGAAAAGGAAAAATACAAATTCAATCATTGTACGATAATGAGTCACTCTCCAATATTTAATTTCCTTATCCATCTCCAAGAGACCATTTATAACTAGAGGTGTTTAAGTTCAGTCGTGCCGAACGACACACTGGTTAAGCTTAATTTTAATTTTATTGAACGTGAAATTTTGTGTTTGAGCTTAGTTTAATTGTTAAACGAGTTGAACTCAAACAAGCTTTGATATTTTACATAAAGTTTATCAATTTTTAGCTTATCGAGCTCGAGCTCAAGCCGAGCTTCTAAAGTTCTCGAACGAAGAATAATGTTCTCCAAGTAGAGAAAATTTCAGAGAGCAATTCATGATAATGATAATCATTCGAAAACTTAATTTTAAAATATATGAAACCACGTGAACAAAGTACCACTCATGTAATTTGTGCTAAACTAGAAACTTTTGAATATTAAAAAAATAAAAAAAATTGAACTTAACACGAGCCTAATTTGGGTAAATTTAAACTTGTATTTTGTTGCCAAACTATACCAATTCTGAGACATTGTGATTCAAAGCTTTATCAAGTTATATGAGATATTCTGACTTCCTTTGCCAGCTTTATTATGCTTTGCAGTAGAAATGCAGAAATTCCATTCAAGATTATGACAGAACAAATGTGGGTTCAAAGCAAATTATATCCGAAATCACATCTACATTCCTTCTTTTGGAAAATCAAATTGTTGTGGCTCTAAATCTCTGATTCCTCCTAATCTAAGGATCTTTTGATATGGAGAAGATCTTATGCAATGTTATTTCTTTTTATCATAAGACAACTACAGCTCAAAGCTTCCTTATATATTTCAAATACGACTTGTCTAAATTCCTTTCAACCTCGATCCACTATGATGTTCATCTTCTCTTGAATTCGTATAAGGTAAAAAATGCTTATATAGAAAATGCTAGTATATATTCTCTATGGACCACATCAGATCAACTGCAAATGGGTATGTTGAAAGTAAAACCCACTCTCTCATTTCAAACTGGTGTATAGCTAATATAGACTATAGTTCCCAATCTTATTCTATATACTAACGAGTATCCCAATCCAACGAAGCCACGATTAACATGTACAAATATAGTTATAGGTTCAAACTAGGATAAGGATACTAAGCTAAATAATTTTTCACTAATATCAATCTTTGTAAGGTAAATCAATCTTGAAGATACATCTCACTTTAAAGAGAATCATACAGTATAATAGACTAAAACATTCCACTTAATCTAACAAAATACAGAACTTTAGGAGTTCTGGGAAAGAAATCTTAAATGTCCTCCTACTTGTGCATTACCCAAATTAGTCTTTACGTTTGTATCCTTTTTAATAATGTATATTTTATAAGGGATTCAGACACCATTTAACCTATAAATTGTTATGATATCATATGCGGGATGCAGATGTACACAACAGAAGAATGACCATATGAGCATCAACGATAGTCATCAATAAATTTGGTATCTTCACATATTATTGAGTTATAAGGTGGACATCACAGTCATTACCAGTTACCTACAAAATGATACTTCATCAACGATATAACGCAATTTCAACATAGAGACAACATTCATGCACAAACCGATCAAAGTGACCGAAACTACATCATGTTTGCTGATTCAGGCATATTATGCCTTGCCTTTACCAGCCTGCAAAGATTGAATTCTTTGCTGTACCTTGAAAATCTGCAAAATAAGAAGTTACGGGAAACATTAGTGCAATTCATTTAGACAGAAAAATCAATTATTAATAGTACTAATACAATGTAACAAACAACAAAAAGATTGCAAAGCATAAAATTATAACTAGTTGATGATGGCGCATATGTGACTAGCTTCATATTTCAATGAAATTTTTATTAATCATTGTCTCAAGTATAAAGCAACTATTGTAACATCCAGAAAAATAATAACAACATACTAATTCAATGATAAGAACCAGTAAACCACAAATCTATAACTCATGTAAATTGGAAAAGAAAAAAATAAGAGTACCAACCGATTCTTTCTTGCTATTTTGCTTTTCTTCTAAATCTTGAAGAGTAGAATCTAAACGCTTCCTGATGCAAAAGCAAAACATTTAAGCCTCAGAAGAAGCAAGAGTAACCAGTAAGCACAAAGTAAAAGTCAATTAAACGAGATATCTCTTGCAACTGAAAAAACTTGCATAGTTTCAGTTTTTCACAGATTACAATTAAATTGCAAATCATAGTTGTTAAAGGCGAGCGCCTTGCTCGCCTTTGCGCAAGGCAAGGCGAGGCGATCCCTCAACGCCTCGCCTCGCTTCGCTACGGCCATCCCCAAAAAGCGCAGCCAAGGCGTCGCCTTGGTCGCCTTTGTGTGGCCTTAAGGCGGTGCAAGGCGGCGCCTTTTGGGTGGGCTTTTTAAAAAAAAATTAAAGACTTAAAGTCAATCTGACTTTTTGACTTTAATTAATTTTTTTCCTAATTTGCCTTCACTCTCTCTTCGACACCCTCACTCTTCAACACTCTCTCTCTACCAAAACCCTAACCAAGCCCGCTCAACTGTGTCGTCCACCTGCCCCATCCGCTGTTCTCTGTCCAAACCCTAGCAGCGGGCTCCCCTAGAGAATTTAAGATGCTGCTGCTTCTCTATTTATATCCTCTATTGAAGACTTTTAAGTAATTATACTATATAACATTATAACTAACTATTAACACGTATTTTAATTAATAAGTTAATAACAATTAACAGGGGAGTTAAATTGGAATTGGTCATCTAATTTAATTGTCGTGTATTACTTAAACTCAGTAATTACTCCACATTTTTATCCATATATACTATTATACTTATATAAAATATTATTATAATCATTCATATATACTTGTATAGAATATTTGTTGATAATTTGATATATAATGAAAAATTTGTATACAAGCGCCTTATCCCCAAGAAGCCCTCGCTTTTAGCATCGCCTCGCCTTAAGCCTCAAACAACAATGTTGCAAATTATACATAACATCACATCTATAAAGCATGGTTATAACCAAAACAGAACGCGATTTCCTCAGCTCTACCGCACAGGCAAATTCAGCTTCTCAACTCCATACTTACCATTTTACTTAAGTTTCCTACACATTAGTTCTTGTCATCAATCTCTTCAGCATGTACCATTTCACTTTTCCAGTTTAAATAGATTGCTTAATAATTCAATATGAAATTGAATAAATTTATTTTATTAGGGATAAGTATGGCTGTAGTCTGACATTGATCCTATATGGTTTCATTCACATTATCAGTTCTTGTTTGTTTCAATAATTTTCACCACCAATCCTCAAACTACCACCTTGGCATCATTAGGAAAAGAGAAAAAAATAAGATAAGAGCCTATATGCACTAATTTCGAATGAATTCCATCAATTTAGTAATGAAGTAAGTACTCTGATACAATATAACCAACTATATGCATCAAATCAAGCATAAACTAAGTGAGATATCTCGCATAAACAAGTATATGGAGTTCCTTCGAAACAATCAAACTATCCAACGTAAAAACAAACATAAATAGACTGGAAATGAACATACAGTTCGGCAGAGATGTACTCAATCCGCTTGCGAACATTGGCATTGGCTTCAGCCAGGTCCTGTTTCACTAGAACTGGACCAATCAATTTGTAAACATTCGCGTCCTCGTTCAACAGATCCAGTTCCTTCACGATATACATTCAAAAACAAAAATCAATAAAACCTAGAAATCCAAATCAATACTAAAAGATAGGATGAAATAAGACCACCTACCTTGAGTACAAGCTCGTTTTCTCCAAGCTGAACAGTGTATTTCTTTCTGACTTGGTGATTCTTCGATATATCTAATTAAACATAAACAAATTAATGTGTTTAAGTAAAGGTACACACATTAATAGAGTTTTTTTGTGCTTGTTAGGGTTTAACAGTAAAACTATAACCTTTCTGAATTTTGTTTAGATCATTCGCTTTGTTCTCCAGGTCTCGTTGTAGCTCTTTAAGAGCAGCCATCGCCCCAACCGTCTTGTAATTACCGGCAGTGCCGTTTACTTTGATTTTCTTCCGGCGGCGATGAAATTCACAGTAATCTGACTATCCTTGCAGATCTTTGTTTTATACTAAACCCGATTTTCGGTCACAAATGTTGCTTCCGGACAGGCAGCAGCCCGAATTATTGGGCTTATGAGCTAATCTAACAGATGATTGACTTGCATATGGGTCCATACTTGAATTATTTTGTAATTGGGTTTTGTTTGTGTTTACTCTGCGGCCCAACCTAAAACTCAAGTGTATATAGCCATATCTCAATCGGACAATAAGAACATAAATTTCATAAAGTGGATCAAGGTTTAATAATAATACTACAAGATAATAAAAAAAAGAAAAATTAGCAAGAATATCAGCACATCTTTTATATATTTATTTATACTAATAAGAGGCGATGGAGGGATGAACAGTGAATTCCTTTTTTGTTTCCAATTAATTTTGCCCGATTAATTCCCTAAACGATGTAGTTCTCTTATTTTTCGCCCCATTTTGTGCTTGGGCTTAATATCATTTCCATTTATTTTGGGCCTCTATTTTTGTTGTCCGACTTCCACCGTGGGCCCATTATTTTTGTTTTCTTTTTCGGATTTACCCAGCAAATCTTGGAGCCATCGACCTGCCTGTCATCTCCTCCAATCAGCTTCTTTCTTCCTCTTGATTTCTAATTTCTAATTTCTTCCATCATTGCTCTTCATAATTCCCTGTGGGTTTAGTGGGGTTATTTTTTTATTGTAAATTGCCCGGTGCTTTCCCCCCTTTGTTGACTGAAATAATTTCTTCTCCAATGGCAAATTTTTATTCTCTAATTCCTACGGTCTTCTCCAGCTTTCTTTGCCCATGTGATATCTGCAATTTAGTTCAGGTGTTATCATTGCTGCTCTGCGCCTTTTCTTTCCTAATTTACCCCTGTCAATTTCTTTCTCCTGCTTTGGGACTCTCATTTGCATCAAACGTTGTACCTAAGATGGTAAGCAATCAGATTTTTGTTTGCTCAATTAATATTTTACTCTGTCGATGCTTTGGATAATTGCTGAGAATAATTTTGTTTTTGTTTATATGTTACATAAATAATAATTCATTTCTCACTTCCAAACTTTGCGTCGGTTGCTTTTGGAGTTGCTGTTTCTTTGTTTGTGGGTTTCCTCTCTTTGCTTACCTTAATTCATTTCTCACTTCCACTTTGCGTCCGTTCCTTTTGGAGTTGCTGTTCTTTCTTTGTGGGTTTCCTCTCTTTGTTTACCTGCGATTTTCTTAGTTCTCAAACATTTCAAAATGAATTTTCTGAAACTGTGGAGTTGAAAAGAGTTATTTTGTTTGCTTCTTCTTTTCTAATTGTATGGTTATGCTTTAGGAAAATGTGTCAATATAGGATGTCTCTGAGATTTCATATTTTAATGTACCTTCGTTTTTCTTTGTTCTGAAACAGTTTAAAACGAGTTTGCTCAACCTGTGCTATTGAAAAAGGCTAATTTTTAAAGTTCTTCTGATGTGAGTGTAGTTATGCTTATTGCATTAAGAGGGTGTTCTTTATTCTGTTTGCTAGAGGATTGTCTTTGTTGTTATGCTTCTTATTTCAGGATTTCTAAAAATAATATTTCTATTGCAGATTTATTCCCACCGTTTGTGTTCTAAGGTTTGTTAATTTTTTTTTCTTAGTTACTCATGTGTTTAGCTTGTTTAATATGTTGCTTATGGGTTTAGGTTCATTTGCAGGAGCTATCGTGTATTTTTTTGGGCAATCTTCTTCTACTTCAGGTGTTTTTACTCTCTTCTTCCTTTTTCCTTATTGTCTGTGTGATTATTCTTATTTTGTATATCGTTTTATGTGTTTATTACTCCCTGGGTTTAGTTCTTGTTTACTGGTTGTATAAGTTTCGCGTTTCTATTATTTCCATGGTTTTAATTTTTTTAGCTTTGTAGATGAAGGTGTTCTCGTATTGGCTTTGTCCTGAGGTTTGACACATTGAACTTTAAATATGTTGAAAAAATATACATAGGGTTATACTTGATTTGGTTTTTAAATCTTTTGGCTATAAATTTGTTGCACCTGTTTACTATCTTTTTTTTGTACATTAGGTTGATCAATCTTGTATTGTTGGTGTGCTCGTATGTTCGGGTATTTTTTTTCTCAATCTGGTTGCTTTGGTTTTTCAAATACACTTTTGCTCCTTATTTTAGGATTAGTTGTTTTTTGTATAATGGCGCTGTTTTGATCAATTTTCTTGTCTCATAGGTTGTTCAACATGTGTGCTTTTTTCTTATGGATCTTTACATCAAATTATTCAATTTCGGGTGTGTTTGGTTTCCTACGTGTCCTGGTTGTGTATTGTGAGTTTGGTTTTCTACGTGTCCTAGCTTTCATTTGAGATTCTGAATTTCCGTGATTTTTAAAGCTTCTTTATTGTTTATTTGGTGAGTTATTCATGTGTTCTTGCATCTAATTTAGTGTATTTTGCAGGTTATTTAGGTTCTTGTATTTGGTACTAAACTGAAGTTTTTCATCTTTTATGCAGGTATCTATCTTATGTCTTCATTTTTTTGACATTGTTGCAACCTGAGTATTTCTCTATGTTTATTTGTAAATTTTCTGCAACCTATGCTTGTTTGTTACTTTTACGAGGTACTGAAATTTCTTATATTCTACTCAGGTACTCCTCTCTGGTCAGAGGTACGCATTTTTTTTCATATTTCATGTTTTTTATGTTCTTAGTGTTCTGCTGAAACTTTATTATCCAACTTTATTAAAGAAAATTGATTATGGTTTGGATGTGATTCAGACTTATGTTTTCTGAAATGGACATGAACATGAAGCTGGGAAATATTATTTTGACAATTTTCTTGTAATTTGTAGTGAATTTATTTCTGAAATTAGGTTCTTTTTCTACTTTTTTTCAGTATTATTTTGAGGAAAGATATGATTTATGTGAGGATGGACTCTATGCCATTGCTGGATATAAACTTACACTTTGGTCTGCCGATTGTGATCCTGAAGGAACACGTGCTGTGATTGGTAAGTATTTTGCTTTATTATTCTTCGTACTATTAGTTAATCAAATAGAACAATTTTCTTCCTTTTTGTTGTGCATGATTTCCTTGGTGGTTGGTCCGACTTTGAAGTACTACAATTCAAAGACAGATATGTCTTTGTCACATCTTCGCCATGTTTTTGTCATTTGTGACCTTAAACTGAAAAATGATGTATTTTCACAAATCTAGTGCCAGGAGAAAATATGATTACTCATTCACCAGATGATCATGCTTAAATAAGTCTTTGTTGGATGTTTCTATTTGAAGATATATTTGACATAGATTTTTTTGGATGTAATTCAAAACAACTTAACTATTTATGTTGTAGAAGTGGTCAAACTTAATTCCTCTTGAAGTGTGGATAAGATAGATCATAATGATTTTATTAAATGTACAAGTTCTGTAAATTAATATCAAGGTTTTTGTTGGTGTGGGAACTCAGAAGGGAGCTAAGTTACTGAATATGGAAACTAGAGCATCATCATGGATGTTTCGCTGTAAAAGTGATGTATTGTCACTGCAGCTTGATCATTATGTATGTTTGAAAAAATTGCTCTACATGAAGATGAACTTGAACCCTTGTGCAATCAGTAAATATTTCTACGTCTCTGCAATTCATTCTTGAGGAAAGAAAAATACAAGTCAAAACTTTTGGATTGCTCATATCCATATTTGATTTTACTCTGCCAAGGATTAATACAGGTTCACCTTTAGTTTATTACTTTTTAACATTAAAGTTAAGCTATTGCTGAAATTGATTTGACTGGTATTATGTTGGTGTTCTCAGGTGAAGATATACTCTGTCTTTCTTAATAGAAAATAAAAATTTGAAATGTGTGTTCATATTTAAGTTACACAGCTGCAAATGGTTTGAAGAAATCTGCAAAGAACCATCCGTATACCAACACATATCTATGGAAAAATGCCCTATTACAGTATGGGAAGCCCTAAGAGAAGACCAACAAAATTTCATAAATAAATGACATCAATCCAACAATATTGATCTTATATACAGACAAGCAATAGTAAGTAAACTATTACACTTGCAACAATTTTCCATCATCTCCTTGGTTCAAAGTAATAGTAAAGTATGTATGAATTAAATCATTTATCTTTTTGTGCTACAGATAAGTTATTTTTGCGATGAAGATATCAATTGGGGATATAATTTGCTACATGGGCTGAAGAATTAGGACATTTAAACGCTATGTATGCAAGATCAATCGTACTTCTACCTAGCAATAATGACATATCCATCCAAAACGGAGTAAAGTTATTAAATCTCATGGCCAAATCAAGCAATATAAGAAACAACGTACCTGACTGTTGTGAGAAGCTAATTCAAAACCTCAAAAGTATATGGATAAACAAGACAGATCTCAAATCACTGAATTGCTGCAGAGCTCACAATAGCCACAAAAACGTTGGGGATTCGCAAAAATTGAACGAATTTGAGATTACAGATGTTGAGTTATGGATTGCAGATATAGAGGTTAGAAAAATTAGTGGTTATATTCATATGGAATAATATATTCTCTTGCAATCCTTTTGAAACCAAGTATGTTAAGCCCAATGGTTTGTTTATGTGAAAATAGAGACTGCTAAAATGAGTACACTGAGTAGTTTTCCTACGGTTATGAATTTGTAAGATTTAATGAACATTTGTAAAAGTTTCTAATGAAGTAGTATTCACCATTTCCTTCCTACTGATTAAAAATACGAACCGTGGGCACCCGACACCGCGCCTTGCGCGGTGCCACCCACCTAGTGTATATATATATATATATATATATATATATATATATATATATGAGAATGGTCTTTTGACCAAATTGTATAATTTTGACTGAATGGTGAATTCTTAGAATTTTGAATTATTTTAATCTTAATTTTTGATTGGTTGGTGATTTCTCTTACAAATTAGGAAGGTTTAAAAGAAAAATAGTTACATTTTAATAATAAATATTAACTACACCAATTAAAAACAAATTTAGTTTAGTAAATCCCATGCATGATTTCACCATACGTTAAGTTGTTTGCAATTTATTTTTGGCAACACCCAAATATAAACAAATTAATCTATCTAAATACTAAAAGTTCATATTAATTGGTTAATTGTTTTCAAATTAAAATTTAAAATCCCTATAAACCAGCCTATAATTTATGAATTTCTGAAATCACTTCCCTGATAAACATCATAACATAATCTTTTTTTTTTAAATCATCATAACGTAATTTAAGATTCAAGCAATTATATGCAAGCCTAAATCCATTCCCCAAAAAAGTACATAATTAATTTCTTTTACCTAATTGTCTAGATACATGACCATGGCATAAAACATGCGTAACGGATTTCTACCATAAAAAATGTAACTTTCTATATATATGCAACAAACGTTTTTCTCTATTAATTATTCCCTACTGTTATGGAAATTAATTAGCAATATATTTTGAATCCTTGCCATCGCTATATATATTCTTCATTTCTTCTTCTGCAAACTATACGAAACATGCACAAATAGTAAGATATGGTATATATATATATAAGATTTCACTGTTTATTAATTGTGTATATTATTTTTATTGTGATTTCTATTCAATTTTTATGTAAACGAACTTGCTTATTTTGTGTAAATAAAATGAATCCTAACTTTATATTTGTTTTGTGTTCTTTGTAGGTTAATTAATGATAACTAAGAAAGTGTAGACGTTGTCGAAAGTCTCCATTCCATTTTTTCAAAGGTTGGTCTCCCTCGATAACCCTCCTACCTTTTTATTGATTCGTCTATTTTTTATATTAATATTTCCTAGATTTAATATTGAGGTTTATTTAATTATTTTCTGTGAGGAAATTCACTCTAAATATATAAAACATAATGTAATGATAATGTTGTCATAGAAAATTCACGTTTCTTTAAAGCTTTGTCCATTTGCACTTTGCAATTTCGCATTGTACATATTATGTATCATATTTATATAATCAAGTATTAACATTTTTAACATTAAACAACTTAGCCAAAGGAATCATCTGGAAAGAAATATACCCATATATGTATCTATTCATAGAAGTGGGATATTTATTGATTGTTAATATAAAAAACAAAATAAAATTGGTGGATTTTTATTATTTTGTAGATTTTTATTTTATTTTATAGAATATATTTTAATAATTACAATATTCATCGTTAATTAGCTTAAACGAAAAGAGTTATAAAGTTAATATGTGTAAAATACGGAAGAGTGTGGTATTTTAATGTAATCAACTTAGTCAAAGGAGTTATAAAGTTAATATGTCTAAAATATGGAAGAGTGTGGTATTTAAATGTAATCAACTTAGTCAAAGGAGTTATGGAAATAGTTTTACACATGTGAAAACCAAGTTCTAGATTGCTAATTCTCGGTTAAACACCATATCCGATTCAAGGGCTAATTTAGTTTCCATAATTTGGAGGAGATTGATCTCGCTCAAAAAATTGGGGAGAATGAAGCTTGAAAATGAAGTACGGAATGGACGCAATTGTGAAGGTGTCAATTTTTTACCAACAAAAAAGTGAAAAATTGGTTTCAAAGTACATTCTATTTTAACTATAATGATTTTTGTTCAACTTTCTGTAAAGCATTTTAGTACTTCCCCTCATTGTGATGATAAATTTGTTATATGCATTAATATTGGACAATTACCTATAGAAAGAAAATAGAAATGTACATATGTATAAACCCCAACATTATTATCTGTATTTTCAATGAATTACACCACTTAAGCTATATTTGTTAGTGTTGTGAGTATAAACCATAATTATTATTTTTTCCTAATACTTACACTAATTAATTATTTCAAATACATTATTTTAATTTTTCAGTTTCCATATTAGTTATTTTCCTTTTCTCTTTTACTATATTTTTGGTTTCTTCATTTTTTTTGAAACGGAATGGAAGATTTATAATAGTAGTGTGTTAATTTTATGATGATTTCTTCTCTTTTCCCTTTTTTTGTACTTGCATATTTATGTTATTATATACTATGTGTTCAGAAGAGTAATATAGTAAAACAAAAGTTCAAAGTTTAAGTACTGCATTTTAAGAAATCAAGATTTCAGGTGTAATGCGAAAATTAAGAATGTCAAATTGAAATAATTATAAAATGATACAAAATTGTTTGTGCCTATTCATCTATAGTATATTTAGAGAAACTTAACTTTAAATTCTTCTTATTTTCTCATTTAGATTTATTTTTATTTTTAAGGTAGTAATGGTATTTGTAGTGAATCTAAATACATTTGGGGTAGTTTGAGTAATTATTTCTCAAAGTTGTAGCGTGATCGTGTAATTACACTAAATTTGAGGTGTAGCGAGAATTTTAAAAACAATTGAAAAAATAATATCAGGGGTATTTCTTGAATGAAAATTTATTTTCTTATGACATCAATATGTGCCGTCAGAAAATAATATAATGAATCCAATATCTACGGAGTAGTTTGAGTTATTTCCAAAACTTAAATTGTGGATTTACATTAAATATGAGAGATACTTTAAGCAATTATCTTTTGATATTGTTGAGTTAACTTATGCATTGTCAATCATCCATAGTCCATATCCCATGAAGAAAAAAATATATGAAACATTCGTTTAAATTCAATTATACCTTTGCAAATATTTATAGCACGGTAAAAAAATATTCAAATTGTAATTTTCACAAGCATGGAAATTGCAGTGATCAGAACACATTATAGGTTTGTGCATAGCACGGGAATAGGCTAGTTTATTTTACACTGTATTAGTATTTGTTATATGTTATAGTTGCTACATTTGACCAAAAATTTAATATAAATAATAGATTGGTGTCAATTTTTGTATTTTCGAAAATAAATCTAACTACAACGGTACACATTATATAGGTCATGAGTGTTTTATATAATTATATTCATAATTAGCTTTTCTTTAAATTTATCTTATATTGATATTTTTAATTAGATTTGGCACATTTGTAAAAATTTCATGTTTTAAATTATTTGTCATATTTAGTTTTTCAATGTATTTTTTTTAATTTTATCCTTTTTTATCTTAAGATTTACACAATTAAGCAGAGTGCACAAAAATCAATTACATTAATTAAAATAATCAATTAAAAGGGTATTTTTGACATTCTAATTTAAAAAAAGTGACAGCATTAAGTTTCTTAATTTTTGTGAAATAGTTTAATGTGCTAATTAATTTGAAACGAATGGTGCAATAGTTTTTGTATAAGGCAATGTATATTTTAGTACAAAAAAGAAAATCCTTAATTTAATGTTAAGCAGTATCAAAGGTTACTTTTAGGCTAGCGATATTATCAGAGCATATTTTGTTATTGTCAGAGTAACTTTTTGTGATTCACTATTTTACCCCCTATAGTCAATCCCTTTTAAATCTGATTTTTCTTATTCCCACAATACCCCCCCCCCCCCCCCCCCAAAATTAATTACGTTGCCTTTCCATAGCACATTTAAACATGAAAATTAATTCTGCTATAGATAATTATTTTAGTAATTAACTTGATTTGTCCCAGAAAAGTACATAGAAAATTTATTAATTTAGGACTGCAAAATGAAAGGCCTTGCTGTTATGTAGCCATCAATTTGAGAGGTAAAAATTTTAAGCACACGTAAGATGCAAGACATAAACTCAGTCTCAAATACACGCTTGTAATATAAATTAAGAAGAATACGTAGAGTCAATTAAATAAATTATTTTGAACTAAGCCAAATTGATGATATCATGTTAGAAAAAAATCCTTATAAATGGTCTATAATTGAGTTCCTTCTCAATATGTAATGCAGGTGAGCCCAAGAAGAAACATTTGCAATCCTTCCCTCCTTTCTCATCTCACAAAAAGTTTTCTAAAAGAAAAAGGCCTGCAAATAAAATACAGAAGCATTTAGAATTAATGAGAAATAATGTACAGAACTCAAATGAAATGAGTGGTTCTAATATTCATAGTTGTTATAAATTAGAAATGGAGATGTTAGTAAATTTGAATAGAAACGCGCGCTCCAGAGGGTTAAGTTACGCAAATTAAAGTAAATTACCGAAAATCAATTTTGTGGGACTTCTCTCTAAAATATGTAAAAGCTTAACAACCAATGATTACATGGATGCTTATGGTCAAGGCTACAATAGTTACTGGTGATAGTATTTTAGAGTTATTAATTTTCATGTTTAAATCTGTTATTATGGAAAAGAAAAAGTAATTAATGGGACTAATAAGAGAGAAAACTTTTGACCATAAAGATAAAAGGTTGCTAATTAAAAGGGGTATTGTGGGAATGGGAAAAATCAGATTTAAAAGGCATTGACTATAAGGGGTAAAATAGTAAATCACAAAAAGTAGTAATATCGGTAGCCTTAGTTTTATCTTCTTGTTTTTTCCGGCTTTTGGGGTGAAAAGATGCACAATTTGTCGTAAATTTCAACTTTTGACCGTAATTGACAGAACTTTGCCCTAGCCTCGTGGATTGTGAATTCCCAATCCAACCGATTAAAAGTTAAAAGTAGCTTCATAACCGCGTCCATCAATAATTTAAAGTCGGGGCACTTTAATTATGAGTAGTACTACTAGTACTACTTCAGTCTACTTCGCCGCAGTGGACCCCTTTAAAGAATTGAAAAAGACCAAAGCAGCAGCATTCTCAAAACACGGAATTAATATTATCAATGCTCATCGATTCAGTGAAATTATGAGTTGTGATGTGTGTAGTGGGAACATTTGGAAGAAGATTATCCTATTCTTTCCCTCCCATTACAATTAATTACAGAAATTAATGTAAATGTTCAAAATGGGAAAAAGGCAGATTTCCCATTACTAGTAATTTGATTATTTATTAGTAACTGAGAGTTGATAGTGAGTGGAAAGAGTGAAGAACAAATACTGATAGCTCGAATCTTGGATAAAAGGACACTTGCTCTCTCTTTAGTCTTTTCACTCTTAATAATACTTCTCTCTCTCTTTCTCTCACAATTACACACACACACACACACACACACACACACAGAGAGAAAATTGTAGGAGGGTTACAAATGGCTTGGAGCTCAACAAAATGCAAATGGGTTTCAGTATTTGTGCTTCTCTTGGCTTTTTCAGCTTCTGCAGTGGTTGAAGATGGTATGTCCTCTGTTTAATCTTTGGTGTATGAGATCTGGTGGTGTAGTATTTGTTAATATTTTTGGTTTTTTTGTTTTGAAATTTTATTGAGGGTATTGGCAGTGACAAATTTTACTAGTTCTCAAAAAAAAAAAAATAATAATAATAATAATAGTGGGGGCAAATTTTACCCAGTAGGAATTAATTATACCTCTAATTAAATCACTCTAACAGGCATTATGTGTATTTAAAGTACTATTTCTTCAGGCCTTCAATATAATTGGTCTACCACTCACTATAAGTTATCCTCATTGTATCCCTTTTTCATCATCTGGGTGACTGGGACTGTGTATTGACAGGCACCATCAATTGTGGCATGAATAAGAGTGAATTGCATCTTGCACCCTCAATTTGGTCCCTCAAAAATAAAAATTTAACACATTGCTGATTATTACTCTAACACAATGGATCAAAAAACTTATTAAGTACACATCGAAAATTTCTGTGTTTTTATCAATATATTCTAACAAGATTATACAGAAGTTTTATTTAATAATCTTTGTTGAATTATATTTTCTTCCAAATATTTTTAAAAAATTATCGAAAATGTTTCAAATATACCAAAATGAACGGGATTTTTTCCCCTGCTCAACGCATTGGCCTTTTAATTTGGCTAGTTATAATGAAATGATAAAAAGAAAAAAGGTTCATTCTATTTCATATTCAGAATTGGCACATATTTCCTGGATACAATCTGTTGTTCATGTTATATATTCTGATTGGATAATTAATTAATTAATTTTTATGCAGGCTCACTCGTGAATGGCGATTTCGAAACCCCACCATCCGGAGGCTTCCCCTCATCCGCCGGAATCTCCGACGGCCCCACCACAATCCCCAACTGGAAAACCAACGGCACGGTGGAGCTAGTAGAATCAGGACAAAAACAAGGCGGAATGATCCTAATCGTACCACAGGGCGCACACGCAGCTCGGCTGGGCAACGACGCCGAGATAAGCCAGGAAGTCAAGGTCGAGAAAGGCGCTCTCTACTCCGTAACTTTCAGCGCGGCTCGTACGTGTGCCCAGCTAGAGTCACTCAACGTGTCCGTTCCTCCAGCGTCACAGACCATTGATTTGCAGACTCTTTACAGCGTTCAGGGCTGGGATTCTTACGCGTGGGCGTTTCAGGCGGAGGAGGGGGATGTGCGGGTGGTGTTTAAAAACCCTGGGATGGAAGATGACCCCACTTGTGGGCCCATTATTGATGACGTTGCTATTAAGAAGCTGTTTGTTCCGGATAAGTCCAAAGGTTAGTCTAGTCATTTAAATCATACTGTATATTTGATGCTGTTTTATACGGAGAGGGTAGGGTTTGGCTTGCTTTATTTTGGGCCTTTTAAATGTTTGGCCTTTTGTAATTAGTGGATATTATTTGGGATTTGCTGAGCCCACCGCGCAGCCCAACAAGAACAGAGAGACCCGTGACAGTGTTAGGGCTGTCAATGGAGCGAATTTCAATCCGGATCCGATCCTTTATTAGAATAATTGTTTGATTAGTGATTCGATGGACCTAATCCGATTAAGAAGATTCGTAATCCGAATTATATGGAGCGAATATAAATCTAGACTGATTCGGTCCTTTACAAATCCGTATCCCATATATATTACTATATGTTGTTTATATATATTATGTAATTAAACCAAAATAAAAATAAATCTAAATAATCTTAAAAATAAATGCATGAGAGGTGTTGTTGGACTGACCTGGTAACTAATTGGCCCTAAATCATATTAATTTATGCTATTTAATGAGAAAAATCAAAACCATAACCATTCATCTACGTAGTAGCCGCCATCTTCCCTCTACTTTTTCGTCCAATTTTTGTCTTATCTTCCATTATTGAGTTTTCTTCTCTTTTTCTCAATTTTTATCTTTTTTATTCATATTTTTGTTTATTCCTTTGTTCTAATTTTTATTGTTTTAATTTATGGTGGTGGAATCTACAAGTGATTTGAAGGAAAATGAAAGATTTTTTTTTTGCTAAATATGCTAAACGGATCCGGATAATTTGTCCGGATCCGGGATATCCACAGGATTCGGATCCGGTTCCGGTTGCTAATTTTCAAGGTCCACGCGGATCCGGATCCGAATATAAGAAATGGAAATCGGATCCGAGTCCGTCCCATTGACAGCCCTAATGTGTGTACAAGCACATTTAATTATACTATTAAATTAGAGAATGAACAAAATGGAGATAATTAGAAAGTGGCAAATTGTAAATATGGGGAAAAGTAAATAATTTTTGTTATATTTGTTTAAATTTTTTAGTGCTTTGTATGATTGTTGGAAGAAGTTTGAACTTAGTGATTTTAGAGAGACAAAATGTAGTAGTATCAAATATTGAATGTTGTGTTGGTTTTTCCAAATGTAAAATAAAATTGTATAATAAATGAACGATTGTTGCATATTAAAATACTATGTGAGCTTGTTTGCAGTAGTTTATAAGAAAGGATTCTTAGCTTTAGTTTACAACAGAAAAAAAGTATTAGTAGTAAATTAAGAACATTCAAAAGCTAGAATCAAGAGGAAAGGCTTCGGCCAACAGCAATACTTCACTTTTGAATGCAAAAAGCAGAATAGTTTGCAAACAAGCCTATAGTGTCTTTCAACTACTTAGAATGCCTTACGAATTACCAAAATCTGATTCCATTTTCAATATAAATTCTTATTTCATTTTCTGTACAGTTAATTCAGTTGTGAATGGCGATTTCGAAGAAGGTCCATGGATGTTCAGAAACGAGTCACTCGGTGTACTCCTTCCAACCAACCTAGACGAAGAAACCTCCTCACTTCCCGGTTGGATAGTCGAATCAAACAGAGCCGTGCGATACATAGACTCGTACCATTTCTCCATCCCAGGAGGCAAACGAGCAATCGAACTGCTCTCCGGAAAAGAAGGCATAATCTCTCAAATGGTAGAAACCAAGCCAAACAAGCCTTACAGATTGACATTTTCTTTAGGCAACGCAGGAGACACGTGCAAGCAGCCGCTGGCTGTCATGGCCTTTGCAGGCGATCAAGCTCAAAACATTCATTATACTCCCAATTCAAATTCCACGTTTCAAGTTGTAGATTTAAACTTCACTGCTAAGGCGGAGAGGACACGTGTGGCGTTTTATAGTGTTTATTACAATACGAGAACTGATGATATGAGTTCGTTGTGTGGTCCTGTTGTGGATGATGTAAGAGTTGAGCAATCTGGGTCGGTTAGGATTAGGTTTGGTGGATTGGGATTGGTTTTGATCTTGGTTTGCCAATTGGTGATTATGGTCTTGTTTTAGTGTTTGGTTTTCGACAATGTTTCGTGTAGCTAGAAGGAATTGCTTTGTTTCTTGGAGTGCAGGTAAACCAAGCTTCTATGATGATCTTGTATTGCGTTTATGGTTCTGGTTTACCATGAAAGTAATGATTTACTGGTGATTAACCTTGGATGGGAGTTTTGTTTGAGCAGTTGAGTTTATGTTTGGTAACTGTAAGGCCATCTCCAATGGTTTCCCGGGGCCATTCCCGGGGCAGCTCCTGGGGCAGCCCCCGAGCCAGCCCGAGCTCTGGGTGATCATCTCCAGTGGTGGTCTCCAGCACTCAATTTCTCTCAATTTTTTTTCTTCCCCACTCTCACCATTATTATAATAGTTTTAATATTGTTTTTAATATTGATATTAATAATAATAATAATAATAATAATAATAATAATGATAGAATAATAATAATTATTATTATTTTAATAATATAATTAATTTAAAAATATTATAATAATAATATTTAAATTGTTTGTTTAAGTGTGCAATGATATTTTCAAGTATTTCTTATTCTAATTAATGGGGAAATTTTAATTTTATTCTTATAAAATCATTAATAATTAGAATTTTAATTAAAATCAAATTATTTACTATCAAATTATTATCAAATAATATACTAAAAAATTATTTACAAATTTTAATTGCTATTTTTTGAATATAAGAAACAATTACAAACATTATTTAATTTTATTATTATTAAAACATTAATAATTAGAATTGTAACTAAAAATCAATAATAATAATTAAAACAAATACTACAAATTTTATAAAATTAACAAATATTAAAACATTTAATTACAAAATTAAAACAATTTCTATACATTTAAAATAATTAAAACAATTAATTAAACAACTAAAAATTAAAAAAATTAAAAAAAAAAAAAAAAAAGGAACCAGTCAGGTGGCGCCAAGTGGCGCCACCTGACTTAAAGAGGGGAGAGTGCATAGCACTCTCCCATCTTCTTCCCCAACAATCAACGCGCGCCCATTCCCCGGCCCGTTCCCGCCCGCGACCGCCGCCCAGCCCGTGCCGCCCCGCGCCCCGCCCCGGACCACCATTGGAGACGATTCCCCAGCCCAGCCCGGCCCTCACGCGCGCCCCGAGCCCACCATTGGAGATGCCCTAATATACTTGGGATAAGGCACACAAAGTTTTACTTTTGCTTGTCTTAGATTTTGAACATATGACTCAAAATGTAAACTATTGTCTGTATTCTGTAAAGAGAATCTAGTTTTTATGTACTTTGTTTATTTTTGTTGGAACTATGAGAGGCACATTGGACATAAAGTCTTACAAACAATGGAGTTAAATTAAATTTTAGTTGATTTTTTGTTTTTTGGAACGGTAAATTACAGTATTATATTAAATTGCCATGAATAAATAATTAACAATTAAGGGGCCGTTTGATGGGGTGTACGGGATTAAGGTGGATTAGATCGGAGTCGGATTAAATGTCATGTTAAAAATACATATAGATTTAATTGAGTCATATTACATTAAGACAATCTACCGTAATAGGTTTTGTGGAGTTATGAGTTTAGACATATATTAATATATCACTACTTAATTTAACATATTATGTTAGTTAAGATATATCAATTCATTGAAGCCATTTGTATAATATGTATGATATTATGAGTTGATCAAGGTTTGTTCAATGTTCTAGTTTGAATACCTCAATGTTAATTGTAAATTGATATAGATTTTAATTTGTGATTTATTTATGTAGAATTTGTTTTCATTTTCAGATATTTGAGAAGAATTAATGATATTTAATGATATGTTAAAATAGGAAATATATAAATTTGAGGTAACAAGTGACATTTCACCGAATTCATATTCACCCGGATTAACTAATCCACCTATGCATGAGTGGATTATAATTTAGTCTTAATACCAGATCATAAGGATTTAATCCATTTGACCCGGTATTGGAGCAATGCCACCAAACGATGTATTAGCCCATATTAACACATATAATATGACCTAATACCCCCTATTAAGTCCTACCAAACGGCCCCTAATAGAACTAAACTAGTATGAAAGGGAAAAAAAGGTTGTTGGTTTAAGAAACATTGGGTCAAGCTTTTCAATCGAATTGGGTTGTAAACGTGCCGAGCGGTATCGAACGATACACTATTTAACTTAATTTGAATTTTATATCGAACTTAAAATTGTGTTTGAATTTGATTTGATTGTTAAAAAAACTAAGCTCAAAAGAGCTTTTATTAAATGAGTTCGAGTTGAGTATCGAGTAGTTTGATATTCTTACATGAATTTTGTTTTATCGAGTTACACTCGAGCCGAACTTCAAAAGTTAACAAACGAAAAATGATGTACACACTTGTTTTGTTTGATTTGAGCGACGAATTGATCTCAAACAAACTCGAGTCGAGCATTAAGTAGCTTAGTTTGTCTTTCAGCCCTACTTTTGAGCTGCATTCTTTTGAGCTGTATTTCTGATAAATATTTTCTTATATTTTGTGACCCTTACAAATAAAAGAATCAGACGTACGAGGTTAAATCACATTTATAGTCTTTAAGTATAAAGTATTTTATATTAATATTTTGTTTACTAAAGAATTTACATTTAAATCCCTCTTATATTAAATGTGTTACATCACTCAAATTTAAGGCAATTTTTCGACTAAATTACACTGATAAAATATGGTACACCGATTAATTTAAAATATTACAACATATAAGAAATCGAAAATACCCTTATTGAAAGTCAAATGATTACGTAATTGCATTTTTACATGAAAAATAAAAAAAAAAATTGAACAGTATAACACATTTATATAAGATGGACTTAAGTATAAATTATTTAATAAAAAGAATACAAATGTAAAACACTTTATAATTGAGAAACCATACGTGTCATTTTTAACCTGCCATATAATCAACTATTCACGATTTAGCCTTATGAATAGTTGTAATCATCCCAAGATCAAACCAGACTACCTCCACCGTCAATTTTTATAAATAAAAATAAAGGGTGTTTTGCCAATTAAGTTTTTTTATCGTGGGTTTTTTGCCATTAAAGACAACATATGGAGTTAAACTGCAAAAAGTCACCAAGAAATGTCTATAAAAAAATTATCATGTTACAGCGACACCGTATCACGACTCATACCGTACTAACCTACCTACTCACAATCACTCAGGAGCAGATCGACGCAAAATCAGATGGCCGCCGCCATTTCTTGCCACTTCTCTTCCGTATCTTCACCGGACTCAGTTTCTCTCTCTTCAGCCTCCTCGATCTCGCGCACTGCACGAATCCTCCCCCGAGTCTCCGTACCAGCTCCTGCAATCCGTCGGAGAATCTCCTGTCAGAATGCTTCTACTGCCCTTCAATCTTCTGTTAATGGAAAAGGTCTGCCTATATTTATTTTTTACAATTCTGTTTATGTCGAAATTTTGTGGTTTCTAGCTTATCTTTTGTGTTTTCCATAATTGTGTTTCTGTTCTCCGAAAAATGTAGAAGTAATTATCCCCAATTTTTTTTTTCTGAAACGGTATCGTATTGGTTTTGTTATGGCTATTTTATTTTTGTGCATCCTGAGTGGACATTGGAGTTACATATCTTTTAGTTTCTTGTATGAATTTGTCGTTGGTTGAGTAATTGGTCAAAGTATGCTGAATGTACCATTTTCGATTGAGTAATTTATTAACTATTGATAGATTATATATGGAAAATTAAAGATCAAGAGCAATTTTAATTTATCCTGCACAACTATTAAATATGTCTATTCGTTGTGGTGTTGACAGACACCACTTTTTACAAGTTGGTGACATTAGATGCCATATACTGCATAATAATCCTTACCATCTAACTTATCATCATCCTTTTGTATTCATTGCCCCTTGTTGTTTTCATGTTATTGTGAACTATGGGTGCAAGCATCCTTAACGGAAGATGGGGATTTCCTACCAGCATAAAATAAATTAAAAAGTTATGAAAGTTGAAAGTTTTAATATGATGTTTTGATTTTTCAGCGGAAGCTGGTCTGAAGGATTTTCTTAACATAAGTGACTTTGACAAAGACACAATTTTAAAGATTTTAGATCGAGCAAAGGAGGTCAAGGCACTAATTAAATCAGGTGAGAGGACATATCTCCCTTTCAAAGGCAAAACATTGGCAATGATATTTGCTAAGCCATCCATGAGGACAAGAGTTTCATTCGAGACTGGGTTTCATTTGCTTGGTGGGCATGCCCTATACCTGGGACCGGATGATATCCAGATGGGTAAGAGGGAAGAAACTCGTGACGTTGCTCGTGTTCTCTCTCGCTATAATGATATCATTATGGCTCGAGTTTTTGCTCATCAGGTATGCTGGTGAGTTCTCTTAAATATGGATGACATTTCTGTACTGTCAGTTCTCTTCCTGTGTCCTTTCCATTTCTCTCACATTGACACACGTGTTCACACGTGCACGCAGAGGAAATTAAGGATAGATAATAACATTTGTCTGTAAACATCTACAAATTATGTAATGTAAGTTTTCCTTAAACTTAGATCTTCATCTGCCAATTAGGTGTATTCCACTCTATGTACATTTCTTTCTATGAACTGTGTTTATGTATTTACTTAATACGAAGTTCATAGGTTTGAGTTTTGATAAACTCAGAGAAATGACAGTATACAGAAATGAATCCATGCGTGTAACATTTACCTTAAACCTGCATTTGTGCTTTAAAATAAAAAATTAACTGGCTGGGCTTACTCTCTCTCTTGCTTTATCTCTCACACGTACACACACACACACACAATCTCCCTGCAGTTATAGCTTCCATCAACTACCTAGCAAATAAATGGTTTCAATATTATCTAGGGCATGACTAGCCAGTTCATTAGTTGTTTAGTAACTACAAATAATGAATCAGAAAAAAGGATTATGTTTTTTCTTTGAAGAATGTCTTTTAGTTAAAAGTTATCGATGAGTTCATTTCATTTGGCAGGACATTCTAGATCTTGCTAAATATGCTACTGTGCCTGTGATCAATGGCTTAACAGACTTCAACCATCCTTGTCAAATTATGGCTGATGCACTCACAATTATTGAACACGTTGGTCGACTGGAGGGAACAAAGGTTAGTCTTACATGCACTTGATGCCTCTCCCCCTCCATTCCCAGTTGTTGTTTCCTAAGTTTAAGTTATATGGCATTAAGTTGGTCGATTGTTTTGCGAATCTTTAGGTTGTCTATGTTGGAGATGGCAACAATATTGTCCATTCCTGGTTGATGTTGGCATCGGTCATTCCTTTCCACTTTGTTTGTGCTTGTCCTAGAGGTTTTGAACCCGATGCAAGGACAGCAAAGAATGCAATAAGAGCTGGAGTCGGCAAAATTGAGATTACAAATGATCCAAAAGAAGCTGTAAAAGGTGCTGACGTTGTGTATTCAGATGTTTGGGCTAGCATGGGGCAAAAGGAAGAAGCTGAATATCGGCGTAAAGTTTTTCAAGGATTCCAGGTACACGACCCTAAAATTTAAAATCTTAAATATGAGAATTCAATTTATACGAGTTTTCTCTGAAATTTTCGAGAAAATAATTTGTAGGTGGATGAGGAGCTAATGAAATTGGCGGGTCCACAAGCTTATTTTATGCATTGTTTACCTGCTGAAAGAGGTATTGAGGTTACTGATGGAGTTATAGAAGCCTCAAACTCCATTGTCTTCCCCCAAGCCGAGAATCGGATGCATGCTCAAAACGCGATGATGCTTCATGCCCTTGGATTGTAAAATGGATGTATTCTTCAGTGACTTGGTGTTTAGAAGTTTCGTTATTCTAGTTGAGCCCTTGTGAAACCTTATCTAGCTAGTATCTACTGCTTTCTTAATGCTTCAAGGTTATGGAGTTAGTTTGGGAATATTCAAATAAATACTATAAATATGCATGTGTGTTGTCTTTGTTTATTTTCACTATTTTGTCCAAAAGATTTGTAGGCCCTGTTCTGGTCAAATTTGGCTTCAACGTTTCTAAATATTCAAAATTGTCTTTTCAAGTAAAAAAATTGGTAGTGATAATGACATAATGTTGTCTTTAGATATGTTGAAAAGCTTTTGATATGTTATCGTTACGAAATATCTGAACATATTCAGAAAAACAGTTTTTGAAAATTATTAATATTAAATTATTATTGTAGGTGAGAGACAATTGAGTTAAAAGATTTCAGTAAAGAAAATCTTTTGTTGAGATTTTATTACAAATTAAAAAGCATAGAAGTAAAATGCGGAGTATTTAGGAAAGGGGAGTACACGGACTGGCGTGCACTTGCATGGAAAAAAAGGAAATGTACAGAACCTGTAATAAGTAGCACCGACATTTTTTATAACAATGTACATTTTTAAATTGAACTCAATATCACAAATAAAGGAATAAACAAAATATTTCAGATTTAATTATATATTGCAACTTAATAACGAGACGTATATTTTGAAGAAAGAAGAAGTATGGAAATTTGAGATCAAAATAAGGAAAGTAATTAGAGGATAAATCAGAAAAAGGAAAATACGAGAACAAGGCCAGACCAGGAAAGAAATTAGAACACGTTTTACGGCAACTATAGTGACTATATATTTTGACCCTCGTGGAAAACACATTATTCGGTATTTCGGGGGATCAGTGGAGAAAAAGAACGGGAGGGTTTTACTTTTCTCTCTTCTCTAATGGAAGAACATAGCCATGAAATCTCAATACCTATTTCCTTATCTCCTCAGTCCGATCACGATGAAGAACATCCCGATTTCTCCCCCGTCGGATCCCCCGAGGTTACCGAATCGCACATCCCGCCGCCGTCGGATCAGCCTCAGTCTCAAGTACTCACTGATGACCTCCGATGCAAGATTATCAAGCAGGCAAGTTTTTAATTAGTTTTGAATTTCATTGATTTAGTTGTAATTTTAACATTAAGTGAAACCCAAGTTATTGAATTACATTTTCCTTTAACTAGCTTTTACTGGAAATAAGTATTTGCAGTTTCTTGATTCATTATTTTTCCACAGCATGATCTCTAATTGTAAAGATTTCTCTGTTAATAGATAGTAATATAATTTCAAGATTTGTAGAATTTTGATTCTGGTTAGGCATTGATTAGGATTTATTCCTGGTTCTGTCAAGTTCTTGTGGATTGATCCTTAAGTGAAACCTTAAGATACTGAATTAGGAAAATGTTTTAGGGTTTCTTGTGCAGTTTTCTTTTTCTTTTTTTAATTTCTAAGTATTTTCCAGTTTCTTGATTCAATTTTTTTCCTCACTGTATGCTTTACAATTATAAAGATTTCATTGTTATTTGATCATTTAATTTAAGATTTGTAGGTTCTTTTCCTGGTTCTGTCAAGTTCTTTTGGTTTGATCCTTAGAACCCTAATTATTGAATTACGAGAGCCTTCTTGTGTTTCTTGAGTAGTTGGTAGGGAATATGTACCCATATTTCATTCTCTCTTTTACTTTTAACTTGCTTTCACTGTAACTAAATATGTGTGAACTTCTTGATTCAAATTTTACACTTTATGAGTTTGCAATTACAAAGGTTGCTGCTATTTGGTCTTTAAATTTCAAGCTTTTTTTAGAAATTTCACTGGTTAGGTATTGACTATGAATTGTTCATGGTTATGTCAAGTTCTTGTGATTAGTGGGTTTGAATTTAAAGTGAAGTTCATGTATAAGATGGTAATTCTAGCCCAAACCTAGTTTGGTCACACCCAATCTATCTCAACCAATATATAATACTTCAGTCTAGGCTCGAAATTCCATGTCCTAGATATTTTTCTGTTGTGAAGTTGAAATTGTTTAACATCTTGGTGTGATGACTACTGAATTTTGTGAAATCCTTGCAGCACGTGGCATTTCTTAATTGTAAGTTATTAGCTATTTCCATGTATTGACTCCATGTTTGGTTTAGTGTGGTGCATGTTTAATCAATCGTACTATGCTTATCAAAACCTTTAACTTGCAGGTAGAGTATTACTTCAGTGATGAAAATCTACCGAATGACAAGTTTCTGATGAAATATGTTACAAATAATGTACAAGGATTTGGTAAGTGCCACTCTTTGTTCAATTTTTAGTCTAGTTTGTCACTTTGATTAGATGGTATAGTCCTGTCCAGTTTGAACATTTTCCATCCTACTTGAATGGGACTTTAAAATGTATGATCTTGTAAATTTTTCTTACTGATATTAACCTCAATTAGTGTGAAGAGGACATAACCCATGGGGACAATTGAACTTGGTATTTAATGAGTGAACTTGTAGTCAAGAAGCAAAAATCACTGATTTATGTCTGCTTAGATCCGCTTAAATCTAACACAACCTTAAGACTGAACTAAAGTCATGTACTTTTGACAAACATATGTACTATCTTCTTTGATCTGCAATTCCAAATTTCTGGTAGAATTCATCCGAAAGACCTTCCTCCAGACAGAATAAAATGCCCAATGATTGCTTTAGCTAATGGATAATGTGAAGATCATTAAGAACATTTGTGAGTGGCTAGCTTAGTAGTGTATCAGGGCACCAGGGCATCAAATTTTTTTTCTCTGACCTAGATGGTGCCAAAAAATTTCCTCTTACAACTCTTGTTCCTTTTGCTCATAACTGCAGCTCCAATGATGTAAGTTGTCAATCATGGTCATGCATTCTATTATCATGTCTGAACTTGAGTATTCTTTGTTGCAGTTCCAATTGGAGTTGTTGCATCTTTCAGAAAAATGAAGAAGCTTACGAAAGACATGTCATTGATTGCCGAGGCACTAAAGGAATCAGCTCTTCTTGTAAGTGGTTAAATTCTGCTGAAAACGTTTCTTGGCTTCTGTCTGTTGGTATTGCCAAGTATTTTTACTTTTGTTTCTAACACAGTTTCTATCCATCATTTCGGCTTTATTTTGGAACCAATTTCCTGTATTACTAGCCAGTGTGTTCCTGCTGACTGCAGGTGGTCAGTCCTAATGGGAAAAGGGTTAAGCGGCTTCATCCTCTTCCAATAGCTGAAGTCAAGGATTCAATGGTACTATTGTAATTATTGTAGTATCTTTAAACAACTTAACAACCTGTTATTTTAGAACGATTTTGAGTCTTGTTCTTGTCAGGTATGCACTGTATTAGTGGAGAATCTACCAGAGGATCATTCAGTAGAGAACCTTCGTCGAGTGTTCGGTGAAGCTGGAAAGTATGCATCTTTCATATAATCTTCCATTTTCTTGTAACATCATTATACTTGTATTTCTTCTCACTATTTTGTGCTTCTGAATGCTAGCATAAAGAATATAACTATCCGTGACCCACATGATGTTAGAGATCCTAAAAAGTGCACGGTTGCAGAGAAGCTGATGAGTGGGAGGGTATGGTTGTTCTTTCTCTTTTCCCTGTATGAGATTTTATTATATTGATAATGATACCTTGTTGAATTGTTGGAATTGTAATTTTTGAATTTGAATTCATGATAGTTTATGCCAAATGCTTTCATATTTGATGCCCCTATGTTAATATACAAATATTTGAAGTCTTACCGTTAAGTTTTATGTTAACTTTTTTTCACGGAGAATTTATGACATCTTATTTATTACTGTTCAGTTTTCCCTGTTTTCATATGTTATATGTTCATTAAATTGATTTTATAGTATAGTTTTCTCCAAATGCTGAAGTAGTAGCTTGTAAGTCGTACCTATATGAAGAGTTAAATAAGAATGCAAAACATGCTAGAAACACCACTTAAATAGTATATAATGTACTTGAAAGGATCTCTCTCTCTCTCTGTGTGTGTGTGTGTGTGTATTTGTGTGTGAATCGTGATGAACTCACATAAGTAGGTGTGCACAGATCAACACACTACACATATATGGTATACTTGTGCAGTTTGTTTCTATTGGCCTCAGCTGCCTAACTAATATTACTCGTTTTATGTGAAGTTGCATGCTCTTGTGGAATATGATACTGTGGAGGCCGCAGATAAAGCAGTGAGTGTGAATTTATATTCCCCGTTTTTATTGCACATCTATCTTCCTCTAAATTGTAGAAATTATTTTCTTTTAGATGTAGCATTGACAGATGATTTGATTTAGGTAGCCACGTTAAACAATGAACAAGATTGGAGATATGGATTGAGGGTTAAGCTTCTCAAGAAAGTGGTAATTGGTTCATTTTGCCTTCTTTGTCATTTTGGCCACCGAAATATTTATATATTTGCATATTTCTTATGGACTCTTGGTTTTCTTTTGATCTATTAGAATAATCCAGGGCAGAAGAAGAAAGTGTGGAGAGAGTCGGAGCCTGAGAAGACCAGCAGTGTTCAAACATCTGAAGCCTCTGGGGTTGAGGGGAATCACAATTCAAGTGAACAACACGATGATTCACACGATGAAGAGGTACATCTTTAGTCTTGCAAAGAGTGTTTCATATTGTTCTTCCAAATTGCATTTCTAATCCTGTACTGCACCACCCTCTCACGTTTTACATTACTGCCCTTCTGGTTTTAATCTTATAATTGTTTTTTTGTACTTTTGGTCCTATCGCCCATTTTCCATTCAATTTGGGACAAAAGCGCAATTGTGAGAGTCTTATGGGACCAAAGGTGGCACAAAATAGAGACTATTCTATGGGACCAAAAGTGCTTAACCATATGGAAAAGTGGGTGATAAGACCAAAAGTGTAATATTTAAAAAAAAAAAAATGGGACCAAAGCGTGCAGACCAAAAGTATTGAGAGTCCAATCATATGAGACTAAAAATGCAATTTTGCACACTCATATTCTTCATATTGACCAAAAGTTTTGTTTTTTTTCCTTTGTGCTGCTTTAGGATGTTGTAAGAGAGAAAAATGGGGTGCATTTGCCTAAAGATAAGAATGGACAGAAAGGCAGAAACACGGGACATGGAAGGAGACAGAAATATCATGCGACAAATGGACTTGGTAATTGTACTATTGTAGAAGTTACTCATCACGATTTTTTACCGAATATTTTGTTTCGTTTCTTTAAAGTATATTTTATTTTCAGGCCATGGGATGCAATATTCCAGCCACGGTATTGAACCATCTAAGCCGCCACCAGGCCCAAGAATGCCCGATGGAACCCGAGGATTCGCAATGGGAAGGGGCCGACCTCTGGCTCCTAGGGCCCTCGGTGAAATTTAAATTAGGGGCCCATTTTTTTACGGAAAGAAAACATGTATTATAAAAAATTATTTTCATAATGTAAAAATATATATTAAGTATTTATATGTTTTTTTTTTCTTTAACATATTTATTATAGATGGTAAAATCACAAATCAGTTTTTTTTTTTTTTTTTTTTTTTTTTGAAAAATTCTACATTTAAAGTTATTGATTCAAGTAATTAGATATAACTAACAACTTCATGTCCCACTTAATACCTATAAAACTATGATGCATTCAAATCACCAAGTGGCTAAACGGAGCTTACAAAATGAGACACAGAGAATTTCGACAAAATGTGTATTATATTCAAATCAAAACAAAGCAGGGAAAAGAGAAAAAAAAAAAGAAGAAAAAGGAATTTCATTTTTGCAAGTGTACATGATTGCGATGATATATACTGATTTGGAATGAAATTACAATTTTATCTATTCAAGTAATTATGGAGAGAACTTCATGGTCGGAGAAGGCGAGGAAATAAATTATTCGGCTAAATCAATATATGATTTCCTTAATTAGCTGTGCATGAGGAATCCTTGTCAAGAGATGAACGGTCAATGGAGGGAGAACTATAATTTCGGTTACTGATTTGGTTTCATAAATCGATATGTTATACCAAAACCGAAAAGGAACAAGGTTAAGTAATTAAGCTTTTAGCCTTGTACTAAATATTGATTCAATATTCGATACGAACCGAATGTTTAGTTTTGACACGGTCAGATTGATTTATCAAATCGTGCACAACCATATTCTTCATGACTGCAATAATAGATAAACGATTATACTTAAATTGAAACTCAAATGAAACAAAACAATATTTGATTCACTTAGTAAAAGTTAGCTTAAGGTCACACTCCATCCATGTGACTGACATATCCGAACTCATTCATGGCTCTAGATTGAGTGAATAGCAAATTAACTCCCTGTGTTATTCTAAATAGGTAATTTAACTCCCTGTGATAAATAAAAGGGCGAAATACCTCCCTGTGATATCCTAAATAGGCAATTTAACTCCTTGTGATAAGAAAAATGGCAAGATACCTCCCTGTGATTTTATAAAAGAAGCACATTGCCTTCCTCTAAATTGCTCATTAATTCATATCACAGAGAGTTAAATTGCTCATTATTTCATTTCATAGGGAGGTAAATTGCCTATTTTTATATCACAAGAAGGTAAATTGCTCAGTATTTCATTTTACAGGGAGTTAAATTGCCTATTTTTATTTTACAGGGAGGTAAATTACCTATTAGACATATCACAGGGAGTTAACTTGCAAAAAACCCCTCTAGATTCTAAAATCTTCCATATAGATAGTTTTAGATATTTCCTCACTTATATACACAACTCTAAAGTGGAAATTTTTAGATAAGTCTATATAAATATCACATAGTTATCTAATAAAAGTCTCTAGATGATCATTCTTAACTATTGTATCAAGTTGATCTCCACCGTCCGTTTGAGGAGATGGTAAGTATAAATAAGGACAAAACCCCATGTGTAAGTTGTCTAAATTTTCACTAACTCACATTCTTAATTTTCAATTAAACTGACTTAATCCCTACAATTCTTACAACCTTATTTAATTTAATTTTATTCAATTTACATCTCCAACTCTCCCATACATAATTCATGTTTGAAAAAAAAATATTATTTATTAAGTTGAAAGAAACTAAACGAACACATTATCATTATATTTTATTGAGGCCCTCTAGAGTCGGGGCCTTAGGCGATGACCCAAATTGTCTAACTATAGGGCCGGTCATGCTTGTTTTGGAAGTAAAAACATTTGTATGTGTCCAAAATATTACTATTTAAAACATTACGAGTAACTTTGTTGCCATGTGACACGGTGTAATATGTAAAACAACTTGGTATTTGAAGGTGTATTCGATGGATTATAATGCGTCTCCATTAACATTTCATGATTTACATTGTTAATTAACTTCAGAAAAATAAATCTACCCTTTTGGTTTGTAAGAGACGAAAGAGAAGTCTGAAATTTGAATCTAAAGCAAGTTCAAGGTTGTGTCCTTGAGGATTGTGACTGAAGCATACATGGTCTGGTTAGATTGCTTATCCTCAGTTGTAGGGGTGTTCGCGGTGCAGTCTAGTGCGGTTTTATATTCGTCCAAATTCAACCCAGTATTTGCGGACCAAACCCAACCCAATAAGTCTAGAGATTGCACTTTGCGGTCCTTTAGGGTTGATACGATTTTGCGGTCTTAGCTTTTCCTATTTTAATATTTTTTTTGAAACTCTATTTTAATTTATTACCACTTAGTATTTTGTTATTGTACTTTTATCTAAGAATAAATTTCATGAACGTTCTATAATCATATGAACAATTCTACTTTTTCATATTTTTTAGCTTTAATTGATTAACTTGTGTAAAGTCTATATGCGCACTGTAAAGAACAATAATTGTTACACAAATACAAAACCGAACAAGACCTTTTCAAACAATAAGCAAAAATAGAAAATACTTTAACCATTAAAGTTGATATTGGTGGTTGTCAATCGATGGGATTTAACTTGAATTGTTAGTAAATTGTGTCGAGTAATAGATTTTAGAGGATAAATTAGGCTTTGGGGCAGAAACGGTAAATTAAAAGTATGTATATACTTAAATTATATTAAATAATAAAACACAATTTGTTATTTTATATACATGCGGTTGGGTGCGGTTTATGCCGCCTTTTAAAATATAAACCCGAACTCGATTGTAATTTGCATTTTTTTTACACGAATCCAAAGACCAACTCATTCATCCTTCAACCTGCGAGTTACTATCGGTTTGGGTTGGGGCGATTTTGCGCTTTTGTTGGAACACCCCTACTCAGCTATGTAAATACAACTTGTATAATAATTAATTTTGTCAAAATCATTCTATCATGCACATGATTAATTGGGCGAAAATTGTAAAATGTATAAGACTTTATGTCCAATCATGCTTGTTATATTAAAGAAGTTGGGTAAGAGATATTAGTTTTAAGTCGAATCAAAGTAGAGTTAGTTGAGATTTTTTTAGAGAAACTAGTTTAAGCAAATTGAGAGAAAATAGACACAAGATAATTTTGGTAAGTGCAAGACAAACAGACCTTGAAAACCAAATAAATTAAATTTTTCGTTTTGCATATGTTAATTGCATCCTAGGCGGGCTACTTATCACTTTCTTCACGCGCTGTGCACCGATTATTTTTTTTGTGTACTCAAATTGAAAACTCAGTTAAGATTTTTCTCGTTGATTTCGAGATCCGGCAATTCATTCCCTCTCAAGAACACCAATTATTTGTCAAATGTGTGTAAGGTCAAACATATACGCGCCAATACAATCCCTACTTGGTGATGACTGTTGAGAATTAGGGTTGTACATAAATAATATTCATTCATAGTCATGCAATCTAATTCTTTATATACAAAAAGTAATTGTAATAATTTCGCGCCCATAGGGTTTCCTGCGCAAAGTTTCTCTCCTTCAGGGCTTCTGACATCGCGTCTTTCATTTGATTGTTGGAAACTCATTCGCCGTTCCTATTTTGATCACAAGGTAAATGGGGTTACTGTGATTTAAGATATTGAGATATTTGTGCTTATGATTTTGGGGGTTTTCAAATAACCAACTAATTCTTGCAACTGCTTTTTGTTGGTATAGTTAATTGAATCACGGGTCTCAAGATATGGGACTCGTGAGAGGCGTGGATTTTTTAGAGTCCGGGCCATGGATGAGGTATTAATTGACTCACTCCATTCTTCTTTCTTTCTTATGTGGTTTCATTCATGGATTAAAACATAATATTAGTTAAACATTTCTGGAACTCTTCGAACATTTTCGAAAAACATTTGGAAAAATTCTAAATCAAAGAAATGCGTTGAAGCATAAACTAATTTTTATATTTTCGTTTTCGATTGACTCAAGTACATATTCATGGTTCCATTAGATGTTTGATTGCTCACGCATGCTTGTGAATAATATTAATAAGAAACCCATTTTTTTTGTGCTATCGATTATTTGTTGGAGGAGGAAATTGGGTTAGATATGGCTCGAACCCTGAGTCGATGTCACCTGGAATAACCTGTCCCTTGACAGCAAGGGGAAAAGGCCGTCCCTGGGTTAATTGTTGCTGTTGTGTAAAATTATTGGTGTTCTCCTTAACCGATTAAATTGACTTCAAATATAACACAAGCATGGTTTAAAGCTTGTATGACGATGTATTGATAATTTTGTTGCTCAATTCGTGGATTGGTGCTTTTTTGTAAGGAAATGTTGGTTTAACGGCTAAATATAGTAGTAGAATATAGGAAGTAGTGGCATTCGAGAAAAAAGAGGGATAAAAGTATCAGACATATCTGAATGTCCATTTGGAGGATTTATCTATGTTGATGTGCAAATCTAACCATGCTCATATTCTCAAAGGGTGATGAAGAATCTTTATGGTTGATGTAAAATATGTAAACTCCATGACCATGTTGTATGAACTTGGGAGTCTTAGGGTAGTTACTCTTTGGCAAGGTGGGCCAAATTATTCTAGGATAGTTGGTGCATTAAATTATGTGTTCTAGGTTTTCAATGATTTGGGTTGTTTTCATTAAGCATGCAAGTAATGGGTTTTTTTTTTTAATCCAGGATTCAGTGGGTGATTTCTCATTCAGTGACTGGGGCGATAGTAATAGACCTTCTGAGTATATGTTTTCATCAAGCGAAGGTGAAGAAAGTGATGGGGAATTTTTACAGCCAATAACTGATATTGATTTGCCTACCTCAAAAGAGCAGTCACTTACAGCTAATGATTCCATAACAGTGTCGGCTCATAGGCTTGGGATGCTCGCCAGAACACGGAAGAAAAGAAAGTAAAATCACAATAGCAATTGTATCATATATCTATTAGAGATCAAGATTTAATTTGACCAGGATGCTTTCATTCTCTCAAACAAAATAAAAATTGTGCACTTGATACTTTGAAGCAATCTTCTGCATTTGTAGTCATACATGCACAAGCTCATGCAATAACACACATGAAGCTCTCTTTTTTGTGTGCCATGATAGGTTATATTCCAGTCAGTAAATCTCTTTTGTTCTGTGTTTCTTTGTTGGGTTAGGCTTGCAAAGACAAAATAGAATAGACTTTGTTTAAGAGGACACGACTTATTTCTGTATAGTAGTAGCTCAGTTTCTAGAATCTGTGCTTGCAGGACTATGTTTGGAGTTATGAACAATGTCGGACTTATGTCATTCTCAACTATCCTTCTTTTACTTGTGGATCAGAGTGCATGGAGAATTGTGAGATTGCCTCTTGCCCCATTTCATTTTATGCGGCCTTTTCTGATATCTGTGGTGTTGGTATCTTGTGTTGGCTATGTTTGTGTGCCATTATTCCGTCTTTTGAAGCTCCGATCCATAACTAGGGAAGAAGCACCCATTCAACACTCTTCCAAGAAAGGAACCCCTACGATGGGTGGACTGTTTTTTATACCAATTGGTCTACTTGTTGCCGAACTTGTACTTGGTTTTTCTTCCATTGATGTTTCTGGGGCAGTTTTAGTAACTACTGCATTTGCTGCAATTGGGCTACTGGATGATTTCTTGAGTATCAATGATAAAAACAATGGTCTACCTGGTTGGATGAGAATTTTGTTGGAGGTGAAGCTTTTGTGTTGGTTAGAGATTCTATATATATCATGCTTTTTATTTATCATTGCTCTAATCTCAATTTTTGAATGCTGATTAGGTAGCTGTTGGTGCAGGGTTCTCCTATTGGTTATATTCAACGGACATATCAACACCCTACAGCATGTATATCTTCTAGTAACTAATTTGATCAACTTTTTTTGAGGTTAACTCACATATCTATTCTTATATTGCCGAATTTCAAGCGGATGTCTGCTTCAGTTCTAACTTTCATCAACCTGTCAATTTTACATTATGTTTTCCTGAAATGTAATGAACTCAACCTTATTATCCTAACCAATTATGTGAATGTAGCTACCTTACTAGATTTGAAATATTCATCAAGGTCATTGAAAATTAATTATGTAAGTAGATATTCATTTGTGAAAATGTAGTCCAAAGTTTTGCTTGCATATTGTCTTCAATCATCGAAATAAACAAGGCCTCAAGTTTCGTGCAGTAGAATCGACAATTGACTGTAGCAAATGACTTTATCTGCTCTAATACTTATATGTAAACCTCTGTCAGGAAAATGGTGGTTCCTTTACCTGCACCTTTTGGCCTTGTTTGCCTTGGAAAATTATACCCAGTTTTGTCTTCATTCTGTTTTGTTTCAATGGCAAACGGGGTCAATTTAACCGATGGGCTTGATGGATTGGCTGCGGGAACTGCTGCAATAGCATTTATTGGAATGTCAATTGCTGTTCTTCCAATATGTTCTGGTCAGATTCCAAATCCAAAATTAGATTTGTTTATATAGTTTGCAAAAGTTATTTTGTTCTATTGCACATTTGTTGTCAAATAATTCCTGACTTCTAGATCCTTCAACCAATATCAGACCTTGCAGTATTTGGAGCATCAATGGCAGGAGCATGTGTTGGTTTTCTTTTTCAAAATCGGTATAAGGCATCTATATTCATGGGCGACACCGGAGCATTGGCTATAGGTGGGGCTCTTGCTGCAATGGCTTCTTGTACAGGAATGTTCTTCCCATTGTTTATTTCATCAGGAATATTTGTCTTGGAAGCACTTTCAGTTATCATACAGGTATTAATTACTTTCTTTTTATTTAAGCTTTTCTTACTTTTTTTGCCTTCATGCTCTTGACAATTTGAAGGTATGTTAAGCTATTGAATTTGAGAAACTTTTTGGAAACACTGGATAATGTTATAAAATTGAAGAAAAACACGAAGAATGATTTTAAAAAATGAAAACATCATATTGTTAAAACCGAGTCTATATTATGTAATGCATTATTTATTTGACTAAATCACCAGACTAATTTTTGTTTTTTTAGTATTATGAAAATAATATAGTATAATATTGTCATTTGAAAAAAGATTATCTATTAAAGCATGCCAAAACTATAATATCAGTTATATGTCTTATATAGATCTCGAGCTGGATGGATGTTATTATATTTATAATTCTATTCTTGTATCAATAATAATTTCATAAAATATTTGCAATAATAAGTGACCAAAAGAAACTATGTTCTTTTATCCTTGGAAAGATTAAAAGTTTAGTTGGAAAGTTAAGTAAAAAGAAGATAGTTTCTTCAAGAAACTACAAGGTAAAAGAAATTAGGAAAAGAATAAGTTTCAAGGAAAACATAGAGTTCACTGGCGGAGGCACGTTCAAGCAAGGGGGTGCATGGACACCCCCCATCCCCCCCGGAAAAATAATCTTCTTTGCTTAAAATTTCAAGTAATTTTAGTTCTTTTGATTTTTATATTAAACTGTAGATATAACTTAAGTTTCTTGTTTAATGAACCCCACCAAACAACTTAAAATTTCTATATTATGGTGTCCACGATTAATTAATAACTTATATTAAAATTTAATTTTCATCACTTATATAGTATTAGTTAATTGTTTTTATTACTCTACTTTTTCTAATAAGAAATTGAGATTTGGACAAAACAATGTTTTTTGTATGTATGTAATATAATGAAGTCATAAGCCACTTCATACCTACGTAGAGAAAAAAAATACATGTGTTACCGTTTGTGAATCAGCCTGTGAAAATAATTACATAAATCTAAATTTCCATGGTCATATTGAACATGTCGAAACAAAAATACATAGTAATTAATTTCTACTCAACACATTTCTTTAGTTTAAGAATTTTCCAATTTTTTTCCGAAAAGTTTTTAATATCCCAAGCAAGCAAAATTATTTCCATCTATGACAAATAGAGGTTAACATTAACAAAAAAATCCACCAAGCTAATTGTTTTATGAGTTTAAACTAATTTTGTTAAAATTTTGAATGTTGTGGTTGAAATTCTTTTTGAGTAATATTTTGAATGTTGTGGTTGAAATTTCTTTTTAATAATATTTTATTTTATTAATATTTGAAATTTTGTTTAATATAAAAAGTGACCCCGGTGAAATTATTTTCTGGCTCCGCCATTGATAGAGTTTATCAACTACATTCTGTATTTGTTTTTGTTTCCCTTGATACCAAAAAAAGTTCCATGTTTTGTATCTGTTTTTGTTTCCCTTGATACGAAAAGAATCCATGTTTTCGGTGGAAACATATGAAAATTTAGTTCCATGCCCACCACCCCCATACTCAAGAAATCGAAAATAGAATTACTTGGATATTTTGTTGCTACTTGTGATTCTCATTTCATCGAACCTGACGAGAGAGTTATGTTCAAGGTTTCGTTCTTCAAGGGATCCAAATATTTTCGGCGAAGAGGCTTCCGATTTTTTAAAATGGCACCTTTCCATCATCACCTTGAGTTAAGTGGAATTAAAGAACCAACAATCGTTGGTGCTGCTTATGCTGTCACGTCTGTGTTGATCTTATGCGCGGCATATCTAGGCCTTACTTCAGTATGATTTACAAGTGTGCTATAGATACCTTTTAAATGACTAGTTGATGATATACTCTTGCAATTCTTTATTCATTGAAATGCCATTTTCTTGTATATATGGCATGATGAATACTTGTTTGTTTCAAAGGTAGTTAGTGAAGAATTCATGTTTAGTAAGCGATTGATTTTGGTCTTCAGATTGTTGTATTGGGACTCATATGTCGACTACATTTTTGTCATCATTTTACTCTCGTGTTGCATTCACGTATTCATGTATATAGTGTATTTACAAAATAATGTTTCCAATGTTTGCACATTTATGGATTAAATTAATCCGGACATTGATTTTATTAAGAAGTAAAAATACACGGCATGGACTATGACGGACAAAGTAGCATTTCTATAAATTTTGCTCTGCAAATGTGATGGTCACAACATTTATCTTCTTACAGTTATGCATGATGTGATGAATAAGACGTCATATTCAAACTTGTTTAGTTTGCATCTTTCAGATTCAGATTTGTTTGGAGAAAACACGCATATTTCTATAAATTTTGCTCTGCAAATGTCAATTTGCTCCTTGTGAAATGCATAATGTTCAATTTATCTCATTGTGATTTGAAGAAGAGCACTTTATCCCCATGTGAAAATTTTAAAAAATCAATTTACCTCCTTCAGTCGTAAAAAGTGTAATTCACTTTTCAAAAGTAAGAGGGGATATGGAAAATGTTTTTGTAATATAGGTGGTAAATTGTAACATTTATCGTAGCATATGGGATAAATTATTACATTTATCTTAACATAGAATGCAAAGTGTCGCATTTATTATAACACGGAGGGGTAAATTGCCACGTATAAGAGTGGTAGTTTTGTTAATTCATATCCTTGTTAAGTTTTAATAATTAAATTGAACATTAGACAAATCACACGGGCTAAATTGATATTTAACTTTGTTTCTTACCAGCTAATTTTCGTGAATCTTTTCAAGGAAAAAAGAGAACTAGATGAAAACTACTTTTTAAAAAAAAAAGAATAAGAAAACAGGAAACTAACTCGGTCTCGTGGTTTCGTAAGACCGAGTCAAAGTCCTTTTAAATGAGTTTTCGTCAAACTCATAAAACCATCAAAAATCTTTTCATAAACTCACGCTCAAACTCTTCAAACCAATACAATATTGATTTGACACTTACCACCTATTTTTTCCTCCAAATCTTACTAAAAATATATTGATTTGACACCTACCACCTACTTTTTCTCCTAAACCCCAACATACAAACTCAATCCAAGTGGGGTTTCAACTTATTCGAACTACAAAACCCGTCCAAATGAGATCTCAAAGGTTTCATCAAAATCACCCAAACCATATTCTTTAAATCGAGATCCGCAAAACCGAGCCAAAATCCATCTAAATAGACCCTTAGAAAAAAAACTACTCTTTTCTTTTCCTTTTGAACCAATTGTAGTACTATTCACAAGTCACTACAAAGAAAAAATCTGATCTGATATATTATTTTGTACATCATTCGTATACCATGTGTAAATAATTCTTTAAATTTTAAGTACTACGAAAATCAGATACTGTAGTACCATAGTTTTCAAGAAATTATTACACGATAATAATGGGATTTTTTGGAGTATCTTTTTCTAAGTTTTTGTTTATAGGATGAGAATGATGACATTTTATAGCAGAACTTTTTTTCCTTAACAAAAATTATGAATCATGCACTGCTTAACTGCTACACGGATTCACAAACAAAAGTAATTAAAACCCCTAAAAAAAGTAATTAAAAAACTCCGAGAAATTTGCCAATTTTCAAATCTTCCCATTTTTCATTTCTCAGAAAAATAAAAAAATTCCCATTTTCATTTTTCACACTTCTGTACGTATCCTTTTTGTTGGTAATTAACTTTCCCCACTTTTCGCTTCTCTTCCGCAATCTAAACCTGTGATTTTTTCTCGTCTAATCAATTGGAAGCCAAGGGTAAGCGATTTCGTAATCACTCTTTGATTAACTGTAAGTTCTTCTCCAAATGGTCTGGAACTGGTAACGTAATATTTTGATTGAATATTAGTTCCGTTGTGATTGAATAGGATGTTTGTGATGGTTCAACTTTCCATTATATATTGTCTTTGCACTCTAATTTTATCATCTGTTAAGTGAGTTATATGTTCATGTGTTGTATTGCCAGAAATATGGTATTCTTCAGTATAGCGCTTATATAGCATATTACTTGTTGAGACCTTTGGGGTGAATTTTTTGGCTAGTTGCATTTACATTTACATTTGCCAGCTTTCTGACATTGCTCAATGTTTTATGCAGTCGAAAAGGAAGACAATGTGACACTTGGCCCTTTCGTGAGGGATGGAGAAATTGTTTTTGGTGTTGCCTACGTTTTTGCCTCGTTCAATGACACTTTCATTGTAGGTGGTGCGGGTCTTACTTTTGTTTATTATGATAACTTGAAATAAAGTAGTCTTACTCATGTAGATAATTTTCCCGTGCAGCATGTGACTGATTTATCTGGAAGAGAAACCATGGCCATAATTGCTATATTTTAGACTGAAAGTGAAGGAGGAAGTGATTCGTTCATATGTTCGATAGTTTAATGATTATCAATGTTTATGTGAGGCTAATTTTATTTTAGGTATAAACTGAGTTAGAATTGAACAAGCTTTCCTACTGTTTCAGAAATTACAGAACTCCCTGTTGGGAGAGGTACCCACTTAATGTGCCCAATCCGTCGAAAGGGATTAAACCCTTGGGAAACCACAAAAAGAAAAAAGAAATTACAGAACTCCCCTACAAGTTTGAGAAAAAATATTACTAATAATTTCCAGGCAACTAACATATGGTGTTTTTGTAACTTTTATAACGTTCCTGTAAATTCACTTAACCTATTGTAAAGTTATTATTTTGCTTATGGTGGCTTCATACTTGAAACACAATATTTTACTCATTTTTCTATTTTGTTGAAAAGACAGATTTTCTGGCTGACTTAGGTATACAGGTGGCATGAAAGTGAAAGCTGCTCTTCCCCATATGCAGCACAGGATGTTTCCCTGAGATGCAAGGTAGTTATACTCCTAGTTACAGCCTCACCCATTGAGTTTTATATGTCACCTTTTCTTGTATAAACTGATTGCACGATTAATTTGTGAGGTGTTGTGACTCTTACTAAGAACGTAAATCTGAGTAACACTAATTTAAAAAATAAAATAAAAATTGTGCTGATACTCTTGTTGTTTGCTTACAGGAGATTGGCATCAATGCTAAAACACCTGGACCTGGTGCTCTATCAGCTCTCCCGGCATTAGCTCGTTCAGGAATGAAAATTGGTCACATAGGTATAGGCCTCTTTACTTCTAAAGCAAGTTTTTCCACATTTGCATACCTGTTTTTTATGTCTCACTGGCTTCGATACTTGGTAGACCTTTCTTGGAACATTATGTGCATTTAATGAAGAAAAAATGCATGAGCTTGTTCTTGGACTTGCTTGTAGCATTTCAAACTTCTTCCTTAACCATGAATTGTTGAAACGTGGGCGAAACTGTTAGTTCATTTGGCTCATGATATGATATATGAAGATATATAGTGGAATGGGCTAACTTTTGAATTGTGCAGTTGGAGGGATGTGGATTCGGAGTCTTCAGGCTCTTCCATCTGACGAAGAGATAATTTACCAAATCCATTGAGTCTTGTTTTTGTTTTGTTTTTAGTTCTAGTCTGTACTATCTAGTTGAAAAAGTATTTTTCAGAATCTCAATGAGAAACATGTTAATTTTTTCCCTGTCATTGTTAAGTTTTTATGGTTTGATGGACCTTTATTTGAACCTTCATTTCTTGTGCTCAAAATCTAATTATCTTTGTTCCTTTTTCCTTGATAGTCGTGGGATTAATATTTCTTGCGGTGTCAATAGTTCTTAGGATAAGTTAGTTAATTTATAGGAAATAATATCTTTATGTTTATATTTAGAATATTGTATAGTTTGATGGTTAAGATTTCTTGCTGGAATTTATTTGTAATTTTCATTTGGTTATGGATTGGAATCTTACAGAGAATATATATTTCCTTTTTTAAGTTGACTGCAACATGTGATAAACTTCAATGTCTATCTGGAACTTATATCACTTATTGCAATATATAATTAGACTTAACTCTTAGAAAATGGCTCAATCCTTCATTATATAATGTAACTTGTCCTATACTTTTGTTCCTACAAATTTTAAATAAGAAGTATATTTATATTTAGAATATTGTATAGTTTGATGGTTAAGATTTCTGGCTGGAATTTATTTTTAATTTGCATTTATGGACTGGAATCTTACAGAATATATACAATTTTTTCTTTTCTAAGTTGAGTGCAATATGTGATAAACTTCATTGTCTATCTGGAACTTATGTCACTTAATGCAATATGTAATTAGGCTTTTAACTCTTAGAAAATGGCTCCATCCTTCATTATATATTGTAACATGTCCTATACTCTTGTATTGTTCCTGCAAATTTTAACAGAAAATAACCATTGAACAAGTGTTGTTTATAGAATATATACAGTGTAGTTTATTTTCTAGTGAATATTTTTCTCATGTCAGCAAAGAATATTGAGAGAATTTCTAACTCACCTCACGTATGCAGGGGCTTCAGCGTGCATGATATTGTTATTTATCAAACCTTTTAAGTACTATTAACTAAAATGTACTAATAACAAGCCGGAATTTATTTAAAAAAAAGTAATTACACTTTACTAAAAAAGTGTAATTGGACTTTACTTCTAATATCCAAAATTTCGGGACGCTTTCTGGTAATTTGTTCCAAGTAATTAATTGTATTGAAGTTGTTTTTGTGATTTGTGAATGATATGTGAACAAGAAACTCAAAACTAGAATTAACCCATTCTACGACTCTCTTCTATAATCCTCATTTTTCTTCACTTGTTTTTTGCTTTCCCGTCTTCAATCCCTGCAATTCAAAGTCTCAACCTTTTTAAGCTCACACCACCCCCCCCCCCCCCCCAAGAAACTCGTCCCCACCTTTTACAATTCAAACATTATAAAGCCACCCTAGCAACTAAATTCAGATTTGACCTTCCCGTTCATCATTCTTCTTTATTCCCACTTTATGCAACCTTTTCTTCTCCCACAAATTACAGTTGCCTGTATTGACCTGTGAATTTTCATCTATTTCTTGAATATCCAGAAGCAAATCACTTCAAAACTGAATCCCAATCCAAATCAACAAACCAAAAAACAGAGAAAAAAAAATGGACTTCACATATACCACAATTGCACAATACATTCCATACCTCATCTCCATGTTATCTCTTCTCCTTCTCCTCGAACAAATCTCATACCTCAAGAAAAAACGATTCTTGCCGGGCCCAACTCTCGTTCTACCCTTCATAGGCAACGCCATTTCCATGGTCACAAACCCAACAAAATTCTGGGACCTTCAATCCTCATACGCCAAGTCCACACCTTTAGGAATCTCCTCCAACTACATCATTGGACGCTACATACTCTACATTTACTCCAGCGATTTATCCCACAAAATCTTCTCCAACGTTCGATCAGATGCCTTCCACCTCGTAGGCCACCCGTTTGGTAAAAAACTCTTTGGCGAACATAATCTCATTTACATGTTTGGACAGGATCATAAAGACTTACGACGCCATATTGCACCCAACTTTACACCCAAAGCACTCCAAACATATACAGAAATCCAACAGAGGATTATTATCAAACACCTGGCGTCCTGGTTCAAGAACTCGTATAAAAAATCAATTCCTCTTAGAATTCTCTGCCGTGACATGAATTTGGAAACTTCCCAGACCGTTTTCGTAGGTCCGTACCTTAACGAAGAAGCTCGTAATCAATTCAATAAAGATTACAATTTCTTCAACGTTGGATTAATGAAGCTCCCAATTGATTTTCCCGGTTTTGCGTTTAGAAACGCGAGATTGGCCGTGCAAAGACTCGTTGAAACGCTGGCAAATTGCGCGGATGAAAGCGAAAAGAAAATGAAATTTGGAGAAGAACCCACTTGTTTAATCGATTTCTGGATGCAAGAAAATTTGAAGGAATTGTCACAAAAGCCGTTTGAAAATAAATACAGAGAAATAGGGGGTCACTTATTTGACTTTCTATTCGCATCACAGGACGCTTCTACTTCTTCTCTACTTTGGGCGGTAACATTTTTAGACTCGAATCCTCTTGTTCTGGAGAGAGTAAGAAAAGAAGTGGCGAATTATTGGGTGCCGAAGACCGACGCCGTTTTAACAGGGGAACATTTAAGGGAGATGAAATACACGGAGGCGGTGGCGCGTGAGGTTGTGAGGATAAGAGCTCCGGCGACTATGGTCCCACATATCGCGGGGGTGGATTATCCATTGACGGAGAATTATACAATCCCTAAAGGTACTATTGTCTTTCCCTCTGTTTTCGACTCGTCTTTCCAGGGGTTTACTGAACCGGACCGGTTTGACCCGGAACGGTTCATGGACGAGAGACAAGAGGACCGGGTTTATAAGAAGAACTTTTTAGCATTTGGGGCTGGGGCCCATCAGTGTGTGGGCCAGAGGTATGCTATTAACCATTTGATGTTGTTCATTGCTTTGTTTGCTACGTTGGTTGATTTCAAGAGGGATATAACAAACGGATGTGATGAAATCGCATATGTTCCGACCATAGTTCCTAAGGACGATTGCAGGGTTTTTCTTAAGCAGAGATGTAGAGAATTTCCATCTCTTTCGTGACAGGATTGCCATCTATTTTTTATTCTTTTGTTACTATAAATTGAATTAGATGCAAGTTTATCAAAGTTGTCTTATTAATAATTTGTCTGAGTCCTGTAGAATGTGTTGATGCTAGGTTTACATATTTTTACAAAAATTAATTGGGCGGCAAATATTGATGTAATTTAATTTGATGTTGCTCTTTTCATGTCCCTTTCACTCATTAATAAAGTGTTGTAGATTTGTATGCTTTGGAATTTGGATTGTTGTTGTCATGAGTATCTGATCTTGATAATGATAATGTACGAGGTGGCTTAGATCATGGTCCCCAGTATATATGAATTTTTCTAATGCAATTTGTTTATTTGATTTTAATTGGCGACTTTCAAAAAGTCTGAATGTAAATTCTAGTAGTGAAAAAGATATGCTTACCAATGGGATGATCCAGCTAAATATTATATTTGTCACTTCAATAGTTATAAAGCACAAATTTAAAAATATTCTCCTAACAAAATTGACTAACTTTAAAGGTTACATTTTTTATTTTTTTTTGTGAATAGTTCAATCAAAATAAACTAAATAGCATTGTCAAAAGGTCCTCAGAAAACCGAAGAGATCTAGTCGATGGCGAAGCTGAGGGTCTGAGCCCCAGATTATAGGTTTGAATCACATCTAAAGTGTGATGTTTTCTAGTTTAATGTTAGTGTTGTTAGTGAATATTCTTTATAATTTATTAGAAATAGATCCACTAGGTATTGTTCAACTCCCGCAATTAAATATTTGGTCCTACATTCATCCCCGATTTTACTGTTAGTAGTCCCATATACTAGTAAATTTTATTTGGGACTGAATTAAGACTTGGCATAAGTTTCTTTTATTATTTATTATTTAAAATTGAAAAAAAAAAATCTACTATAGCCTACATTCTTCCCTGATTTTACTATTGGTAGTAATTTTTTCTTGGGACTGAACTAAGACTGGACATAAGTTTCTTTAATTTTTTTTTAAAACGGAAAAAAAAAATCAATATTCCACTCTAGCCAACAAAGTGCGCAATCATTCGTCCAACTTTCGGACCATATAGGACATTCAGTGTATGATAATGTATGCAAGTTTCGTTAGTGATTCAGGCTTTGCAGTACCTTTTATTTATGCTGATATGAATCTTAAAACTAATTTATGCTAAGCAGCTTAGCCACGTGGTTAATGATTAGGTTTCATGATCAAGAGGTCATGAGTTCAACTCTCATTAGTGTGATAAGTGTGATATTTTCTCTAATTTAATACTAATATTTGTAATTAGTTTACTTTGAAACCAATGTAATATATTTGATTTGATATAGTTTTTTATGTAACGATGTATTCATCATCTTAAAAAAAAAAATCTTAAAAGTAATTATTTGCAATAAAGCTATTTAATTTTATTGATAGAATCATTTTGTGTTATTATTGGGAATTGAACTCATGATCTCTTGATGATGGAATCTTAACTTTGGCATCAAGCTAGGCCTCCTCGGCAAATAGCTAATTATATTTGTACAAATTTAGTAATATTTAGTATTATTCTTGTAAGAGTGTTATTCAGCTACCAGACATTTATATTCTATTTGCAATGTTGATGTGATCGAATTCAATCTTAACTTGAACTACCAGCTTCTTGATAAATTAACGTTTTATAATTTATGATTGTTTGTGTGAGACTGTGATCACTTCCAAGTTCCAACTTCCCTTCTAGCAAGAATTAATTAATTCATTATAGCGGAATATTCATATTTTTCCGATTACAGAATGAGTAATATATATTATCTTCAAGGTCGATGATTAAGGCCATCTCAAGCAGACAATAGCCCCCTCTTGTCTGTCTGTCTGCCTTGTCTAGTCCGTCATCTCCAACCGAACCAACAATTTAAAATTTTTAATTCAATTTCAAACTTTCCCCACTCTCACTAAACAAAAACAATAACAATAATAATAATAATAATAATAATAGTAAAAATAATAATAAAAAAATTTAAAAAAATAATAATAATAATAAGTTGTTTAATTGATCTTGAAATTGTATTTTTAAATTAAGTTGCAATAATAAGTTTTGTTAAATCATATTTTTATATAACAATAACTATATTTTTTTAAAACTAAGTCGTAGTTTATCAAAATACACCAAATTTTTTTACACACACATATAAATATTTTAATTTATTTAAAAAAAAAAGCCACCAATTACATAATATTGACTATTTTTTTACACAAGTTTCTAAGAATTTTAATAATGTCTACGAATCTTTTGTAAGGCATTCACAATTTTTTTTAAGGATTTTTATACACACATATACATGTTTTATTTTTTTTAAAAAGTGACCAATAATTTTTTTACACACATATATGTATAATTAATATAATTTATTTTTTTAAATTAAAAAAAAATAACATTGGCCTGGACGCGCAAAGGCAGACAACCATTGCATGCCTGTCTAGATGCCCCCGGTTGCCCTCTTGCCCGTCTTGCCCTTTGAAAAATTTTCATCTCCAATCGACGACTCCCCTTATGCATGCCTCCCCCCTTCGGCTGGAGATGGCCCTAGAAAGGAGCTGAGGTGTAATTCGTAATATAAATAAACTTTTGAACTTTTGGATGACATATACAACTACTTTTTTCCTTTATATAATAATTAATAACTACGTAGCTCAATTTTGGATAATGGTCTATATGTCGTTTTATGTCTTTTAGTTGGGGGGAAGTTGCATATTATATTATACAATAAATTGAATTTCTAATAATATATATTTTGTAAAGATAAGATTATGTCACTATTGAGTACAAATAATGTAGAGTAATTTTTTTAGCTTTTCTTCTGTGCTATAACCGCACATAAACAAATTCTTCGTTTTTTCTTGGAAAAGTAAGTAACTCAAAACAGATATCTTTAGAAAAAGACGAATCAAGTTTGTTGCATGTTTGCCACATGCTTTGCTAATTGTATTTAAACGATGCCTTCAAACTGTCAAAATACAAAAAAGTTTCTGTTTCTTGATGTAATACTTAAAAGATTTGATTGGCGCGTCATAGGTAACAACTCAATTTTGTTGTTTCTTGCTCAGTTGTCTGAAACTTCATGGATCAAATTGCTAATACAATTAAATATTTACAGCTCACTTCTTTCCTTCCCAACATTTACAGTGGCTTTGACACCACGTGAATGTGTAATTAAATAATAGTCAGGTTTATCACCGGCAAAAATAAAGGACAGGTGGTGGATAAGATATTGGTTGTTTTAGAAAGATGCTAGTCCCTTCATTTCAAAATAATTGTCGTTGAGATTTTTTTCTGTTCCAAAATAATTGTCGATCTCGGATTCCGATACATCCTTAATTACATATCTTCTAATTTTACTCATATTTACTTCTTATTTTTTTTTTCTTTTTCTCTTCTACTTTAATCAATTGTTCTCTCTCTTCAAACCAAATAAATAGAGGTATTTTAGATATGACTCTGAATTTTTCCTAATTTCAAGGCTAATTATTAGCTTTCTTAATACCTGTGCAAATCTCTAAAACAACAATTATTTTGAAATGAAGGGAGTAAACGACAATTATAGATTCTTTTATACTTTATTTATATTCTCGGCACCTGGTCTGATTTTGATCGAATTTAAAGTATTCACTTGACAAATATAAAAAATTCACTCTAGAATTAAATAACTATCTTAACATAATGAATCTTATAATTATAAAATACCATGATTTTGATTGACACAAATTTGGGCTTGAATTTTCGGATTTTATCATAAACTAATGGAATTTTCACAACATAGGTAAGTGGTGTTTGCAAGAGCTTTTGGAAGTTTTTTTTTTTGTGCTTAAAGCACTTTGAAAGTATTTGTAAATAGTGCTTCTTCAACAGAAAAAGCAGATAAAAACACTTTTAGAAGAAGTAGTTAAGGAGGTGCTTTTTTGGAATGGTGGTATTTTTGTAATATTTCATAATTAAGGGGTGTTTGCAAATGCTTTTGGAAACCCAAAAGCAGTTGCTTAAAGTAAAAGTAAAAAATAAGTGTTTTTATTCAAAAGCATGAAGTGTTTGCAAATAGGTAAAAAAAAAACAACTTTAATTATTACAAAAATGCCACTTATAAGAAGCAATAGAAGAAGCACCTCCTTAGCATAAGCACCTACTCACAAACACTATCAAAGTGCTTTAAGCACAAAAAAGGCAAAAACGTACTTTCTAAAAGCATTTGCAAACACCCCTTTAGAGCGAGTTTGGCCTAGCGGTTGTAGAATCGATTATTGTATAATCCATTATGGTATAAGCGATTATAAATAATTGATTATCTGAGAATTGATTAAGCGTTTGGCTCCAATTATACAAAATTATGCACACTTTAACAAAATTTACTGAACTATCCTCCTTTTTATACACAATTTTCAATTTAGAGTTATATTAGAAATAAAACAAAAAGAAGAATTAAAATAGTAAAAATATTATTCTACGTAAATCAAATAATTCAACATTTAAATTAGCAATTACTACTACTACATTTTTAGTTGCTAATTAAAAGGCATAAAAGAAGCTTAATGATTAAAAGAAAATCTAAAGTACCTGGTGAATACAAAATTAAAAATTGTCAAAAGATAACAAATAAAAAATTGCCTTCGCCAATTCAAGCACAAATACTATGGGATAATAAAAGGACAAAACTGTAAATACCTAATTTGCAAAATAGCGGTCGGGCAAAAGCTCCTAAAAGGGAGCTTATGTGAAAAGTGGGAATCCCATGTTCCCACTGCTGATCGCGGAAGCATCACAAGGCGGCCAAACAGTTCCACAATTGCTTTTGATTTTCAATCGTTGTTTTATGCCTTCTTAACGCGCGGCCAAACGGCCCCTTAGTTTGTGACAATTTTGTCCTCAGTAAATTATTTTATTTCCATGTATATATATAATATTTTTCGATTCTCATTTACATCTACTTGTACGCTCCTCTCACTTTGGGAGAACCCATTCCAATTAACCCATGTATTTTTTGTAAGATAATTTAAATTATTTTTTTGTTATTTTATTTTAACACCTCTTTTGTATTGTTTGCAATATTTTGAAAAAATTATTCAATAATACGGGTTTTTGGTGAAATATGGGTTTTCCTTGAACTACATAGGTATAGAAGTTGTGTTTTGTGGGATTATGTCTCTTCCAAAACAATCAATTTGCTATTTGATATTGGACAAAAATGAGGGTAAATATGTAATTGAATAGTTACAAATACTATATACAAAAAAGTCCTATTTTGGAATGCAAACATTAAAGAAACTGCTAAAAATAACTTATTTGTAAACACATATTACTTTTAAATAAAAAGTACTTATTTTTTGATTTTGCTTTTAAACAAGTGCTTTTGGTAATTGCAAACACCCTTGTAGTAACCAATAGCTAAAGGTCTAAGATTTTGCCAAAGACTAGTAAATCCAAATTAATTCAACTTTGCCTTTTCGTCCAAGGCAATTTTTCATGACAACCTTCTGGTAACCAATAAGTCATGACAACCTTCTGGCAAAATGGAATATCAACTTTTCATGCTTTGCTCTCTGACTTTTCCAAGTACAGATAAATTATTATGTAAAAAAATAAAATAATGTCTACACTAATTAATTAACTTCTCAAAGCAAATGAAGGATCCTTCGATCTTACATATATAAAACGACATAGCTAGCTTTATCTATTGTTCAAAAGGATTTTTCTTATAAAATATTTTGTTTTCTAAAATTATAATGCAAATAAAAGAAGATAGTCATTACTCATTAGTCAACCACCTAGCTAAGCTAACGATTCGATAATGCTAAACTCGAGCAGAGCAAGGCCTTCATAACAAGTAAGGCAACAATCTTAAACTTAACATCTAATGTCTAATGACGTCCAGGCCTGCTGGTACATGATCAGAATCAATAAGATGCATATGAACGACCCGAGAGTATTAATTAATGAGTTTCCATAAGCCATTCTTTATGGGTCTGGGACTCCATGAATTTGATCATGAACATTGTACAAATATATATATGATCCAACTTCACCTTAAGCGCACTTCTCGATGGTTCCAAATAACAATTCCATCTCTTAATTCCGAGAATAATTAAACAAATTATTAGGTTATTACGAATTAATATGAATGAAGGGTATAGGAGATTCGAGATTTCTTTCTGGCTTCGGCCTTGGCATTGTTTAGGACATCAAAATTCAAAGCATATCAATATGATCAAATTCCCCATGTATTATAATTTACAGAGGAAAGATATCCATAATTAAAAAGATAATTATATATTTACTACTAGCATACTATTATTATTTATTTCTCAAGGTGCATCGGTGCAAAATAATTATATAGGGTAATAACTGGTACATTAGTTATTTTGGAAATTGCATTCCACAATAATTATACAATAAAACATTTTCTCTAGTAAAAAATCAAATAACAATTTGCTTAATATAACGCCCCATGCAACATCAAATCATCAAGTTTTAACTCTGAACTTTTAAAGTCTAAACATTCACGTATCATTAAAATCTAATTAACAAATTATTAAGCTAAAAAGGTATAGCAACAAAGAAAAAGAAAACGCTCGAAATAGATTGAGCTACAGTCGAGAGAGAATCAAACACCATTTCATATCCATTTTGCATTTACCTCTCAAATTAATACAAGGAAATATAAAATGTCAAACTTCCTCATAATCCCATTGTAAGAAATGAAGAACATAGCATACATACATTCACTTAAGATGTTTTCCGAGTCATAAACAAACTATTCATAATCAAAGTAAGACAATTTAACTTTGGTACTAATCGTCATCTTCATTGTCTGAATTCAGAAAATGCTTGATTATATATCTGTACTTAGCGGGACTATCATACCATGTGGGAGTATAGAGTATCTCACGCTCGAGCCAATATGGATCATACTCGTCCTCCTCTCTCATCCTTTGGAAGAATCTCTTCCACTGGCTCATGAGTCGCCTTAAACGAATACTCATTTGCCTTTTAAAGAGAAACTTCGTTAAATCTTTTGCTAGTACAGTTATCTCTTCGCCTTCAATTATGTAAATGTACTGAAAAAAAAAAAATACATATGATTAATCATAACGTAGGCTCATATTACATCTTATGCCTGAGAATGAAATACGTTTGGAACATTTAACCACATGTGGTAAATAGTTTTAACCCTAATGCTTTTAGAAATTAAGCTCATTATACCCTTTCATGCACTTGAGTATAAGGGGCGCTGAGCATTGTTTTTAATAGTATAGGGGGTACGCTAGTTTATTTTCTTCACCTACAAGGGGCTAAAATGGTTAAAACTGCAATTTTGTCCCTACAAGACTGGACTGTACACATTTTTGTCTCGTACAAAACTGCAGTTCTTTAACCTTATTTTTCAATTTATTTTACACTTTTGTCCAGTCACCCCTTTTCCATATAATTTGGACAGAGATTATTCTAAGGGACCAAAAGTGCAGAAATTGGATGGGAAAACGGGTTGATAGGACCAAAAGTACAGAACATTTTCAAAAATTGGGATAGAAAATGAAATTTTGTAAAGCGTAGACCGTAAGTGTCGATGGTCCAATCCCGTGGGACTAAAAATGCAAGTTTGCCGCTTAAGTGCATTTTGGCCCATAAGG